>NGZO01000006.1:2545754-3156592 GCA_002215965.1 Aspergillus persii | reverse complement strand
AAAAAAGCGTATTATAGAAGATAAGTTTTTTATAATTAAAATTTTAAAATATAATAAATATATCTTTTCTATAATCTCTGAAGTCAGAGGATCCATGGTTAAGAGACCGGGAATAGGATCCTGCTACAAGCATTGTTGACGTATTCTCGGGCAATCTGGGAGAGTTCCATGGACAAGGACAGACTGAGAGAAAACCTCTGGTTCCTACATGACTCCTATCTGGCTTATGAGGCAATATTTCAGTCTCCCAAGCTCACCATGCAGAGTATTTGGACTGGCAATTTCTCTTATGTCTCTTGTCTTTTGTTCTCACTGTTCATAAATTTCGCTCTCAATGTCGCTCTCAACTGTCCCAACAAGAGGAGTGTCTCAATAAGGAAATCTCATTGATCATATACTGTGACACAATATGTGACCATTTGTTTTTCTTTTCTATCTTGGAGACTCTCCCTCGGACAAGTTGTGTGAATTGCTGATGATGACAACCTCAACAGTCTACTGCTAGCCCAACTCACCGTGATACCAACCCAGGCATTTGTTCGATCTGTGTTCAGCAACGGTAACGTCCTTATAAAAAAAGAACCCCCTTTGCGCTATACTCCTTGATATTAGCATCCACCAGCGCCTTCCAGCCTTGTTTAACTTATCCGTGTGTCCGTTATGAACAATCTGCAATTCCAGTCCGGGAAGGAACAGTTCAGTAGTCTCCGGTTGCCAGCTGCCGAGACAAAATGTTTGAACAATGCGAACCATGTGGTAATAACCATTGCTGTTCTGTCGGCTTCGTTCATTTATTTTCATAAAAGTCTATCACTCATTATTTATATAGTCTAGTGCGATGGCTTACCGCAAATGGCAGCCCTATGCCTCTCCTGCCTCTTGCTTGTTCCCCGGAGGGCAGCCTACTACCGGAGGGAAATGCCCAATCCCTCGTCTATCTGAAGGGGCTGCCGGATCCGTTATGACCACACCTGGGAGAACGACGCGACGGCATGTCAGTCGAGCATGTGAGTTTTGCAGGCAAAGAAAGACAAAATGTACGGGCGATGCGAGCGGCTGCATCAACTGCCAAGACGCTGGTATCATTTGTTGTTATACGGATAGCAAGAAGGAGAAGTCCAAAAGGTGAGAACCGCAAGGTCCAGCCTTCTATCGTAGTGTACTTACATATACCGTTGTCCTTGAAAGGCAGATGAATAGCCTGGAGGCAAAAGTAAGCAGCTACGAGAAAGTACTGCGGATCGTGGGCGATTGGAATGGGCTCTCTAGAGAGGAACTTGTGAACATCGCTCTGTTGGAGGTGTGTCACTCATTCCTTATGTGCATGCATCGATTCTTACGGAGTTTTAAGCAGGAGTCCTCGACTCAGAATGATGGGCCGGCCAATTCCACTCGGACATCAGAGACTAGCATTCCTTCTCGGGCCAACTTTACCACAGGGCCTGCTCGAGTACTGGACTATACTGCCACAGATTACAATTTGGATGATGTCAGCCGATCTACGGGGTACATCGGTAGGAGCTCAGAAATTCACTGGATGCACGCACTAGACAAAGAGCTCGATCGCTTGGGCAAAAACAAATCGGACGACATGGATACCTCCATACAGCAAGATCCAAATGGTGGTGGCAAACCACTCTCATCGTTCAACTACAACCTGGACCACTTGGACATATCTCCCGTCCCGGGAATCGACCAGCATCCGATTCCACCCAAGGGCCTTTGCTGGAACCTTTTCGATTTGTACCGCTCTTCAGTACATCCGTCCTTTCCCATCATCGGGCTTACCCCATTCACACGCCAACTGGAGTCGTTCTTAAACAAAGACATGCAGCCTGGAAGCAAATGGCTCACAATTCTGCATCTGGTAATTGCCATTGCCTCCCGGCATCGGGTCGTCACCAACCGCCTATGGAAGTACGACCAGGTTGATCATTTCAGCCACTTCCTGAAAGCCAAGGCTCTCAACATAGACAATCAGATTTTGAGTCATCCTGATATGCAGCAATTGCAAATCGAAGGCTTGGCCTCATTCTATCTGCTAGCCGTGGGCTACGTGAACCGGTGGGTCCACACCTTCCAGCACAAACCATATTGCGCGGGCTCCTAATTCGTGTCTTATCGGGCTCTTAGGGCCTGGTTTCTCTGCGGTAGTGCACTGCGTAGGGCGTTTGCCCTCGGATTGCATCTACGAAATGTAGCTGGCTGTAACCTTGACTCTCGGGAAATCAGATATCGCGTTTGGTGGTCTCTGTATACGCTTGAGTATCGCCTCTGCATGATGACAGGTCGCCTTTCTAGTGTCCCGGACAACATACTGACGACACCGCTACTTCTCCCATTCGACGAATGCGACTTTGCTAAGGAGGAAGTCCAACGGCTGCTCACTCGTTCAGAACCAGGCTTGGGTCAGCCCGGACCGTTTACAAAGGTTTCCACAAATGCCCTAGGTGAAAGAAAACAAGAGACGGATTACAGCCATGTCCCGCCCAGCAACTCTCTCTATTTTTCCCAGATGGTAAAAGTTACCTTTATTGCCAGGAGGATGTCAACTAAGCTCTACAACCCGGAGTCGGTGCCCTCACTGTGGTCAGGGATGAAATATGCAATGAGAGACCTGACGCTTGAGCTTGAGGCTTGGCTCATGAGTATACCAAAATGTTACGACTTCTCGTCGCCGCAAAACACGTCTTCCCTAGCCGCAGAACGGATGTCACTGGCCCTTATGTTTTATAGCACCAAGCTTGCCATCACAAGGCCCTGTCTGGGTCCTCCCGACCCACAGCAGAAAGGACAGCAGGAAGATCATGAATTCCGCAAGAAGAACGCATTAGATTGCGTCGAGTCAGCCTGCCATGTGATACGGCTTCTTCCAGAGCCCCCAGATACGATCACACTGTACAGCTCCTTTCCTTGGTGGAGCATTATCCATTTCCTAATGCAATCGACCGTGGTTCTTCTCATTGAGGCCAGCTTAGGCTTTGAGCATACACCCAAAAAGATCCAAATGGTTTCGAGAGCCATCAAGAAGTCGCTTGAGTGGATGTCCATCATGTCAAAAACCAGCGTCACCTCAGAGCGAGCTCAAAATCTCTGCGAACACTTTTTAGACCGATTGGAACTCCAGATCGACTTTGACGATTTCGGCATCCCCGGGTCGGAGTCTGAGTCGGATTCTGAAAGTGAAAGCCCTCCTCCACCTAGGTCCAACCCACGCAATTCAAGGCGACAATTGAAAATACCAGAGACAATTGCCGAGGTCGATCCTCCGTTGACCCTTCACACCTATCAGCCAAACTTCTCGTCGTCAGCGGGCATGCCAGGTGCATCCGGAACGACGGCCGTACCAGATGCAATGGACACCGACAAACCTACTAATTATTCTTATGCAGACGAGCTTCTGCCTTATGATCAAAGCACGGGTCTGTTTACCGACTCCGTCTTTCCGCCTGTCGACCCGACCCTGGATTCTAATATGAACTATTCCGCCGAGCCCATGTAATGATCTATTGGTAATAAAATCAACAGAACAGGCTCGAGCCCTTCCTCGCACTCGGAAAAATGATTGCCTTGATTGATTACAGGGGTGGTTGTATAATAGGTATTACTACCGGTGGAAGCCATCCGCTCCGCAAGGTTATGATGTTTCTTAATAATTCAACTTGGGGTTTATGATGAAAGTATTATATTTTCTTGTTTTCCACCGCTGAATTCCAAGTAGCCTCAAGGTGAGCTTGTAGTGTAAGGCATAGGAAAGTATCGCGAGACATCGCCGTATTGCCTCTTCCATGGTTCATTCCCATGGGAAAATTGTGCTTTATTTTAGCATTCAATCAGTCTTTTGTTCTCCTGGAAGTCATCGTTTACGGACCCCTATTCGGCGCGGAAAAACAGAAACAGAAAACAGGAAATAACATTCACTTGCGAAGGCGTTTACCCATCAAGACAACACAATCAAGCCGGAGGCAAAGCATTCCTTCCCAGCCGCGACCCCTGCGCCGGATTCCAGGTCCAACTCGCTCAACGCGCTGACATACGTTCCATTCTGGAAGTAAAGGCGCAGATCGGGCCCGTTGCCCGCGAAACTGCCCCAGCTGACAACAGCGGCTTCGGAGCCCTGGATGACGGGCGTGATGGTTTCCATGGCTTCGTAGCCCTTGCCGTCGTCCCACCAGACCTGCCAGATGGTGTTGTCCGAGTGCACGAAGTAGATCCGTATGTAGATGGAGCTTTTGCCTGAGCCGAAGCTGGTAGCGGAAATGGAGGAGCGAGGAGGAGCTTAGTGGAGGTCATCGCCAGACAGCTGGTTTGCTTTAAACATGGGCCGCTTTGCTTTGCTGGCGTGGATGTTCTGAGCAGCGTTGCCAAGGGGAAGCATCATGCCAGAGAAGTCACAAGGACGCTATACTCGCATATTTAGCAATCATCCTTGAGTACCAAAGACTATGGAACGCTCCAATGTGGACATTTCTCTTGCGCGTAAATTCTCCTGTTCAGATCGAGACAATAGAGCCGAAGACTTCCATATGATATAAGGAATGCACGTCATTATCACGAAGAATATTCCTTTGGTCCTACTTCATACGTCAGAAGGGAAATAACCTTCTGGTTCACATGTTTAAAGACAAATAAGAATAAACATGTCATTTATTACCATGTCATCATCATCAGTCAAATCCAAAATAACACTAAAACAGTACTCCTCTCACCCCTAAGCCACTGAGCCTTGATTTTATACAGCACGGCCTCTTCCGACCACCACGGCCATATCTCTTAAATCCGAAGCCTGGCCCAGTTGCGAAAGCGGAACCTTGATTCCAGTCTCACGTTGTATAGCATGTTGCAGGTGAACCAAATGGAACGAATTGCCACCGACCGCAAGGAAGGAAGAGTCTAGACCGACATCTGCCTTGTCTGCGACGTCCCCGATGACATGGATCCAGAGCCTGCGGAGTCTTTTCTCCATTTTCGTCAATTCTTCTCCGTTTTGTGTCACGGAATTCGTATGCATTTGCGCTGCGGTCTCCGGGAGTGGTAGGCTCCGCAGAAGTTCAAGATCCAGCTTCCCATTTGGCACAAGTGGAAGACGATCCAAAGGAACAATCGTAGCTGGTATCATGTATCGCGGCAAGGGGAGGCTTTGCAGAAGGTCCATGAGCTGATGTTGCTTTAGATGCTTCCCCGGTTTGAAAGCCACATGGCAGACGAGGAACTCGGGATCGCCACGAACAGTCACTGCTGCGTCGGCCAGGTCGTCCGATGCGGCCTCTAGGATGGCACCGGTCACTTCGTTCAGGTCAATACGGAGGCCTCGGAGTTTGATGACCGTACTACCGCGCTTAGTTCGCCCTAGGAAAATGATGGATCCGTCTTCAGAAACAAATCCCCTGTCTCCCGTTCTGTACAGGGTTGTGAACCCTTGTTGCACGTCCTGGGCTGTGGCAAAGGGGTTTGGAACGAATACGTCCTTGTCCATAGCTGAGTCGAGATATCCGTTGGCTATCATGATACCGGTAGCACAAATCTCTCCTGGCATTCCAGGGGGCAGCAGACTTCCGTCGTCTTCGCTTGTGATGTATACCGCATTGTTGGGAATGACTTGACCGATACAGGAGCCAGAAGTGTCCTTGCTTGGATCAGAAGTAGTCCGAGCACCGTCGTAGATCGGGATATCTAGGCTCGTAGCAACAGTAACCTCAGTGGGTCCATACCAGTTTGTCATCATGAGATGGGGCAGCTTCAAATCTCGCAGTCCATCGACAAGACGGCCAGGAAGGACTTCACCACCGGCTCCAGCAAAACGCCAGTCAGTGCATTGGCGCAAGCGGTCTGGTGCGTATGTCAGAAGCAAGCTATATTCTGACGGAGTGCACATCGTCCACTGGATCTTCTCGTCAAGGAGGAGTCTAGAAAGCAAATCAGGGTCGCCGCGACTCTCGAAAGGAGCGACCACAAGTGTTCCACCATTGGTGAGGGCACTATAAACCTGCGAGAATGACACATCGAATCCGATTGAGGTTTGTTGCAAGACTCGGATCTGTCCAAAGCCATACCGCTTGCTGGAAACTGCAGCGAAATTCATGATTCCTCTCTGGTGTTGCTTGATTCCTTTGGGAACGCCCGTGGAGCCGCTGGTGAAAAGAATGTGGCTATAAGCCCCGGGGTCCGTAGCAGCTCGCTCAGGGATAAAGGCATCCTGTGGCCTATCTCGGGCTAGCTGGGTTATATTGAGTGGCCGTATTTCGCTGCCTGTGCCCAGATGGTTCTCCGCTACATCTTTGGCAGTTGCGGCATGGAAGAGCAAGGCATGCGGCTTACATGCCTTCATCATGTCATTGTGTCGCGCAGCAGGAACACTGACATCCAAGGGAACGAAGATAGCTCCGATCCAGAACACGGCCAGCATTGTCGCGTATAAATCAATACTTGGCTTGCAGAGCACCGCGATCCGTGTTCCGATGGTAGCATTCGCGTCGACCAATATTCCGGCATAGAGCTGAACTTTATGCATCAAGTCGCTGTAAGTGATAACCTCGCTACCATCCTTTACCGCAATTGAGTGTGGAAATTCAGTAACAACCTCGCTGAACCTCTCAGGCAACGTAGCAGGCCACGAATGCTGAATAGCAGGGGCGCGTGCCAGGCTGCGTGCTTGGTCAAGCTGGGCGTCATTGAATAATCGGCAGTCCTTAACCGCACTCGAGGGCTCTTGAACCAGGCCTTCAAGGACACCGACAAAGGTGTCGACGATAAACTGTGAGGCCGAAGCGGAATAATAATCATCGGTGCATGTAACACCGAAGAGATGGCCGCCTGATGTCGATCGTCGCACGTCAAGGACAAAGTCATATACGGTCGTGTGATGCGCCTCCTCTAGAGCAATACTGCAGTCTCCTAGCGTGCTAGGAAGGCTGTCATCAACTGTGTAGTTGTAGGCTACTTGGATAAGCGGCATGTTGCCCTCGTTTACTCCAGGTCGGACCTTGTCCACAATGAGAGCAAATGGAGGGTTTGCGTGTTCAAGGCTGGTCAGCAAAGCCGTGCGTGTATCCTTTATGACCTCGAGGAATCTCTTGCCCAGAGCTCCCTTAAAGTGAATCGGCAGGATAGAGGCCAGATGACCTACTGTTTCTCGGAACTTGCTTATCGGGTCACGGCCAGTATGCAAAACGCCAATGACGAGGTCATCTATGTTGAGGAGACGGCAAAGGAAGACTTGCAGAGCGGCAAGATAGAGTTGCATCGGAGTGACACCGTGGGCCTGACCAATCTCGGTAACAGTTTGAATAAGCTGGCTGCTCAGCTCCCTTTCGCTTGTGTGGTGGCGGTAGGCTCGATGACTTTGTCTGTGTGGAACCTTCGCAACTGGCAGGAGAGGGAGAACATCTGGAATCGGGTCAAGATGTTTTATCCAATAGTCAATGTTCTTATCGAAACGCCCGCGCTGAATATCGTTCATTTCCTCGACGGTATAGTCAAGGTACGAGGCAGGGGTAGGATACTGCGCCCATGGTTGAGATTGATATTCGCGAGCAATGTCGCTGAGAATGAGTGAAACGCTGACAACGTCGATATTCATGTTGTGTAATCCAAAAACCAAGGTATGCCACTGTGCGTTATGGCGAACTAATGTGGCACGAACGGTGTCTCCGGCGTCGATGGAATACACATGCTCCTTGAGTCTGTCGAAGGCCTTCTGTACATCAATCTCCGCAGTCTCGGGTGTTGATTGGATTTGATTCAGTCGAATGTGCTTGGTGCTAATGAGGTTCTGCTGGATTGCAGAGCTCTCTGAGGTCGAGAAGAAGCATGTTCGCAACGCATCATGGCGATTCACGGTCTTTTCAATAGCCCTATTAAGCTTCTCAGCATTCAATGGGCCATCGATCCTCCACCTAGTAGTGAGATTGAGTGCTGTTCGAGTATCTGAGAACTCATAGATATAATAAAGCCCCGCCTGTGCAACGGACAAGCTCTCTGATCGAGTAATATCCAGTCTAGGCTCCGGGGTTGGACTCGAAATCGGTGAAGACCCAGGGGTTATTTCAGAGGGACTGGAGGAGTCCTTACTGTCCTGAGAGCTCTGACTATGATTGATAGCAGTCAACCGTTCCTGGCCATCGAGCGTTGCCTCTGGTGTCGCCGATTCAGCGAAGCTGCCATTCACTTGTGCCTTCGTTGGCTGTGACTCTTCCTTTCCAGAAACTTCCTCCGAAGCTTCAGGCCTATTAGCGAGATACTGCTCGGCAACAGTTCGAATGATGGAAGCCGACGCATCGCGCCCAAGGATTTTGACCATGGAAATCTCAACCTTGAGCTTTTCCCAAAGCCATTTTCGAATCTCGATAGCGTTGATCGAGTCAATTCCCAGCCGCGACAGGGGTTCATCTGGATGAATGGAGTCCAAGGAGACATGAATCATGGCCTTGATCTTCTGGGACAGAAGCTCGGTGATCGGGGGGATTGCTTCCTCGACAGTACTTGCATTGTCCAGCCTCGATTGATGGCTTCCAGAGGAAGACGAACTGTCTTCGACCGCTTCGGAAACGCGACGTACCATATGCGAAAGGAATGGAGTGCCCAGCCACCTTGGCCTGGGGACCTGTCCTTTATCATAGAAAGTATCAACACCCATAATGACCTCGCAGGTGGGAGACTCCGGCTTTCCCACGGCGATTCCTTGCAGGATAACATGATGGAAGTCTGCCTCAGATAATGCAATCAATCCGTCGGTACGGAGCCATTCCTCGACATTAGACCCAGCGGAGCGATCAGCTCTAGCCACATACCCAACGTCTACCAGCATTCCGAAGTTGAGAATCGATCCTACCAGACCTCTTCGCTTGCGGTTTGCCACGAGACTCATCATGAAGGCGTTGCCGGCATGGTACATTGCATGCCCAGGGTTCCCGAATACCGTGCCCAATGACCCGAAGCACATGAAAAAATCCAGGGGATCATTCCTGAAGGCTTCGTCGAGGTGCGCTGTACCGTGGATTTTGGGCATCATCTGCTTCTCAATACTTGCAGCAGAGAGATTGGCGAACACAGCTGGCTCGAGAACAAGGGCTGCATTGGTCACACCGCCGATTTCCGGCATGGTCTCACGCAGCATCCTGACAGTCTGAAGGACTTGGGCACGGTTGGTTACGTCCATCTTCACCATGCGAATATCAATTCCAACCGAGCGAAGATCACGAAGCCAGTTTTGATTGTCTTTCGGGTTTCGACTGGACAAGACAATATAGCGGGCTCCACTGCGGACCATGAAATATGCCAGAGACTGGCCAAGCTCACCTGCCATGCCGACAAGGAAGTATGTCTTATGCGGCGACAAAAGGGTGTATGGATCCAGAGGGCGTATGATCGCGTCGACTAGGCTTTCTCGGTTCCAGTCGGTAACAACAGAGAGACGCTCGGCTTTGCCAGCATGTTCTTGAGACAGTTGTGAAAGCGGAAGGACAGTAGGCAATGACACCGAATCTAAAAGATCATGATGCGTCCGATACTTTGCCACGGCATAATCGACTGATTCCTGTGAGAGAGAACGGACATCCAAGGCATATACCTTGCAGCCCAGGGGCAGACGCTGTAGTAGAAAAGCTGCACTATCGCTTGACAAGTCGAATAGCGCATTAGCATCATGAGGTATTGATTTTCTCACGACGCGCGTGGGACTCTGCGGGTGAAGATAGATCCATCCAGGGCTTGCACCCTTCTGTGACTGCTCAGTGATTGTAACAAAGATGATCTTGCGGCCTGTTTCCTCGGCGAGCACAGATATCGCTTCAGCCAGCCCGTCAGATGCGCCGCATACTAAAGTTGTTCCAGAGATAGGAATGCTCGAGACCACATTCGATGCAACCAACAAGGTTGCCACTTTCACAAAAGCCGTTGCGTCCAGCTCTTGAGCAACTGGGGGGGCCGAGGTAAAGCTATTGTGGATAGAGACAACCGACGAGTCTGTCTCTGACAGCGTCAATGCGGCTTGCTCACCACCATTGTACTTGACCTTCCCGTATGACAAATAGCATGGGGCCTCGTCATTGGCATGTAACGCTACTGATAGACTGACATCCATTCGCGCATGGTCCTCTGGAGTGTAAAGCGGAGGGCTGCATGCAAGTGTGGATTCCGATGAGGTACGAACAACTTCAACTGCGTCTGTAGGATCAACAGATTTGATCACTCGGCGGCGCCCAGCATTGTAAATCTCGTTGGACTCAGGATCTAGAAGCACGCGAGACGTCATTCTCTGCGAATTTCTGATCACAATTTCCGGCTCTCGCACCCAAAGCATTCCCTCCGTATTATTTGGAGAGGACGCCGAGAAGATCAAACCAAGGAATTGGGACATCAGTATTTGGATATCCCAGGTCTCCCCTTGATCGAAATCAAGGAACTGCAGATTAAGATGGATGTGCTCATGTCTCAACGATCGCCCAATTCCAACCATGATGTTGGCATATGGGTCATCCAGCAAGCGACCAGAAGTGACCCAGAGGACATTCTGAGCATTGCTCAGGATCTCTTTGAGGCTCTTCAGCTCATTTACAGAAGGGGGAGATGAGAAAAGAGGCTTGTCAAGATCCTGCAAGCTGATGACCGAGCATCCAGGAGGGATTCGAGAGCAATCAATCTGGTCGAAACGACTCCAGACTTGAATCTCGGGCGCCCAACCACGTAGGAGACTCTTTCCCTGCCGAATAATCTTGGACACCTTGCTTGTCTCACCGCCGATAAAGACCACAGAGGCTGGTGGTATCATATGCAGGGAAGTCAATGGGCTGCGCAGCACTTCAACTCGATCGTCCATGGCTTGGGCAGAGAACACAGAGTAGCCGTGCATGCTGAGCTTGGTCTGGTCGTAGGATGTAGAATCAATTCCAGAGAACCCGTTTTCCGATAATAGATTATCCCATTCCCCAGTCTTGATTCCAGGTGTTTCTGCTTCCAGTCCGCCATTCTCCCACCATTCCTCCGAGCTGCCCAGAATAGCCATTGGCAGAAGGGACACACCGGTAAGCTCCATTGAGATCAAGAAGCCTCCAGGTCGCAAGAGACTCCGCAATATCCGGACGCTCTCTGGAAGGTCGTGTCTTGCACGACAGAGGTCGGTTACGATGACAACATCGTAAGGATCTCCACTGGCTTTGGTCTCAGGGTCAAACACCTCGAACAACAGTCTCTTTTCCTTTGCAACATCGAGGCCTATATTGTCCCTCAACTCATCGACGATATCTTGCGAGGCATTTGCACAGGTATATGTTGCGTATGCATCGCCAACCTCATCCAGAATAACCGAGACCGTCTCGGCAGCACCGCCACACAAATGGAGGATATTGGTTCTAGGAAATGTGTGACTTGTTTGAACCACCAGTTGCGCGATAGCTTGCTTGCAAGTAGCTCCCCAGGTAGTCTGATGGTAGAGGGACCCCGGCCAATCACTATTCTCCTTGATGGATTTCCCTTTCAGCAGAGCCTGGGTCTTCTCCGCGCTCGATGCCAGCAAGGCCAAGTTGACATCACTTGGATCACTCTTGAGCAGGTCGGTGATCGTTTCAGCATTGTCATTCAGCCACTCAGCCTGCAAGAAGGCGCGATCATTGTTCTCGCGGATCCTTGTCACCATCGCGTTAGTAGAGCGTATGAGCTTCTGATGGTGCGGCTGCAACTCGTCCATCTCCTGTGCACTGACTGACTGGCTGAGACGCCGTAGGTAGAATAGAGCAACACGCTCATACTCCTCGGGAGTATAGCTTGATGAAACCACTTGAGCGCTATCGTCCGGCGTAGGTGCAGCAAGCAGACCATATGCGGCATCATGGGCCCAGACTGTCTTAGCCATGATGTTTCGGTCTTCCGACGGTTGTGGCTCTGAAATAGCCTTGAATGCTACGCCCTCCAGTTGGATCTCACAAACACCGGTCTGATTGTTTGAGCTTTTTATGTTGATATCGGTTTCGATTAGCTGCCCCAGGCCGACCGTCGGCCTCGTTAAGTAGGCCTCAATCGTGACATTGGCCTTGAAATCTTGGTTTGGGTCGATTACAGCCCGTTTGACACCAACTGGAAGATAGGGGCTAGGCATCGATCTCTCTGCTGTAGAGAGAATGGTAGAAAGACCTGTTTGGAAAGCAATATCCATGATAGCCGGGTGCAAAGTGCAATCAACATCCATGTCGACATCATCCTGCGACCACGAAGCAACTCCCTTTGCGTGGCCCCAGCATTTATTGAGTGATTCCAGTGCACGGAAAGCTCCCTCGTACTGGAAACCGATCTCTGAGGCCGCGTGGTAAAATCGATCCACGTTGGATGGAGTCAATTCCACGTCTGAGATGTACGTGGGTGCCAGGTCCGTCGGCTCAGGTACACCCAGGTGAAGAATTAACAATCCCTCGCAGTTTTTGTCTGCTTCGACAGTGTTGTTAGGGTAGCTGTAGCAGGTGAAAACCGCCTCCAGGCGCGACTCTGAGTCAAGGGAGTCGGCAGCGCTTCCAGATGGGAGCTGATGGCGGATGGTGAAAAGAAGTTCAACCTCATCTCCTTCGCCAATGGGCAATGCCGTTGGAATACTCATGTCTCTCACTTCGATGAATTTGATCGGTGTATCCTTGGCAAAGACCTTGGCTGCGTCCACGGCTAGACTGATATACCCCGTGGCAGGGAAAAGGATTTGGTTTTGAAAAACATGTCCCTTCAGCCAAGGCATCTCGTTCAGTCGCAGGGTATTTCGCCATGTTTGCTCCGACCCGGAATCGTTCCAAAGGCGACCCAGGAGATCATGCGGCGGATGTGTGCCAATGCGATAGATCGCGGCCACGCGGGACTCTCGCCAGTGAGTCTGGGAATGATCCCATGCATAGGGAGGTAGACCTTTGATTGGTGGCTTGGAGGCAGTAAAGCCAAAAGCTATGCGCCATCCAGTAAGTTGCACAGAAGAGGGTGAAATGCTCCAGATAGTTGTAAGAGCCTCTAGGAGGGTTTCTATGGCGTTCTTGCCACGGCTCAAGCAAGCTGCATAGGGCATTGATTGATCTTTAGTCGAGGCCAACTGCTTGAGAGTCTGGTTGACTGGACCTCGCAAAGTACCATGAGGGCCAACTTCCATAGCAGCAGTAAATCCCCCAGCGTTGGCCTCCACAGCTGCCGTCACGGCTTCGGAGAATAGCACTGGATTGGTTAGGTTGTCAACCCAATATTGGGCCTCAAGCTCCGATCCCAACGGTTTTTCGAGCAAGTCGGTATTCTGTCTGACACTAGAATACCAACGACATTCTTGATCCGCCGGTGGCTTCTGAACAACCACATCAAGATCCTTGAGATGACGCAAGTAAGGCTCAGCGCAGGCACGCATATGGTGGGAATGATAAGCAGTGTCTACTTGAAGGGCTCGGGCCTGGATCTGTCTTTCATCAAGACGTTCCTTCATTTCCGAGATTGCATTCTTGTCGCCGGATAGCGTCACACTGGAAGGAGCATTGCTTGCTGCGACGGTAATCCGGCCCTTGAATTGTGGCTCGGAGCAGATCTCAGTGGCATCATTGAAGGACATGGAGGCGGCCATCATAGCTCCTGGTTGACCGGCCTCTCCCCGGGCAAGGTTCGAGACGCATCCTCGATAGTAAGAAATCCCCATGGCATCCCGTTTGGTCAAGAGGCCAGCCGCATATGCTGCACCAATTTCGCCAGAGGAATGGCCAACGACAGAACTGAATCGTACCCCACACACTCGTAGGAGGTCGACGAGCCCGATCTGAATGGCCGTGCAGAGCGGCTGCGAGAACCGGGCTTCTGCTACGTGTGACTCTGCTGTATCGGCACTTAATTCCTCAATCAACGACCATGTAGGCGGGCTTGGAATTAAAGCTAAGGCCGTTTCGCAGTCCATGATAGACTCCCTAAAGGATTTGCAATTCTTCAACAAAGCAAAACCCATCCGTGCCGCTTGTGCACCCTAGGTAGGTAAACAAAGGTCAGCATGGATTCTGACTTGTATCAGTAAGAAAGTTCAATCAAGCATACCTGGCCGGTAAAAACACCCAATATTGACACTCCTTCGCCTGTGGCAGATCCAGGAGATGAGCGCTGTGGCCCGTCTGTTGAGGTACTGAGGATGTTGATTTGATCCTCCAGCTTCTCGATCAAGTCTTCGAGATCCACCACTGTGGGGATAGCAATCCGGGTTCGAAATATAGATCTCTTCGAATTCAGGGTATTGCTCAGAGAGTCAAGGTCCACAGACTCATTTATCCGCAAATAGTTAAGCAGCTGCTTGAGCCAGTCGACCAATGATCCACGGCTTCTGGCTGAGAAAACGAATGGTCCCCCGAGCATTTCTTCGATTTCTTCAACGAAGCCAGACTGGTGGGCAATTCTATTCACTGGCTCAATCACCTCAGTGGTTGGAGACTCATAGCTCTCGAGAATAGCATGAGCATTGGTGCCACCGAACCCAAAGCTGTTCACACTTGCCCTGCGAGGCCCATCACCTGTCTCTGGCCATGCCAAAAGAGAAGTCGGCACCTCTAAGCCGCTATAGAACGGCTCTATTTTGGGGTTAAGGTTGTTGAAGTGCAAATTGGGAGGGATTTCTTTGTTCTGAACCGCCAACGAGGCTTTGATCAATCCGGCTAACCCAGCACATCCCTCTAGATGGCCGATAACCGTTTTAATTGAGCCACAGTAAAGGACTTCCTTATCTGGAGATCCAGTCTCATCGTGGAATGCATCGCGGATTGCTCGTGCCTCCGCAGGATCGCCAGCTTGCGTCCCGGTACCGTGGCACTCGAAGTATTGGCATCGGTCCAGGACAGGGTCCAAGCCGGCATCGCGGTAAGTTTGTTGGATTAGGGCAGTCTGTGCTTCAGAGGATGGTATTGTAATTCCGCTGCTGTCACCTTGTCCATCGGAGTTCACACCGGTTCCTCGGATCACGCATTCAATGTGGTCGTTATCGCGAATTGCCTGGGCAAGCGTCTTCAACACTACCGCAGTGCAGCCTTCACCTCGGGCATATCCACTGGCGTCCTTATCCCACATACGACAGCGGGACTCTGGCGAGATCATATGCATGGAAGACCCCATGATGTACCAAGATGAATCCAGAAGCAGGTTCGTACCCGCTACAACTGCCTGAGTGGCCTCCCCTCGATGGAGTCCTTGTACTGCCATGTGTAGGGCGACAAGCGAGCTCGAGCAGGCTGTATCCAGAGCCAAAGAGGTGCCTCGAAGATTGAAGGCATACGACAAGCGATTGGCGAGAATAGAGCGGGAGACACCAGTAGCAGCATGGCCACCTAACGTATCAGGATCTCGGGTCTGGATAATCAAATGGTCATCCGTCATGACACCGACATGAACCGACGTCTGGGAGCCATCGACGTCACTCAGAGACCAGCCAGCTGCTTCAAAGGCCTCATAGACGGTTTCCAAAAGAATCCGTTGCTGAGGGTCCATGTCGGCCGCATCTTTGGGGTTGATATGAAAGAAGGCGTTGTCGAAATGGCGGACATCATCTTCCAACAAGTATGACTTGTTCTGGACATGCGTACGGCCACGCATATCGCTATTATCGTTGTAAAAGCCTTTCATGCCCAGTCTCTCCGGCGGAAACTCCTTAAGCACATCTTTCGGCGCCTTCAAGAGATCCCATAGTTTCGAGGGAGTCGTGGCTGCACCAGGCAACCGACACGCCGTTCCCACGATAGCCACCGGCTTATACATGCTGCATGAATCAGGGGCTTTGTGAATAGATCAGATAATTTTAGGGTTCAAGAATTCAACCTCTTCGCAGAAGATGCTTGCAGGATCGTGAGATCTCGTCAAGTAACAAGCCGAGAGTAGCTATATATCTAATTCCATAGTAGCATGTATGGTTACATTTTACCCACGGTGAGTGTTTTTACAGTCCATCAGAGCCTCCCTCCAGGTCCTAGACGCAGGATTCCAACCAAGACCACCCATTACAACATGTTCAGCACCATGAATCAGTATAACTAGTTCAAGATGATCTATAATCTGACTAAGGTAAGCTCCACCTACGCCAAGCCGTCTGGCTTGTCCGACAGTCTGACAGGTCACAGCGCCACAAGCTCCTCCCCTCCTCCCCCCCTCCGGATATATCAGCCCATTATTGATGGATTGATGGATTCCAGGGTCACTGTTAATGCGTCAGCAAAGCCATCTATACTAGCTGCTGCAAGATGAGACGCAAGGCGTCACAGCCCCCTCTTTGGTGGATACAATCAAGTCGCCGGCAGCAGACAGGAAGGATTGGGATGAAGGAAGAAGGAATCGTGGGGTGGTCAAATCATGCATCTATTCCCTCATCGACCCACCTTGACTGTCATCAAGTCATGAAGCTATTCTTCTCCACTCGACCATCCCCTCTGGCTCCGGCGGCTACCTGCTCACTATCCCGTCTCCGACTCTGAGAAAGGTTTCTTTATTTTGCCCCTCTGCAGCTTCCGAATAGTGTTACAGCGCGTGGACTCGACATTGGAAGGGTCACCTCCCAGCCAAGTTTGATTCATCCCGTTTGCCTCCACGCCTCACTTGAGCCACTGCAAATCAACTACCCATCATGGAGAACCCGGAGCCTATCCAAGATATCGACTGGCCGCGAGACGGCACGAAACCTCGGTCTCGAGTTCCCCTCTTCCTCATCCATGACGGCGGTGGTACGACCTTTGCCTACCACTGTCTAGACCCTCTTGACCGTCCAACCTATGGGCTCTTCAACCCGCGCTATCACAGCGGCGGGAGCTTCGAGGGTGGAGTAAAAGGAATGGGACGTCTGTACGCCGTCATGATCAAACAGACCTGCGCGAAGCCCGACTTCCCAGGCAAGCGCAACTCCGACGGCAGAGTGGATATCCTCCTGGGCGGATGGAGCATGGGTGGCCTGCTCAGCCTTGAGGTCGCAAAGGTGCTGACGGGGGACCGGGAAGTGCGGGTCATTGGCGTGTTGATGATGGAGAGTATGTGCCCTGTCCGTCTGCCAAGCACAGGGCGCTACCAGGAGAGTTTGGACCACTTCGAGCTCGAGAAGCCGAATCGGAACCTGTCTCTGTCCATCCGCGCCATGCAAGAGGCGCTGCGAGTCGTTCGTGATTGGGAACCCCCCGTTTGGACCGGCACAGAGCCCGAGAAACGACCACGGTTCTCACTGCTGCGCGCTCTCGACCCTCTACCAACCTCACGCAACAAGCGACTGCATGTATTAGATATCTACCGTCAGGACCAGAAGCTTGGATGGGACAAGTACGATCCCACGTTGTTCACAGAGACGATGGACGTGAAGGGCAACCACTTCGAAATGTTCTCCTTTCAGAACATCCCGGGTATTTCGAAGGCGATCAAGAGATGCTGCGATACGTTGGAAAAGCTTGGCCAGTCATAGAGTAGCATGTCCCATTCGTCTAGACCCACGTTTGCGTAATGCGATAGTAATTCCACTTTGGATCTGCACGGTCTCACCCGAGTTTAAGCGGGATTTAGGCGTCTCTGTAAGCACTAAGCTTTGCTGAGCCTGCAGGTGTTGTCTCGGGGCTTCTAGTGGGGTCTGATAAGCAGTGATCGAGCTAATGTGTAATTGTCTCTCTGGCAGGATCAGTAGATCATGAAGGATCCCATCTTCTGCCAATTGGAGCGAAACAAGTATCCCACGCAGGTAAGCGTGAGGAAGAAGGACGGGGAAGCAGATGAGGTGAGATTACATTCAGGGTCGCCTTCCACCTGCCGATCAGAGACAATTTCTCTGCTTGCGGTATAGGGGATATAGTTCGCTTGGTCTGACCACATATTGAGTTGGTCATGGTTGCATAAGCTCATCCATCGCGGGATTATCTTCCTGCAGGTGCAAATCCTTACGAATCAGAGAACCTGAGTCCCAACGTTGGGTCGAAGTAACAGTTTCCACCAATTGTGAACATCTGATGTTACATCTCCATTCCATGAAGCATTCGATATCTTGGCCCAACAACAGGTTCTGTCTCTGACACGCTCTGCGGCTTTTTCTTGTCATCATCGAAGACTCGGGCTTCCAATATGGAACACAACACAAAAGTGGTACTTTTCTAAGTCTCTGGGACTCGTACTCGTCTGTGCAGATCGACTGATCCTTCATCATGTTACAGACAGACACTCCTCAAAGTCAACCTGAAGCGAAAGCACAGTACTTGGTCATTCCTAGACCCTGTTTTTGACATTGGCATGACTCGAGAGCTGACACTTCCATCTCGTTCCCAGATTCTACGAACATGGCACAAGCCTTATCGAGCATGTCTTTGGCAGCTTCATCCACGTATTCCGCCTGACCCCCGGCGAAACCTTTGCGAACGCAGTCACCCGCCATGAGCACTACCTCGCTCTATGGATGCAAGTGACCAGGGGCCAACGAGTCCTCGATGTCGGCTGCGGCAACGGGGGTCCAACGCGGGAGATCGCACGATTTCTCGACATCAACGTCGTCGGGGTTGACCTGGAAGAGCACCATATCCAGCACGCCAGGAAGTTCACCGCGGCAGCCAAGCTACAAGACCGGGTCTCCTTTGCCACGGCGGACTTTCTGGATATGAAGTTCGACGACGCCTCGTTTGACGGCGCCTATTCGATCGAGGCAACCGCCTATGCCCCTGATCTCCAGGACGTCTACACGGAGATCTTCAGGGTGCTTCGACCGGGCGCCAGGTTCGCTGTCTACGAGCCTGTGCTGTCCAGTAGGTATTGTGACGATGACCCCAAGCATCGGGAGATCCGACGGACGTATGAGCAAGTATTTGCAGCTCCGCCGCTCCGAGAGGCCACTATGGCTGTCAAAGCCATGAAAGCAGCTGGCTTTGAGATGGAGGTTGCAGAAGATCTGGCGGAGCGGCCTGGGAGTATACCGTGGTATTCCCCTATTGATGGCTCGTATGGGGCGATGGCGTCGTTGTCAGATACGTTTGCCAAAAACTACTACTCGTTCCTGATGAACTCGTTCAGGTCTCGCGGTATCCTGTACCATATGACTGGGGCTCTGGAGACTCTGAGGATACTACCGTCAGGAACCAGAACGGAGGCAGTGCAGGTGATGGAGGCCATGGATGCGCTTCGAAAGGCGGGTGAGACGGGGATTGTCACCCCCATGTTCCTGATGGTTGGGAGGAAACCATCTTGATGCGGACGTATTTTGTTTTAGCTTAGCTTGCATATTGCATTCACATTGTAAGCGCTTGATGCGCATAGAAATTACCCATTCCGTTACCTTATCAACCTCAGTCGAGGCCTATACATGATTGGAGAGCCGGTGGGCTAGTATCATATTTGATCCACAGTTGGTTGATTCGTTTGGACTATAGGCCAATGCTTACAGCCTGCAGCCTGTGTCACTCCCCTGTGCAGTAAATACCAGGCCTAGAAGGTCCACTTGGGGAGGGTCACATCGCGTCTTACGTAGGCTGACACCTTGCATTATCTCCGCTTGGCTCATAACTCTTGTCTCGTTCCCACCCCCAAGGTAGGTGCGAGCTATTGAATACCTGCTTCCGGCACTTTAGCTCCTCTATTCTGGCTTACCCATCGATTGAGCAGCATAACTTGCCCGCCCATTATGGATGTCCAGGCCCTTTACCATATGCTGCGGCTTGAAGTGCTGCATCCGAAACTGTTCACTTTCGCTAGAGATGGGCCACTCCCACTTATGTGGAACAACCTCACCACTCGGTCCAGCCCCTTGGGATCGTCTGAACTCGAGGGATTCACAGGTCGAACAGCACTCATAGCAGGTGCCACGTCCGGTTGTGGGCTACAACTGGCCAAGATCCTCGCAGCTCACTGCACCCGTCTGATTATCACCGCGCGAAACCCCCAGCGTGGCGAGCAGGCTTTGGAAGAGATTCGCAAAAGCCTGCCGGATGGGACAGACACAAAGCTTCAGATTGAGTTGTGGCCGCTCGAGATGGAATCCTTCCAGTCCATCCGAGAATTCACTGAGCGATTGCTTCGCCTGCCTTCACTGGACCTCGCAGTTCTCAATGCTGGCGTCTGGCACCTTCATTTCGCCCGCTCAGAAGACTCATTCGAGACCCACCTCCAGGTGAACTACCTCGCTTCCTGCGCCCTCTCTCTCTCTCTCCTCACTGCTCTGGGACGTGGCCGATCCACCCCGGGCTCCCGGCCGGGCAGACTCCTGAACGTCACCTCCGAAGGCCACTCGCTTGAGGATATTCCCGTTGGTAAAGCCGCCAGCGAGGTCCTCGAGAGCTTCAGTGATCCCAACGCCTTAACATGCTACCAGCGTTACAGGCTATCGAAGCTGCTCAGTATGATCTGGACGCACGAGCTCGCTTCATCCATCGATAGCGCTGCACGTGGAGTCGAAGTCGCCTCCTTTACGCCAGGAGCAAGCCAGACGCAGATCTGTCGGGACTTGGGAACCGGGCCTATTGTCCGCACTATGATGAACTTTTTCTGCCAACCGGCTGAAGAAGGCGCCTGGACGTATGCCCGGGCCTTGCTTGCTGAAGATTACCACGGCCGGTACTTCTTCAGGGAGCGACTTTTCGAGTACGTGCCCGTTCTTTCACAGGTTTGTTGGATATATGTGTAGGCTCTTGCTGACGATACCTTGCTTAGACCCACGGGCTGCGTCACCGCAGAGAAGTTCAAGTCGTTTCGCGAAGACCTCGTTTCGCACACCGTGACGGTACTGAAGAGCCAGGTCTCCGTGCCGTCTGAGATTTATGGCTGGATAGGGAGTAAGTCTGAGGATGGCGGTTCAACATGACTTTCTTGTTTCTTGGCCTCCACGGCAGCCTCAGGCATTACCCCTAAGTCACCTGATCTCCTGTGGGGGAGTTTCTATACTTACAGAGTAGTCAGTCAGTCATGAATCAGTACGGAGTCCCTGTCGTTACGCCTACTCAGGGCGGTTCTGGAGTCCGCTTACACAGGGGCTTTTTTTGATAATGACGAAACGATAATCAGATTGATGTAGAACTGAACCGAGGGGCAACCAGCAGTTCCTCCAGTAGATTTCATGCAAAGATCCATCGAGATCAACAAACCTCTCCAGGATCAATTCTCCCCATAAACTTAGTTGGTGGAGGAGTACAGAGCTCACGGAGAGGATGCGGGAAGATCTCAAATATCGCACCCTCTCCTTTGATAGTTATTGCCCTTCTCCGTTGACTCTACTCTAACAATAGCTGTAGATAGTTTTGGGCCAAAAACGCTTGTGATTGATTCTCTCTTTGCACCCTGGACAGGCTGCAGCTCACGTGCCCTACGACCGGAGCCCCAGGGTGTTTTGTTCCGAGTGGTCTCATGCATAAGCACTAACCAGCCATGCCGCTCCGGTATAAGGGAAAGCCCCGAGGATCCTGACCTCCTGAGTCCTGATCTTCCACGTCGTCTCTCCAACTCTCCACTCGGCATTCCCTCCAATTCATCATGTCCCCTCCCCACTCGTACTACCCCGTGGGCCTAGAGATCCCCAACTACGTCCCGAACGAATGGAGCACTCTAGCCCTGGTCTCGACCTTTGCCGCCACCTGCCTAGTCCTGCTGGGCATCGCCAAAACCATTGCGACGACGGTGAACCCTCGCATTACGGTCCCTGAGCTCCTCGTCGTCTTCTGGTTCACTCTATGTGCGTCTTCCTTCCTTCTAACCCACCCAATTGTGGGGGGTCAAATAACACAGTCGATCACTAACAAATCAACAAACAAATCTATAGGCGGCGGCATCCACCTCATCCTCGAAGGCTACTACGCCCTGAACTTCGCGACCCTCGCCGGCTCGCAGCACCTCCTTGCGCAACTATGGAAGGAATACTCGATGTCTGATTCGCGGTACCTCTCCAACGACGCGTTCAACATGTCCATGGAGTCCATCACCGCCTGGTGCTGGGGCCCGCTGGCCTTCCTCATCGTCGCCTTCGTCATCATCGACCACCCCCTCCGACACCCGCTGCAGATCATCATCTCCACGGGCCAGATGTACGGAGACGTCCTGTACTATGGCACGTGTGCGTTCAACTTCCTTGTGTACGGCATCGAGTACTCCAGGCCCGAGGCGTATTACTTCTACGGGTACTTTGTCTTCTTGAATGCGTTTTGGATTCTCATTCCCACCTGTAAGTCATCTTTCTTATCTTGTTTTGTTTGTCGTTGCCATTGGTGTGTGTGTGTGTGTGTGTGTGTGTGTGTGTGGATAATCTGGTGCTAATTGTCTACAGTGCTCATCGCTGATAGCGTGCGGGCTTGCAAGGGGGCCTTTGCGGAGGTCAAGAGGATGAAGGCCCTTGGGATGAACGGGTCCGCGAAGAAAAGGTCTTGAGCGGATCTGTTTTAGACTCCGGTCGAGAATAGGCCCATGCTCTGGAGCATTGGCTGGGGACATGCATGGTTTGGTCTGACATCCGTTGGGGCAGAACCTTTAGAAGGAGGGATGTATCATACAGCATCGGAAGACGTTTATACAATTCTGTAGATCAGCATTTAAAAGTAGGATATTATAATGATGGTTATTGCACAATTTCGTTGCCTATTTATTTCTTCCGATTTGCATTCTTTTGAACGTTTCGAAAATAATTTATTTATTATTATTGTCTATTCGCGCGGCATCAGAGACTCATTCAATGTACCCCAACTCACGATTCGCTATATGTACAGTTGCTTCGCTTGTTGTAAATCCATCAACCCTCCAATGATATATCACTCCGATATGCATAAGTAATAGGGTTGCAAGTACCTACTCCAACTGAATGCTAAAACCGGTTGCACCACTCCAAGTCCAACTTAACCTAGACCCGAAAACTTTCGTACAAAACCCCGCCGCTTTCCTTGCCGGTAGAAGAATGGTAGAATCAACCGTGGACCGAGGAAACTTATA
The DNA here is from genome assembly GCA_002215965.1 of Aspergillus persii. Taxonomy (NCBI): domain Eukaryota; kingdom Fungi; phylum Ascomycota; class Eurotiomycetes; order Eurotiales; family Aspergillaceae; genus Aspergillus; species Aspergillus persii. Next base: position 3,133,711 of record NGZO01000006.1, on the reverse strand, counting down.
GAATGAAACACTAGTATGACCAAGAGTGGCGTGCCATTCATCATTCAGTGAGCACACGAAGTCAGACAGCAGTGGGATATCTCAAGCCTCCCATCTCCGTTTCTTCGCCGTGAAAAAGAGCCGGGCATTCTCTGCTCGGGACTCGCTCAATATAATACCCGGCGACATCAACGGGACGGCGCTGATTCGGGCGAAACGGAGTTCAATGACCAGTGCCCTTCGAAGGGACCGGTTGGCCCAGGAGCCTGACGCAAGAGGCCACTGAGTTGCATCCCAGTGCTTGAGCTCGACTCCCAAGAGCCCTCGACGGTCACCCACGAGCCCCTCGATGCAATCCAGAGGAGGAACGAAGCGGCGGCGTATTCCACAGCCCGTGTGGTTTGAGTCGATTTGGTAGTCCGGGCACTTTTTGAGGGAGGAGATAATTGCCAAAATATCCGTGGGCGGTCCGCTGGTCGACGAGGGAGGGTGATCCAGGGCGTCGTCACCGTCGAAATCAGTGCCGAAGTCTGGATCGATCAAACTAGATCCTAGGAAAATGGTCTTTGTACGTAATGAGAAAAATCGAGTCATCTGGCCTAGATGGAATGTGTCACAGGCACTGGAATTGCCGTAGCCACAACGGCATTGGTACTGGCGTGATTGGTTTCCCCCAATGAAGGAGATTGCGTTTGTCGGTTTAGGGTCGTCTGTCTCTTCTTCTAATGCACCATACGCTCGCAGGAAATACGCTTGAAGGTCGGTGATAGTGTTCATAATGCATTGCCGTCGGTAATATAATTCTTCTGTGGATGGTGTTAGTACTCGAAACCCTACAGGATGACTGTACAAAGCATGGTGTGCCTCAAGGCAACTAACTACTGACCTTCTAGACCATCAGATAAATTAGACCAGGGAAAGATCAAAGGAGATGCCGGGCTTTGCAAGCCATTCGCCCAGAAGCGTGACCCGAGCACGATCAACGTGTGTGTCAAAATTTGAAAGACGGCACGATGCTCAAGAAGTCGGGCTATGAAGATTGATTGTCGAATACGGTCCTCCGTCAACCTCAACATGTGATCGTCAAACTTTGAAAAGGGAACCTTCCTCCCATAAGTATAACCAGATCTCTTCAGGGTATTCTGCACGGCGTCGAGGGAGTTAAACGAGTCCGCCAGTCCGATCACCCTGGCTATCAACGAAGTACGCTGTGATTTGATATCTGCGTCAAATTTCATTTTGATATACTCATCAAAAGCGTCATAAGACAGGATTTTAAGAAACAATTCAATGGCATCTACTCCAAGCTTCGGTGAGAAATGGTCACTCGGCAACCGGACTGTGGGTAGGCCTTCCCACGCAAATTCCTCGTCAAGTATCGGCGATTGGTTTGGTTGGCCGTTCTCTGGCATAGTTGTTCGTCGATGAACTCCTGTGGTTTTCTGATCCATAAACTGCCTACCCTCCGAGAATTTGTTAGGGTCAAGCAGAGCTCGGAAATACGGACTATTTTGAGCAATCACATCACTTGAAACCTGCCAACGATGACTTTGCGGTCTTGCTGCCTCATGCGATGATTGGTCTGGAACGAGATATTCAATGATGGCATCGCCACTCCTCAAGATCACCGTCGGAGCTGCCTGGGAGAGTTCATCTGAATCCAACGACTCCTGAGCACCGTTTTCTTCTCCCGATTCAGGATCGGATACAGAGACGCTAGCAGCATCGCGGATAGGCAATTCTCCAGATGGGAAGGGATCCATAGCGTTATAATGGGTTATTCAGTTATTCTTATCCCACGGAAATTCTGAGGTTCAACTTGCTTTCCGCCACGCTTTCAGTGCTCGATTCGGAGAACATGGAGCCGCCACAGTGCGTTTGCCAAATAGATGGAGGAAAACCTCTTTGTCGTGCTTCCAGCTCAGAAAGTCGCGTATCACGATTGACGATTATCAAAAGTAGGTCATTCAGTTGGCTTTTTCGTGGCCATAGACTGGCATTGTTCTATACAATGAGTACGGTGTGCGCACGGTGTCAAAAACTATGAAGACAGTGAGGAATCAATGCATGGGATGTTGCTCTGGTTGTGGCGACGAGCGGCGGTGGTGATCGCGGGGGGTTTTTGAAGATGCACATTGACGTCCTGATCGGGCAGATGACATCATGTGACCAATCAATATCAGGGCGGTCGTTCGCCTCCCTCCTCCATTCATCTTCAACTTCATGATTTCATCTTTCTCTTCTCTCTTCTACTGAATGCAGCAGAATTCAATTCGAAAGTTCAAGCTTGCCGTCTATATTTGAAATTGTTTCGTGTATTCGTGTCTACTAGATTCTTCTAAATACTTAAACCCCCGGTATGCCATGATTCCCTCTCATTAAACAGATTCAAAAGAAATGCCCAAAAGTCATAATCGAAAATAGCCATAAAACCCAGAAATCCAAGCGCTTTTAAAAGGTGACGCATGGTATTTAGTCGTGCAATGTTCCTACAAAGCCATCTAATGTTAGCGATTTCGAACATGGAATACGGAGGTATATAACTCCCACCCACCATTGTTGATACTCCGAGCAACTGTCGCATTCCGCCTGCTAAGAGTCGGAATCTCCTTCGAAGTTCCATTCAGCCAGCTCCGAGGGTGATGGGTGAAAGCGAGGCCCCGTCGGTCCTGCAGCCATGAGCGCCTCCAGGTCAGCAACGCATACAATAATTGTCTATGATTGGCGGAAGGGGAGAATAAACGCCATCTCACTCACTGTGCTGGGAATATTGGTACTGTTGCTGCTGGCCTGAGCAGTAAGGGCAAGAGCGACGACGCCGAACAAAGTCTGGAGCTTCATGATGGAGAATTGAAGAATAGATGTTTGAAGGTATTTCGGTTCGCTTCCTCCGGTGTAGTGTATGGTATGGATTGATAGAGAACTGAATTAGAACGCTTCAAATGGGAGAAGGCCATTGTTACAAATTTATATTCGTCGAATGGGCCATCGAAAACCTGAAAGGGCGAGTTACCCTGGCGATGCGACGAGGTTGAGGATGTACACGGTCTGTCTGCATGTCTCAGGCAAAGATGGTGTCCTCGGGGATCGAAAAGGCAAGTATGTACAACACCTAATCCACAATTTTTGGCTGTCTCTTGATCCTGGGTCGCAACTACGTCAGTAGGTTGGGAACTTGCGAGATGCCTGACATATCCTCTCGTGGACTGTAGCGAATGCTTCCTTGCGCAACGCACGGGGCGTCCGGAAGATAAGATGATCAGCAGAATGTCTCATCTTATCAGCCAATGCGATGCCTACCAATGTCAATGCTACTGCAGGCAACATGAATCCCTGGCAGGTTCATGCAAGGACGGCACGGCACTAGCAGCATGACAATGCGATGCGCCGTTGTCTAACACGGCATAGGTGGGAGGAGTTGATCAGGCTATGGTTTGCCTTTGTATTGTTTTACCCAGCAAAACTTTAGGAAAAACCAAGCTTCGTCCTTGCATGAAGTGTTTGACGGATCAATGACATCCATGGCTGCTCATCCTTACCCATAACGAGCAGTTGAAGACCCTCTCCTCCTTAAATTTAAGACATGCCGACTACATCCTTGAGTCGCATCATTATGGACAAGACACAGCATTCTGAACAACGTAGAAATAGAAAACCGATGGTTATTATACCTGGTAATTATATAAAACAGAAGTTACCGGTTGTCTGCTCAATGCAAAAAACAAATGACCGCACAACCCAAACACCAGTCGGTCACACGAGGCTTGCTCCAATATATGCAATGACGACTATAAACTGAAAAAAAAATCCCTGTTTCTCGCTGAAATGAAGACAATTTAGGAAAGGTTCGCATGCGCTGCTCAATGAATGAGACAGCTGAAATGAAAGAGAGCCACGTTCTGCAATTGTAATTGTTGAATGGGCGAAAATATGGCCAACAGGAGAGACGGACGACAAGTGATATAAAAAAAATGAAAAGAAATTCGATAATAGGGTTTCATGGTATCGCGATAATAGGCAGATGCAGGACCCTGCGTCCTCTCATCACCTTTGTGGTCGTATATGGATTTGTCGTTATCTTCCCAGTTGATAGTGCTCGAGATTTTAGTGCTTCCCGCACGATGAAGAAGATCCTCTTGGCCACCGAGTTCGCAGGTTCTAGTTGCGAGGGCGACGGCACGGGTGCATATGCTTTCGTTTCCTCGTCTTCCTCTTCGTCAAAGAGCTCTTCCAGATGTCTACCATTCATGATGCCCAGTTGATGTGGGATGATCGAGAATAGGACCATGGATTGCATATCATCTTCATCGGACGGTTGCTCTTCATCTTCGTCCAGTGAAATGTCATCGAATATATCCTCCTTCTGGGACGTGGCCTGCCACGGTTCACTGCAGATAAATCCGAGCACAAAATCTTGATTGGCCTCCGCAGCAGCTATGCAGCTCCTTCTATATTCTGCAGTGAAAGAGGAATCGACCACGGAAGGCAGGCACAGGATAAGGCCTCTGGAGTAGAGCGGCGGAGACGGGAGAGCTTCGCCCGTGGAAGCTATCGTGAAGGGCTCCATGCCCTCCTGGAAGTTGTAGGGTCGATCGAACCGCGAGGAGCTCTGATAGTCTTCGGGTATATTCTCGGTGTGCTGAGAGATCGTCTGGGTCAAAGAGATGGTGGATGGTTTCCGAGGGGCAGGTTCTGAACGGTTATCATCCACTACATACTCGGAGGTGAGCTGGGTGGAGTCGGTATCGATCTCCACTGCTGTTGAGTCTTGCCCACTAAACGGGCGTTCGGTCGTGATCTCGGTTCTAATGGTCTTAACGGTTTCAGCGACGGCTTCTCGGGCAGCATTCCTCAGGGTCGGGATCAAAATATCGGCCTCCTGGTTGTTCACAGAAACCCCAGAGGGCCACGCGGTTGCAAGCGCTGACCATGCCGCCGGTCTGACCAGACCCTTCGAGTATGCTTTTCGGGTCAAGTCTACCAGTTCGTTTCGCACTTCTCTCGTTTCGGCCTTTTGTCTCCCAACGATATCAACGGTCGCGTTCAGGATTCGACCACATTCCCATATCAAAAATGAATGCTTCTTGGAGATGGAAATCAATTGACGGACAGTTTCGACGGACCAATCATCGATGATGTCGGCATGGACCTGAAAGATTGCAACGTACGGGCCGACCAACGATGCAAGTTCGAGAAGGGCTTCCGAGGTGTTGATGGTATGTGAAGGTGACACACAAACAGGTTGGCCATAGGGCAATCCTGTTTTGACTTTCGTAAGGAGCTGGAGGTAGGTCTTCAGGCGATTCCCCGGGAACGACGACGAGGTGGACGTGTCCATGGTGTGTTCGGGTGTGATCGCAGCGAGGGGATCGAGTCCTGCGGTGTCGAGGATCGAGGGCGCTTGGTTCAGAGGAGGGGGAGGGTTTTGAGTTTCTTTTCTTTTTCTTTTTCTTTTTCTGTTTTACTTTTACCCTTTTTCCTTTTCCCCCTTAGTCTGCCTTTTGTCCTATAAGCTTAAGAGGGAAGGATAAGCAAGAAAGTTGGCCGATGAGCTAGACCGGGGCTAACGGACCACCGGCTCCTGGGCAAAAGGGCAAGGTCGAGATCCAATGATTGACAGATGGATTGAGACTCTCCACTTTTCTGACAGTTAGTTCGACCCAAAATACATCGACAGGGGGGCTAGGAAAGCGCGGAGTTGCGGTTGTTGAATGTTTTATCTTGATGGCAAACTCAATCCGCGGATTTTCGTCCAAGATCTGCTGAGGATTTGCAACGGGAGAAGATTGGAGACGGCCGAGAATGGCGAAGAGGAGACATGAGAAATCCTTCCTAGCAATGATATTCCTCGTAATGTTCCCAGCGAAATGGAAGGGATCCGGACAATGGCCTTCCCACGCAGAATCCCTCAGGACGAAGGAGGGATGGGGATAACAGGAAAAGGGGCCAATATCCAACGGCAAATGGCAAACGCCCCTGAATCGATCTTATTGAAATATTTTGCACTGGGATTCTTTTATTTTTCTCTCTTTTGATTTTTTTTTTATTTGTGAATTGTCCTTTCGGGTTTGATCATTCGAGTAGCGCCCGCCCGCTAAAATGGTCGCACTCCGCAGGCCTTCTTGTCGTCGATGTTATTCGGTAGTGTCGATTAATTAATTGGAATGCGTTATGCCGATCGCCTTCCCACTTGTTTCACTGCGCGTGGTCGAAAAAGGCAAGATGAAGGCACCGGGAAGGAGAGAAATGAACAACAATGGTCTCTTTGCGCCCGTCGAGGGGGACCCATAATTTTATCGTCGTGCCTGTGGGAGACTAACAGATGAGACTTTATGGTTGATCCAATGGCAGCCGGTGATTGCGAGAGGGAATCCGCCATCCGTCTTGAAAGAGGAGAAAAGCCAACATCCGGAAGCAGGAGGCCGTCGGTCTCTTATTCGTCACGGGACTCCAGGACCCTCCGTCATCCTGCCTTAGGGCGACGTGACAATCAGCCTTTGCGATCCAGCTTCTTCGATCAACGCCACGCCACGCCCGATAAGGTGCGTTGCTCGACGGAGGCCGGGCAATTGGCTGTCAGAGTCTGGAGCCTGGCATCCTAGAAGTCAATATCCAAAAGTACGCGGAAACGATCAACTTTCGGAGCGGCCCTGCCCTCCCGATACCGGGATCCAACTGTCATCATTACGGAGTACTTCTTCCCTGAGAGAGAGAGAGAGAGAGAGAGAGAGAGAGAAATATGCATGCCTATGCCAAAGAATCTCAAGTCAGATCCATTGGGACTACTGTACAGAGTGTAAAGTATGCACTATGCACTGCAGTACACAGTGGTCCGCTGAACGCCAGTGGACACTCGACAATGATCTCCATGGAGCAAATCCAACGCAGTGCATTATCGATCGGGTGATCCGAAAGAAGGCAAATTGCATAAAATTGGTCCTCCACTATTGGAGTCGATTGCTGCAGTGGCGTTCACCAGATGACCGTTGCAGAGGGGTCACTGCCACCGGACTCACTGGTCAGTCCAGGGTCTTTTCCCTCGTTTATTTCGTTTATTACGGAGGAAAATATATTCATTTTCGTTCCGTGTTTCTCAACATGTCATTACTAGTACTCCGTACTGTCCCCATATTGACTCACATCTCGCACCATGGAGCCCGCCTGCCCCGTGCAGTCAAGGCGAAAACCAACCGGCGCGAAGTACTCTTAGTGTGTATTTTGCTTTTGCTCGGGTGAGTTCCGTTCTGTGCAGGTCTTAGTCCTACTTTGGCAGTTCCCAATTTTGATCCTCTTGCTCCCTGCAGTATCCAGTCTTCACTGTGTACTCCGAGGTCTGTACTCGGCTGATCATGCTTGGCCCCTGGTCTGCTGTGAGATACTATGAGAAATTCCCGCGTCACGAAGTCAGAATGCTAGAATTCCAGGGGGTTTGCACCGGGATCTACGACTGCTGCGGTTTCTTTCTTCTCAGGAACGCCGTCATAACAAGAGATTTGATTTTCTCAGGCCCTTGCAAGCCATTATGGGGCTAGTCTTTAGGTCCGCTGAAGTCTGAAGACTTACCGAGTAGGCAGTGCTGTATGAATCATTGAATGCTCAGAGAGTATTGGTCCCGTATATATTTTGTATGTGCCCCCTAATTCAAAGAATACAACTACCCAGTAAGATTATCGTATATTTCATCACTCGAAAAATCTACGGGTAGATAATCTCGGTGGATATGGTACCTGACTGTCACATGTTGCGGCATTGCGGACTAACCCCGGCCGGCGAAGAATGATTGTGTCCATAAATACTTCAAATAATTCTAGTGACAAACTCACTCGCTCGGAGTCACGAAACCGCCGGTAGTCATTACAGTACACTTATATAGTATAATCATATGCCAGTATAGCTATTTGTTTGTTTGTTTCTCTTGCCTGGGATTCAAGGCAACGGCCGGTGGATGACTAATCAGGGGTGGTCAGGCCCAAACGGGCTAGCGCCACCCAGGCGGCCTCCGCGGCGAATTCGAGGATTTCTCGATCGCAAAGACAACCGTTCAGCGACCTGCCTCAAAGAACACTACGCCGTTGCCGAGTTTGAGGACCATCAGAGTGAAATCACACTGCTGTCGGTATATTGCCTGACAGAAACCACTAGCGAAAGCTCGACCGAACCGCTGACGGCCCTTCCTTTGCGACCGAAAATTTCCCTGTCGGAGCCTTCGGACCCGCTGGCCCTGGTGTTTGAAGCTCACGCCACTCTTCACTCCCTCATTTATTACACGCCCTGAGCCCGAGCCGTCCAACTACATTCCACGCATTTGTCCGACCCGTTATCCGCTTCCTGTGACGTCCCAGAGCAGCCCGGAACCCCTTTCTCTGGCCTTCTTTCGCAGCCACAATGTCCGAAAAAAAAGCCTTAGCTACGTTCACTCCCGCCGAGGTCGAGTCTCATAACACATCCAAGTCCTGCTATGTGACTGTGGGATCTAGAGTCTACGATGTCACCTCTTTCGTGGACGACCATCCTGGCGGCGGCGACTTGATTCTGGAATACGCGGGCAAGGACGTGAAAGAAATCCTGCGTGATTCTGTGTCGCACGAGCATTCCGAGGCTGCCTACGAGATCCTTGAGGATAGTTTGGTTGGCTTCGTTTCCTCTGCCAATGGAAGCGCCACCGCCGCAAATGGAACCGCAGAGACGACGGAACATGTCTTTGCTACTACTGGCATGTCTCGTGAGGAGGATTTGTCTGTCGATACGGACTACAACAAGGATTACCAGACTTACAAGTTCCTGGATCTGAATAAGCCGCTGCTGCTTCAGCTGTGGTTCAGCGGTTTCAGCAAAGAGTTCTATCTGGAACAAGTCCATCGTCCACGTCACTACAGGGGCGGCGCATCGGCTCCGCTCTTTGGCAACTTCCTCGAGCTTCTCAGTATAACCCCTTGGTATATGGTTCCGATCATTTGGCTCCCTCCTGTCACTTACGGGACTGTTCTCGGTCTCGGCGGGTTGGGTAGTGTGCCTGCAGGCGTTGCCTATTGGATGGGTGGCTTCTTCCTCTGGACCTTGATTGAGTATATCATGCATCGGTTCTTGTTCCACGTTGACAAGTACGATACCCTCAACACCCCTAATGTCTTACGCACATCTAATAATCGTCAGGTACTTGCCCGACAACCGTGTTGGAATCACTCTCCACTTCCTGCTTCATGGGATCCACCATTACTTGCCTATGGACCAGTATCGACTCGTGATGCCACCAGCTCTGTTTGTTGTCTTAGCCACACCCTTCTGGAAACTGGCACACACCGTCTTTTTCTATAACTGGTATGCCGCCGTTTGCGTCTTCTGCGGCGGCGTGTTCGGGTATATTTGTTATGACTTGACCCACTACTTCCTCCACCATCGCAAGTAAGTTTGGCATGAGCATTCCTACCCTTACGGCCATGGCTAATTAAATCTTTCAGTCTTCCTTCCTACTACAAGCAACTCAAGAAATATCACCTTCAACATCACTTTGCCGACTTCGACAATGGATTTGGTGTCACGAGTCGTTTCTGGGATCGAGTCTTTGGCACTGAGCTTGAGATGCCGTCCCCTAAAGGTGAAAAGGCCCAGTAAATAAAGGATGGCAGCCTCTGAGCTCCGTGTCACTTTACATCTGTACACCTTTCTGCTCTTCTCTCAATTGCTTTCGCCTCTGTATTTTCTTACAAACGATGTAATGTCGGGGTCTCACTTGGCTCCTTTTGTTAACTCACGTTGGAAGGCTTGCAGGCGTTATCTCTGGGTTTACCAATCTATCTTTTGTACAGCACTTGTTCTTCCTGACGTCACTGCTTCGACACTTAGGTGGACTTGATGATTGGGATTCGCATGACTGTACATGAACATCAGACCTAATACATAATTAATTAATGCTTATTTTTTTTTTGAACGATCATCATTCGATAGCCTGTCACAAAGATTTCGTACGGCCCAGCCTTGTTCCTCGGTGGTTCCTTGGTTCATGCAAAATCCAGTCAGCGGATGGCAAATGCCAAGAATCACGTGATAGCCGCTCTTTTCACCGGCGACGTGGATGGGACCGTCTCTTGCCAGTGTTCCTCTCACCACCGTCCTCTCCTCCACACTTACCTCCCTAGCCTCGCTCTTCAACAAATCTTTACGCCACACCCACCCAAATAAAACCTGAAAAAGGGTTGGGATATAAACAATTAGAAGGGTTCGCTCAAACAACAACTGAGGCAGAGTCGCGCCAGTCTAACGCAGCCAAAAGTGACCTGATTCCTTTCCGCTCGATCTTCTCTCCCCACTCCTATCCAGTGTTTTCTCAGAATCAGAGGGATATATCCATCTATCGTCAACATGTCAGGTCTCGACGTTGAGGCTCTCCTCGAATCTACCGCTGCTCCCACTCCGGATGCACCCCGCTCCCAAGACCAGGACGACAACTCCAAAGCCGACAGCAGTGACCGACGTGACCGTGACCGCTCGCGCGAAAAAGATCGCAAACGCCGAGACCGCAGCCGGGAACGCCGCCGCGAACGAGACGCCGATGGGGATGAAGACATGAAGAGCCCGAGAAGCGAACGTGGCAGTGCTAACGGAAGCCATAGAAGCAGAAAGAGGAGCAGGAGCCGCGACAGTGAGCGCCGTCGGGCCCGTCGTGACCGTTACGGCGATGACCACCGTTCTGGCGGCGACTTCTACCGCGGAGGTGGCCGGGCCCGCACCCGATCTCGATCCCCCTATGACGACCGCTACTACCGACCCTCCGGTCGTTCGCGCCGTGATGAACGAGACGATGAGCGTCGCACTCGTCGTGAGCGTGATACTCGCAGACGCAGCCCTACCAAAAGCAGAGAGAGGACACCGGAGCTAAATGAAGACGAACGCGATAGACGCACTATCTTCGTGCAGCAGCTCGCGGCACGGTTGAGAACCAAAGAGTTGATTGCTTTCTTCGAGAAAGTTGGGCCCGTTAAGGAAGCCCAAATTGTCAAGGATCGTGTCAGCGGAAGGTCCAAGGGGTAAGTTTATTCGATCCTTGCATGCCATTAACTCCCAGCAAGAGTGTCGACTAACAGTGTCATAGTGTCGGCTACGTTGAATTTAAACAAGAGGAATCCGTCGCACCTGCTATTCAGCTTACCGGACAAAAGCTTCTAGGAATCCCTATCATCGCTCAATTGACTGAGGCTGAAAAGAACCGCCAAGCTCGCAATCCCGAAGCCAGCACCAACAACAATCACGCGGCCCCCTTTCACAGGTTGTATGTGGGTAACATTCATTTCAGTATCACTGAAAGTGACCTCCAGAATGTTTTTGAGCCTTTCGGCGAACTTGAATTTGTTCAGTTGCAGAAGGATGAAACCGGTCGGAGTCGGGGATATGGCTTCGTGCAGTAAGTGTTCCTCAAAATAAGTTACGAGCAAATGACCTTTGTGGCTAATCATTACCTTAGATTCCGTGATCCTAACCAGGCTCGAGAAGCATTGGAAAAGATGAATGGTTTTGACCTTGCCGGTCGGGCTATCCGCGTTGGCCTTGGCAACGATAAGTTCACCCCCGAGTCAACCGCGCAACGCTTGCAGAGCCAAGGTGCAAACCCACAGTCTTTCCAGGGATCTTCGTTTTCTGGCCACGGTGGCCGTGGTGTACAAGCCGGTGGCACTAACAACTTCGACCGTGCGGGTGGCCGCGATTCCGAAAAGGGAGCTGGCGCGAGTGCGCTCGATGACACAGACGTTGCCGGTGTGAACTTCAACAACTATAGTAGGGACGCATTGATGAGGAAACTTGCAAGAACAGATGAACCTTCGGAGCCATCCGCAGACGATAAACAGAAAGTGCTTCGGCCCAAAACGGAAACCAAGCCCCTGCCCGTCAATGTTAACATGGCGAGTCGATGCGTGATGCTTCGCAACATGTTTGATCCCTCTGAGTAAGTGTCCCTTGCGCATTGCCCATCTCAACACATGTCACTCTAACATTTGTTATAGGGAGGAAGGCGAAGTCTGGATTAAAGAACTGGAGGATGACGTTCGCGCTGAGTGCGAGGAAAAATATGGCCATGTTGTTCACATTGCACTAGATCCCAACTCGCAAGGCGATATCTATCTCAAGTTCGATCGAGTCCAGGGCGGAGAAAACGCCATCAAGGGCTTGAATGGACGCTTTTTCGGCGGTAAACAGATCACTGCCCAGCCAGTCGTCGACGCTGTTTACAGCAGCTTGTTCTCTCGCACCAAGGCAATCTAGTGTTCGATTCGCTGACTACCGTGCCTGCCAATACTTACACCGTGGTAGGTATTCTTTACATCTAATACTCCTTTCTATCAGGTGCAAACTGGCAACGTCGGAATCCGCGCGTTTTACCCTGGACTCCTCACACACGGCAATGTCATGTTGCCTGGAGTGCCTGGTGACACTACCCCTGGTAGGTGCTGTTCTTTGACGCCTTGCTTCTTCACTTTATGATTTCTGCAAGCTCAAAAGCTTGGCGTGAAATGATTTGTCTATAGGGATTTGTACATTGTTTTAGCACGAATCGATTCTTCTTTCTATCTATATACTACGGGCTCCACTTGGCCCGGTGTCTCAGTAGCTAAAAGAAACAAGTTCTAGAATCGATGAATCTATCTACTGTATTTATTTCCCAGTAGTATTCCCTCTCCCAGTAACTAGTCCACGTCCATGAATACCTGGAGATCTGTTTGTCTGATTGCCTTTGGCTGGAAGGAAGTAAAAGAGATCACCAGTGCATGCAATTCTTCGATGAAAATACAGACAGCATGGACTTGCAGTCTACCGTAGACTTCACTCCATTACGATGTCCTTACTCTGATCCTTAGTTGGATACTCACCGTAAAGAGACCAGTTACCCAGATGGTCGAGTGTTTTACTAACCCACGAACATGAAAGCATGTATGCAACGCCCGATACCAAGCCTCGCTTAATGCATGCTTAACACACTGCAAGTGTCCGAACGGTGAATGCGTGTGTTGTTCTGCTGCAAACGCCCTCCAAACGGTCGTCTGCCTCACACCAAGCTCCACTCCTTTGACTTTCGATATTCGTCCTCACAGCAGATTTGCCAACCCCAATAGCGCGTTAACTACTTCCATACTCTGCTTTTCCTTTCTTTACATCTAGCTCTTTTCGTTGGTCAAAGTTTCTGTTGGATTTCAGCCTGTGTAATTCACCGTTCTTGTGGAGTCTTCTAGCCTCACGTCAAGCACAATCCTTGACCTTCTCCTATAGCCTTGGAAATCCCAAAACCAGGATCTCTCGGGTGGAGATGGAAAGCTCCTCAATGCGGGGATCTCCTGACCCCTCTGAGTCTAGTTTTCAGACCCAGATTGAAGGCGAGGCTACTCGTACTCAGTCGAGCGATAGCGAAATCACCCCCAGCCAAGGAAGCCTCACTGTGCTCCATCACGGGAATCGGGGCAAGATGAATTACTGTGATCCTCATTCCAAGCAGGTCAGCCATTTCTGCTGTTTGTTGCGAGATATTAAGCTGACAAAAAGCATGAGAAAGAACCAACATCCCCAGCAGCAGTTCGACGATTGCGCTGAGATTATCAACGGCCTCCAGAGGCAGATCGCTGAGCTAGAAGCACTTGTGAAGAGACAGAAAAGAACAATCACTCACCAGAGCAAGGCGATCTCAGATCCCAGAGTCCATCGCAAGGTGGTGCAGCCAGCCATGTCCTCGTACCCTTTAACACCGCAGCATCCGGGACCCAGCATGGTAGCTACTCCTACTCCCTTTCACACACCTCATTCCGGATTCTCCCAGTCTGGGAACCCCCAGTCTGAACCGTCAAGGTTTTCACAGTCCTCGAGCATCTACGATCACCCTCCTCCTACCTTCGGCCCTCTGGTCAGCACTTCAACGTCAGTCTATCCTGGGGAGGCTCCTGCATCGGGGGCTGACCCCTTCGGCCCGTCTGTCCAATCCATCCCCATGCATCTCCCCGACACTGACACTCGTGACAAATGCAAGTGTCCTCATATCTGCGACCTCTTTGATTCTGAAGTTGCCATCGCAGAGCTGTCGGCTCGATTCCGTGACTTGTGGCACCATGCGGAAAATTGGGCTTATACCCACGCGAACATCCCATGCATTCGCAAGGACAGCACCTTGGAGCCGCAGACCAAAGAGTACATCATGTCGCTGGCAGATCGATCCCAAGCGTCTTCTCTTCTTGGAACCTCCTCCACCCGGCACAGTCTTGTGGCCAAGGCGATTAACGTCTACCTCGTGCGTGAAGTCTTCCACGTCAACATCGCCAGAGCCTTCGACACTCAGGCATCTCAAGAGATCAGCGAGATCCAGAAGCAACTGACAGCCGGTAAGTCGAGTGCCGGGACAAATCCTCCTCCCCTGTCGGCATGAACTAACGAGTAGAAACACCGAGCAGCGGACAACGCATTCCTGGTACGCCAGCTGGCCGTGTTGGCCATGATGGCTCGCACGAAGAGCGTCATGGAACACCCGGGGTTTGCCGTCTTCTACCAGGAACGATGCAATCTGCACGTGGCCAAGCTGTGGCAATATGTCGGACCTCTTACCAACGACACCCATGAGTCATACCAGCAGACATGGCAGGATCTCAGCAAGGTGGTCGGCGAGGCTCAGCTGCTGGCCACGGACATGTATCTGGCGCCGTTCGAGTACAACTTCGACTTCCCGGGACTGAACGAGCCCTTCGACCCGACCACCATGGCCAACCACGACATGTACATCCGCGGCAACCCGCAGGGACTGAGGAACAACGACTTCCGCGTGCGATTGGGTGTGACTCCCATTACGAGGATCCGCAACATCTCTGTCAGCCCCGCCGAGGTCAAGTTGGTGTGCTGGGCGGGCGTGCTGTTGAAGCCTGCTCCGAGACTTGGAAGGTCTCCGGTGAGAAGGTGAGTGTGTATGATGGTGTTTTAGTGGCTTTCAGATTCAATTGTCGCATTTGCATTTGGGTTTGAGGTGTTCTGGTAGCTGATTGCGGCGTCTTGCATGAATGGGTTTGGGATGATGCCCCGTGATATATGTGTTGGCGTTGAAAGGATTAGTGCAGGAAGTGGACAAGAAGAGACATTGAGTGTAGTTAACTCAATCACAGCCCTGGGAAGTCAGACCATGCCCGTAATATTCATGAACCATCGTATTGACCGTCGTGACTCGTATAGATCGTAACGTAGTTAGTTAGTTAAGTTATACTAGTGAGCTGAGTCAGCAGACGCAGGGCGACAGGGATGGACGAAGATCGCAGATTATTTATATCCATATAGTTTTACACGTCGGACAAAAGACGTCTGGATTACTTCATCCTCTATACTCTGTGAACAACGAAACACCTCTTGAATATAACTACTTATCCAGTATACTCGGTATACTCAGTATACTCTGTAACTGCCGGCTTTTCCTCCGGCGCAACACGCTCGGGCCGCAAACTCCCCGCCTTCGATTCAGCCTTTCTTTCCTTCTTTCCTTCTTCCCATCTTTCAGTCTCTCGTCTCTCGTCTCTCGTCTCTCACCATGGGCCTATCCCTGGCTCTCTGATCCCTCCCTCCCCCCCTTTTCTATCCTCTTCCCCGTGTCTTCCTTTTCCCTAGATCTGCTGCCTTTCAATGCCTCCACATTCATGAATTTGATTCCTGCAAAGCGGGTCACTGTCCATGCGCGGACGCTGACCAACCGTTCCTGTATGTCTCTCTTATCTCCGAGGATTCCACTGCGACTTCATGGAGTCCGTGCCCCGACGCCCGTCGCTGACCCGGTTTGGGGATGTGCAGTCGCCGTTGGATTGTCGAGTCGTCGCCATAAATCCAGCCATGCGAAGTTCAACCATGCCCGATTCTCCAGACGAGACTTCCACGATTACTTCGTGACCCGACTGCCCTCGTCCTCCCTCCACCCGGATCCCAGAGGCCCGCTGACCTCCTTTCACAAACTACCTCGTTCTGCGTCCGTTCCGCATACGGGGGAGACGCCGCACTCGCCGGCGGACTTCCAGGCGCCGGTGAGCCGAGACACCACCGTCGTCCGTATCCCTCTTCGCAGCGCAAAGCATCACTACGGCGCCCACACCTTGCGAGGCACTCGACCGACAAATGAAGATACCCACCAAGCGGGCGTGATCAATATCCCTGCCTTCGCAAAACGCCCCCCCTCCTCGTTGACCATCAGACGGTCGGATAGAGCCAATGCACCGCCGCCACCCCGGGAGAGCCAAGGAGCAGCGACGGCCAGCGGCGATCCGCAGGTCTTCTACTTCGGCATCTTTGACGGCCACGGCGGGTCTGAGTGCAGTACATTCTTGAAGGACAGGCTACATGAGTATATTCAGGACACGGTCGCCGCGTTCGAGCTGCGATCCAGTTTGACGAAAAACCAGCAGGGCAACTATTCCGCGGATGCCGAGCCGTCGACGGGGAACCTGCCTATCGTGCAAGGAGCCAATTCCAAAAAGATCGGCGAGCTCAAAACGAACTTGATGCGCCACTGGAAGAGCTTGGTTGGGGGTTATTTCAAACGATTTGTCCCGACCTACTTTTCGCGCGTTGGGGCCAACGCGCAGGCCGATGCCAACGCGGACACGGGTGCCACCATCGAAGAGGTGCTGGAGTATGCCTTTCTGCGCGCGGATCTAGATTTTGTCTCGGCGCAGGCTGCGCGACAGGATGACGAGCTGGAACATGCCGGCCACCCGCTGTATCAAGACGATATCCTATATGGTTCGCGTCACCCGGCGAAGTCATTGAGCCTTGCGGGCGGGTCGCGATTCAAGGGTGGCAGTACGGCCAGCGTTGCCCTCATTTCGACGCCTACGCCCATGCCGTTCTGGCATCCGTCGTCTCCGTCCAGCCTGCTCGTGTCGCATGTGGGCGACACTCGCATCTTGCTCTGTTCTACGGAAACCGGCGAGGCCATTCCCCTCACTTCGAACCATCACCCTTCCTCGCCGGTCGAGGCCAATCGACTCCGACGGTATGCCGCCACCTTTGTGACCGACTCGTTCGGCGAGGAGCGCATGAGCGGGCTTGCCAACACTCGCGCATTTGGCGACGTTCAATCCAAACGGATCGGGGTGTCTGCCGAGCCCGAATTGCGACGCGTTGAGATGGCGCCTGCGGAATTCTCGTTCCTGGTCCTCATGTCCGACGGCGTCAGCGGCACCCTCTCGGACCAAGAAGTGGTCGACATTGTGAAGGAAGCCAAAACGCCCGACGAAGGATCTCGAGACGTGGTTCGATTTGCGACCGAGGTGACCAAAGAAGGCGACAACGCGACCTGTCTTGTCGTGCGCCTCGGCGGTTGGGAGCGACGACTTGAGGGAGGCCTAGGAAGTTTGGGAACGAAAGAGACTCGAGAATGGCGCCGACAAGAAGCGACCGATCCGCGCAGGTCACGGCGGTAACACTTTTTGAAGAGGAAAAAAAGAAGGAGAAGAAGAAGAAGAAGAAGAAGAAAGAGAAGTCTTCGGGACTCTGTCACTCTCTTGGGATTATAATTTCCTTTTTTATTATGTTTTGATATAGTCTTGTGTATATACGGTATTCTGTGGCATCGCCTACAACCTTCATCTCCACTGGAGGGCATCTGTACATACAGACAGACCGATACACCGGATGGTGGATTCGGATGCATTATTATGCGGCGATCTAGAATTCTTCGCAACACCGGAAAAGGGAATGCAGAATTCTCCTGCCGGCGATTCCGAGCGAAGGTGATGAATGCATCATTCACATTAATCCATAATCCTTAACGGTCGGATCTCCCGGTTAGCCAGGACTAGAATCATAGTTAACGAAGTTAACTAGTTAACTATTAATTATTAACAAGCTAAGTGTCCTTCTCGTGCAGCCTGATCTTCTCGATCGTCGCTCGTGACTTCTGTCTTACTTCTTATCATCCTCCTTATCGCCAATTCCGGCCAGTTCCTCCAACACTCTCTGTCTTTGCAGGGCTCGTGTCATCTCCTCCATCGGTCGCAGTGTTGCTTTCCTGGTCTTCGCCCCCGGAAGAGGCGCGTGGATTTTCGATCAATCCACGAAGATTCGGTACGTGTTTTGCAGGAGAAAGAAAAAAATTGGCCAGAAGAGATCTCACCAGCACACCACACCACCATGCCAGCATCCTCTTCCTCTTGCAAGCTCCATGAAAGCACGGAGTGGGATCCAAATAACTAACCGTCCTGGCTTCCGGCCACTAGATCGCGTGTATTATTATTGGGACAAGCTGAACGGCGCTTGTGTACATCTCGAACTGCTTGACCCGCCGCTCGCCGTGGATCCTTTCGGATAATACCTCCCTCCGCTATCCCTTAAACAACAACTACTTTTTACACTACGACAGTCGTGAAACTCTGTCCTCGACGCAAACTCCGCTCATTTCCGCGTTTCCTCTCCCCTCCTTCCCCTGCGCGTGTGTGGCTTGTGAGAATCAAGATGAGCGCCAGAACACGGAAACAAAAAGCTGCCTTGGCCGCACAGTCGGACGAGAACGAAACCCCCATCAGCAATGGCTCGGCGCAGAAATCCCCCAAAAGAAGCAAGTCGGCGTCCGCTGAGAAGGAAGTCAAGGAGAATGTATACCTCTTCGCTCCGAATCTAATCGGTACGACACCCCCCCCTTCCCCTGGGGCCTGGTGACAACGTGTCTGGTCGCAAGTGGCTAACCTGGTCCGACCTGATTTTAGGATACCTGCGGGTTGTTTTGACCATCGCCTCCCTGTACTACATGCCCTTCCACCCTCGAACCTGCTCTCTCCTATACAGCGTGTCGTGCTTGCTGGACGCCTTGGATGGATATGCGGCGCGATACTTCAATCAATCCACCACCTTCGGTGCCGTGCTCGACATGGTGACGGATCGTTGCACCACCGCGTGCCTTTTGGTCTTCTTGAGCTCCGCCTGGCCCCGGTGGGCCATTATCTTCCAGAGCTTGATTGCGCTGGATATGGCGAGCCATTATATGCATATGTACGCCACGCTCAGCATGGGTGGTTCGAGCCAGAGTCACAAGAAGGTCGAGGCTAGCCGCAGCTGGATCTTGTACTGGTACTACAATAGCAAGGTAGGTAGCACCTACGGGTTCTCCCCGCCACAAAGCGGTTCTGTCGCGTTACTGACCATCTATCTACCAGACCGTTCTGTTCATCTGCTGCGCCCTTAACGAAGTTTTCTTCATCGGCCTCTACCTCCTCTCGTTCTCCTCTCCTACGCTCTCTCCGTCCCTCCTTCAGCCTCTCGCCGATAGCGCCGCCCAGACAGCCCCAACCGATCTGTACGACAGCCCCTGGAGCGCCGGGGCGTTGGAGCTGGCACGGGCCAACAAGATTGACAGCTTCTGGCCTTGGGTCATCACCGGAGTCTCGGCACCCATCATGGCGCTCAAGCAGATCATCAACGTGGTGCAGCTCGTGAAGGCCAGCAACTGGCTGGTCGAGGGTGACATGGCCAACCGCAGGGCGCAACACCGTGGCAAGAAGCGCTAGATTTCCACATGGCCGATGGCCCCGAGCCAACTGGCTATCTGTGGATGGATCGCTTTGATCGCTCACGCGCCTTCTTCTTCTTCTCCTTCTTACTGTCGATATTCTCAAGCTGCAGCTCGTAATGTTGGGAATCCTGCTGCTGGCTTGGTCCTTCTTTTTTTTTTTTTCCCCTTTTTCCGTTCTGCGCCCACTTTTGACCGCTTCATTATTCCTGTGCATGGCTCTGGTGCTTTGGTTCATTCTTTGGGACTGGGGTGATTTCGTCCCATTATATATTTTTCTTTTCATCTTTCCATTTTCTTTCGTTCTTCGGTTCCTTGCCAGGGTATCAAATAGGAGGCAATTGTGGATCTGTCGGTCTGTCTGCCAAACAGACCGTCATGGACAGATATAAATGACTGGCCCTCGCTTCGATCGTTATTCTTATTAATTGTTTTTCTTCTCTCTTTCCCCCTTCTTTTCTCTCCAATTCCTCCCCTATTCTGTTTTTTCTCTTCCTTCGTGTCTATCTAGTTGTGTTCGCGTCTTATTCTTAACACTTTGTAATGGATTGTGTGTAGCTATGATTGCCGACAGAGGCCTATACCATGCCGAACAGACAAAATTGAGGTCACCGCCTCCCTGCATCTCTTGAATCCTGCCGGACCCTCCATTGACTCTGCGATGACATGACACTGCAGGTGTTCCTCAGGCCATCCAGTCCGGGCGTCGCTATCGGCGCTGACTAAGCAAACGGTTAACGGCGGGCGTCCAGCAGCTCCGGTGTCGGCGCGGGGGAAGCAAGCGTCCCCCCGCCATATAACTGGAGCTTCTCACGCTCTCTGTCTAGCTTTCCGTTCCTTATCCCAACCCTAAGCTTCTCTCACAATGCCTGCTTACAACATTGTCGTCTTTGGCGGAGACCACTGCGGTCCCGAGGTGAGTAGTGCTTGGAACTGACGGGATATCTAAATTCGAGTGCTAATGTTTTGCGTACAGGTCACCGCAGAAGCCATCAAGGTGTGTAGCTTCGCAAGGAGCTTCGTTGGCGTTTCCCTAGTTGATCCTAATCTTTCTAGGTTCTCCGAGCTGTGGAAAAGAAACGTGATGTCACGTTCAATCTCCAGGACCATCTCCTCGGTGGTGTATGTACCCCCCCCCCTCCTTGGATCTTTTACACACATACGGGAATTAATTCTGACGGACCTGCGCCCATCCTAGGCCTCCATCGATGCTACCGGGTCTCCCTTGACCGACGAAGCTCTGAACGCCGCTAAGAATGCCGATGCCGTCCTCCTAGGTGCCATCGGTGGCCCGGTACGTGCATAATCCTCCACTCTACTGCTCTCTCGAACACTGGCGAGACTGGAAGCCAGAAGCCTCCCGCTAACCCGAAGGTAGAAATGGGGAACCGGCGCCGTCCGCCCGGAACAGGGAATCCTCAAGCTACGCAAGGAAATGGCTACCTTCGGCAACCTGCGTCCGTGCAACTTCGCCGCGCCCTCGCTGGTCGAGAGCTCGCCGCTGAGGGCCGACATCTGCCGCGGCGTCGACTTCAACATCATCCGCGAGCTGACGGGCGGGATCTACTTCGGCGAGCGCAAGGAGGACGACGGCAGCGGCTTCGCCCTCGACACGGAGCCGTACTCGCGCGCCGAGATCGAGCGCATCATCCGCCTGGCCGCGCACCTGGCTCTGCAGCACGACCCCCCGCTCCCCGTGTGGAGCTTGGACAAGGCCAATGTCCTGGCCACCAGCCGGCTGTGGCGCAAGGTCGTCTCCGAGGTCATGGCCAACGAGTTCCCCCAGCTGAAGATCGAGCATCAGCTCATCGACTCCGCCGCCATGATCATGGTCAAGGACCCCCGGAAACTCAACGGCATCATCGTCACCAGCAACCTCTTCGGCGATATCATCAGTGACGAGGCCAGCGTTATCCCGGGCTCGCTCGGCCTGCTCCCCAGTGCTAGCGTTAGCGGCATTCCTGACGGCAAGAGCAAGGTGAATGGTATCTACGAGCCTATTCACGGTACGTTTCTCTCTCTCTCTCTCTCTCTCTCTCTCTCTCTCTCTCTTTTTATATATATACATACATATATGTATATTTGCTTGTGATCATGAAGCTAACGTTCAAAGGCTCTGCCCCCGACATCGCCGGCAAGGGCATCGTCAACCCCGTCGCTGCCATCCTCTCCGTCTCCCTAATGTTCCAGTACTCGTTTGGCCTCCTCGCCGAGGCCCGCGCCATCGAAGCTGCCGTCAGCAACGTGATCGAGGCCGGCGTGAAGACGGGCGATATCGGCGGCAAGGCGACCACCAGCGAGGTCGGCGATGCCGTTGCTGCGGAGTTGGAGAAAATTCTGTAGAGAAGAAGGGGGGGAAAAGTATGAATTCCGAGTGTTTATGATATAGTTTACTTTTAGCCAGGCTTATAGTTAATAGATATGAACTTTACGCTTATAGTACTTGGTGTCGTGCGGTATGTTTTTAGGATGAGATATGGAAGTTTTAATAATGTCATTAATGTATGATCATTGGAATATAAGTCTAAGTCGATCATCCGTATTAGGACCATGGGTATCAATTTTGCATAACCGAAACTCCGAATATTGGCATCGCCTGGACGAGGTTGATGCTCTTTGCCTTTCATGTTCGTGTCCAGCGAATCAGCCTGCGATTTGCCTCCCAGAGCATAAAAACATAATATCAACGACAGTTCGAATAACACGCCATGCATGCATGCACTTTCCACAATCCACTCCCTACCGAATCACCGGTTCTCCCATCCAATCCGGCGCATCAAGTCCGACCACCTTCCCTCGATCCAGGTCCCCGGCTACCTCGCGCGCCTCCGCCCCGTCATCATTCGTGCTCGCCCGCAACGACTTGCGCGCACTGTGTCTGCGCACTCGACCATCAGCCGACGCGGACGGCGCGTTCCCCAGCCGTCGGCGCTCGTCGTCGCGCGCAAACACTTGGAACCCACGCACATGGGTGTCCTTGCCGTTCTGGTGGTTCTCGATCACGCGCATCTGAATCACCATGGCCTTGAGAACATTTCCCGCGTAGGGATCATCCTCGTCGTCTTCCTCCTCGGCGGTGTCGTCGCCCTCGCCTTCGTCCTCGGCCTCGACGTAGTCGCTCCGGATAGTGCGGGTCGCCGCATAGTTATTCTTCTTCTTCGTCCTCTCGCCTTTCCGTACATTTCGTCTCCGCTTCTTACGCACCCAGCCGCCATCTCGTCCACCGACGCCTTCTAGCGGCACGTCGACCCAGCCGCATGGGCCTTCGCCTTCCCAAGTCGCGAACTCCACGACGTCGTTGCCGCCCATACCGGCTAGGAAGGTCATCTTCGTAGGGGTGTAACTCTCGTCCATCTCGCAGTCGAGGTACACGCGGATCTTAACCACCGCGACCAGCTTGAAGAAGTGCAGCGTCAGCGTGTGCGGCTGAGGCCCGTCAGACTGCCAGTATTGGGTCGGCGAGGGGTTCCGGAGCGCGGCGACACCGCAGCCCGGTTTGTGCGTCGAGACGGTCCATGAGGCGAGGGAGGAGATCTCGCGGAGGTTTGCAGGGAGGGGGGAGGGCGAGCGTTCTGCGGTTTTCACTAGTTAGACGCACCGAACCATTGTTAAGCCTTGCATATCTTGCATATAGCAAGATTTTCAATAAAAGGCAGTTTTTGGTACTAGGGAATGGGAGGAGGGGGGGGGGGGAAACGAACGAACCTCGATCCTGCATCATCTCATCCTCATCGACATCGCCTTCCTCAACTTCCTCATCCTCGTCAACCTCCTCCTCAACCTCTAAGTCATCATCATCCACAATCTCCCCCATATCCTCATCCTCATCCCCATCCCCATCCGACATCTCGATCTCATTCCCCTCCGGATCCAACGTAACGCGACTCCGATCCGTGAACCCACGCCGTCTCACCCTTCCTGCATCCACAAACCTCCTCTCCCCAACTTCATACTCATCCTCGCCACCATCCTCTTCCTCTTCACTCTCCCTCTCCTCCTCCTCCTCATCATCATCCATAAACCCCGACAAGCGCGGCGTCCTCCGTCTCTGCCCCAGCCTTACCACGCCCTGCGCCGCCTGGGCCTGGGCCTGTCCCTGTCTCTGCCTTCCCGGCACGCCGCGCCCAAACAGCGAGAAGATCGCCGCCTGCGCCGCCGCAGCCGGGTGCATTGCGTCCGGGGGCTCCAGCGGCCCGGAAGACGGATGAAGCTGGGGGATCGAGCGCGCCGGCGGGGTCTGGAACTGTGCGCGGGAGGAGCGCGATTGCGCGTTCGACGCGGCGGCGGCGGCGTTGAGGAGGCGAGGGTCGGGTGGCGGGCGGGTGGGACGGGGTCTGAGGTCTGATGTGTTCGTATTTGTGTTCATGTTCATGCTTATGTCTGGGCCTAGGGCTGAGGGGGGAGTTGATGTTGATTGTTGGTGGTTGTGGGCGGGGTGACGGCGGAGGTGTGGATGGTGATTGTGGTGGTGGTGGTGTTGGCGAGGCATTGTGGTTGGGTATTGGTTGTTTTTTTTTTGGCGGATGTGATGTAGTTTCAGGTTCTGGGGAGGGCTATTGTGTGTGCATTTCCGTGCATTGGAGGTGAGGGATGGATTGATGGAAGTGGGAGGTTGAGCTTGAGCTTCTGCATCCTCGCCGGAGCTCATCACCGCCGTGCTATCACGTGCAGGTCTGGTTGCTGCTGCGCTCTGCGAGGTTTACCATGTAAGGGTGAAATTTGCAGTGTTAATATTCAGACAGAGTGGTATTAATTATATTTAAGCCAGGAGCACCTGATTCTAGGACTCGCTGAGCTAATTATGGACATAGTCTAAACTGTGCTTGAGGTAGTATAATGTTGGTACATAGCCCAAAAAATAAACGAAGTATCGACAATAAAAAAAAAAGAACCCCCTGCCCCAGAGGATTGGAATAGACCTTTGCAATGAAAATGTGGGTGAGCTATCCAGGCCTGTTCCACACAATCTTGTTGAAAGTCGTGTTCACAACTCCTTCCTGTATGATAAAATCGGACAACAACCTCCCATCCGGAATGCTATTTTATTTAGTCCTTCACGTCCACAAAGCCGAGTTTCTGGCCAACCTTGATGGTCTGGCCCTTCTCAATACTCCAGTTCCAGCCACCCTCTCTCTTGCCTTCATCCCATCCGGCATCAAAGGACCTCCGCGTGCCCATAGGTGCCTCGAAAGCGAGGACGATGGTGCTACCGAGCTGGAATCCGCCCATCTCTTCACCTCGCTGCAGAGGATGTCCACCCAGGGTCCTGCTGGCGTGAAGGTAGGTAGCCTCGACGAAACCGGGGTACTGCTCGCCTCGCTTGGCGGCGAGGGCGGCTGCCATATCGGCGGCTGTGTCGGTGGAAAGGCTGTTGGTGCGCAACTCGGAGTCGAAGTTCACCTTGATCGAACCGACGTTAGTGGCGCCGACGGGAGTGTAGCTGAAGAATCCCCAACGCCAGCGGCCCAGCAGGACGACTCGCTCGTTCAGGGTGAAAAGACCCGGAAGGTGGCGCTGCAGGTACGGCGAAACCGAGTATAGCTCGCCCGCGAAGTGTCGTCGGGTCTCGACGACCCACGGGACAGGGGAGTGGAATCGGTGGTAGTCGCCAGGGGCAAGATAGATCACAACGTAGTAGAGAGCATTGTTCGAGGCGGCCTTGGGCGCATACCAAGGAGTGCCGTCCCCAAGAGCGAGATCGGCTTTCACCTCGGCTTCCGCGATAGCTTTGGACTCGGTGGATGCATCTAGAGATGCCGATCGCTTCCTCGCACCGCCGCCCTCGTCACCTGCGAAGAGCGTGGGCAGCGTGTAGGAGATTCCGTTCATTTGTGCAAACTCCTGGTGCGCTAGCATGTTAGCCGCATCCTTTGGAGATGGCTCCTGCTGGTGGTCGGTAAACTTCTTTGCATGGTCAGCGTTCGACGGCGTAGCGGCACCCAGCAGCGCGTCCAGACTGTAGGTAACGCCTTTCACCTGCTCGACCTCGCCACGCTCGATGAGGCCGAACTGGAGGATGCGGCCATCGGACGGCGAGAGAATGGCGTGAGGGTCAGGGTCCAGGGGCCGGACACCGGGTTTCAGCTTGCGGTAGAAAAACGCGGCCAAATTCGGGTAAGTGTGAAGATCGGGCTCGGCTACTTCGTCCAAGTTCACACCGAAAGCCCAGGCATAGAGTTTGAACCCGGGAACACGAAGATAGTACGGGAGCTCGATCTCGTTGAAGCGACCCCAGAGACGAGAAATGGCCTTGAGCGGCAGCGTGGACATGATCTGGACCTGCCATGGTCCGCTGGGTCGGATTCGTTGTCGGGGGGGAGGCTTGCTGAAATCAAACGATTCTTCCTCGGCTTCCCTCTCGCTCCGTTCGCGCTCCGCCCGCTGATATTTGTAAAACTGCAGTAAGCCCAGGAGACCTATCCCCAGGCCGACGGGGATCGGATACCACTCGACCTTGGTGTTTCGCAGAGCAAAGCGCAGTCGGGAGCCGAAGAACCCCCTGGGGGCAGGATTCTCCTGCTGCTGTTGGTTATGACATTGTTTCCATGATTTGGAGAAGTTCCTGGCACCGGTCTTACGCTGACCAGTTGTTCTCAAGGCCACCATATCTAGCACACCAGCCCTGGGAGAGGCAGCGAAGTTCCGGCGAAAAGGCGCAGAACGAGCGGGGAGGCACAGGGCCATAATTATGGTCTACACCATGAACGACATGCAAGAGAGGGGAAAATCCCTGGGCCAATAAAACAGATCGAAGGGCTCGCTGCACTCAAAGCGCGAGAGGAGAAACTGATCGGCGGCGCAAGTGAAATTAGTCCCGAAGAATCAGGAAATGCGCGCTTTTGCATCATGTCACGGGGCATCACACCGCCCGGCAGAATGGCGCGGCGGGCTTCATCTCCGCGGCCTCGCCTGCTCCTGCGTCTCTGGCTTCCCATGCAGACTCCCGTCTCCCGCGTCCGGCTGTGGTGTGTGTGGTCTTGTCGGTGAATTCTGTGCTACACTTCTCTGAGACAGTCATCATCCCAACGCTACGCTCATTCGTGCAGCCCCGCTCCTTGCAAACGGAACTGTTTGGACACGTCGCCATCCACTGGCACCACTGCTTCACGGGGCTTTCCTTTCCTTCCTGCTTGTCTTTATATATCCATCTGTTCTGGAATCATCTTTGCCATCCTTCAACTATCACCAGGACGCAGACATCGACCCGAGGATACCCAGTTTATCCATACTTGCACCCGGCCTCCAAAACATGGCGTCCAGCTCCGTTGCGTCAGACGCTGCGATCCCCCCTACGGACCAGGCAAGTAGCTCAGGGGCTTTCGTATTGCATGTCCTCTGTCCGTCCCTGCCACCGCCGAATCGACTCACCTTCAATGATCTCACCCCTACCACCACCGTTGCTGCCCTGAAAGCTCGGATATCGCAATCCCTGCCTGGCCAACCGTCCGCGGATATACAACGATTGATATACCGTGGCAAACCTCTCTCGAGTGACAGCGTACCACTGGGTAGTACGTTGGACCTGGAAAATGTAAGCTTTACTTCAGCGTGGGATCTGGACAAGACAGGAACTAACAAGGAGCCATGGTCTAGGGCTCTGAGCATTCTATACATCTCGTTCTCCCTCCAGCGCCCCTGCCTGCTGCCAACGACACAAGTAGCCTCCCTCCAGCAGCTCCTCCTCAGCAATCCACCAGTATCTCTCCCCCTCCGTTTACCCTATCTGCTCCCAGTAATGCACAAGCTAGTCCATCCGTGTTGAGGTTCCGGGGCCCAGGACCGATGCCAACCGAGACGCACCAGGCGGCTGTGCGACAGAGTCTCGAGGCTATCCGTCGACAGCTTGAATCGCAAGACCGAAGGGCATTTCCACTCCCTGAAAACCAGGGAGGTGTAGCAACAACGTCTATACACCATAGTTTTGGGTCGCCCTTAAGAACTCCGCCACATTTCTTCGGTATGCCGAACACATCAACCTCCAGTCCGAGTGATGCCCGGCTACATCTGCTACAGCTTCGGCCTCAAGTCACTTACTTTGAGGACCAGCTCAGTCGTGGGATTGCACCTCCCATCGATCAAATCATTCAACTACGAACGCAATTACTCCAACTGCTCGATGACCAGTACCGTCAACCCCAGTCAGAACGAGATAGCTCCATTGAGCCCCTGCTCACGCGCGTTTTCAACATCTACACCCGTGCAGACCAGCTGCGCGTAATGCAGGCGGCGTTTCCGTCATCGCTGCGGCCCAACGCTGTCAACATCTCGGGAGAGGTTGGATCTTCCCGTATCCCTCGTTACCTTCTATCGTCGCCGGATGGGTATCAAGGTATCATTACGTCTCCAGGGTCACCAGAGGGCTTGCAGGCCACGCTCGAAGCTATCCGCGCCGCACAAGCGTCTCACGCAGCATTTACGCCCAATCATGGACATCGTAATGCAGATGCCCATCCCAATCCCAACGCTGTCGTCATGGAAAATGCAGTCCGTCAGGCTGTCCTAAACCAGCGAGCTGGCGCCAACAACGGTGGCCTCGGAATCGCTCGAAGCATCAGGCGCCTTTGGCTCTTTGTCCGGCTCTATTTCTTTTGCTACATGCTCAGCGAGCCCGGCACTTGGACCCGGGCGCTGTTCGTATCGTTGGCCGTCCTTGCAGCTTTGCTGTCTGAAACCGGCTACCCCCAACAGTTCTACCGAATGCTCGTCGCTCCAGTTCAACAGCACCTGGAGGGACTGATCCATTTTGCCCCGGGCGCAGGGAACGCCGCGGGAGCTGACGATGCAAACCAGCCCGCCGGCGCCAGAGCTGGCGGCCGTGGCGGTCTCGCCACCGAGCTTCGTCACAACCTCCGCAGAATGGAGCGCTCTCTTGCACTTTTCATTGCCAGCTTAGTGCCTGGCGTTGGCGAGAGGCACGTGGAAGTGCGTAATGCAGCCGAGGCAGCTCGGAATGCGGAGCGCACGCGGGAAGAAGAGGAACGTCGTCGGCGGGAGGAAGAAGCTGCCAACTCGGCTCAGGACCAGCAGCAGCAGCAGCAGCAGCCAGATTCTGAGCAACCAGCCGATGATCACGAGTCTAGTGCTCGTCCTGAAGCGGCTCAGCCAAACCCCGCCAGCGAAACCCCTCAGACTACGACCACTCCGCAGGAAGATGAGAACAGGGCGGCATGATCATTCGGCCTCTATTTCCACCATGCCATTTAAGTGATGACATCCGTTGGATTATCCTTGTACATAGAATTTTGAAGCTAGTAGTGAGCGATTGGCATTAGCGCAGGAATTTTCATGAATCTAAAAATGGTTTAACCCTCTTGGGTATGGATATATATATATGTCTAATGTCTGGTAGTATTCGTATATCTAGTAAAGCCCAGGCGTCAGTCGCGAGAGATCTCACAACCACCGTTTATCGTATGTACGTATATGTGTATGTACAGTACTGGTATGTATATGCATCTTCATCCTGCAACATAACTACAGCTTCGTCGTCCCCGAAAGCCCAGTCGACGTGCCCATATGTCGACTAGAAGTAGGCAACTCGGACTCCGGCGCCATGGGGCCCGTATCAAACGACTCATCGCCATTAAAGTGCCTAGAAAACCAAACCAAGTCAGCCTCGTCAATAACGCGACAGAATCGATCCACAGAACTTACCATCCTCTCTCAGCACCTCCACTCAAGAAACTACAGTCCCCATTCGCAACACAATCCCAGCCTCCCCCGACTCCCCTTCCACCCTGCCAATCTGGCACTTCAGTAGTATGCGCACGCCCGATCGTTGTCCCATCCGCTAACAGCGACGAGACCGACCCTGACCCCGAACCCGAACCCGAACCCGAACCCGAACCCGAACCCGAACCCGAACCCAAAGAACCAGAACCCCCCGCGCGCCTCCGCACAAAAGTACTCAACCCCGCCGTGAAGACGTTGAAATCCTCCTCCCCGGAATCCTCAGGCATATAGCCCGTCAGGGCCCTCCCGATAGCAATTAAGGGCGCAGCATGCGAGCAGATGAAGATAGCCTTGCTGGAGCGGGCATGCGGGGGCTGGGACGCTTCTAGGGCGGCGATTTCGGCGTCCGCGTCGGCGATGAGGCCGGCGAGGGTGGTGGCGATGCGGTCGTGGAGTTGGGCGATGGATTCGCCGCGCGTGGACGGGTAGAGTTGTGGCGTATAGGTGGCTTCTGGGGAGGGGGCGAGGATGGTCGGGAAGTGTGATTTCAGGGCCGATGGAGTGGCGGGGGAGGGGTGGTGGAAGAAGGAGGTTGGGCCGAACCATTCTCTGTTTTTCCCCTCCCCCCCCTTCTTGTTAGTGGTTGTTCAAGGGGTGGATGGATAATTTGGATAGAGTGGAAGAGGTTATGTAGGTGTATATACAAGCCTAGTATATACAGACCTAGATAATGGATGAAGACTTACCCAACGCCATTCTCGATCCTCACGTCAAAGTCCGCATTCGAGTCGATATCTCCCTGGTTCATTTGCTGCTTCTCCTTCAATGCCTCCACGGACGGTTGAATGGTCTGCAGACACCGGTAGAAAGGGCTCGAGTAGATGCGGAACGGTTTCGGGTGAAACGACGGGCTGGATAGGTGGGCGGCTAGCTCGTGCGATTGACGCACGCCGTGAGAAGTCAGGGTAGGATCGGCCGGATTGCCAGTTGGGGTTCGGAAATGGGAGATGTATGTCCCTGTTTTGTAGTCGATGGTCCAGTTTAGACGGTGCTGGTGAGGGTCTTAGTGTCTTGGACTCCGTACAGGGTATATATCTAGATAGGGGACGAGGATTACTGACTCCATGGCGGGTAAGGTATATTGTGTCTAGCGGCATTTCGGAAAAAATGCTGGGTGTGGAATTGGGAATTGGAAAAGATGGATAATCCAGGAGAATAAGCAGAAGAGAATAGCCAGAGTACAGTAGAGAAAGTTGGTCTTATCAACGGGGATTGCGGGGAGAAAAGAGATCAGGGGCAGAATCACAGGGCGGTGAGGAGAAGCCTCGGTCCAGGTTTCCCTAGCCGATTCAGCCGATTTTTCATTAGGAGCTACAGGATTGACCCTACGAATGATGATAGACTGTGATCAGAAACCAGGTGACTGAGATTTGACATGAGCGAGATTCACTCAAAACTATCTATGGCGTTTCTGCCAGGGGTAGTAAATCCTAGACTCGCTCGCCTAGACAGGGTTTCCCTTGAGAACATTTCCTTGCTCAACCTTGCGAACCTCAAGCCATCCTAGCCCCGATGCAGGGGTATGAAACTTTTTTGGGGGGGTTGGTTGTCTAGTAGAAGAAACCGAGGATCTTGCCGGCAACGTGCTTGCGACGAGCCTCCTCGTGGTCCATGATACCGGCGGAGGTGGTCAGGACGACGAAACCGAACTGACGCGAGGGGAGGAGCTGGGTAGTCCACTTCTCGAGGTCACGGAGCTGGACGGGGTAGCGGGGGTTGATGACACCGCACTTGTTGAGACGGCCGTTCAGCTGGATGACGATCTTGCCGGAACGGTGGTCGTCAACCTCCTCGAACTCGCCAATGTAACCTTGAAGAAAAGATGAGAGTCAGCGAGATGTAGCGAAGATTTAAAAGTTGCCAAACACGAAATCAAAAGGCCCGGAAACATGTAAGATCTCCGCCATGTTTAGAAAAAACAAGACTTAATTTATCGGGAACTTAAAGGGCGGACGTCGTGGAGTGGTTTAAGATCGAAATCGCCGCCTAGTTATCAACCCGAATGCTGGTTCATTTCCAGCGATACAAAATAACATAAAGAAACATGGCAGAGAAAAAAACAAGAGCCTAGAAAAGTATTAAAAATCTTTAACATACCGTGCTTCTGCATAACGTGCAGGAACTTGACAATGACCTTGGAGCTGGGGCGGACCAGAACCTGGCGCTTGCCGGCCTTCTCGGCGTTGTTGATAGCGTTAAGCGTATCGTTGAGGACGGAAGTCTTGACCATTTTGGCGTTTGGCTGATCGAGATTCTCAGATCAAAGTGTTTTTTTGAAAACGAAATGAGGTATCTAGAATGAAAATCCTCGAACCCATTCCTCGAGACCTCCACCGAATTGAATCGGTGGATAGCGAGGAATTCGGGGTTCCGTAAAAGTCAGCCACCAGTAGTCTTCGAGCGCAAAGAGTGCCCCTTCGACAAGGGTTCTTCAGCTCGTGCCGTGGGAGAGATGCGTATCACTCGGGCGCCTTCGGCTTGCCCATCGAAAAGGTTTCCTGATTTTCCATAATTGCTAGACCGGAGGTCGCTCGAGTGATTGCTCTCCCCAGACTAGCTGAGAGACTGCGAAGGGGGTGTGGAATGCATGTAAAACATACCTCGAAGGTCGTACCGACAAGGCTGGTGAGAAGCGGATGGGATGGACAAGAAGCAAAGCTCGCCGGGCGCGAAAAGTTGGTGAGGTTTCGGCAGATGTGCGCGCTTAGGGCAACCCGTGCCAGCCCTTATCGGAACACGTCACGTGCTGATAAATACCGTCCGATGCCTAACTTCATGTTCACATCTACTGGATTCCAAATTTTATCATTCTTTCTATACAAGGTCCTGGGGATCACAGATAGGGATTATACGTGGGAGGATGGATCAGAAAATTCATGGCAGTGTTTCTTTCACAGGCATTACATGACTTCAGGGCATACAAGAGGTTTGAAGGGATAGAAAAGGGCTATAATGATCTTTGTCTAATTAAAATGGACGTGAGTGGGCAAAAATAAAAAAAGGGCCGGTGCAATGACTCAAGAGGTGCTAGTAATAGTAGAAAGAAGAAAGGAAATGAGAACAAAGAGAAGGGGGGGGAGAGGAAGAAAAAAAAAAGAATTTGCCAATGAAAATGTAACAACATGCATCCGGGAGTCATAATGGGGAAGATGAGTCCCATGAACAACGATTGTCCACGAGATCAATGGGGTCGAAACGGGAGGGGTAAGTGGGAACTGGGGAGGGATAGGGGTAAAACGGGGAGAATGGAAGGAGGGCAAGGGGAACAGGCATGGCAGTAAGTGGCGTAAAGATCGAGACGTCCAAGTCGTACAAAGAACGGACAAGTAACCAGTCTTCTGTCGACGCTAAGAACCGCGCAGGCTTGCTTGGCTCGAAGATTGACAGTGACCAAACAGTGGCATAACGCCGAGGCTTCCCACTGATGCTATTGATTTCAGTCCAAAATAGCGGGGTAGGATCTCTGATGTCACGGCGCCTCTTCCCTGGTTGCACCAACGAAGAAGGACCGGTGCCTGGGGTCCAAGGGGCGGTGTGATCTCGTGAAGAGCGATCGATGACTGGTCAGCTAATGGCTGTTCATTTAAGCCATAGCAGCCGTGGACAGGCCCACTTGGCGCTTAACCTGCTCACGAGTCCACCGGGCGGTTTCGATCGTACGCGCACCGAATTCCTTGTTCCTTCTGGTCTCGGTGACGAGACCGTTGATCCAGTCGTTGCGGAAGAAAGCGGCGAATTCACCGTTGGGGAACGCATCGGCAAGATCACTGGAGAAAATACTAATTAGCATTACGCAGAAAGATGCCTGATGGATATCCAATAACATACCCAATAACACCCATGGACGCCCGCATCAGGCCTTCACTACGACCCGAGTCCTGAGAGATCAAATGAAGAAGCTGGAAAATGCTCTCGACGTAAGGCTGGATTTGGGAGACTGTAATGATTTTAGTATAGGTACGGGGGTACGATTACTGCAGAAGATTCCTTACCTTCAGCGGTGCCCTTGTAGGAAAGCAGGATACCACCCCAAGCATCCATAATGCCCTCACGGAGAGAGACGACGTAATCAACCATCTCCATGTTGACATCAGGGCTGGTGGTCACCTGAGAAGCTTGGTTAAGGACCTGAGCAACAACAGGCAGGTAGTGGGAGAAGCTGGTTCCAATTGCCTGGGCAATATCGCCGAAAGTCTCCAAGATTGCAGGCTTCAACTGGTTGGTAGATGTCTGCAGCGGCGATTAGCATCAATCCATTTCGCCCCAATAATAAGACTTACACTCAGATTCTCGAGCAGGTAGTTCATGAAAGCATCACAGAATGGTTGAACCTTCTCGTTCAGAGCACGAGCAATGTCGCTAACCAAGCCAATCGCCATGGCGCAGAGGCCAGGCTCCTCCTTGTTGCCGAGGGCGTTGTAGAGGAAGGGGGAGAACGGCTCCATGTATTTAACGAAATCGTCTTCCAAAGCACTGGCGAGAGCGCCAACGGTGGCGAAGACCACGTCGGGCACACTAGACTTGGGAGGCACGGTTTTCAAGACTTGAATCACAACGTGCATGATACGGTCAGCCTGAGGCTTGATTTCGGTCTCAAGGCGTTGAACAATGGCCTGATTTCATGTTAGCCAAGATACCTTTTTAAATTCCGTCGGAGAGGATTCTTACCAAAAGGACACTGGTTAAGCTAGTCTGCATCTCCTCCATGGTGATACGATCTTCGACGCTGACCACCTGCTGTTGCATGGAAACGGTGTGTTCCAGGCGCTGAAGGATGACGTCGGAGAGGTTGGCAACAATGGGAAGGCTGTCGTTGGCAGCATTGGCCACGAAGGAGTTCAAGACTTCGTAGCCAGCTGTGCGGAGCTGGTTGTCTGCGTCTTGCCTGCATGATATTAGATTTGGCTGGAAAGAAAGAGAGAGAAACTCGCGATGCAACTTACCGTTCGGTCAGGGTCAGAAGCGATTTAACGCTTTCCTGGAAATGCTTCGATAGAGGGTTCGTCTGTGCGCCAAGGTCACCGGCAAACCGGTCGGCAACGTTCATTAGAGCCCAGCAGCAAGAGCTGGCGATCTTGGGGGTGCTAGCGAGGCCGTTGAAGAGGCACGAAATAAGGGGTTGTAGATGCACGTCAGGGTCTAGAGTCTCAGAGCAAAAGTCGCATACGCGGCCAAGGGCATAGGCCGTCGAATCGCGGACCTGGATAGAGCTGTCCTCCATCATACCGACGAGGACGCCCAGGGCCTGCTTAATAAGGGGTTCGAGGATTTTGGGGTCGGGTCCATCCATGATGGCACCGAAAGCTGCGACGGCGGCATCCCGACGTCGCCAGTCTTCATGACGAATGTTCTCTTCAACAAACGCGAGGACGGGGGCAATGACATCGCCCTGAACGCACTGGGCGTAGAGCTGCAGAGCCTGGTAAGCAGCGCGAGAGACGTTGTACTCGTCATCCGTGGAATCCTCGTCCTGTCGGCACATAGCCTGCAGGATAACGGGAACAACCTCACGGCAAGCCACGCGAGCGAAACCAAAAAATGGGCGCATCTCGGAAAGACCGTCGTCCTGGGCCTGTATAATTCATTAGCTATTTGATGGAAAACGAGAAGATTTGGATGGTGACAAACGAACCGCGGCGTTGTCATCTTCAATGGCGACCTCTTCCTCGCAAACAGTGCACCAGAATTCGATGGCAAGCTTAGCAACGTCTTCTTCTTCGCTCTTCATGCCCATAACGCTGAGCCCGAAGAGTGCCTTCTCCATGTAGAAGCGCATCTTCTCATAGTACATTCCCATGATACGGTTCAGGCAGCCGAATGCGCCGGCCTGGATGCGGAGATCGTCGGCCTGCGTAGCTTCGCAAACAACCTGCATGATGTAGTTCCGTTCACCCTCGTTATCCATATTCGAGCGCACAAAGTCCACCGAATCACTAAGAGCCTTGATGGCGGCATAGCGGATGTCTAGGTTGGTCTCCTCGCGACGGGCGCCCTGAACCACGGCGGTCAAGATGGCGTTCGAGTGGGCGGCCAGACTCTCCCGTAGCTCGTCGTCCTGAGACTCGCAGATGAAACCGATGGTGACCAGCGAGGCCTGCTTCAGTTGATCCGAACCGGTAGCCACATTCTGCACCAGGATGTTCATGAGCTCCGGCCATTGGTTCTGAGGCAGTTCGATGGCGGCGATCGAGACGATAAATTGAGCGGCGGACTGGCCGGCCCGACCATCCGTGGAGCTAAGCGTCTTCAGCGCAAGCTCCTTCACCTGCAGCTTGATTTCCTGACTGATCTGGGTGAGCCATCTTTTTTGTACCTCGCGTAGACGGGCAACATCTCTGAATGTAAAGGAGTTCTTCAACGCAAGACCGGCGGCCGTTCTGATGTGGGATGCAGTGTTTTCGTTTGCCAATTCCTGGCCGAGAGTGATGAGGTATTGAGCCTAGCAAGCGAGAAAAAAAAGGATGATGATGATTAGCATGCTATATTCCCAACCGTGCTGCAAGGAGGCGCATGAGTAGAAGTCAAGGCGAGATGGGAACATACAAAGTCAACCTCCGCCGCATGGAGCAGCTGCTGTTCGGCGTTGGCACGTGCCGTCGCATCTGTAAATCACCACAAAAACGTCCCATTAGCGATGCCATCCATAGAAATAAAGTATCATACATAGAGCAAGGAACAAGGAGGGGCCGTCGTAATACCTGGCGACAAAGTGCTCTCCAACACCTGGGTGACGTTCATTTTGCCTTAAGCGGAAATCCGTCCACGGTCACTAGCGAAAGGAAGGGCGAAAAAGGGAAAAGAAAAAAAAAAAAAAAAAGGAACGAAGAAAAAAAGCACTGCGGCTTAATTTAAACTAGCAAGCAGCCAGATGACAATAAAGCAGTCTCCCACCCAAAAAAGAGAGTCAGTGTGGGATCGTTATTTTGCGGTGTTGGGACCGAAGGTTGTTTTTGTGGATATATGACGAGGCATGCACCAGGTCTTTCCCGGGGGTAGCACAAGAGGGAGAAATAGGCGGCGGTGGTGCACGCCCGAGCAAGGAGAACAAGGAGGAAATTAAACCCAGAGTCTGGCGTGCAAAGAGACAGGGGAGGCGGGGAGAGGGAAGAAATCGAGTCTGCAGCGATCGCAGGATTTAAAGCAGAGGTCGAGAGGAAAAGAAGCGTATCCAGACCGAGGGGGGAAGAGGAGGGAAAGGCAGGAAGGGAAGAAAGAGAATGGAAGGGAAGAAGACGAGAGAAAGAAAGACAGGCAAGGCAATAATACCGTCACGGCGATTCCGTCGCGGCCAGAAGGTGTGCCGGCCTGAGGCACCCCCTCCGCTCTCGCCGGGGGCGCCCGCTGATTGGCCGGCAGCCCCCGTGTTAGTCACGCATCACGTGAGCGGCGGCCCTTCGGTGGGCGGCCCAAAGCAGAACGGCCGAACACCGCGACAGGGCGTGTCTCTGCAGCAGCAAATAATCCTGACGCCAACTGGACCGGCAGGAGCTCGACCGGGATTCTATCTATCAGATTCCCTCCCGCGGGACGCGGAGTCTGGCGGGGGACGGTCGGAGCTCCCGGCAGCCTCCATGGCATTGTACTACGGAGTACAGTCTATAGGTCGTCCACTCGTCATACCTCAGGCATTAGTACGGCGTACGGTAAGAATCATGGTAATACCTAATAATACCCAATAATACCCAATAATACCTACGGTCTGCCCCTCTTCGCTCCCCCCGTTGCCCCCCGGTGCGTTTGCTTGTTTTGATTTTGCTGCTTGAAGAAACCGTCCACCGCCCACTTTCGGTGGCCCCGGTGACCAGGGCGTCAACCCCATCGCACAAACAATTCTTTTTCCTCCATGATGCCCAACGTGGGATCAAGTAAAACAAATAAACAAAGCGCAATCATGTGGACATGTCACAGAACAAAGGCTCAAAGGACACCAGTACCGGAATAGTAATCGTAATTTACTCGCGAGTCATGATTAGCTAATGTAAGACGTTCGGTGGCAAAGTCCTGGGGAGGTTGCTAGTTGTACGTAGTCCTGCAGGCACCGAGACACCAGGGCTGAAGATCACTGCCATGGGCCGATTCTTGTTTCGAAACCCGCTCTCCGACATTGCGAAGACGAAACAGAAGGGGGAGACGGTGGCCATCTGGCACTCCCGCCACCGCCACGCCGTCTTGGCTGATTCTATGCGGATGGCAGAGACAGCCAGCCTCATTCATCTCCAGCCTCGCCGTCCTCGTCTTCTTCCTCCTCAATCATTTCAGCGTCCAAATCGAGCACCTCATACCGTAAGCCATCGTTGTATAGCACGCAGACCGCCCGCCGGCCACTCCGCCCGTTGGTGTTAATTCTGCCCGGTCTGTTCTTGGGCCCCGATGCGGCAAAAGCATGCTTGACGAGGTCGGCCGAAGGGGATTCTAGAGAACCGGGGTCCAATGTGATCGTGCGTCCAGCAGGCTGGGTCGAGTTATGTTCCCAGTGGTAGTCGTGGAACTCGATAAACAAAGGGGACGCCGAGATCGAAGCCGAGTCGGCTGTCCCTGGCGGCACAGGTTGGAAAGCGAAGTTCAGAAGAGAGGAATATCCTCCTGTAGAAGCATTAGCAGATATTCACAGTATGGATCGTATCAAAATTAGAGGAAATATAGCATACTTCTGTCTGCCCAGAGGACCATGACTGTACCATCCTCCACAAACTCCACCTGTCGGATCTGTCCCTCTTGCAGATCGATGGTTCCTACGGAAGTGTTTCGTGTAGAACTCACCCCATTTGCAGAATCAAGAACCAGGCGATACATATACACTAAACAAGCGTCAATAATCGGTAACGGTCCCCGGGGGAAATGCTGTCACTCACTGAGGTGATTTGCCTTGGTTGATCTGGTTGCCACATAGATTACGCATAGACTATGGTTGTCAATATCCTGGAGAAGTAGTGAGCGATGATACTCTATACGCACTGTCAGTGAACCCTACCTCATAGCGCATGGTCAGGTCAATGACATTCTGATCGCAGTCGGGATCGAGAGAAATGGGTGATCGATGGAGGATGCCTCTGCGTTGCGTCAACGCAATTTGTCCGAAGACCTTATCGAATTGTAACTTGAGGCGATTTGTGAGGTCGTTGATCTTGGGAAGTTTCACCGGGTCAGCATCGCCAGCGTTTTGGTTTTGTTTTTCAAGTAGCTTCTTGAATGTGTCATAAAAAGACCGGTCATGACCAGTCGGCGCCCATTTATCGGCAGCAGAGGAAGTCGGTCTCGGTAATCCCATCATAGGTAGCTGCTGGATATAATGACGGAGCGTGCTCTTGGTGAGAGCTCCTCTGATGTATTTCAGGGCCTGCGGATGCTCGATCATATCAGATTTTTCCATCAGTTCTTCGAGTGTTTGTGACATAGGCTCGGCGGTCTGCATGTCTATCTCATGGCGAAGCCACTTCGAGAAGGACTCAAATTCACACATTTCATCGTTGCTGTGGATGAGAATCTGGTGAGATAATAACTGGAGACAGTCCATCGTTTCAACAATTGCGTTGAGATCAGATGTCTCTAGACCCAGCACTTCGCTCAGTTTGTGGAATTTCGAAAGCCCAATGAGTCGACTGAGCAGAATCTGACATCGTTCCAAAGCCGGAAGAAGACATTCGTGGATCAATCGCCGCACATTCTCATAGCCACCTGCGACCGCTTTCTCCCATCGCTTATGACCCTGTTTGATTCGGTTAGCATTGAACGAATTAATTAGGCTGTACGGATCTAGGGGTGCAATCGGGATGCGCACTCGTTCTCCCACAATATCAACCAAAAATTCCTTGAGAGGCGGAAAGCAATCGCCAGTCATCACTAAATGATACGTAGCTGTGACAAAATCGCAATGGCACTTTTCCAGCAGATCTTCGTTGATGCTTCGCATATATCGCGCTGGCAGCTCTTGAGCATTTTTCCATTCAAGCTCAATCTGTCGCTGCACTTGGCCAATATAACGAAGCAAATTTTGAAGCTGCGTCGTTTTGTACGCTAGAAGCGAGAGATATCTCCCAGAGCGTGTGATAAACCGAAGATCCAAAGTGATTAAATGCAAAGACCTCGAGGTATCCCCTGCGGGAGGAGTCGAAGCTAACAATGCATGTGTCGAGCTCAAGGGATGTGACGAATGCTTGAATAATTGGCACGATGTAGGGTTCTTTACAGATGCCCCAACCTCGAAGGAACCGATCTCAAAGCAATCGAAGATACGTAAGTGGACTGTTCCATTATCGAACCCGACAAGTAGCACGTCCACCGTGTCGGTATTCTTAGCAGCGGAGTGAAACATGGCATCGAGAGATGCTCGAGTGCTAAAGACATCGTCGCTGTAAATTGTAAATCAGAGACAATTCCCCATTTAACTACAGCAGGAAATGTAACTTACTCGCCCCCTGTAGCGGGAAGAGTGCTGAGCTTTGGTAGCGATGTTTCAATGTCCAGCAATGCAAGCTCCCTTGGCAAGTCCGCCCTCAGCACGGCAGCCGCTTTGGAGGGATGGACGTTAGGAGAGAGCAAGTCTTCGATGGTGATATGCCCAGCGGCGTCTTGCAAATTCCTATGTGCAGCCTTGCTGTCGGTGAAGTTCACTCCCCATCCCAGGCAGGTGACCTTGGCAGGCTGAGGGGAATCGCCGGGCGCTTCATACGCCGAGTAGTGGTGAACAGTTTTACCACTGTAGGAGCTGATGACACGAATGGTATTGTCTGCGCACGCGACAGCAAGCAAATGGCCTAGGCCTAAATTAGCACCATATGCAACAGGGTATTCCAGGTGGAATAGCCAGGACAAAACCTGGATAACTCAATTGATAGAAGGGCAACAACGCACCGTTATCTTTCCACATCAAAGCTCGAATCTCACCGCGGCCGTCATCTTCATCCAAATAGGGATCTCCTTTGAACGAACCCCCCAAGACTTTCTGCCCATTGAGCCGGAAGGCATGTAGCTCATCGTCTTCCGTCACTAGGGCAATAAGGTCCATTGTGGGACAGTAGGTCAAGGTGCCTGGCTTGCATTTTGCCGGCAATAATTTGTCCCCGACAGGCGGGAGCTGCAGCTCAGGGCGCAGAGCTTGAGGCTGGGAACCCTCTTCAGCCATGTCTGACAGCTTGCGTTTAGTCCATCCCTTGTGGATCAAATCGAGATAGTGGACATGGGTGCTTTACCTGGGCTTTTGTGTTCCTGGCCTGGGGCCAAGAGAGAAAGACGGGGATGGTAGGGACTCTTGGCGCGCGGGTTGTTTGTGTTTGTGGCGTGTTTGTTCCCCATGGGAGTCCTCAATAATCAGGCACCTTTCATACCCCAAATTACAGTTGGACTCGGTCTGATGCATAAAAGTTTATTAAAGAAGGCATTGATTTTCCTCATGTTCTAATCTACATATTGATATCTATGGGTCCATAATACTAAGTAAATGACAGGCAGGAAAGCCCTCAAATGTCCCCGGTGTCTCCTGACTGGATCATGTTCTTCAAATAACTCAGTTCGTCAATCATTTCTTGCATCGTTGCACTCTGGCTGACAACGGTCGCTCGCCTGGAATCGCGATGGCTATTCTCAGCCGTAGCAGGGCGTCCATCGATCATTGAAAACATGTCGTTTTTGACCGCGTCGGGAAAGTTGACCGTAGCGGGCTCGGGGCTTTTCGCGATCCCAAGAGTTTCTACCGGATCTATCCCTCTAAAGAACGCCGCGTGGCGTTTGGTGTTGGTTTCCACGTGATCATCGTCGTGGATGCACAGCCCTGGAACGTCCAGATCTGACGGAGTCAAGGAGATGGTCAAGCGAGGAGGAGGCAGGTCGAAACGGGGGGAGTCACCACCAAGAGTAGTGGGGGAGGGCCTGGAAGCCACAGTTAAATGAGGAGTGTCTGGGTCACTGTTTTCGGTGATTGTGCCCTGATCGACGAGATCCGGAACTTCTAGTCGGTCTATCATGGAAGGTGTTTGAGAATCATTATTGAATGTCAACGAAGATGTAATTGATTCGGGCGAGGCCGTTTCCGTGTCCGTGCTCCATTC
The DNA here is from genome assembly GCA_002215965.1 of Aspergillus persii. NCBI lineage: Eukaryota > Fungi > Ascomycota > Eurotiomycetes > Eurotiales > Aspergillaceae > Aspergillus > Aspergillus persii. Next base: position 3,092,455 of record NGZO01000006.1, on the reverse strand, counting down.
GGAAAAGCGGCTTTGTTCGCACGGGGAGTCAATAGTATCCTCCGTTGCGCTGAAATCCGAGAAGTGGCTGCCGAAATTGTCTGTATCCAGTGCCCTCTCCCGGTCATCAAGATCGCGCAGTGCTTCGTCCATGACTGAGGATGGCGTGTTGGGTAGAGTTGGAAGCCTCTTTTCCTTGAATGTGAACGGAGTCGGCGTTGTAGCATCGAGCTCCGATGGCATTGCGACGGTCGCCGTCGTTAAGAATGGATAAGAGCCCACAGAAGACCCTTGGGTGGTGCGGGAATGCCTCCTGGGGCTGCGTTGGGCGCGAGATGTAGCTGACCCCGGACTTGTTCGTAGAGACAAGGGGCTTTTGCGCGATGTTTGCTCTGTATATGTCGGGTTGACGGCGCGTCGCTCTTGAATCGATAACGACGTTGTGTCATGAGTCTGAGTGGGAACGGGAAGCCAAGGGTTGTTTGCCATGCATTGATGGGGTGATTCAGAGTTATTCATGGGCTGCTTCCAATTCCCACGAGAACGAGGCCTCGACAAGTCTTCGTAGCCTTCATTGTGCGACGAAGCAGACCCACGAGCTCCAAAGCCGGGCATGCTGCCCGCACTTTGATCAGAAGGGGCACTCAGCTCGGGTGAGGATGCATTCCAATGCCGGAACGCAGCTCGCAGGCCTCGAGATGTCGGAGGCGACACAGATCGGACAGGTTTGCGATTTGGTCCCTTAGAACCGGTGTGATTCCGAGAGTTGGATGTAGCACTGCCGGGCTGAGAGAAGGCCTTATTAGTAGCAATACCGAGAGGGGAGGCATTGAAAGACCAAGCGGGTGTCGGTTGCTGTAGCAGTGGAGGAGACGTCCGAAGGCGAGGAAGTTTTGGCTTAGGAGGCCGTCGCGGATTCATATACTTGTCCTCAGGATTCATGGTTCGCTGGTCGGTCCTATTGGAGCTGCAACTCCTCCGTCGGGTATGAGTTGGAGTTGTGTCGGGCAGTATAATAGGAACGTGAAGAACGTTGACCGGCTGACCGGGGAGAAACGGGCACTGCGACGTCACGGGCTCTGCCTCGTTATAGTATTCCACGTCGTCATCGAGCAAATACTGCCTCAATTAGACACGAGATCATACGGGAGAGATGAGGCAATACGAACATAATACCAGTAGGTACAACCCATTTTGAGGCCGCCGGAGCGTGCAGGGGCCATGTTATCCGGCGATCCATCATAGATTATATCGGTGAATGTGTGGCAGCCTCTCCAGTGGCCTGAGCCAATGCGCCTGTCCCTTTCCATATAATAGGGCTTAGCGAAATTATCCCACGAGCCCAAAAGTTTGACTGATTTGACATGAGGGCCGAGGACACTAGGAGAAAGACTCTATCAGTAAACCGTTTTAGGAGGTCAACCGCAAGAGAGTGCAACCCACAGAAGGAACGTCATCAAAGTGGTCGAAGACATAATGATAGCCAGATGTGTTCGTTCACAGTTGGATCAAATTAAAAAATATTGAGTATGAAGAGAAAGAACTGGGAATATAAGAACCCAAGAGGGGTGGCCAAAGCTGTGGCTATATAATGGGTGCAAAGAAGCGGGGGCAATGAGCGAAGTCCGAGAGCCGGCCTGGACAGAAATAGACCTCTGGGGTATTAGGGAGCGTCTGAGGGCTAAAAGAGCCTCGTCAAGTATTCTTCAACGAACACGGACAACAGACAAAGAATTAAAGGCTATGCGCGGCGGCAAGAGGAGATCGGGAAATATAACGGAATTCGTGGGCCGGGAGACTTGGAGCTAATCACAGATTCATAACACATCGGAAAGAATCAGAGACCAACAGTCGCCGGGGCTCCTGGAGATCAGTGATTCAGTAGACGCAGTGGCAGAGATGTTAAATTTAGATATCCCCGAGTCGAGGACGGCAAAGGAGACCGAGAGCCAATGAGGCGGCGTGATAGCAGGCCAGAAGCGCTGACAAGGCGGATAGACGGGGTCGAGAACAATGGCAGGACGAGTGGAGGAACCTCAGCGCTTGCTGCAGTTGTTGGACGTTTCGAGATGGGCCTCTTATATGATTGCACACATGCGATAGACCGCGGCGCGAAAGAGTCCGAGTGAGCAGCCCGGCGCAATGCGAGAGGAAAAGAAGCGAAATAAAGTTCAGAGGAATTGAAAACTCGCTATGCCGCTGCGAGAGATGGTAATATTGAATCACAAAAGAAGTGGGAGAAGAAAAAGAAAATTAAATACATGAAAGTATGTAGAATAAAATGAGAAGGGAAAAAAAAAAAGAAAAGCGTTTGAATCATTGACGGGTGATCAATTGATGAACAACCCCAGCAGCGCGCTTAGAAGAAACCCACAGGGAATCGCAATCACCACGTCACGACTAGGAGCAGTAATAAACCCTGCAGGTCAGGGAGAAAAGTCAAAGTTTCATCCCATCGGCCGGGACTAGTGGGAGGATTGAGAAAAAAAAGAGCGAAGACGCGATCCGATCCAAGCATGGTTTCTAGGAACCAGGAGATTTGATCAACCACTGAGCGGAGCCGGAGCTGAGGAAGAGCTGATCAGTTCCTGGCCGTACCAAAGTAGTCGGCGGGACTAATGTACCGCGGTGGAGTCCGGCGAGAGAAAAAAAGAGTTGATGGATCAGAATCACAGCCAGCCATGCAGGTTCCGTGGCCAATCCGATGGGCAGAGGCCATTCGGTGACGCCGTTGCTGGGTGGAAATTTCCTGTTATCAACATAATAATAAATAGTCATCTTGAGAAGTGAACGGAGGACTCCGTCCAGAGTACAGCAGACTAATCTCAGCTTCCCTTGCCTTTAAGCTTGTGTCAATAATATGCAGCGGACATCAGGCGAGACGATCCCGGGCTAATGAAGATAAACGAGGAACCGGCAGAGAACGATTAACTTATTAAGAGCGACCGTCGGCCACGTGAGGCACACGTGCCCCGTGCCTTTTGACAACTCGATTCTGCCTGTTCCTCTCCTCCTCCCGAACGCGATTGTTTCATCCTCGTACTCTGTACGCCTCCTCTCGAGTTTCTCGAGTCCAGACCGTCACATTTCAGACGCTGCATCGATGGTCGCCAGAGTACCATGATTTGTCAATTCTCGTCGTTCCACCCCTATCGATCCAATATCATTTGGGCTAGTACGACCCCACGGATCAGGGCGCGTCTATGGCCCAGTCAGCTAGTTACCTAGTAGTTACACCCAAATTACTTCACAGGGGGCACCAGCGAATCATCACGGCTGTTACCACCACAGGTCGACTCATCCTGGCACATTTCTCCCGGGGCTGACACCCTTGCCTATCTGTCGTGAGGGTGCTGGTCTGACGGCCTCCGGGCAACCGAATGGGCGCCGATCAAGGCCTTTGACAGCACTCAGGAGGTTCCCACGCCCGGTACGATCGATGGTCAAGGTTTGGTTGGATGGCCACTTTTTTCGTTAGCGCCAGGAAGTCCCCTCCCAGTCCTTTGGTTCTACGCTCCCTAGTCTCGCTCCCCTTTTTCCGACTCGGTCGGTAAAACAAATCCCGGCCACCGGCCTGTGGACACGTCTTCAGGGGAGGCGATAACCGTACTCTGTAGGTACTACTGTTAATGTGTTATTTGGTAAGGCTACAAAAATAAGGAGTGGAATGGTAGAGAAAATGAAAACATGGGATTCAGAAACCCGACTGGTCGATTGCTACTATATTGGCGGGCAAATCACATCGGTCACATCCGTGCCAAACAGCTCGGCGGCAACCACGGCGCCTGCTGGGACAAGACTAGCACGGCCTGCGACAGCCCTGAATGTCGCCCATTAATCTTAAATATCACAACGCCATCTTGCCTCAACTCCAGACACCTGGGCTTAGCACTTGCCTCCAATTGAAACAGGTCCCGGAGAACGACACCTGAGACAGACTGCGAAACAGCCAAAAGAAATGAGAGGGAGGGAAAGCACAGCAAAAATAGAAACTGGCAAGCCAACCGGGGACAAGAAGATGATCACCGAACGTTGTCACTTCTGTCCAACTTTCGATTCACGGCTCCGAGGACGCATTTTAGAATTCCGTCCGCGCTCAGGGTCTGGCCGTATTTGCCCTTCCACGGGACCGTGTCGACTATGTCGCGGAGGTGGTCCTCGCTCGCCCTCTTGCCCAACTCGTCGTCCAACTCCTGCAGATAAGCGCGGGCTCCGGGGTCGCTCCCAATTTGGAAGAACTGGACGCCGACCTGCCACGGCACCGCCCGGCAGCCATCGAGCCGCTTGGCGACGTCCACCAGGATACTCTCCGCATCGTCTGTGAACGCTCCGTCGGTGATCGCGATGATGTTGAGCGGCTTCACCGACCCGGCCGCGTCGTGGCCTGCTTCCATCCTCTCCACGCGACGTAGATACGGGTTCAAAATATCATGCAGCCGTTTCCCAACGGGCGTTGCTCCCCATGGCTCGACGCTCTTGAAGACCATGTGCACCTCCTCGGCCGTGGTGATATTGGAGTACGCGCCGCCAGAGGCTCGTGTCGCCTCGCGGCGGTGATTCAAAAACCAGATGTCGATGCCGTCCTCGTCATAGCGCGTGCAGATGGGTGTGATGGCGGCGATGGCGTCCTCGGCCTCCTTCCAGTTGCGGCCCCGCATACTGCTACTGTCATCCACCACGAGAATGGTATCGAATTCGCCCAGGAACGAATACGCCGAGTCACCGGGCGACGTCGCTCTTGCTGCCTTTTTCGAGGGGGGAGGGGCGGCGTGCGCCTCGTACGGCGGAGGAGCCCACAGATTGGGGGTCGCGGGGGTGGAGGGCTCCGACATTCTCGACTGCTTTCCAGACATGCCTCGGTATCGGGGCTCTGATCTTATGCCTGAAGTGGAAGTGGATCTGGTAGGTTTCGAATGGTGATGGCCCATGGTGTTTCTGTCGATGAAGTGAGATAGTTTTGAGGGCGAGTGGTAGTAGGAAACCTCGTAGACAGTAGACAGGAAGTACTGCAGGATAAAGACCAATCCAAACAGAGGACACTGTCTTAGTTGCAAACGATCCAACAGACGCAAGCAGGGGAAAAGAAAAACAGACAACCCACGCTCCTTAAATAAAAGCCGCCGACCAGAAAGAGCAGGAAAGAATCGAAGAAGTGATGCAGTCCGTGACGAAGACCTCTGTAATCAAAGTCCTAAGCCCTCCTTATCATCGGGACTTGCCGTCGTCATCCTTTCATTTATATACAGATCACTTTCACGACGTCCATTCATTCACCAACTCAAGGCAGAAAACAAGGCATCTCCCATCCTTCCGGAAACTTGACTCAGTGGACTTGCCATACTCCATACCCACAAAAACAGAAAAACCAAATAAACTCCATCGTAAACGTGTGCTCATAGACTTGCATCGACCCATAAGGCTGATTTAATTGGTCTAAGCATACAACTACCTTGAATACTATAGGGATATGCATGCATACATGCATGTATGCACAGAAAGAGAACCTAGTGAAAGAAGTGTAGGTAAAAAAGCCATGCAAGATCCAACGACAACACGAGCAAAGGAAGACGAGACCCCCACCAGCCATGTACCTAGCAAACGGCCAGACTGCAAGAAGCCGAACACAGCCACCATTGACACTCTGGAAATCCAGATGTCCTCCGGTAGGGCAGAAAGCGGAGGTGTCAACCGGCAAGGCGGCGCCAGTCGGGCGCAGCAAAGCAAACAAACAGGCCGAGCTTTCTTCCAAGGTTGGTTTTGGTTTGCCCGGTCGTGCACAGCCTTCTGTCTCTCTCTGTCTCGTATTGGCTTACTTTGTTTCTCGCCTGAGTAGGTATTATTGACTTTGAACGAAAACAAAGGCAGATTTCCCTGTTCCACAGCGTAGTGGACATTTCCACTTGGAAGTTTGATTCCTAGATGGGTTACAAAATCCGAATTTCTCAGTCCTTTTGGTACTTTCTATGATGGCTCACGGCTGGAAAACAGAACGAACACAAAAAAAAGCAAAGGTATCATTTGAATCTCGCAGGACAGACATAAATAATGCGTATAACAGAGCCACGATGGGAATCAATATATATGTGGATCAGAACATGTACAAAATAGAGGAAAAGAAAAGAAAAGAAATTAAGGACCCCAGGTCCCAGTCAAAACCTTGTTCCCAGCGGTGGTCCCCCCCGACTCGCGGAAGAAAACACCGTCTTCACCGACCTGCACTCCGTCGAACACGCCCGTCTCGGTTTCCAGGATTTCTATGAGAAGGAGGGCCTGGTCAATTCCCATGCTGTGTCCGATCACGTAGAGACATTCGATCACCCAGTTCCGTAGCGGATGATGCTTGCTCTCGGTAGCGCCGGCGAGGATCAATGGCCACAGGAGGATGAGTCCGCCGATATAGTTTTGGCCCAAGGGCACGCCATTCAGAGGCTTCGTTGCCACGTTGCCCACGCCGAAATGGAATGGCACGCTGCAGCAGATGTCTATGGCCAGCTGTCGAGAAGTGCTGCGCAGTCGGCCGCAGTGGTTCTGGAGCTCATTCGACACGGCGGCCGCCTTCGAATTGATTGCGATGCGGCGCAGACAACCCAGGATGATCTCGCTGACGATGATCCGGGCGCACCGATATTGATTCCAGGTGTGGCAGAGCCAGAGATCGCGATAGATATGATACCGACCGTGGTATGGAGCGGGACCGCTGCCTATTCTCTGGGCCAAAAGGTCTGGGTTGGGGTCCTCAATAGTCGTGTAGAGAAACTCGGGCGGAAGAGCGGCAATCCAGGCCATCAGTTCCGCTTCTATAGTATATGCCGTGGATAGGATTTCCCTCTGATCCGTCAGGACTTTGGTGTTGATGTCTGCCCGGAGATTAGACAGTCGTCCTGCTATGCTGATCAGCTGATCGCCATAGGCTTCTGACTGGGGGCGTAGGAACATGGCAAGTTTGGAGCATTCCAGCACCGGCTGGGGCACGCGAGCGCCTTTCTGTAAACAACTGATAATCTATGAGCCATGCATTAGCGACGGCTCACATTTAAAGACCCTAGAGAGAGATGTAAACGCACGATCTGGAACCTTAGCTGGACGAACAGCTTTAGTCCATCCTCATCCTGAAGTTGTTCAGCACCACGCAGTTCCAGCAAAGCGGCAGCCCCGTAGATATGATTCGTCCACTTCTCGATGTTCCGGAGGGTCCTACTCGTGATGACCTGTTTGCAGTTAGCACCGGACTATTTTACATCCGCCGGGTAGGACTCGCGCGGGGGGGGCGTCCGACCTCAAATATTGCCAGCAGCAAGACCGCCGCAAGAGTCGGATTCGACTTGGCCTCCTCCTCATCCGCAACGGCCGAGTTCAACAGCCCCAACGCATGACCGTACTCCTTCTCGGCAGCGATCTTCAGCTGCGCCGACTGCCGGAGACGCGAGAGCATGGCGGTGCCCACCGATATGATGCAAGCATTCAAGGCTCGCTCGCTCGGCGAGCCCCGCGAAAGGGAATAGAGCTCGGGGGAGGCGGGGCCCTCGGACATTCGAAACACGCCGGGCCAGCTATGGAAGTGCAGAAAGAAACAGACGGCTTCGTCCTTCGTAAACTGATAGGATGGCGGGGAGTCAATATCGGGGGACTGTGGAGTCAGCTGCTGCACCGACGACGGTGACAGCTGCAGGTCGGACGAGGCATCGTCGGCGACGTCGGCTGAGATTGAGCCCGGACCGGGCCCCTCAGAGACCGATTGGGGGCTACTCCTGGAGGAGGTCGAGGCTGCGGCGCGATGGGCGGTCTTCCTGGCCCGGCGGCTGGCCGGCGTTGCACCGGTCTTGGCCTTGCGGACTACTTGCTGGCTTTCGTCGCGGAACATCAGGGACAGCTCGTCGCGATAGCCGGGACATACCCGGTTGCCCTTGACGCATTGCGAGCAGGTCGGTCGGGCCTGGTCGCACCGGATCTTTCGCGATCGACATTCGCCGCAGCCTTTGCTCGGCTTCCCGCAGAAAACCATCTTCGGAGTTTAGGGACGTGATACAGAAGGGGATATTATTATTGAAGAGTCCGGGGGGTGGGCACGGGGGATACTTGAACGGGTAACCAGTGCGAGATCGGTCGCAGCAACTAGCTAATACTGTACGCCCACAGCTTGATGGTGATTGATACACGGCACGTTCAGCATGGATGGAGAGCCATCGACCGGGGCAGCATCCAGGCCCATCGCCTAAGCCGAGATGAAGAAATGAAAAGATGAAGTGCGACTATCGCTATTGTTGGCGTGGGAGAGAAGAGAAGACAGAGGACGGCAAAGAACGACAAGGAAGAGGAGGCGCAGCTTCCCCGCCAAAACCCACAATGGCCCAAAGTGTGGAGCGCTCTGACTAAGCATGCAGCGCACGGGGCATTTATGCAGTGCCTCGGTGCCTGGCTGACTCAGCTTGTGCACGTTATGCTTTATGCAAGTTCATCTCGATTAGGTTATAGATAGATATCTAGATTCCAGGCACTATCTTAACAGGTATGCGTTTAATGCTCAGGGATCTCCCACGGATCATCACGCCCCACCAGCCGGGTCCTGTACGGCCGCGGCCTCCCTGGCTTGAACCCCGACGAACTGCCCCGGTATTCCTCCGGGACCTGGGGCCACTGGTCCACGCCGTCCAGCAGTGCCAGCTTCATCCCCCCGCTCTGATGGATCTGGATGTGACAATGCAGCAGGAATGCCCCGGGATTGACCACCTGGTACCGGATCGCTAGCCAGGAAGGCGCGAGAGCAGCCGCGGGCGTGACGAAGGTATCGCGCATCTGCGGGTTGATGAAGTTGAAGCTCTCCGGGATATACTTCATGGCCTCGGCTACCGACGTGTAGTTCCAGTAGCCGTCACCCTGGCCAATGACAAAGTACTTGTTGGAATGCTTGTGGATTGGGTGAGGCGGCTGGGTTGGTTTTCTAACGCGGAAAATCAGGTCGACCCAGGTTCCGTTGCGGGTTTTGATGCTGAGGTCGTGCTGCGCCGACCAGGGGTTAAACAGGAGCGGGGAGTTTTCTTCTAGGGAGAGAGGGTAGCTGGCGTTTCCCATGATCCAACGGTATGATGCGTTGTAGTGGTCAATGTCGAGGATATGAGTCTCGGCCACCTCTTGACACGGTACTTCGACCGGGAAGGGGACGATAGTAGTCTCGTTCAGAAGGGTGTAATTGTCCGATATAGCACTTCCAGTTATATCAATCGACGGGGTTGAGGGCCCTTTCTCGGCCGTGAGGTTCGCCTTATAGGACATGATAGCAGTAGTGTTGATAATCTGATTGATCCCGCCATTCGCTAGGCGCACTGCGTATTTGGCCGCCGGCTGATCCAGCTTGACCAAGACGGAATAACGGGACCCTGGGTGGATAATGACTGCGTCGACCAATACCGGCTCGACATATCGCCCGTCCACGGCGTAGACATACATAGGATGTTCGTCAATGGAGAAGGTGATCGCGGATAGGCCAGCGGCGCTAATGAGATTGTAGCTGACGTATTTGGCACAGGGATCGACGATGAGATGTTCGGTTGGGCCTTGGGACGGAATACAGCCTTGGAAGAGCCAGGCGGGCACCGCGTTCAAATTGTGCGGGAAGTTCTCCTGAATGATGTTATTCGTAGGCGGAACACATCTATCGAGTCAGCAAGATCTTCAACCATCCTGTGTCTGTTTGGAATTGGCATACCCGATGTCAGTTAAGCTGATATCTCCCAGGATACTCTTCCAAGAGGCCGGCAGGATCTCATCCAGCTGCTGTCTACCCAAACAGCTTATCGACCCCTTGCCATTGAGCAAGAGAGCGTTGACACACACTGCGTCTAGCCCCGTCTTTTCCTCATACTCCCACACCTCTTCGGAGGGTATTTGACGATAGTCCGACACGAAGAGCGACGTAACCTTCTCTTCCGCCTTGTGCATCGCGTGCAGAGTCTTTTTATCCCCAGTGATCAGGCGAAACGGCCTCTCGATAGAATCATCCGGTCGAATGTAAATGGGCCCGTACAGCCCATCTTCCAGATGCCCTCGAGAGTGATCGTGATACCAGTAGCTACCGTAATCAGTGGCACGCCATTTGTATAGGAATCGACCACCCGGCGGGATGGGCTTTTGAGACAGCCCTGGAGTGCCGTCAGACCACGGCGTATTCATCTGGCTGATCCCTATTTTACCCAGGGGTTAGAACCCACGAGCAGCACATTGTCAAAGAGGAAACCCACCATGGAAGTGAATCGTCGACCCCCAAGGAAGCTGATTGTCCACCAGAACCTCCACATCATCTCCCTGGCGCACGTCCAGCGAAGGCCCCGGGAACTGTCCATTGGTGAGGATCATCTTCCGGTATATACCCGCCGGTGCCCAATTCTCGTAAGTCAGCGTGAGGTTAAAGCGCACCGTGTTGCCGGAGCCCTTGATCCGAGGGCCGCCTGCCTGGGCCCAAGACGCCAACGACAACAGCCATAGAGCCAGCAGAGCCAAACCCTGGCGAAAGGGACTCATTATGAGGGAAGTCGATCAAAGAGATAAGATTTGAGAGTGCCACGGCTGCAATCAGCTCATGGTAGCTTTATTCATACATATATTTATACTGGCATGGCATGCAGAGCAGTACACCATTGGGGCCGGGTTGAATTGAGTTTTGAGGACGCTCCGGGTCGACCCCTGTTTCTACTGCAGCCCAACATTGTTGACCAAATCCAGAGAATGCCAGCGAACCGGTCGTTGAGAGAGAGAGAGAGAGGAAAGAACCTATCAATAGGCGTTCGTTGGTATGTTGGGCGGAGATCCTTGCCGGACTGGGCATTGCGGCAGGAACATTTCTTAGCATTGACCACGCTGTGTACAATTATTGCAACCCCTTGCTGAGGAATGACATAGTGCACCAGAAGCCTGTAATGCAGCAGTGCATAGTGTTCACTAGCCGCTCCGGTACATAATGTGTTAGGAGAACATTCGTGTTCACCTCAGTTGGCAGAAAATGAAAACAGATCACAAGGCAAGGGACAAGGAACTCACCATGATGGCAGAGGGATCATGAAAAGACGCTAAGTGACCTCTTCAATACTTTAGTGGCGATCTAGGATCTAGGTACAGCATGATCAGGCTTGGCAAGTCAGACTAGCAATCGACTAGTTGTAGCGCGCGTCGATCCATCCGTTCTAGTTTAGAGAATGTATAACGAGGCGGAAGGGAACTGCAGATAGGTATCATAGTACTTATATGTAGGGAAGGCGATTACGACGAGCGAATATACATTGCGCAAGGATTCGAGCCTAACAAGCGTTACTTTTCCTATTCACCAGTTTCCTTGCTATGACTCGGTGTCTAAACTGCGGGGTGCGAAAATAGAGAACTAATGCATTTTCTCATGGTATCGGGCGATCCAGGTAATAAAAAAAAGAAGAAAAACTGGAGTAACATGCTCACTACTGCGTAGAAGGAAGTCATATCACAGAAACCACAGAGAACCCCCATCTCATGCACCCATCGTTTTAGCGAGTACTACTGACAACCAGCCAGGCGACTCTCTCCCCCGACGAATTCCTTCTGCCCTCGTCAGATCCAAGGCCAAGCTCTTCAACCTTAATTGCAGGGTCAGACAAAGCGGCTTGATCGAAGTTGTGCACAGCACTCTCGCCGTTGGACTTCTCCCTGGGCACAAACTCCGGCGCATCGCCCCGCAGTCGGAAGCTGTATGCGCCATTGATCCCATTCACACCGTTAGATACACTGCAAGCACGAGGGACGAGCTCTGCAATTTGACTGTTGACGTCCGGCGGGGCATATACCTGTCAACCAAAGAGCAAGAGGTTTCAGCAAAATCCCACACGGGAACCACTACCGCAGTTCGAAACAGAAGGGAGAGAGGGAAAGACGAAAAAAGGAAGGAGATTACCTGCTGCGGACCCGCATAGCGATAGTCCTCATTGAACAGACGATGTCGCAGACCTCTATTGTCCTGGCGCCGCTGAAAGTACGAGTTGGGAACATTGGCGGGCATCACTCTCATACCCATCTCGGACGGAGGATACGCAGGCAAGCCTGGTCCGTGTCCGGCAGGGAACTGGTGAGTCTGCTGCACCGACGACGGGTATTGCATGGACGAGCTGTGCGATCTGTAGGGTGGTTGTCCAGACCATCCGTGGGGGGGAAGTCCAGACGAGTCTCCGTCTCTGGGAAGGCGATCGGCATCTCTTGGGAACATAGACGAAAAGCCATGATGTCTGAAATTCATTCTTCCCTCTGTCTGATTGTTGGACCGGGGCAATTCATGCTGCTGCTGTTCTCAAGGTTAGTGGTTTCCATCACAGACTTCACAAAACAAATCAACAGGGCTGGCGGTGCGACTGACCGTGTACCTCTGGTGCTTGCGACTCTTCCCCATGGCGGCGGATGTGGATGTATGAGCGAACAAAGAAAATAAAAATGAATGGACGAGACAGGGTGTAAGCGACAGGGTAAGCTGGAGTCAAAGAAGAAGAGGAGGAGGATCCAGCGGCAGGAAATGCAAGAGAAAGAAGGTAGGAGGCGAGGGCAGAAAGTGAGAGAAGCGGACGCGGGCAAAGAGGGAAGGACAGCCTTCGAATTCACTTTCTCCCATGAAATCCACTGGACGAGGAGGTCGAGGACCTGCAGGAGCAACACAAAGTGGTTTTGCACACAAAGGGCCTTTTGTCGGTCTTCCACCACAAAGAAGCCCGGCTGGGCATTCTCCAGTTCTGTTCTGTTCTATTTGGGCATCTTCAATCTTCGTCATACCAGGTGGGAGAAGAGGAGAAGCTGTGAGATGGAGAGATCCCTGCTAGCTGCCTTGCGTTTGTAGAGTTGAATCTAGAACTGCCGCTGTTGTTTGACTGCAAGTGGTTGTAAAGAAGATCGATCTGGAAGTTCCCTAGAAGACGGCCGCTTGTATACAACAGACTACAAACTACGGGATCTTCTCTCTTGACTCAGACAATTTCCTTGTTTGTATTGACTTTCCGACTTCTTTTCTATTTTTTTTCTATTTTTTTCTTTTCTTTTTAACATTTTTTTGGTTTTTATTTTTTAAGAAAAAAAAGGAAACCACCATGAAGTTCCACGCCGTCGGCGGGCGACATAAAACAAACGAACAAAAAACCGCAACAGAAGTAACAAAACAAAAAGAAAAAAAGAAAAGAAAAAAAAGAAAGGAAAAAAAAAGAAAGGAAAAGAAAAGAACAAACAGAACAACAGAAAACAGAAAACAGAAAACAGAAAGAAACGCCATTACTGGCCCCTGGGGCCCTCCCCCAGGTGGGAGAGGACCCCCGAGTACAAGGCGAACAGGCTGGCCTCGGCGGAGGCACAGGCGGAGCGCTTCGTCGCAGCCCACGCCTCTGCCTCCGCCGCGGCCAGCTCTGCCCCCTCGTACTCGTCGAGCTGCTTCTGCAGCCGAAGAGCCAGCTGCACGACAGGTTAGCACGTGTTGACAAGGACGGACGAAAAGCAGAAGGGATCACTTACTCGGAGGTATTCCTCCCTCTTGCCAGATGCTGCCGCATCCCGGCCTCTGGCCACAAGCCCCTCGATGCAGGCGCCGACGTCTGCGGCCTTCGTGCTCGCGTCTGCTTCGTGCCGGATGACCATGGCCACATCGTGGGCCGAGCCAATCACCCGTGACGGGGTAGAGATGCGCTGGGGCATCGCGACCTGCGAGCGTCGATACACGCGGCGCTGGGGGCTTCCCGTTGACATTGCTGCCAGGTTGGCCCGACGAATACGCCCGTCACGGGGTGGCTCGGCCCTCGTGCGCGTCGATGTAGTGGCGGCCCGCGCAAACGAGGGGATCTCCTCTTCGGCGAGAGGCATTGGCGGCGAGATCTGGGCGGGCGAGATCTTCGCGCTGCGTTTCTTGTTGGCCGCGCCCGGAGCCTCGTTCTCCTTACGACCGTGGGCTTTCTCGCTGGCCGCCTTGGACGACTTGAACATGTTTCGGATGGTCCCGAAACGGCGCGCGCTGCCCTTGGCCGCGAGATCATCCTGGCTGATGTCTCGCTTCTGGCTGCTTGCCTCCCGGGAGCTCAAGTCGCCCGCGCCCGCTGCTTTTGCGTGCAGGGGGAAATCGGCCACGGCCTGCATGGACACGCTGCGAGGTGCGAGGCGCGTGGTTGGCGGATGCCCAGTGCCGATGTCGTCGGAGAATGCCCCCAGCGAAGTCTTGGTGGGCGTGACTGGATTGCTCACGAGGCTGGCGCCGAAGTGATGAGGTCGACAAAAGTTGCGCGGAATGGGGGTCTGCTTGGCCCTTTGGTCATGAGAGCTCAGCATCGCTGGCAGGGCACGAGGAGTAGCGTCTTCATCTTCGGTTTCCTTCTGAAGGTCCTCAAGAGAATTGGAGTGCTCCAAGGCCGGGTGAGAATGTGGGTTTCCAGCGTCGATGCTGCCCTTGGAGGTCGAGCCAATGAGTACTTTCTCAGCAGAGGCGGCTATCTTAAGCTTGGGGGCTTCCAGGCGTGATCCGGACCTGGTAAACGTGCGAGTGCGATACTCCCCAGTGAAAACGGTTGGGGGCTTCTGCAGGTCATTCTCTTCTTCGGCCAACCACTCACTAGTGACCGACGAGCCAGAGGATGAGGACATCGCTTCAGGCATTTCGAGCCTGCCGGCAGATCCTTCCGTTTGATTGAAGTGCTCTGTTGCCATCTGGGGACGTGGGCCACGGGGTTTCTTGACCACTCTGATGCCTCCGGAGAAGCTTTCGACGGATGCTTTGCTAGCACTACCCATCCGCTCACCACTGTGAATGCGTGTGGCAAGGGGAATTGAGCTGCGAGACCTCTGGGTAGCTCGCGCTTCTTTTTGTTCGCTCGACAGCGACACCTGTCCCTGGATACTGACAGAGCCCCGGGGGATGCGACTCATGCGAGAAGATGGCCGGACTTGAGTGTCCATGGCCTTATGAGATGGGTGAGGGGGTTTGGTGTCTGCCATATGTTAGCTCAAAGTATAGGCAAGGCCCAGGGTCTACCATGAAGCCCTTACCTGACTCGTTTCCAGATCGGTAGCTCAAGGCTTTAATGGCACGGGGCTCACTCTTCCCGGTGGCGGAGCTTTCTCCTGCTTGGACAGTGCTCTGCTTTATGATAGCTGGATGATTGTCATTATACTTTGTCTCCTGACTTCTCAGATTTGGCTCCTCGAAGGAAAAGACACGAGCTTTCGGGGCGTGGGTCTGGCTAGATCGAGCTCAAACTTGAGGACCACCAGCAGAAGATGACAGCCATCAAGAGACAAGAGTTGCCCGGGGGAGGATGAAGGAGAGGGGGAAGGGGGGACTCACTTGGGCGAGAGGGCATGTCGTTTCCGTCACCTGCCTTGGTGCATTTGACTTCAGAAGCGTCGACAAAAGGGTCGTGAGAAGAGCGTTTCGAAGAAGAAGACATTGCGAGAAAGGTGTGTGCGTTAGCAGGGGTGATAGTGATTTCAGAGGATGTAGGAGATGAAAAATGAGAACGATATTCGTCCGTGGGTGAGAGATTTTGGAGAGATCGAAGGGTGTCTTGGGTGAGAGGAAGCGAAGGAGAGGAAGGTTGCTGGGGGGAAGTGAAAGGTTCGCCCTCGTCCTCAGCAAAAGGGTTTGTGTTTCCCTGCAAGAAGTCCAGCCACTCGCGAAAGGGAAGTATAGACTCGCGCAACGTGCGGTCCTCGTCTACCTCTTCATTCACTATGGTCGACCCTGCCTGACCCCCCACCCTGTGGCTATTCTCTGGATCCTGAGCAGTGTCCTCCATTGGATAGGAGGAGACAGATGTGCCTCTACTCATGGTGCTCTCAGCAGAAAGTTGCCGCTGATGTTCTCGCAACATCCTCTCAACCTATTCTTCTGTAAGTACGAAACATCTCCACCAGGAAGGATCTTTGCTGTCTTCTTACGTGCGCAACTGGCAGAGGTCCCGGACGCCGACTCATGGTGAAGTTCATCGAAGCCCTTTTGATTGCCCTCAGTCGGTAGAGTGGCTTGTACTGCAGCATCGAGTCTTCTATCAGTACCGCAGTCTTCAAACATGGAGTGGGACTCAACGAACCTCAATGCGTTTGGAATTTGCGATGCCGATAGTATCGAGGCACTTATGCATCTTCTTGAGCATCTCCATTCTCGACAACTGCTTCATTGCGCCTTTGTACTTCCTCACCATCTTGCCCTTGGGGTCTTTTATGGCATTGAGAATTCTCTCGGACCGTGTCTCCTGCTTGGGTTCAAGCTCTGGAAACCTCGATCTAGTCGGAGTGCATCCCGTGATGGTGGGCAACTTGAATTCTCCAATCTTTGGAGGGGGGTTGTACCGCACCGGTCTGATGCTTCTGGCTTGGTCCGAGGACATAAATCGTGGCACACTGCCCTTCTTCTCAGAGCCTCCTAGGGTCCAGCTGGACTTTGATCGAGGAAGCCCTGGAACGCTAGGTACATTGAGCGGCGAGCGGGGAGACTTCGAGTGCTTTGAGGAACGCGTGGACCAAACTCTTCTCAGGTCTGGCTCGGATCGTCGAGTCTTGATGGCAGGCGCCGATGATTTGTTCCGCAGCTGAGGCTGATTTGAAGTCTCTGGGGATGACGCGGTGACATTCTTACACTTCAGGCTGAGAGCAGAGGGCTTGGCATTGACGCGACGTCGCTTGGGAGTTTCATGAGTAGGCTCTGAAGCATCCACCTGCTTCATTTTGCCTTCGAGACTATGTTCGCTCGTTTTTGCCTTCATCTTCGAAGGAATAGTAGCTGGGCTTTTGGCAGCCATCAGCGATGCCATCGGTGGATAGTACCTCAACGAATGGTGACCTATTGGCCATATACGCTGTACTGGTGCGTGCCCCGGTTGAAGACAGCGAGAAAGGACTTACCAGATGTGGAACAGGTGTTCACGAAAGATAGCTTATTCCCCAGATTAGGGAACAGCGAACAGAATACTGAATAACAGGCTTCTAAGCCCCAGACTCTTGGACAATTAGCTGTCTGGCCTGAGGACCCTTTAGCATGCATTGTGAACCAGGAGGACCAACAGACATGGAGACTCACCAGAAATATCACAGTCACTTGCACCGATCACGTTGGATCAGAGAAGCCGTTGAAAAAGTTTCTTCGATATCACTGGACAAAGAGATACTCAGCTATCTTCCTCAGGGATCCTGAGAGGAGACGGAATCTAATAAGATGGGTGGCGTGAAGAGCAACTTACCAGGGCACGACACGCGACCGATCGTACTTGTTGGTTGAGACAAGCAAGGTGTGAGCGCGAACGTGAGGACAGTCTCACTCCACTGAAGACAGAGAAGCTCAGTCATTAAGCTCCCTTTCATGATATGGAATTCATGATGAAAGAACGCAGATCAGATGGGCGAGTACTTACCAGAGACACAACAGGCGTGAATCAGGCCCTGCCTCAGTAACGCAAGACAAGAACAAGATCTTCCAGGGGAGCAACGGCTATTCAAAGATCCAAACAATGATTAACCAACAGAGAGGTCCAAGAAGATGCGAAGGCGTGCTCAGAGTATCTCAAAATGATCTGCCAAGATGCTGAACTTGGGGAGAAAGAGATGTGGCGGAGAGGAGATGGGTGGGTGTGCAAGAAAGTGCGAGAGGGTGCGAGCGAGGTGAGAAAGATAGAGAGAAAGGGTTTCAATTCCAGTGACGAAAGTGCGATAAGTAGATGAAGGCCTGCTTCACTGTGAAGGGAACAACAACAACCTAAGCGAGGCGATCCCCAGTTAGGCAATCAGCTCAACTGTGACCTAAAAACCTCGCATGTCCTGTCATGTCTACTAGCGCGTCCGGCGCTGCATGCGCTAGTTGGCTCGCTTCGATAGAGGTCACTTGCAGTCTGGGCCTCTGGGGAATCTGTTCACATTTGCGCCTGGTAGCAGAGAATGGTCATGCTCGGGGCTTGGTAGTTGGAGGTCAGAGATGGGCGGCTCAAACGAAGGGCCGCTAGGTATGAAGACCTAGGATGCCTGTTGAAGCTCTTATATTCTCATAGTAGATACCTATTGCCATGGTTCACATATATTGTAGATGATAGCTGATATTAATATTGGCGTAAGTACTGTACATGACACTCTACCTATCATTGCCTATGCTATAAAGCATTGTTGATATCAGAATATTATACCATGCGGTGACTAGAAAAAGGAAGCAGGCATCTAAGTCCTTCATTATTCATCAACTATTTATCTCCTACTTCCATGCCAGGGACATCTACTCGAATATTAAGGCGACTCCGTCCGTTTGTTAGGCTGCTCAATCCCCATATGTCCGCGCTTCCTCTTGCCAGACGATCTGGATGCCCTCGACGACCCAGCCTGAGCCAAACCAGTATCCTCGTTTGTCCACTCGCTAATCTCCCACTCTATCGTGGTAGAGTTGTCGTCACTTATTCCCATGCCTCGTCTACTCTTCATCAGCCTACCCAACCGACTGCCCTCGATCATTTCCTCAAACCACGGAATCCCACCTACCGTGCCGTGACGATAAGCCCGGGAGATGTTCTCTTCCCCTCTCGAAGGCGGCACGACAACGGTAGACGTAGGCGCAGTGGCACGCGGAGCCGGCGAAACAACCACGCCCTTTTCATCATTATCCTCTTCCTCCGGGGATTCATCATTGTCGTCGTCTCCATTGTCCTCCTCCAAGGAAGACTCCGATCCAGGGAGAAGATCAAGATCCTCCAACATCCGTTGATCCTCCGCGTCGAGACTCCCAATCGTCACAGACATATACTCAGCGTCTTCTCGAGGCTCTTCGCTCCAGTACGTAAGCGGACTACCGCAGAAGCCGCAAAAAACACGCTGCGTATGCGGCGCATGGCGAGGCGAGAAGATGCGGCGGATGGTGCCGTGCGTTTCATCGGGGAAGAACGATTCGGTATGTGATTGGTACCAGGACAGAGGGATGCGGAGCCATGCCGTTAGAGGAGTTCCGTGGACACGGCCTATTTGCAGGGGAAAAAAAAAGAGAGATAGGTAGTTAGCTTAGCTCGCAGTTCAGCCCGCATGGGGAGTTGGTAGGTAGGACTTCAAATGACGTACGATTGTCCCGACCGCTATCAAAGTAGATCTCCGCGTGGTCGGCCACGTTCTCAGGGATGTGAATCTGGTACTGGTTGCGACCGCAGAGACAGGCTCCATGCAGAGGTTCATGACTGGCCATTTTGGTATTGTGCAACGACGGTCTCGACTACTACTATGCTAGGGAAATGGCTGTCGATCCTGTTCGTGAGGATTGGTATCCCAGTCGGGTTAGGTCAGATGGGGACAGAGATCCCGGAAATCAAATAGAAGGT
This sequence comes from Aspergillus persii, assembly GCA_002215965.1. Taxonomy (NCBI): domain Eukaryota; kingdom Fungi; phylum Ascomycota; class Eurotiomycetes; order Eurotiales; family Aspergillaceae; genus Aspergillus; species Aspergillus persii. The sequence continues at coordinate 3,073,166 of NGZO01000006.1, read as the reverse complement.
CAAGCAAGGACAAGGGGAGAATTAGCAGAAAGTGGAGGGTGAATGGCCGAACGAAAAGGAAATTCCGCAGGCAAAGAACCCGAATGGGTGGCAGCTCATATCGATGACGTCAAGGTGCCAAGTACCCGGATCAGGTAGTTTCAAGTAGTTTCAAGGAGGATCAAGTCACAATGCTCAGCAAGGATTCGTTTATTCAGTTATCCCTTAGGCTGTAGGTCCCAGCTAAAGTCAATATTGTCCATAAACGGATGTACTCACTCGAAATGGCCACTCAGCAAATTTTATTAATTTATTTCCAGTTGTTGCGGAGCGGCCACTAGGATTCCCAATCCGAATCAATATCACTGGTATAAATACTGACACCTGTCAGCTGTATATAATCTCTCCCACTCTTCCTGGAATATCTGAATGCCTGCAGCGCTGAGCAGAAGACCGATCTACCCAGACATAGTCAACAGAATGGCCAATATCACCACTCGGATCAAAGAAGAAGCGATCAGGCTGGTAGTCTCCCTTGCTGACCAGCCCATAATTCGGCCTGGGATGGCTACCTAGTCACTGTTATTACAGGGAGTCTCACAAGGAGGTGAACCACATGAACACAGAGCGCATCCGACTGTGTCTCGCTGGAGAGAAAAAGTCGGTGGTCTCCTACGCGGTAGGGTTCTCATTTTACGCCGAACTATACCTTGGCTTCGAGGAAGTCTGGCAAGAGATCGACAGCTCACTATTCTCGGATGGCGAGAGTGCAGATGGCAGCGACGCTACTGTATATCAGCAGAAAATCTGGAAGCTGTCCGAGTTGATTCGCATGGACGTTCTGGATCACACCGAGCGGATTCGGGCAGTCCTTGCATATCTTCGCTCGCTGGATCCTGTCATCCCTGATCTCACTGACAGGAAACTTGACGATATCCACATTAGAGACGACGTCAAAAGTCGCATTAGGGAGAAGCGGCACAGGCTTCTAGCGTACGCGTGGGTTCTCTACCAGGCATTGTTCAACGGAGGGCGCTTTATACGTTCCCAGCTCATCAAGGCCGGACCTGAGTTCTGCGGTCTATCGCTGGAGCATGATGGCATTGCCTTCTTTCCTCCCCCGTTGACATCCTGGCACGTTCCAGAAGACCCGCGTTTTGAGCAGGAGTTCAGACTCCGCGTTGGGGAAGCCGAAGGTTTGTTGGCGGCTGCCGAAGCAGACGACGTCGTCGAGGAGTCAGTCGGGATTATCTGTCAATGTAAATGGTTGACCGAAGAGCTGGACGGTATTTTTATGTAATAAGCCGCTTATCCATCCGGCTTAGAGGACCACTTGAGGGTTGTAGCTCATCAGTCTTAGAAAAAGCTCAGTTTACAGAGTAGTGTGGTTACGGTTTAGTCTGAAGTATATACGTGCGGACGCTGATAGAAGTGCTATTTACTTATCTATTTATATATTCTATGAACTACTACTGAATACTCCATGTATACTTTCTGCAAAGTACATACTTAGCGTCTTGAGGGATTATTAATGGTACTCAGGGGCCACCTAACCATTGGTGTCTTCTGAACGAGCTGATGGTGCACCTAAAGTCCCTAACGGCGATATGCCGAAATTAATTTCCGGCAAATAATCAATAGCATTACACAGGAGCTCGTGGTGCTTGGGCACCCAATCGTGGTAAAGTGAGAGGACGAATTTATAAGTTGTCCAGCGCTCCTTGCCATTAAATGCAGTAATGCTCTTTTCGCCGACCGTACGACGGTGATATGATATTTTCGCTGGAGCTGTTGACGCTGCCTCGGTAATGACTGGATAGTAGCCGTGGATATAGACCATGCGGTGGTTATAGGCAACGGAATACCCCAGGATGCGCCGATGAATGTGTTTTTCACATTTTGCAAGTTTGAACAGTTCGACTATACCCCTCAGTGCGCGACCCATACTGTGCATGTTCTGTCTGTCTGCCTCTAGGATTGGCCGGCCCTCGCACTTAGCTTCGGCTGTGAAGAATGGGAAGAGCATCGTATCTGTTCCTTTAAAATACGAGGTGTCTCCTGTCTCCCCGAGCAGGGGCTGCAGTTTTGAGAGTTGCGCATCAGTAAATGCACCCATGGAGAAACCGGCGGTATAATCAGGTTGAGGGTGCGGAAGCTGGAACTCCGCAGCTACATGCGGTTGTGAATTGGTATCCAGGGATATCGACGCGTCCCAAGGCTTATTGATGCAGTCGATGACTTCCTTGAAGGGCAGATGGTCGCGCAGAACCTCGACGCCGGCCAGTGGCACAATCAAAGGTGCTATTAGTGCCAACTCGCCCTGGTGACGGAGTTGGTGGCGAACGTAGGAAAACGTCGTGTCATCAAAGACTGTGCCTTCGGGGGTCTCCCAGTTATAGGCATGAAATAGGCGGGTGTACGCTGCGATATCCTCGTCCACGGGGCCCTCCGAGCAGTCGTCGGGCCAGATATTTTCCGACATTAGGAAGAGATCGCACTTTTCGGTCATATACGGGGATTTTTCTGTGACATTTGTCGGGCTTGTTGCCACGCCGCTTTCTCTGCTACCCTGCGACGGGCAGTCGAGGGGCTTGAGGTCCATGTCCATGTCTGGTTCGAAGAGCACGCTTGGCCAGCTATGTTTGCGGGTCCAGTGATGAATTGCGGCGCCATTCCGGGCCTGCAGCTGTTCTGTTGCTGACTGTTGGGATGATGTTAGTTAAGGAGCTCTACCAAACAGCGGCCGCATACATCGATTGTTTGACCAGAAGACCTTCTGCTGATTACCTGTTCCTTTGTAGAGCTTGTGTCTTGCTGGTCGTGGGGGGGATCTGCGTTAAGTACAGTCTTTCCTCTCTCGTGTTCGCACGCTGAATCATGAGACTGGAAGAAAGACAATTGATTAACTGCAACTTTCCCATACCAGATTGCGCAAACCGTTTACCTGTTTCTGAGCAGGTGTCTTAGATTTTGGTCTGCATGCCTTCTTGGTGCCCTTCTTTGTGCTATATAAATATGTCTTTTTCACCGTCTGGCGCAGGCGCCCGCCCCGATGCCAGGGTTCTTCGTTTTGAACCATTGGGTGAGGAAGTCGGGTTTGGTAATCCTGGCTTTAATCAAGGATGGCTTGCGCAGTTGGTGTGAGGAAGGGCATGAGAGAGAGAGGGGGACGTTCCGGACAAGGAACGAACAGCCGGCTACCTAGGTAGTGCCATTTGTACAGTGAGTGAGCCTCCAGTCGTACTGCCAGTGGCACCTTCCATATTCAAGAAAGGGATCGCCGGCTGGATGATATTCCCGGGCAGAAGATTCAGTTTCCATCTCGAGGCCACTGATAAGGCGAGAACGATGGTGCATATTGACAGCTACCACGGGGAGGTGCCTTTACCCGGAGTAAAAAGTAAAAGCCACTTCATGAGGCTGACGGTATTCGGAATCTGGTTCTGATCAAGCGAACATACTGTATGTATCATGTGTAGGAAGAGAGAAGCTAAAGTCGGTCGATTTCGGCTGGGCGGCGGCGACGGGCCAATCAGGGCGGGGGTAATCGGCTGACTCCCGAGGTTGCGTCGCTCCTTCCTCCTTCCCGACTTCACGTCGTGCCTTCCCTTCTGCGTCAATCTCCCCTCCACGCTTCGCCTTCGTTTCTGTCTCGACCATGGCTTCGATCGCGCGCCAGTCTCCCCTGCTGCGGCAGACCTGCCTCTCGGCCTTCCGCTCGCCCCTGGCCACCAAGAATGTCTCGCAGGTCGTGGCCTTCCACGCCTCCGCGAAGAAGCAGATCCTGCCTCCGTTGCCTCGTGAGTTGCCCCGGAACTGTTCTGCGATGCCCTACGGCGGAATTGGCTTTCCGATACGGAATGGGCCTGGTTTTGGCGATTGAATTGATATACTGACGAGCTTGGGAACAGAGGTCATCCACGGATCGAGTACGTACCCCCGTTGCCGGTTCTCCGCGGGTTGATTCAGGAATATCACCCGGAGACTTCTGCTAGAATCTCCACACTTTGGGCGCATCGGATGAGTGAGGATGTTGACATTTGTGACTAGCGAACGACCCCGCGCCCATCCCCAAGCCGCACCCTTCGGAGGGTAGCTACCACTGGACTTTCGAGAGGTTTGTCGATTCGATTCGGGCATTCCGGACAGCCGATTTCAGATTGGATGTTGACTTGTGACATAGACTTGTGGCCACCGGTCTGATCCCTCTCACCATCGCCCCCTTCATCGGCGGCAGTCTCAACCCCGTCATGGATGCAGTGCTCTGCTCTCTCCTTGTTGTCCACTCCCACGTTGGATTCCAGTATGTCTCTCTCTCTCTCGCCTTGGGGAATCCATATCTAGATGGCCAAATTGCTCACGTATAACAGGGCCTCGATCATTGACTACTTCCCCGCCCGCCGTGTCCCCAAGACTTTCTCTTTCATGAACTGGCTGCTGCGTGGCTTCACCCTCACCGCCGCCGTCGGTCTGTACGAGTTCGAGACGAATGATGTCGGTGTGACGGAGGCTATCAAGCGGGTGTGGAAGGCATAGACGGAACCCATTGATATCCAGTTTTTATTTCCTCCTTTTTCTGCCTTGTCTTTCATTCCGTCGGAATTTCTTTTTTCTATCCAGGCGTTTTGCCTCTGTATATGCTGTTTTCCTGTTCGGTCAGCCGGTTATGCCGGCGATTAGAGCTCTTGTTGTGTATTGAGCCGCTATAAAAATGTGTAACTGAACTTGATATCTCGTATCCTCTATCGTCATGACTAGCATTTCATCCAAGGCCGTGAACCATAAAAGTCGCATCCCAACATGAGACACCCACATCTAGTCCTCATCCTCGTCGTCGTCGTCGTGCAACCCATCCCGATCCGAATCCGACAACCGATCCTCATCATCGGCCTTGGTCATCACCTTCTCAATCAACTTGTACGCCGTCCGCAAGGGTAACCCCACCACGTTGTCAAAACTGCCCTGCACGCTTTCCACCAGAATCGACCCGATCCCCTGCAACCCGTAACCCCCAGCCTTATCGACGCCCTCCCTCGTGCGCACATACGCCATGATCAACTCATCCGACACGTCGGCGCCGAACCGCACCGTGGTCTCCTCCATCGCCGTCTCCATCACATACCCAGGCTGGCGGGCGCTCGCCAACGGCGCCATCGCCACCAGCGCCGTATACACCTTATGCTCGCCTGCGTCGCGAAGCGCCTTCAACATCGCGACGTGCTGCGCCTCGCTGCGCGGCTTCTCCAGAATACTGCCGGACACGGTATCCACGACTATAGTATCGGCAGCGAGTAGCAGCGCGGGCTCCCCCTTCTCCTCGTTCTGGATCTCCGTCTCGTACACCGTCTGCGCCTTCTTGGTTGCCGTCGCGAGCACGTAATCGAACGGCTGCATCGTCTTCGGGAAGTCCTCCGCCGCGTTGGACGGGATGACTTCGATGTCTGGCAGGCCGAGGAAGGCCATGATTTGGCGTCGGCGGGGGGAGGCCGAGGCGAGGATGACGCGCTTGGTGCGCAGGTCGTTGAGGACGGGGAGCATGAGGGGGGGTGGGCGAGGGAGGGGGGCGCGTTCGCTGGAGTCGGTTTCGGAGAGGAGGGATTTTTTGATGTCGCTCATTTTGATTTTCTTTTCTTTTTCTTTTTGGGGAGGGGATAGAAAGAGAAGGAGAGTTTTGTATGTTGGTTAACTAGTTTATCGTCAATAATGATTAGTGAGTCAAATAATTAATGAAGAAGGGCGGTGGAGCAGGGCAGATCGATAACAAATGAACAATACGAGGGTTGGTTCCTCTGCAGCTGCACGACAGCCGGAAGGCGTGGCTCGTACCATGGCTTTGTAGCACGGTTCCTGGCATGTCTCTTACGAGATTGGCGTTTGTTGCTTGTACTTTTTACAGTAGGCAAACAGCTGCCATGTCTATGGCATCATGTACTTATATATCATGTAAGTAGTAGCGAAGATACAAAACATGCATTGCAAATCATATCTCTGAGTCATGCACCTCATGCAGGGATCAAATCATCCTTGCTGGCCTTACAATTATATAGCTTTAACACCGACAGTAAGAATCAAATCGCATACTGCCTTCCCGCCACCAATCAATCCTGGCTCAAGTAATCAAGAACGCCCAAACACCGAGCTAGACAGCGCCATGCTTAACCAATAGGTACCTCTGTCGTAATCGAACCCAGGATGTCAATCGCCGACTCTGTCCAGTAGTGGTTATGCACCGGAGAAGTGTGGCATAACGTCGACAGAGTTGACTAGCGACAAACCGGTCAGAGGTTGTAGATGCCACCAGAAAAAGACAAGAAATTCTCGCTACCCCCATATGTTTTTCAGAACCTTTCGAAGAAACGACAACAAAAAAAAAATAAATGAATGAATGAACACGCAGTTCGCGAGGACCGCCAATGAATGAAATCATGTCGTCAACATCGTAGTAGTAATCCTGCCCCATACTCCGATCGGACCTCGGCATGTCCGCCTCTCACTCCCCGTCCAAATGCCGGCCGACAAGCAAGCATCATGCCAGTCCCGGAACGGCGGCAGGATGCAAAGGGAGACCAATCGAGTCGTCACCCCGTGCGGAAGGAATCGTCGATACGGCCGCCTCTGCGCTCGATCTCCGCAATCAACTGGTGCCGTTCCTGCAGCTGTAGGTGAATGAAGTCGACGGTCTTCTTGAGCACGATACTCTCGCTGCGCCCCTGGCCCTCCAAGCCGGGCACCAGCTCGGTCAGACGGTCGAAGCCCTCGCGGATGGCGGCGCGGCGCTTCTGCTCCGACGCGATGTGGTTGTTCTTTTTCTCTTGCTCGGTCAGGCGCGGCTTGTCCTTGTCTTGGGCGGCGCTGGACGAGGACGCCGCCTGTTTGGAGGCGGACGTGGCGGTGGGTGTGGACGAGGAGCGGTCTTGGTCGTCGCGATCGTCGGGATTCGTGGGCGCCGTAGTCGGCGAATATGAGGGTTCGGAGGAGCTGGATGCGAGGGAGGCCGGGGGTTGTGCGGAGGGCATGGTGACTTGGCGGGGAGAGGTTTGTCTGGTAAGAACGTAATTTTCGCTTTTCCGCGGCGGAGGGAGGGTGGGATTGCGAAAGTAGAGCGAAGTAGACCAGAGTAGACCGTAGTCAATCCCGAAGGTAGAGGCCGCGCTATGTAAGTACTCTCGAAGTAATCGCAGGTAGCAGCAGTAGAGCGCGGAGGTGAATGTGACTTTTCATGTGACAGCGGAGGGGAACGAAGGAATTGGCAGCCAGGAGAGGCGGGGGGGGAGCAGGCGCAGGAGACAGGAATTCGGAGGAATGGCAGAAGCGGTCGTACAAATACAAATACAAATACAAGGAGGCGCAGAAGGGGAAACAAGAATTGCCAGAAGGAAGGACACGAGAGAACCAGAATTCAGATCGATGAAGTCTGGGGAAGGAAAAGTATGGATTTACGGGGAAATGGGAATTTCAGTTGTTCCCGCGGCCAAAACAGGCGGGTTTCTCGTAAATTACACGTCAGAAAACATCCGGGAAATTTTCATCCCATTTTTGAGTCTGGTCACGTGCCAGGCCTGTTGATCAGGGGCATGGCTAGAAAACTACCTGGCGTCGCTGGGGAGGTGCGTGGAAAAAGAAAGACCCAAGTCTCTGGCAAACACCTCGTCCATCTCGACGCCCTGGATGTCGGGCGGCAAGTCGGTCTGGTCGAGTTCGAGCATACTCAGAGTACTCCCAGTCCCAGTATGAGAGCCGGTAGTGAACATACCCCACGTCGTCGTCGGGTCCGGCATTGCTGGTGGAACGTTATGATTCTCGGTACCGTCAGAGGTCCCTGGTGGAGCATCCTGAAAAGGGATTTGTGAAGGGTCCAAGGTTTCGGTTCCTGGCGAAATGACTTGATCGCCATCGACCCCGCGCGCTTGTCGATAGAGCTTGCCCAGATGCAGATGAATGCATCGGGCGGGATACCAGGCAGTCGAAAGCTCCTTCAGTGTCTGCAAACACGCCTCAATTTCGTGCCTCTGGGCCGATGAATGCTGTTCGGTCTGCGTGTCAATTGTCTCGGAACTGGAGTTGTCGAGCGAAACCAGAGCGGCAGAAAGTGTACAATGCGTCGCCGTGATGGGGCTTAATCGAAAACTGCCGAACTCTTGCCGATACTTTTGCGCGACTGCGCGCATCATTCGTGCCGCTTCATTACACAAGAGCTTGGCCTTGTTGGTGATTTCTTGGTCCTCGCCGGTGGACTCGGACGGGGTGAGAAATGGCTTACCCAGGAGGATGAAGACGGTGTAATACACCATGTGGAGTGTATACACCTGCGGCAGTACTTGTGGTGTGCTGATTTTCAGGTCGGATGGCAGGTCGTAATACCATGATCTGAGCTTCACAACGCTCTGATCAAAGAATACCGATCTTCTAGGCCCCCGAAGGAGTGGCCTCGGGGCCCACCTGGGTGTCAAATATCAGTCGTAGTCATCAGACTTGACGGACGATACTCTACGTACAATGAAAGCAATATCCGCTCGAGAATCCGACAAATGCCAATATGAGCAAGTTGGAGTGATACCACGCGGGACTCGAATTGGGTCCCGGATGGAGTTGGCAGATTAACCAGTCCTTGCGGTTCCTATCAGAGTGTTCAGTATACTCGGAATGCCGGTGGGAGTTCAAGCAGGCATCGTACCAGCAATGTGCAAACACGGCCTGTATAGCTAGCCGCCAGTTTATCATGACAGTATAAGGACCAGTAAATTTGCCGCCTCAATTCAGCCTCCTCGGTAGACATTGGCACCTTGCTCGCAAGCGCAGACGAGTCAACGTTGAGGCCCATATCTAGGGCTAACCGGCACGCCATTCCTTGATAAAGCCACCCGGCTGCATCCTGTCCCATTGCCTGCTCAAAGTCAGCCATTTGTAGGAAACCCTCATCTCATGGTATACTTACAACGTAGATCATACCCAGGATGGCAAGCGATTGGAGCGTAGTGATATTCGGCCACTTGATTTCAAATGGCAATAGGGCCTCTGCGCGTTCAAGAAAGAGCTGCCCGGCTGAATTAGGATCATCGGGAACTGATCGAACTTCCAGGCGATCTGAGTATCGGGAAGCAATAGCAAGGATGCAGTTGACTAGTAACGGGCTGGCAAGTCGACCATTTTGCTGCAGGCTTTCCCTGAATAGTCTCTCGTTAACCACTTGGTACCAAGGCTGCTCCCATGTGAAATACAGCTCGAACAAATGGGACTTCAATTCTTCGAAAGGGCCCTGGTCTTCACTCATTGGATAATAAAATTCCTCCATATGCCCTTGCAACTCATTCAGGCTATGCCATTCTTCGGGCTCTAGGGTGGATATAGTATTGGCCGGATGATCTAAATTAACAATAATCAGCGGCGTATAACTCGCAAGCGCTTGGTTATAAACGCCTGCCGTACCTTGTGTAGACCGAAACGGCAGACGACCACTGGTAGGTCCAAAGTAGCGTTTTTCGCCATCATCGTCAAAGTTCAGCGCTTCGTCAAATGTTAAAGCACCATGGAACGCTCCGCAAAGATCGTCCAGATCGGATGAGAGAGCGTGGTTGATGGAAGAGAACTCTGTACTGGAATCCATATCATCGATATGCAAAGGGTCGTGGTGATCCATCACCTCAGACAGTGATGCTTCCACATCAATGCCATGAGAGCGTAGTATATGCTCGAGCGCCGCTATCCTATTGCGAAGAAGCAGTACATACGACTTGGGTGCTGGCTGACGGTTATTCTGAACCGAATAGTGGCAAGGGATGTTGCGGTTCAGACATCGGGAACAAGATGGTTGTTGTCCCTCACACTTGAACCACTGTCAGCTATCCGGTGGCAGTGGATAAGTAGTATTAATTAGAAGAAAACAGTTCTTCCAAATCTCACCTTTGCCCGGCGACGACGACACTCATCACAAGCCTTGGATGTGTACTTCCGTTGTACCGATTTTCGGCCCTTGTTAGATGCCACTTCGGTCATCCTGATCGTACCAACGATTAAATGTATGGATATTGCGACGTGGGATTACATGAGGGTCTAAAAAGCAAGGAAGGTTTATCAAGCATGGGTTAAGTTATTACTTCAAGAACTCTCCCTGAAGTGGCGTTTTGAGGACATCGTCAGGCTTACTAATGGCGCTTTCGTCCTGAACGTTTTAGGAAATTTTTACTTCCAGAAACAATCACGTACAGGAGTATGACCACAATCGATCAGGCCCTTGTGTTTACACGCAGAAACGGTATTCTATCGCTATCGGAGTCAATGTTAATGTTGTGCGGATTCTTCCATTTCCCGGTTAAAGTAGACCAGCTCTCTCGAAGGCTGGTTGTCCCCAGGCTTTCATCCATTCTGAGCGTAGAATCTGTTGTGCTGTCGCTCTGTCCTTTGACCGGAAAGCCAGCATTGACAATAGCATCGTCTTGAACGCCGCCCTTTCTCTCTCGGTCACGATATCTAGGCCCGCCTCGGCCCGGGGCTCCTGTATACAGTCGTCGAATCTCTGGTCTCAGGACCTGCGCACGCCATCATCGCCCCTAGATGTTTTCTCCAAATCCAGGTCACCCTCTTCATTGAACCATTCCAGCCTTTTGTTCAACTTTCCCCACCACTCAGAAGGTAAGATGCCGAGCGTTTCGACTTGCTTCGCGGTGACACGGCCTGGAGTCGAGAAAAAAGCCTCAAACAAAGGCCGCTGGCCAAAAATCTCCCAGATAGTACAGGCAAGAGTCTAGATATCCGAGGAAAATGAAAGCGGCTCCTCAGAGAACCGGGCCTCAGGTGGCTGGAGGAGAGGAAGAGTCTCTGAGGAGAGTCTGACGGTTTTGTATGGGTTGAAAGATTCTCCAAAGTCGCTAAGGATTATATTCTCTTCTCCAAGAGCAAGATCATTGCTGCGAACGCCATACCAGCCGGGAACAAAAACGCGCGCCGGTACGCCATTCGATAAAGGCCTGCCATCAAGACGAACAACAGCCTCGAACTGTGGCTCTCCGAATCTTTCGTACAGCTCCGACGTAGAGACACTATCGATCTCTTCAGAGAACTGGATAGAATGTTACCTAAATGAAGGTCTGAGGCGATTAGAATCAGCTTAACCAATCCGTTCATGCTCATCTATAAGTATCACATACCGCCATGAACAATGTCTTGGCTGTGAAGAAATGCGACCCCACGAATAAGCTGGGCGATAATCAACTGCGCAACGCTGGGCCGAAAAATACCAGCGGTAGATGCCTCTTTGCCATCGAACAAGCTCAGACGTGCTGGCGGAGTGACAATACATCTGTGGTTCCCATTGGTACCAGCAGCCAAGAATTCGTCGAGCAGTCGTGGAATGATCTTGCTTCCCGGCCTAGGTGGTGAGTTCCCAAGAGGGTTTAAAAGACTAGATTCAGGACGTGTAGGTACTAGAATACTGGAATCAGCAGCAATGGCCTTCACTGCCACATACCTGGCCCTTCGTAGGTCACGAGCCAGTCATATGGTCGAGTATCCTCCATACCCGAGTTTATCGACCAGTCGATATCGGCCCTGGTCTAAGTCGCCTCCGATTTGCAAAGGATGGTACCCTCCAGAACGGTATCTGTGCAGGTCTTCGACGTCTTCAATAAGCCCATACTGGGGCTTGCCGGGCCTCATGGATGATGTCCGAGATTCGCTGGATGCATCCGTATCCCGGCTCATCTTATCTGACTTCATGGGGGTGAAGGTGGGCATCAACGATGTCTTTCGGACATAAGGCTTGTTTGAAACAAATTTCCATGTCTTTGGACGGGACCGTTGGATATTTAAATTAAAAGTACATGCGAGCATTTGCAGGCGCTGGCATAACGACTGCGATGACATTTTGAACAATTATTTGTCCTAAACTGCGCCCGTTTTCTGATTAATCTCGTAGTTAGAGTCGTCAAGCAGATTCACTTGTTATATATTAGTCCTGTGCCAATGACAAGCAGATCCACCACCAAGGATTGTAGCTGCTACCTAGAGTGGTAGGGGCCGAATCACGTGGCAGCTCCGTCTTGGTATACTCTATGAGTTTAACATGGTAGAACGAGAGAAGGAAGGCACGATGGAGATAGAGTAGGAGAGGAAGGGGCGATAGAGATAAGGCTTTAGGAGGAAGGAGCTCCAGAGGGAAGGCACGATAAAGATGGGAACTCTAGAAGGAAGGAACGATAGAGATGGCATTTCAGAAGGAAAGGGCGATAGAGGCAGGACTCAAGAGGAAGGAGCTCCAGAAGGAAGACACGATGGAAGGAAGGAAGGAGCGATGGAAATAGAAAGGGAAAGGAAGAAGCGAGAGAAGGAAAGAGCGATACAGATGAAAATACAGAGGCACGTTTCAAAGTATGAAATCTATGGGTTACATTATGGCTCATGTCTCATGGCAAAGTATAGACTAACAGTGACAGTGTATATAAATCAGAACAGAAATACCGGCTTAGACGCTTAGAACTTCAGAACAGCTTTGCCGAGGTTCTTGCCGTGGAAGATTCCAACCAGGCCCTCGGCGGCGTTCTCAATACCTTGGGTCTCGTGGAGCAAGGTCTTGAAGGAGCCGTCCTTGATCCACTTCTGCACGTTCTCCTGGTGCTCCTTAGCGTACTTGTCGCCCATGCCGGGATCGCTGACGATGAAGCCGCGCATGTCCAGACGCTTGGTGAGCAACTTATGCATGTTGGTGATGGGGTAGGGGGCGGCGTTGTATTGCGAGATCATGCCGCAGACGACAATGCGGCCGAAGTCGTTGATGGCGTCCAGGGCCGCCTCGAGGTGCTCGCCGCCGACGTTCTCGTAGTAGATATCGATGCCGTTAGGGGCCAGGCGCGCCAGCGCGTCCGCGGGCTTCTCCTTCTTGTAGTTGAAGCCGCCGTCGAATCCCAGCTCCTTGATGATATAGTCCAGCTTCTGGTCCGAGCCGACACTACCGATGACCTTGAGGCCCTCGTGCTTGGCCAGCTGACCGACCAGCTGGCCGACGGCACCGCTGGCCGCGGACACGAAGATGGTCTCGCCCTTCTTGGGCTTGCCGATCTCGTACAGCGACGAGTAGGCGGTCAGGCCGGGCATGCCGAGGGCCCCAATGAAGTTGCGGATGTCTTCGATGCCGAGGGGGTTGTCAAGGGGACGGATGCGCGCGATCTGCTGAGCATCGAGGGCAGTGTACTGCTGAATGGGCACGAAGCCATAGACCAGGTCGCCCTCCTTGAACTTGTCATTGTTGGATCGGAGGACCTTGGCAATAGTGGCGCTCTCGATGGGTTTGTTGAGTTCGAAGGCGGCCGAGTAGGACTTCACAGCCGGGTCACGCATGCGACCCCGCATGTAGGGGTCGAAGCTGGTGTAGAGCGACTGCAATATCACACCATTCTCGGGGGTAGGCACGTTGGCATCATAGGAAACAGGCTGCACGGCGATGTGCTCACCGGGGACCGGGTATCCCTGGGGAATCTTGGTGAAGAACAAAGCCAAGTTCTGAGACATGCTGGATATTATGTAGAGGTATGGAAAGATAGAGAAGAAAAGACGAATATATATAAACCAAAAAAAATCTAGCCGGGGTATAGAATAGGACGAGGATGGATAGTACTTAGCAGGGATACTGAAGGTTACATATATAGTTGACCCGAGACGGAGAGCACGTCACGGGCGAGCTGAGCAACAGTGGATTTGTAATGATCAAATACGTCTTCATGGTTCTATCAACGTTCTGAAGCGGGTCTGCAACCGAAAAGCTTTGATAACGGAGATGTAATTCTGGAAGGGGAGCGAATAATGCCTGGGTAACTGCCGGAAACAGAACCAAGAATGGGAGCATGCAGGGCGGGTCTCCCTGGATACATAGCAGAATCATTGGTGCTCGGGTGGATCGGCGAAGTCGATTATGCAAAAGGCATGAAGAATCTCGGCATAAAGCCACGGTTGGGGCAAAGTCGCCGGGTGCTCCATTCTGAACCTCGGAGATGTTGCTGAATCTGAATCGCACCGGAGGCAATCCGAGCGGACTCGGGAAGGGAGGATAAAACTGGGGATCGGGCAGTTCGAATAATCATTAATTGACGCGAGGTTGTTCCGTCCCCCGTCCGTGCTTGTGCTGAGTGATCTTTGATAGCCTGTAGGATTCCCCAAAGTTCACGTTCCAAAGAGGGAAGATAAAATGAAGTCATCACTTTCGCAGACCCCGTGACCTGGCCGCCTCAGGCCATGTTTTTGCATAATTTCCCATTTCCCTTTTGGGTTCAGTATAGCTTAGTCATCAGAGTGGCATAGTTACGCACCCCATTACTTTGCCTGAGGCAGCCATGTCACACTGGTTCCTCCCTCGAGACCGACAGCAAAGGAGGATTCATTCTAACGAGTGTGGAGGACCGTCGACATGGAACAGCCCAGGAAGACAAGTCAGCACTTTATCCCCACATCTCACTCTTCTCCTTCACTCCCTGCAGGCCTCGCCGGACGGTCTGATTTTTCGCCGGATTAACGTTCCGCCGGCGTTCCTTATCATCCCCGAAATGTTTTTTCCTTCCGTCTCCACATCCTGTCCGCCGTCTGTCGTTTGGATTTTTTGTTCCTGGTCGGGGGTTTTGTTATCAACTTCACTTCTTTTTGTATCTTTATTTTCAGTTTTGCATCTTCTTCTCTGATTCAACTATCAACTGTTATCTCTCCCTTTTCCCCTTCCCATCATGCTCAGCGCTTTACGCCGCTTCGGCGTCAGCCATGCGCTGCGAGCTTCGACGCCTCGCGCAATCTCATCCGGATTGACTCCCCGAGCCTTGCAATGGCATCCTTACTCCGCTGCTTCGCTTCAGTCTGCGCCCAAGTCTTTGTACCATGTGTCTGCCCCCCGTTTCTCCGCCTCAGCCGAAGCTCAGGTACAGGAGGCGGGTGCTGAAGAGAGCCAGCAGTTGGCGAAATTTTCGGACTTGCTTTCCAAACGCCTCGTTGATCGCAGACTCATTCGGACTATCAATTACAAGATGAATATCCACGAAATGACCGACGTCCAGAAAATGACGATTGAGGAGACGCTAAAAGGCGGCGACGTGTGAGTTTACCCCCGGAAAAGGGCGATTGGAAAATTTCCTTTGCTGATGACAATGTACATGACAGGCTGGCCCAGGCTAAGACTGGTACCGGAAAGACCCTCGCCTTCCTTCTCCCAGTGGTGCAGAGTATCCTCAAAGATCCTACCCTAGACCTCTCTCGGCGGTCTCGGACCTTTGCCAACGATATCCGTGCGATCATCATCTCACCGACCCGAGAGTTGGCGGAACAAATTGGCGTCGAGGCCAGACGGGTCTCCCATGGCACAGGCCTCCAGGTGCAAATGGCCGTCGGTGGAACGCAGAAGCAGCAGCATCTGCAGTATATGCGGCAACACGGATGCCATATCCTCGTTGGCACTCCGGGGCGTCTGCATGACCTCTTGTCGGATCCTAGGAGCGGCGTTGAGACTCCCAAGTTGACATCCTTCGTCTTGGATGAAGCGGATCGTCTGCTCGATGAAGGATTCTCCGAGGCGATTTTGGAGATCGAAGGCCTACTCCCTAGTCGCCGTGACAATGATCGTCAGACCCTCTTGTTTTCGGCTACCGTCCCAAGGGAAGTGATGAGCATGGTTGACCGCATCATGAAACCCGACTACAAGTTCATCCGGACCGTGAAGGACGACGAAGTCCCCACTCATCTCGCAGTGCCCCAGAAGTTGGCTGTCCTCAATGGTTTTGAAAATGCCATGCCTACTGTCCTGGAATTGGCCAAGGGTTACATGAAAACACAGGGCGACAAGCGCCCGTTCAAGGCCATTGTCTACTACAACTCGACTAAGGAGGTCCAGCTAGCCTTTGAAGTGTTCAAGGGCCTAGTCAACGAGCCCGGGAATATTCGGAGCGGACACCCCCTTGGGCGTATGCCCATTTTCGGCTTGCACTCTCGCCTCAGTCAGCAAAAGCGGTCTTCGCAAGCTCAGATGTTCCGCTCCTGTGATTCCGGCATCCTTTTCTCGTCCGATGTCACGGCCCGTGGTATGGACTTCCCCGATGTGACGCACGTCATCCAAATCGGACTCGCTCGCACGAAGGAATCTTACATTCACCGCTTGGGTCGCACCGGGCGTGCCAACAAATCCGGCGAAGGGTGGAGTCTTATTCACAAGCATGAGCAAAGAGCATTCGATAAGAGCTTGGAAGGTCTGCCAATTGAACTTGATTCCTCATTGACCACACCCACCGTTGACATGACCGACGAGGCGAGGGTCAAGCCCCCGGTGGCCGAGGAGAATATTGCTCAGATCAGGGACTCCATGCGAAACTTGTATGATGACATGAAATCCGAAGCCTACTTGGCTCAGATGGGCACCTTGCAAAGCTTCGACGACCCGCGTGTGATGCTTCAATCCATGAAAGACCATGCTGTGCATGGATACCAGCTATCCGTGATCCCGCCTACACCTTCATTTGTTCTTAAGCGTGGCGGGAAACCTGCTGGCAAGCGGAGGTCTAACTTTAGAAATGATTACTCCAGCCGAAGGAACGCCGGTCACAGACACTCTCCCCATGGTAGAGCCTTGAACCGTGAATCATGGGAAAGACGTGGGCGTGGACGTGCATCCTACTATGATTTCTAGTCTCTCACACGTCTGAGCCATGCCGCGCATTTTCGTCACTTCGCAGGGGACCAACCCCCTCCTCCTTGGTCACAAACTCAATCAATCAACCCGCGAACAAAAAAGCAACCTCAAAAAGGAAGGGGATTTAAAAGAGAACAACCAAACCTAAAACCTACCATAATCTCAATTTGCATTGGGCGGCGTTTTATCACTTTTGTCAATGGATTCAACCAACATCTCTCTCCTCCGGGTCGAATTTACCCTTTTATTTTGACACGTTAATCTTCAGTTCCTGGGTTTCACAGTGCTGACAGGCGGAAACTATCTTGTTTTACTTTACTCCAACTTACCTCATCCTACCCTTTAGCTGACTTGGTCCTGTTCGTCCCTTCATTTATCATGTCCATGCATGCACATTTACCTTCTACGCTGGGCGTCACTGGGCCTCGGGATCTTTCTGTTATTTCTAGATCCCTCTACGTTGTTGTTTTCTTTTTTTATTTCATGTACATGTACCGCATGTTGTTGAGGTGGGATATTGATGTATGTATTTATATGTGTATATTTACGTTTCACTGCCTAGGTAGATTGTTTGTTAATTGATTGATGGTTATTCTCAAAGTTAAATTATTGTATTGATCTAAAGGAAATTCTCACGGACCGAGTAAAGCTACAGAAGCAATTTGAAATCATGTTCTTCGAATTTATTTCATTTTCATCTATCGGTCGATTTACCTACCTGTCTGTCTATCAACCCATTTATCTAGTAACCTGCCTAATATGATACACAAGTAAAGAGACAAGCGGAAAGAGATCACCGACCCCGGAAGGAAACCCCCGATATCCTATCGACGGACAACAAAAAAAAGTAAATGAACACAAGGCATTGAAAAAAAAAGGAGAACGGGGAAAAGGTAAATTCTATTCATCTGCAACAAACCAAATCAATCCACCCTCTACTGTTGTCGTTAAGAAGTTCGTCGATAGGGAAGATCGTTTCAGAGATCAAACAAGAACATAACACAAAAAGAAGTCATATGATCCAACGTACAAGATAATAGACGATGATCCAGATTTCAATGGGTCATCAAGGATATTGAAACAAAGTTCAAATCAAGATATCAAAGCGGAAAGAAGAAAAAAAGGGGGAGAAGGGAGGAGTAGGAGGAGAGGAAATAGAGGAAAGGGAACCAACCTGCCTTGTTTCCCCTCTATTCCAGAGATGTATGCAATAACTGTATCCGGTGTCTGTCTTCTGTTCTATCCACTCATGCCTCCTCTAACTCCTCTACGACAGGGTTTTGTTTTTTTTTTGGGAAGGGTTGAAGTTGATGTTCTTACTCACGAGCGATCATGTCCTCTCGAGCAGGGCCAGTGCCGATCCATTTCACAGGGACACCGCCCAGACCGCGCTCGATGTACTCGATGTAGGCACGAGCGTTCGGGGGCAGATCCTCGTACTTCTTGACTCCCATGGTGTTGCTCTTCCAGCCGGGCAGGGTAACGTACTCGACCTGGACCTTTTCGAGGACATTGGGATCGGCGGGGATGGTGTTTTCCGTGCGGGTGCCGTCCGGCAGGATGTACGCGACACCGACCTTGATCTCGTCGAAGTCGTCCAGGATATCCAGTTTCGTCAGGTTCAGGGCAGTGTAGTGGTTGATCGCTTGGGAGTACCGGCAAATAACCAGGTCGAACCAACCACAGCGGCGACGGCGGCCGGTGGTGACACCGAACTCACGACCGACTTCCTGCAGCTTTGTTCCGACCTCGTTGAGCTGTTCGCTCGGGAAGGGACCAGAGCCGACACGAGTGGTGTAGGCTTTCACCACACCAACGATCGACGTGATGCTAGTGGGGTTCAGAGAAAGGGCCTGAACGGCGCCACCCAGACCGGTAGACGAAGAAGTCACGTAAGGGTAAGTGCCGTGGTCCAGATCCAGCATGAGTGCGTTAGCACCTTCGACCAGAGTGTTGGGGGAGTCCTTGTATTTTTGCAGGAAGGCCAACTGGTCGACAATGTAGGGACCGAGAAGTTTGCGGTATTCCTGGGGTGAGTCAATATAGCCATCAAGACGGCTAAATCTAGTATTTTAAAGAGAACATGTTTTCTTCTCACCTTGAACCGCGCAATCTCGTCCTCGAGATTGTATTCTAGCTCACCGAAACGGGCAGTGTATCCGGCATGCAGAGTACGCAGCTTGCGCTCAAAGACAGCCTCGTCCAAGATCTCTCCGACGCGAATACCCCGACGAGAGGCCTTGTCACTGTAGCAAGGGCCGATACCCTTACCCGTGGTACCGACCTTGCGGCCACCCAGCTTCGCCTCCTCTAGACCGTCCACAACGGAGTGTAGGTCGAGGCAGACGTGAGCACGGTCAGACACAAAGATGCGCTTGCTGGCACCCTCCAGGCCCTTCTCCTCGAGGGAGGCCAACTCCTTGAAGAAGCTGGGGACGTGGAAGACGGTTCCGGCACCGATGAGGTTGACACACGAGGGGGAGATGAGGCCGGAGGGAAGGATGTGGAAGTCGTAGGTCTTCGAGCCGTGAACGATGGTGTGACCCGCATCTAAGGCACATTTGAGGTCAATACACCGCGGAGCAAAATACATCTATACCCAGGCAGTGATGTTGATGTATTGGGGGGATGACTCACTGTGGCCGCCAGCGGCACGGCAGCAAAGCGTAGCCTCCTGCGAGAGCATATCGGTGATCTTCCCCTTTCCTATTATCAAATTGATCCAGCATTAGTGTCCTATTCATCTCCAGAAAGACCGATTCAATCTCCAATGGATCCCGGGTCCCCGCACCTTCATCACCCCACTGGCTACCCAGCACGATTGTGATACCCATATTTGCTATGTAGGTGAAACAGAGATACAGCTAAGTATCTCTCGCGGTCGTATCGTATTGCTATCCAGAAAATCAATTGACAAGCGAAGCACAGAGCCAGATAGTTGTCGATTGCGTTCGTTTGTTGCGAGGAAATGCAAGACGCGGGGTCGAATTCGACGGACGGAAAGGCCGGGAGGAAAAAGTGATGGGAATACTAGACTTGGAAAATCCAAAGGAATTGAACAAGAAAAGCAGAAGCCACAAGGACCAAGAGTGAGTGAACGGAGCAGCAGCGAAAACTTCGCGACCGTCAAAGATCCAAAAGCGGGAAAAGAAACGGAGGGGGATTCTGCGCTGGGCCAACGTCTATATACTATGAAAGAACTGCTTTGCCCGTGACTCAACTCGCCCGTACCGTACCGTACGACCGCTGGCCAAAATACGGCTATTGGCGGCGACGCCGACTGCTTTATTACCGTTTGGTCATGTCACGCCAAGAACTTGGCGGGGTTCGCCCGCATTTGGTAGGTGGCGGCCTGAGGCGGAGCGTCTGTATCGGGCTAGGGCTTGGGGCTTGGGGCTAGGGTCTTCCAGGGTCACGAATCATTGCTGCCAGATTCCTAAGGTGTATAAAAATGGAAATATCTAGGTAGTTACTAGGTAGATAGATAGACAGATAGCTGGAATCTATGGTACAAATACACTGCTGCCTCCCTTTTGATGCTCCCCGGACGCGTCTCATCCGGTCCTGTCCATCCTATGGATGCCTCCAAAAAAACGCCGATCCCATGCAAAACAAGAAACGAATTCAGTCAATCGTGACTGGTGATTGGTGATCAGAAAAGCCGGCTACCATTCAGAAGCGAGTCTCGCAGCTGTCCATGCAAAGCCAGACACTCCAGATGCATTTCCTCTGCCACTTCCCAATGTTTCCTGACCTTCCTGTCCTCCTGGAGTCCGCGCATGTAGGCGTTGAACCCACCTTTGCCGCTTCCGGGCACCATTCTGTCATCTTCATCTTCTTCCTGCGTTCCGTTGGTGTCTTCTTGGTCATTCTCATTATTGACTTTGACACGGGTCGAGTCACCCACAGCACCCAACCAGTGCGGAGCCATTCCAGTATCGACGGCTTCTTGGCGCGCCACGAAATGTTGTAGAATGCGCTTCTTAAAAGCACTCCACTGTCGCATGTAGGCCTCCATCTCTGCCAGATGCCGGTCCCAAGCGGCTCGCGACAGACCTAGTCGGTCGGACCCTATGCCAATGGGAATCAACTGCGGCGGCTGCGGGCGTTTCGGAGGATTGGGACACACGAGTTTGCGAGGACGGAGGTCATTCATAGTCGTCCTAGAAGACTTCGCACGGGATTCGAAGGGGAGACTGGCGTGGATGTCTTGCAGATCCTCGATTCCGCCATTACTGGTGTAGGTGAGCGGTGCGGTGTCGCGTAGATCTTTCATGTTGAAGAGTTTGCTCTCCATGTTTGAGCTGGCCGGTTTACTGCGACCGCTCGAAGCCGGCCCCGTCTGCTGGGAAGTAGTGTCTTTTCCCGTGTCTTTGGTTGGCTGCGGTCCTGCGTTGGTGCTCGTGCTCGTGGTGTTCGCGGGAAGATCATCATCAAGGTCCATGGCCTCAGCATCATCCGGTCCTGTCTTGGCTGGTTCTGTCTTGTCATTTCCGTTGACTGTGGATTCAGCCTCTTCGGCCTCGGTGGCGACGGTAGCCGGTTGTGGTGTCGACTTTACTTTAGATCCTGGTCGAGTACTTTGTTTCCGAGGGCTCCTTTGACGCTGAGAGCTGGCGGGTTGTTGCTGGTCCTTCGACTCGTCATCCTTTGGCATGGCCCAGCCCATATTGCTGAACTTCTGTACCCAATCATCCGCGCGGAATTTGCCCTCTGGGAAGGGAGGATATTGGTTTTGGGCAGTAGACCCTGAAGTAAAAGGATCGGGGTTTGATGTGCCCCTTGAGTAGCTCTCCGGTTTAGGGCTGTTCCTGGCTGCAGTGCGACCCCGACTGTCCGGTCTTGTTGGCGACTGAGTGGATTCTTGATCGGAGGGTGCTGGCTTGAAAAAGTCAAACCCACCCCAGCTATCCGCGGAAAACGGCTTCCTAAGGTCATCATGGCTGCTGCTTTTGAATGCTCCATTATGCGGCGTATTGTTGGTTTTAGGTGCTTGAGTACTGCACAAGATGGTTAGCTATCGGTATCTCCAGGCCATCGTCGAAGGGAACACAGGTTCGTCATACGATTCGAAAGGCGTTTGGGCTCGAGCGCCGAACACATTTCCCGGCGATGCTGTACCGTCAGATGTATGGCCTGTCAGGGGATTCTGTTAGTTTTGCTATACTTTTCTTCCGATAATCTCCGGCATCTAGATCACGCACCATTTGTAGCACCCGCCGACTGTTGTGTATGGAAGCCGGAGAACTTTTGGTGCGGGCGAAGCCTGCTCTTTGGAACGGCTTTGGGTTTGTTAAGAGGGTGGACATAGTCGTCATCCGACTCGCTAGAGCTTGTAGACGAGTAATTCCGAGTTGCGTCCGTTTTGATCTTGGGGCTAGCACTCCGATGCCTGCCTGATTCAGGAGGCGTCGGGCTGGGGGGATTCGTGCGCGAATACGGCTTGGGACTTCCAGCGTGATCACGAGCGTGCGAAGACCCGGCGAAGCCAGTACTCGAAAAGAACGTCCGCTCGCCTCCGGTGCTGGCATACTGGCTACGGGTGCGTTCGAACTCCGGGGTACGCAGAGTGTCTGCACGACTTGAAAATCCTGCCGCTGCTTTTCTAGCAGTCGGAGACGGAGCAGACCCGAAGACATTCGGAGTTTGCGCACGCTCGCCACGATACGCGCTCGAGTAAGAAGACGTGCTGGAGGCCATCGGCTCATCTCCACCGGCTGCTGCTCGCGGGGCAAACCCCTGTTTCTTCCTCGTCGACTGCGCACGCGAAGGGTCCGGGGTCGAGGGTTTCGGGGAGGTTTTGAAGTACTCGTAGGCCGATTTGGGTCGTTGCTGGCCCGCAGAAGCAGTGGTCGGTCGAGGCGTAGCCCCCGGAAACGCTGAGCGACCCGTGCGAGGGTCAAACTGGTTCCATCCAGGCATGGCATTGCCCTTCATTTCTTGAAACCCACGATAGGCGTCCGCACGAGTTTGTCCCTCATCTCTTGTCTTCTCCCAAGGCTGCTTGGGTGCCGCACGAGCATAACTAGCATATCGCTGCGCGCCGGAGGACGGGCCACTGTGGAACGATTGGGGTCGTCCAGAGAACGGTTGTTTGGGATTCGGGGGCTTCGGCGAAGGCGTTGAGGTGAAGTTGCTGGTAGCAGTTTTCCGAGTAGCAGTGGGTTTTGGGGGGCCATAAAGCTTTCCATATCCAGCGCGTAAACGATCCGTGTCATATTTTAACCGTTGTTGCGGGTCACTCAGGATTTCGTTGGCCGCCTGAATCGCCTGGAATTTGGAAATGAACTCCAACTCTCTGCCTGGGTTCCTGTCGGGGTGAAACTTGAGAGCTAGCAGACGGTAAGCATACACTCACACGGTCCAATAGTACCGGAGCCGCCCATACCTAGCTTTCTGAACTGCTTCTTTATGTCCTCCGACTCGGCACTCGGCGTCAAGCCCAAGTCCGCATAGTAGTCTCTCCGCACATCTGCTTTCACCATATTGAAAGGGTTCCACGGCCTGGAGGCTCGGGTCTATTGCTGAATAAAGATGTTACACTCTTGTCGCACCAGTTTCTAGTCGTATCCCACATGACCTGGCACAGGAAGCAAAAAGACGCAGTCGCGGGGCTCGAGGACGGTGTGGTTGAAAAAGCGGCCAAAGAGGAACCCGGGAGGCCCTAGCGATAGATTCAAGATGCGAACGAAAGCGACACCGGGCTGAAAGAATGATTGAGCTCGAGTATGGGGCGCTGTCAGACTCTTGTGTGGCCTCGGATTCAGGCCGTGCGAATGAGCCCCTCCACCAGTCTCAGGACGCAACGTATATGTCTTCGGAAGGACGTCGCGAATGTATCGGATCGCGTATTTATTTATCGAGTCATGTAACAAATCTGGCCACGTCGAGAACTGTTTAACAACCGTGCGGGCAAAGGGCGAGGTGGTTCAAGGCACGAGACAATAACATGATCTCCCCACCCAAGGGATTTCTGACTAGAGGAGGAAGGGATGTCGACCACGTCGAACGCAGGTATAAGGCCGATGATAGTACGCAGGGAGGCAGAAGAGGCACGATAGAGGCTTTGCAGAACCGACGTAGGGCGTAGCTGAATTGGGGAGTAGGGAAGGGATTTCCAAACGGACAGCTCGAAGGCGTAATGAGAGTGATCGCACCTTTATCTCTGGGCAGATTCCTCGACTAAGGTTGATCTGAAGGGGGGTGAAAACCAGCTAAGGTAAAAAAAGAAACGAATGAGAGAACTGCGGCTATGGGGTTAGGCCAAGACAGGGTGCGCTGGCCAGCGCCAGATCAAAGATGGGTTCATCCGGAGGTTTTTCTTTTTGTTTTGGCGTTGGCGGTTGCGGGAACAACTCGATCGCCGATTTGCTGCCCAATGAATACTTCGGCCTCACCTTCGCTCTTATTCTACTCGAAAACAGATGGTTGGGTTTGGGTATTGATGCTCTTTTCTAACTGGTCTTTAATCTTTTTGGATTTTCTTCTACAGTTGTGACAGCTATCATATTATCCTTACCCCACTGCCGAGGTTGTTTATACTTTATCCCTATACTTTCTAGAAACTACTATATAGATACATAACATGGTATACTTCCCATCGAACAGGACATTGACTCGTTCAGAGATCTAAAATCAATACTACTTCTGTTAGGAGACAGCTCTTGTTCTACACCTTATTCGAAATATTCAACAATCAATCACCAGCATCCAAAGCATGTAAACAAAAACTAAAAAGGCTACTAGAATTCTTAACAAGCTCTATTCCAAGTTCCCAGGTCAATGAAAGCAGTAGTTGATAGTTCATAAAACCTTCCTTATAGCCATAAGCAACCTATCCAAACAAAGGCACCATGTATGGCTCCTGTCACTGACAAAGGGAGCCGATCCAGCGGGAAAGGTAAACAAATCAATCCTCCATCGCCGTTAGCATAGAACTATAGGTATCTCAACGTATGTATTCAAGAAGTCTTCGTCCAAAACTATTCCTTGCAAGCCCATATGTACGCTACGAGACTGGCTGCCTTGAAGTATGCAAGGATACCTGGAACATGTGAGATCGCGATCTACATAAAACTAAAACGTACTCTGTAGGCCTGGATTGACTCCTGCTCCTGGTGAGCCCCGCATTTGTACCTAAACAGTAAATAGTAAACATCGTTATCCTGACGAGATATCCTATCTCACATTAGTTCTTACCTCATATGGCTACCTTATGACTGACAGTATTTCTTGCCTGGGTCTTGAAATCTAATCGACTCGGGGGAACACTGAAACGCAAAAAGCAAGTTCAAGCTATGGAGAAAATCCAGTAATACATACAGTACATAACTATACCAGAGCAGAAAGGATATCGACATAAAATAAGTACGTATGCAAAATGACATCCACATGGCCCCAATAGCCAAGGACCAGATCATAAACAACGGCAACAAAAGGAAAAGAACTAGAAAATTCGTCGAATCGTTTCGTATCCACCATCATAAAGAACACAGAACACGTGATGACTCGTTGAGTCAGGACAAATAGGAAGAGAGAAAAAGAAAAGAAAGGAAAAGGGGTGGGGGACAAGGAACATGACCTGTCTCTGCCCAACACGCCACATGTCATGTCACGAACAGCAGCAAGTAACCGCCCTACTGGGCATCCCCGGATGGACCGGCTCCCGATCCACCGAAGAAATAGCCTTCTAGAATGTCGTAATTGGGGTTTTCGCTCCAATCATGTTGGAAGTCTACCGCCATGCCAAACCCGAGATCAATCCCCATGCCATGTCCCAACGAGGGCATGGCCTGCAGGCTATATTCAGACAGGTCGTCTGAGCCAAAGGGGACTTGTCCCTCGCCGCCTGCAGAATCAAATTCCAAGAAGTCCAGGCTCATTCCCGACGGATGTTCTTGGTCCATAGCCTGGGGTGGCTGATGGCCCGAATGGGCAACGACGCTACTAGGCGATGCGCTTGGCTGCGGAGAGGTTGTGTAGAAATACTGCTGCTGTTGCTGTGGCGAGACGGGACTCTCGTAGTTACCATAAAACTCGAGAGGGGGTGACTGCTGAGGCGGCTGTCGACCGGAATTAAAATTCGACGCGGAGGCTTCGAGGAACTCTGATCGGCTGTAGGAATGTACCGGCTTGCGCGGACCACCGAGATGATGATCCGGAACGGAACTATTGCTATTATTGAAGAGATCCTCCAAGTTCATGTCAAATCGCGGCACCGGACGGGATTGGCGCGTCTGCGTTGGTCGTCGCACAGGCCCCTGAGACGGTCGCTGTCTCTGCTCCACGCCATGTCGCACATGCTGTCTGGATCGACTATTGTATGGACCATTGGACGACGATTGATTGACTTGCCCGCGATTCAAATCCACTTGAGAACCAAACCCGGTGGTTGACAAGGACATTTGAACCGTCGCCTTGCTCATTCGCTCGAAGGCATCCCGACAAGATTCTGCAGGGGGGCATTTGTGCATTAAATCTCCTAGAACAGACGTCGCAGCAAGCACTGTGAAATCCACCTCGTCAAGAGTCTATCGGTATGGTCAGCTTGATGACCTAGAGAAGCTCACCGAAAGACTATATAAGTTACTTACCAAACGGCTTCGGACCAAGGGGGAGTGCCAGATCGCGTACAAGAATGAGATTCCGGCCATAAAAATATGATGGGTAGCCAGGTAGGTGTAGTTCACCAACCGTACGCGATGCATTTGACGATATATCCGAATGACTTTTTGGCCAGCTTCGGCTACCTTATAATAGATGTCATCTTCATCCTCAGCCTCATCGACGTTAGAGAATGACGGGCTGGACACGTCCTCGGCAGGAGTTACTTCATCCGCCAGCTCCGCGGGAACCGTAAGGCTCTGTTGATACAACATAATGACAGCCTGCCAATAATTGAGTTCGAGGAACTCGACGGAGAACTGCACGCCCGTGTCACGCCGAGTAGGTGCGCTCTGCTGCCACTCTGCTAATCGGCGGTGGACATCTTTCCGCCAGGAGCGGAAAGAGTCAAAGCCCTGCAGAAAAGGAGACGAAAGATCCGAGCGCATGAATCGCCTTGCAGCATAGGGGGCTTTCTGCCTTGCAAACCGTGCCTGTTGATGCTGAAGCACATCCTGAATTTCGGACTGCAACACCCTCAGTTTGAAGTAATGATGTGCTGCATGCTTGTAACTTGGAGCACCTTCCGGGGGTGCCACAATTCCGGTCTTGGTTATATAAGAATCCTCCCACAGAGACGGGAACTCGGTGCTGATCGCTTGATCACTGATTCCAAAGGGGCGGCCAACGCAGCAACTGACCAAACGGTCAAAGCTGTATACGCACCACCATAGTCGGCGACGAAGATCACGAACCCATTCTCGGCGTCCACGCTCGCGGCTATCAATGCGCGCTTTAGTGTTATCTTCGTCTTTGCTATGCGACCGGTTTAAAGTCTCATCACCATGCGAGTCGATACCGGCGCCGTCCTCATAATGGAGACCAAGATCGACAGCCAACCGCATGGCAACGCCGACAATGTACCAAAGCCCCGGAGCGACAGGCCGCAACAAGGCAAAGCTGGCGAGAAGTAGCACTGCCTGCAGCTCCTCTAAAGCGCCATACCCGTCACCAGATGGCGAAGTCCCCAGGAACGACTCCAAGTGTATGATTGCCGAGGCGTGGTATTCTTCTGGTTGGTATTGATGGCTGGACAGCCGTGGCCTTTTGGCAGAGGACAACGTGGGTGATTCATCAGGCTTCTCGGATTTATCTTCATTTGGTACTTCATCTTCAAAGATGATGCCGGCACCAATGGCAAACACGATGTTAAGGATGTAAAGGCTGCGAGGGGAGCGGCTCTTCTCGTCGACCGAATAAGTACGGTCTAATAATTCCTTGAAATCAGCGCGGTGGAGGATAGGCATCTGGGGGTTTGCGTGCTCGAAATACAGATGGGCCAACCGCTCCGCCAGATCGCGATCGGGGAAGGCTGCACATTTCATCATCGGTCTCGTCTGGAGGCCGAAAAAGGAATCCCGCATCGTACTTCCCGCCGTTCCGGTGGCGCTATGGGGTAATCGCTCGTGAGGGCGCATGGGGCCACCTGCGACGGAGCTTTTCACCGCGGCAAACACAACCCGCGCAAAGGAGATTCCTGACGTTGACCCCAAATACCGGGGATCCGAGGTGCCTTGGACCGAGACCATACCGATATTCGACACCAGATTGTGGATCCGCCAGTTATCTTCGCGCTCGTGGTCTTGATAAGCCTGCGTATCGTGGCCATTTTCCGTGTTCCCATCGGGTCGCAAAACCGAGCCCTCCTTCTCCCCCTTCACTTGCGTCAATCGCCCGTTGGTGTCGGCGATTGGTGCCTCAGCGCTGGCCGATGTCTCCGTGCTAACCACTTGGGCCTGAGCAGGATCGTGACCGGCTTCGACTTTGATAGCCTCCTCTTCGTCGAAAGCTACCGGACCGTTAAATTCAATTTGTTTGTCCATCAACAGTTTCTCTAAATATGCCACGCGGGCCTCGAGGAAATACACATAGCTCCGGGGGATCTCTCGTTTGGTTATGGGGTCGTAGCCAACGCACCGCACGCCAGCCTTCTCGCAGGACTGACATCGGGGCAGCCGCTGATCGCACCGGTTCTTGCGCAGTCGGCAGCGATTACAAGCCGAAACATTTCGGAATGAGGAATTCGAGGCGGACGAGGACACGGAGGGATGATTCATGGGGACGTTACGGGAGGATCGCAGGGGCGGTTGCGCCGACGTGTCCGGCAGGACCGGAGCGGACTCTGCAGGCGGGTGCGGTCGTTTCCTCCCTACGGAGGTTGGCGACACCGGGGACGCAGGGTTCAGCATGACGGGAAAGGTACCTGGACAGGAGGCGCACACATGCGACCACGCCCCGAGGATGGAGGGCCGTTGCAGCGAGCCAAGTGAAGCGGGGAGGAGGCCGTATACCGAGAACCCAGAGACGAATCAGCATTCATGTTAAGACATGCGCTGCGTTGCTGGTGTTAATGAGCCCGCGTGCCGGTCTGGTCGAGAGGGTATTTCGCTTCGATAGTAGGGAATCGAGGACTTGACGGGAAACTAGCTGACTCCTCGCTTCTCAGTGGTATCGCTATCCGCGGGCTTTGTTAGTCTCCGAGATGATAGTCGGGTCGAAGGGCGAATGAGGTCTGGAGGGCACGGCACAATCGCAGCCCATATCGGAAAGGGTCTGCCACCACCACAGCGATCTCGACGACACGGCAAGACCAGCGCGGCGCGATGCGAGTCGACTGAGGAAAAATTGAGAAACATGGAAAGTTGGAAAGGACGAATTGGTGGAGTCCGGACTGACACCTGGGGAACCGGTACCTAGGCCATTAGTTCGTGAACTAGTAAGAGTTGTCTGTAAGGACTGCGTAAGCTGGAGGGCGTTCATAGTCCAACCATTGGCATGAGGGCCAAAATGTGCTTCGAGATAACAGAATGGGCAAGAGAAACAAGGGTGTATAGGAAAGTGGACTTAACTACTGACTAGGTAGTGCCTAGACCGTACCTTGGGAGGGAAATAGGATAAATGGGTGCATAGTTGCATGCCACCTGCTGGGGAGGCCGCGGCAACTTACATACAATACCGTAATAGATCACGTGGCTGGTAATCAGGGGCCGCAGGTGATTGGCTACTGATAAGCCCGACATTAGTCAGCCGCGCGGCGGTCTCCCGGTTTTCGTTCCTCTTCCATTCAGGGCTTCCATCGTCGTTCCTGGAACAAACCCATCCTGCCGTCTGGAGATCTGAGACACACTCTTAAATCTTAATCGATCATCCTCATGGCGGCCCAGTTGATGTCTCTACCCTCTGGCCGACAGCGAGTCCCGACCCCCCGGTTCGACTGGCACCCCCGCACTAGGGAGGTACTAAGTACCTAAATGACGTGAAAGAACACCAAGTGGCATGCATGTCAAGTAAGGCTTGGCTCCCTTGCTCTGACAGGCATCCGTCCTCAGGTGGGATGCGGGGGACCTGTGGTCTGAGTGGTCCCAGCTGTGTGAGAATATTGATCAATGAGTTGGAATTATTTAATGATAGAAGAGAAGGCGCCGTGATGACTTCAGCCTCCCCGTAAATGATATTCGCTCTCAAACGAGTTGGATATAATGATAATGACAAATAACCTCCCAGATGCATATGAAGAAAACGAAAACAAAAATCAAATGTGCCCAGCCATGCCCCAGGTGAACAGAACAGAAAAAGATGTCCGGCCCTCATGCTTCTTTTTGAATATGCATCCAGTCTAATAAGCTGCGCCACCACCCAAAATCTTGAATCATGATCTAAAAAAACGATGGAAAACAGTAAACAAACCCAATCAACAGAACAATTCACCTTCGTCAAGGGAGAAATGCATAGAAAGCGGGATCAAGGGGAATATAAAAGAAAATAAATAAATAAAGGGATAGAAATGCAATGCAGAGAAATAACCAGGACGACGATATGAAAAGGAAAAGGCGAGAGAGAAATTCGTTCAGCACGGAAATGACAAAAGTTCGAGTTGCCAAATCACTCATGCACGGGTTTGAGCGTGGCCGAGGTCAAATCCACGTTGGGGATTTCAGCATCATCGATGCTCGTTCGCGCGGAAGAAAGCAATCTCCGCACTTCCTCTGCAGTAGCTTCCTCCTTGCCAGCAGTGAACGAACCCCGCAGGGTATCTTTGCGCGCATTCAAGCACCCCGCGGGCTCTTTCTCGGCGTCTTTACGCCCCTCGCTCTCTTCCATCCAGAAGCTCTCGACGGCTCCGATAATGCACACCAGGCCGCAAGCCCACCACGCAATAACCGAGTACCCACTTTCAAGGCCCTTCGAGTGAAGCAGACCCGTCACGGTTGGGCCGAATGCACGGCTCAGGCTAGCCGTGGAGGCGGCGGCGCCGTTGATGGAACCCAGGACTTTGGAAGAAGGAGCGGCGTTGGCAAGCAGGATGGCCGTTGCGGGGAAGGCGATGACATGAAAAGTGATCTTGCAGATCAAAGCGACGTAGACGGCGGTTGTCTGGAGTGCCTCGGGCAGAAGGATGAGATAGGGAACCAGCAAGTAGAGGGGCGGCCAAACAAGGAGAACGAAGCGAAAGGTGCGCAGCGTTCCGAAGTGTCGAACGACGAAGGGGAAAAGCCATAGCTGCGCGATCATAGAATAGACGCCCTGCACCGCCAGCATAAAACCAATCGTCTTGGTAGCGAGTCCCAACCCTCCCGTGAACTTCAAGGGGAGCTGGACGTCCTCGTCGGATTTGGGAGTGCTCAGGAAGACGGGCATCAGCTGGTCGAAGGAAACGCTATGGCTTTGGTGATGTCAGTATTTCAAAACCCCTCAATTGGGCAACAAGGGGAGGAGATGGAGTTGAACGCACTATGCGAGGATTCCGTAGGCGACGATGTTGAAAATGACTTGTTTCGTAAACGCCTTTGGCGCCTCTTTCTTCTGCCCTTCCATGTCGTCATTGCCAGACAAGACTTCCGATTCTTTCACTGGGCCCAGACGAGGCGAGGATTCGGTGCTTCTGTATTCCGGTGGAGGCAGGTCGAAGTAATCAGTTCCGGTTGAATCCGCGTTGACGTCCGTGTCCTCGGAAAGCTGGACACGCGATCCCCAGCATTTACCCACCAACCAATGGCCCAATTCCAATCCAGGGTCACGGCGATGTTTCTTCTCGGGATGGGTCTCCTCCAGAAACAGCAGGCCAACGACGACTCCAAACACCAGGACGACAACGCAGACCACGTTGGGCAGCAGAAATGGGAAGCTATCGAAAATGGTGCCGCGCTGAAATAACCAGGGATAGTTGTCGCAGGGCTGTGCCAGCGCACCACCCATGGCGGGTCCGATGATCGATCCTAAGCACCAGACAAATGGCATGATCGAGTAGGCCCGGGGCTGGTGCTCCTTAACGGTCACAATCTCCGCCACGGTTGTCTGCAGAACGCCGATGTTTCCATTCAGCAGACCCCCCAGGGCTCGGGCAATCATCGCGGTTGGCAGGTTGGGAGCAAATCCGAATACAATCATGCTGATGGCGGTTCCAATCAGGCCCATGACCAAGACCGGCTTCCTGCCAATCTTGTCACTCATTCGGCCCCAGAACATGCCCGCTGAGAACTCCGCGAATGTGAATGCAGATGTGATCATGCCCGCATAGAGCGCGATCTTCTGGTCGTTATCGGTCACGTGGAACGATTCGACCATTTGATAGACATAGGGGAAAATTGACATGAACGCAATTGGCTCACAGATGCGGCATAATGCTTGTCAAACTGTCAGTCTTCATGCCAATCCAACGGTAGGTATGCAACGTAGTAGAAGAGCGGTCAAAAGCGAGATACGGGAAACGAGCGAGAAAAGGGGTCCCTGGAATTTCGACCGGTGGGAGAAAGGAAAGGGTAGGGGGAAAAAAGCAAAGACTCGCAAAGAACGATAGCAAACAAATCCTGCGCGCGCACAGGATACAATCGAAAAGAATTTTAAAATTGGACGCAAAGAATTTGGAAACATACCCAGTACAAAGAGTTGGCGGATAGGAAAGGCGGTCCAATCACCGCCGCTATTGTTATGCCGGCGGCTTTGAATACATGCCGGTCGTTTGAACATCTTGTCGATTGAACAATCGCTCGCAGTCGACGGATCCAACGGTCTTTTGGGTTCGAATTCTCTCCCCTTAGCCAGAGAAAAAAAAGATGGCAACTGAAAGCGTGCGTCAAAAGGAATGTGTCGGACCAGCTGGGAATTCTCCGTTCTTCCAGTAGGGAGGGAATGTAATGATAAGATCGTTATATTGAAGGAAGGACGTTATTTTTTTTCTTCTCAAAGGGGCTGCCGCATTTCTTCCCCCTGCTGAAGGTCGACCTAAGGAGAATCCTTCTTGAGTAAAAAAAAAAGTACTTTGCCCCCTTCTTTTGTTCGCTTTGGGTTCCTACTCCCGAAAACGGCGAATGCAAGGGAAACCGGATCAACAAATCTTAAATCCGGAAAATAAGGAATCGAGCAGCACCAAAGGAGAGTCGGCACAGGAGAAAGGAGAGAGACAATGGAGGGTCGGTAGACAATTGAAACAAGCGAAGAAGGGTTGAGGTTGGAGAGGGAACCGAAGCAAATCGGGACAGGATCGTTATGGGTTAAGAGTGGTGATGGGTAGACGGAAGGGGAAGGAAGGACCGGAAGAAAAGCAAGAAGGTTTGCAGTTAAATAGAATGGATCGAAGGGTTTGGGGAGCTTAAAAAATTAGAAAGAGGAAAGAGGAAAGTCCTAAAAGGAGATCCGGACGGGAAGGGGAATTAAAGGAAGTATTTGAAGTGGATAGTTAGTAGACTGGATATGTAAAAGCATCAACGGTTCACCATCTGGGACAGCCAGAATAAATGGAGCCATTTTCGTACAAGACGACGGTGCAGGATGCAGACAGCAAACAGTCGCCAGGGAATAGCAGGATCCACATCCGGTGGTGGTGATGATGATGATGATGATTTTAAAATCATGATTTATTTATTTTTATTTTTATTTTTTATTTTTTTGATTATTTGGGTTTCGATTTATTTTATTTTGATTTTGATTTTGATTAGAAAATTATTTTCCCCAGCAGGTAACTAGATACATACTCTGCCTAGGAGTTAGACCGGCATACGCAAAGTAAACGACGGTGGTATGGATCGGGGCTAACCGACTGGGTCGTCCAGGCCAACCGGACAAATGAGCAGCTTCTCTTCATACTACGACGGAAGGGAGAAGTCAGAAACGAGCGACACAGGGGAAACGGAAAGAGACAGAGGAAAGAGAAGGGGGAAAAAAAAAAGGCAGCATGAAAGGGGTGGAACTAAGAGCAACGCAGATGGAACAGTTACCAAACCACTCCATACATCATTTTTTTTTTCAAACAGGTTAGGTACATCCATCCATCCCACGCCGATACCGTTCTTACATACCTGCTGTATGGAAGGGGAGAATGGAAAACAGTCCGATTACACATCCGCATAAGAGCGGTAGTGGCCTGGGATTTCGTACGGGGGAATGAAAAATCGAATAATCGAAAAACAAACCAAAAGTCAAAAACCCAGAAATCCCACCTAATTTTGCCAAACTAAGAGCAATAATGCTCGGTAATAATGGTACCTGCTAATGGCAATTATTTCGAACGAATCAAATACAAGCGGCCTAATGGGAAGATCAGACGGTCTTCAGGTCGAAAATGTATCAATCAACAGACTACTTGTCAGACCACTCTATTCTCTACCCCCGTTAATGTACCCATATGAGGCGCACCAAAGGGGGTAAAAAAAAATTTTCGGAGGGGAGGCAGAAGAATAAGCGACACGAATAATAATAATAATAACAACAAAAATAAATAAAAGAGGCGGGACAGGAAGAAAAATGAGAGAGGTGCCCCAGTTACAGAGCCGCCGCCGCAGATTGACCGGTAGACCCATAAGACCTGAGCCCCGGGCTCCGGGGAACTTTGGAAGGTGTGTATCTAGAAGCGCGCTAAATAGGCCCATAAGGCAAGGATGATCGGCTTTCCAGAAGTCTGGTTTAGTGCGACCTTAGTGAGATGATAGATCTAACAGTCCTGAGTCCCCCCAAGCCCACTTGCTTGCTCTCCGTCGTGTCCCGCCCCCAACAATTGGGAAAGGAGGGAAGGAAGGAAGCTACGGAGTACGGAGAACTGGCAACGATGCTCTCTCCGGCTGAATGATGGATCTCTATCCCCCGCTACAATCTACATACACTTAAAACTTCCCCTTCCTCTACATCCTGGCCCACAACGGCAGAATTCTAGAAGGACTAGCGGATTTCCACCCATCTCTGCTTTTTGTTTTGTTTTTTGCAGTTGATAGTTCATTGAAACAGGTAAGAAGGAGATCGATTTCCGAAATGACACGGATGGATCCATTGGAGGAACAAGGGCAGCTGGAGGGGACAAACAATCGAACGCAATGGCTACTGTATGACCGAACCATGGACCATCACTTTATGACAGGTATATACCCCGTACGGAGTGAGATTTTCAACCATGGTCTGCATTGGGATGATTACTAAAGGAAGGAATAGGAGAACAAAATGTCGGTTACAAGGCAAATTAAGTCGGAAGATAAAATCAAAATCCAAAAATTGATGATTTGGAAAGTATTATTATTTTTTCTTTCAGGAGACGAGAGAGAAAGACGGCGAGGGAGGGAGAGAAAAGGCTGGATTAGGTTGGTGATAATGTGCGGTGTAGTCCTTATGCACATACATACATACATACATACAGCCACCGATACGCGGAGGACGTGATATTCGATAACCCGGGTCAAGCGAAGGAGGAACTAGAAGAGAGGAAGAGCAAGACAGCTCAGGAGAGGGTAGAGGGACAAGAAAAAGCAAACAAGAGGGGATTAAGGACTTCGTAAGCATGGATAAGTTCGCAAGTCCGCAGCCGGATAATCACACTCATTATTGTAGAATACTCGGGGTATAGAGTCATCGGCTCATCGCCATCAAAAAGGAGTGGGGCTTGGTGCCTGCGGGATGGAGGCGATTGAGGTGAGCAGTCGACCAGCGAATCCAGCAAGTTCAGCAACCCTTACAGTGACCTCCGTACTCCGTATGATGGGAAACGACACTATTCTTTTCGTTGCCCGCCTCAAAGTGGGCCGAAAACGGGTTGATCGGAGAGGGGGAGAAATAAAAAAAAAAAAAACAAAAAAAAAACTGATTGACGTCTTGTCAGAAAGGGAGTCCCAACCTACTCTGGAGTCCTCCGTAATAGGTACCTTACCTAGGGCCTGGTAAGATACCCAAATCCCCTTTTGATTGCCATACTCTGTAGGTATGTACCTACGGTACCTTAAGGTGGGCGGGTACCTAGGTGCCTGTCCGGACATAAGCCCAAGTCTCTATCAGACTCAGACGGTTCCTGACCATGACAGAAAGACAACCAAAAATGGCAGAAATAATAGAGCAAGGTCAAGTCCGATATTACACGTCTTTTTACCTGTATCACTTAACGAAAAGGTTTAATTATGGCAAATACGCGACCGAGTACGGTAACGGCAGTACGGATCAGAACGGGGTGGAAGGCTTCAGTTCAGGTGTGAAGAAAGGATCGAAGTGAGGAGGAGGTCAAGCCGCGGCGCAGCAAATAATGCTCTGCGCTACGCCGTCGTCCCTGGAGCTGCAATCCAAACTCTATTTCGAATTAACCGTCTTTAAGGCTTTAAGCCCGTCAATTTGGGGTCCCGAGGGGACGGAGTATATCCCCAAGCTCCATAATTAATGCGGCTTGGAAGAAAGATGGAAAACGATCGAACGCCAGTCTCCTTTTTGCCTTCCCCCTTTCCATTTTTTTTTTCTCGACCCATTCAAAACGTTCGCCGAGATAAAAGTAATATGGATGAAGCAGGTCTGGAATTTTTGACGTCATTCTAATTCCCAGGGGCAGGGCACAACCTACTCTTAGTCTTAGGTAGGGTTCCCGTTGATCCGGAAACGTCAGAGAATCACGGAGAGTGACCGACCCCTACCTTAGGGGGAGGAAGTCGGAGGCCAGTATCCGTAGACTGGTAGTCTGGTACCCGATAGTTGTACGGAAGCCAACGGTAGGGAGATAGATTGGTCGGTGCCTACAGAGGACGCTCTACTACTGCTTACCGGTTTACCCTGGGGTGGCGATTGGCGGAGTGTTTCCATTTGTTCTACGAAGGAAGAAGCGTTTGTTTCTTACCTCCGATGTTTATTGGCCGGGCGGGTTTCTCAGTCCCAAAAGTCGGTAAAAAAAAAAAGAAAAAGAAAATCAGGTAGAAAACGTTGCTAACTTGCTAGAGTCGCTACTCACTAGCGCTCCGCCCCAATTTATTATGGCGGCGCTAAGAGCGGGCGGAGGAAGGAAGCCCAAGAAGTTGGGATCCATTCTCTCCGCCAACAGGCAGAAGGGTAAGTGGTTGGTAGGTCGATACTTGATAGTTGGTTGATATCTACGTGTACTCTGTAAGGTCTGTATTATAAGGAGACCGAACGATGCATTGGCTGCGAAATTGATAAATAACGCAGTATTATAACATTACTACAAAGGGTAAATAGTATTATAGTAACGCCCTTGTGGATCTCATAGTGCCTGGCCTAGTGCAGCTCAGATCTGGGGACCACGCGAGAGGGGCAAGCAAAAGAAAGGAAGAAAACTGCAAGTGATCTCTTGACCATCACGACCGGCCCGACTGGACAAGGACCGGAGCGAGGTGATAGGGCATTGACAAAAGCCATCAGGATGCCGGCTGAATCCTCCGTACGGAGTCGAACAAAGAAAAGGGAGATCCGGCAGGCAGACACGGAGAGAGAAAGAGAGAGAGAGCGAGAGAGGTGATGGGAAGATTTCCGACGTCATCGTACTTTGACGTCGATGACCGGCAGCTGAACCGGCCGGCGCTAAAAGATCGTTTGAAACGAGCATGCTGGATCATGGAGGTCGAGGAGTCGCGATCGAAGTCAAAGTACATCCACACCGCATGCCCAGCTACCCATTTCCATGTTGATCGAGAGGTCTCGTATACATGGCGGTACACACACCTCGTACCCATGGTTTCCACGAGGAAGGATGCAACCTAAATGCCACTTCTTCCTTTGGGTCATCCTCCTCCGGCCAAAAGCCAAAGCAAACAACATCCTGAGAGCGATAGACTGACTGACTAACTAGGTAACATAACATGTTGGCGCTGCGATGCTGCAGGGAACGGGAGAGGAGCGACGCGACGAGGCCAATGCCGTTGCTTCCTTGCGAACCCGACAGGTAGCCTCTGCAATGGCGTACTGTTTAATTGTTCTTTTTATGCATGAAATTCCGCCGGACACAATTTAATTGCTTATTTTCGCAGCACTTGACAGGCGGAACTGTAGGGTTTCCGGGGTTCCGAGCTTTGGCGGGTGACCTGCCCTGCCCTAGTAGCTCTAGGTATTAGTTAGGTAGAGCGCGCATACATGATCTAGCGGTGTCGACGTGACGCTTTCCAGAGCGGGAGAATGCTGCCCCGCTCTCTGTGTCCTTCCGGTGCTCTCTATCGTGTCCATCGCGACGTCCATTCGGACGTTTCGGAAGAAGTAAGTTAGGACCTAGGAGAATCGGTGAAATGCCTTCGCAATGTGCCTAACCATGTATGCATTACAGTACGGACGATCATGTGAGCATGGTCTTTCTACCTAATTTCTGACAATGCTCAGGTAGTGCATATCCGGGGGTATACATGTGTCACTTTGTGTAATGAGCGTACTGAGCGCCATCCTCCGCTGCCACTATTCTTGTACGAGGCGGATACGGGCATGGGCGGTTGGCTGGGATGATTGGGCTCGGAGTACGATAAGAAGGGCAAGGGAAAACAAGGAAAAAAAAAAAAAAAAAAAAGAGCTGAAACAATTCGAGACAGGCTAAACATGACATACTGGAAAGATTCGGTGTGTTGTCCAGTCTCCAGTTTAGAGACGCCAGCCATCACTGTACAGAGTTACAGACTACAGGGTACTGAGTGCTCCGTAGCCTCGACCAGCTCCCGAAGCTAAGGTGGGGTGTTGAGGGGAGCCCGGAGGAAATGCGCGAGGGTTCAGACTTCAGGGACGCACCGACAGTAAGCGGTGAAGAGAGCGAAGGAGGGGCTTGCAGGTGGGAGGAAACATTTGTGATCCTGACCGTCACTCCTGCGGGCATGCATAGTAGTGTGTTTAATTCACACCCCATGGCCATAGGCATGACCGGATGTAGGTCGCGCAACGGCTGTAGGCCCCGTTCGTTAGTTTTGGGCAGAAATCAAATTGGCGGGCAGGAGCGGCTGCAGTTGGCCTGAGATCCTGTTGGCGCTCGGAAATTGGCCCTGGAAGATGCACTGGTCCGCCTTGCAGGAGGACGTCGAAACATACGGTGAGGAGGGTGACTCTGGGTGAGGCACGACAGCCCGTACCCGACATGATTGAGGATACACAGCCACAGCGACTAGCGACAAATCTTCGCGAAGTGTTCTTCCAGGATTGATTTGGCACGCAACGCAGCTTGATTGCTCACTTTTTTTTTCGACCTGATTGCGCTCAAGGCGGGGTTATTGAAATGCCCCGCGATACATGGCTGATCAGGTAGCCTGGTAGGTAGGGACCTAGGTATGTACCTATAGTCCTCAGGAGATATTATTATTATTATTCCTGCGTACACGAGGCACCTCATACCATCTGCTCGATTACCCTGTTTCTCTCCGAATGATTATTTCCCATCCCTTTCTCCGCGATATGCACTCGATAACTTCCTCCCACCGTACGGGAAATCCTGCACATGCTCGATTGCCTCTCTCCCATTCGCGCCCGACACCACAACCCAGGGCTTCTGTATACGTGACGTCGCCATTTAATCATGCGTACAACGTGCCTATCCGCCCCTACGTGTTTGCTTCCCCACTGAATCCGGTGGTATGCCTGACCAGGATGCATCTGTCATGCCCTCTCAGGCTCTCTCTCCCCTTCCCACTTACCTTTTCAAGGCCCTTCCCCGTCTTTCAGTCTTTTTGTTTTATTTTTTTTTTGTTTCCCTCTGTCCGTCTCGAGATTGTTTTATTGTATTTTATTTTTATTTTTGACCAAGTTACAACTTATGTACCAGTCAACGGCTGATTCAATGGTCTTACATAACTAATGCTGACTCTCCCCCGACTCTCCCCCGACTCTCCCCCGACTCTCCAATCAGACCCCGTTCAGGGCAAATGGATTCATCAGCTTTCAAACTGCAAGCCACCGAATCCTTGTTGGCTGGAGATTATGTACTTCGTGGATCACTCTAGAGATGCAGCGCCCCGCGCCAGATTGTCGGGTCCGCGATGGACGGTACTATGAACACTGAGCCTGTTGGCCAACTTCTACGTACCTACCTAGGTATCTACTATTCTACCTATAGATAGATGTATTTGTGTATTTGTGTATTTTCTGGTACACTCCCATACCTCTAGCCAATAAAGTTTCCCTCCTGCCGCTCTATCCATGGTTTCGAAACGGGGACCGTTAATTAAATCCGCAACGACTAAATCCTTCTGTTGACCGCATCGACCCGCCACCACCGACAGAACAACCTGATTCAGCTGGCATGGAAGGTGGCGGGGTGCGTACTTACGGAGTATGCGTTTCATGATAATTACCGACGGGATCTTGCCTCCATGCAGTAGGTAGTGCATGCCTAGGTAGTTAGTCGGTAATCTGTAGAGTGTAGATACGCCTCCGGATAAGGAAAGGAGGTCCATGTACCGAAATCTTCTAGAAACCCAGTGTGGGAAAGAAGAAAAAAAGGGGGGGGGGGATAATCCACCAACGCATGGGTCAAGGAGTCGGGCGATCAACAAATAAGATCCTCCGGTCCACTTGACGGCAAACGATCGGTCAAGTCTGAGATACTCCTACGGAGACCAGCTGGAGAATATTAGTAGCCTATATTACCACAAACGGACTAGACGAGAGCGAGAAGGGGAGTTGACACTGACACTGACACTGACAGCACCCAAAATGCGAGTGCGGTTGTGGCGGATCAGAAATAAGACCCAAATCAAATGCCAGAGTTATTATCCCTGGAGGCCGTCGGCTGGGATCCCCCTCGTCAGCAACTCTACATACTCCGGTTGACCTTGTCGCCACTGTGGTACAGATTAGGCAAGTCAGCTAAGGCAGTTCGACGGCCCTGCACCGTGTCATCTATGGTTCCGGAGATCTTATAGGCTACCGGGAGGTGATCCTTGTTCTACTAAGCAGTAAGCATTCATAGCGCTCTCTGCCTTGAGTGCTTTTATGTACCAAGTATCCGTAGTTCTGCTGCCGTTTCTTTTCGGACCAGTGGAGATCTCCCAAGACATTGTGCTCCATGCAGGGATCATTGAACTGCTTCGCGACCAAAATGGAAATAAAAAGGTTTTTTTTTTTTGTCTGCTTGGTTGTGACACCAAAAATGATGTCGTGTGATGGCAGGGCGAAATGAGTCAAAAAGAAAAAGAAAAAAAAAAAAGAAATTGATTCCCGTCAGTCCCGTATCTAGGGGGTCAACTCCGGAGGACTCTGGAGGGCCATTCGGTACGAATTCCACGGCTTTGTAGGAGGTACTATGGACGACGGGACCGGATCGACTTCCCCGGGCCAATGAAACCGAATGTCGCGGAAATCAATTGACTTTTAATCTAAGTCTGATGTGAAACAGACTCCGTCGAAATCCAAAAGTTCAGGATTTTCCGCGGGAGAGGCACGCCTCGCCTTCGTTCTTCGCTAATCGGTGGGCCCGACTCGCTCGCTAGGAAACTAAAGTACGATTCATGGTACTTGTGTCCTAAGCTCTTCTCCAATGGCAATCTGCAACCGGCAACGAGGAGTCGTCCCGCGTCGCTGTTCCACAGCTTCAAGGGGGCAGGAACTAGGAAGTAGGAGAAAAAGCATGTTCCATACATGGACTACGGGGGCGTCGGGCGTCGGGTCGGGATCAGTTCTGTGGAGATGAATGAGATCAATTCCGGTCTGCAGACTTGCCAGCTGAAAGTTACGGCCTAGATGTCTTAACCTAAGATTGAAACTGCAGAAACCGGACTTACCGACTGGAATTGGAAAAACATAAAAAATACTGTACATACTGAATCCAAGGTACAAGGCCGGGTAACGAGGAAATTGACCCCAAATAGAACCAAGTCCGGAGCAAGGTTCGCATGTACAGTACTCAGAGTATGTACGGAGATGCAAGTAGTATAAAAGTTTTCTGGATAAGATTCGGCACTCTCTCTCTCTCTCTTTTCTCCCGGGTGGCAAAATCATGTCGCAACAAGTGTGGTACTAAACGGCTTCCCCGACGGAATGCAATCCGGTGCCGCGGTGACGGATAACAATTGACTCCTGGATGGGTGGAGTGTTCGGTCTAGTGTCTTTGTCTTCTGTGTTTAGTGTTTACTCTGTACTGTTTACTCCGTAGGTGTTGTTATTTTATTTTATTTTTGTCCTTTTTTATTCCTTCTCGACAAGGTTGTAGTTGAGACTTTGAAGGATGACTGAAACAATTTGTCTACGGTCTATTTTGTGACTAGTTTCATATCCATTTTGCATTGAAATATAAATAAATAAAACAAAATAAAATAAAATAAAAGGAGACAACCCCTTTTTCAACTTGCAAGCCGAATACCGGATCTTCGTACCTGCCTCGATCATGTGAGCTGCAGGCGAGGCGATGCGGTGACCTCAGCTCCTCCCGAAAAGTCGCTAACCGCTTCTCCCCTTCCAGCGGTGCCAGGAACATCTTCCCATTCGCCCATCGCCTCCTGCTCAAGAGAGCCAAAGGAGCCACGGCGCTCCACTGCGGACCCCTTCAGGTCCAATGTATCGGCGTGACGCCATTTCGATCGCGAACACGTCCAAACGTGGAATCTTACAGAACCCAAGGTTTCTCGACAGAAACCAAAGGGCGGGAATTTTGACAGCACGGATGTGATGGATATGATCACGTCCAGGTCAGTCCGCGATCGACAATCCCGCCCCTCCGAAAGGGTTGTGTGATTGCCTGGGTCGTCGATGTTCGCCTTTTTTTATTTGCAGATGCAAGCTCAATGTGACAGCGAGCTACTGCATCGTCGCCCACACGGTCGAAGACTGGATAACTTGTCCCATAATCCATACAGAAGGTCGATGCGATGAGATACAGACTAGGAAGCGATCGAGATGCAATCAGGGAAGCCCCACCTCCGTCAGCAATATGGATAGTCCTCCGTAGGACGGATACATACCAATGATAATACAAAAGGGCATTGCATCATTTCCTTCGCCACTTGATATACATAAGCCGAGCATTCTAGGCCCTTGTTGAGCCTGTCATCCTGCAAGTATTAAAAAGCAGAAAAAGAAACAGAAAAAAGGCCCAACATAATACGCCATAGCAAATCACCAAAGGGCCCAGACTTGGCTGGGTCTAAATTTAGGACCATCCAGTTGCTTGCTGTCTCCAATTGAGACTCTTGCGGGTGGAGAGTTTTCTTTGACAAGGCATCTCAAGCACCTCGTATTGATTCCAACTGGCTGGGATCATGTACTCTGTATGCCATGCATGAGTATATGTAGGTATGTCGCATATCCACGTACATACTTGGTACATATATACGATGGTTCGTACCTTATCCCAGTACGCATCAGGAAGGCTGTTAGACACATATATTAGACCCACCTAACACGCAGCGATGGGCAGACCGATCGATTATTTGGCCGGTAATATGGCCTCATGTCACACAAGTCTTGCCTTTACCGTGGCACCACCTGACCGCTATGCGTCGTGCAAGGGTGGTATGTGGGTATTACAGATTGCTCCCTTGTATAACGTACCGTTTACCTATTAAGGAATCCAGGCTTTTGTCAACAAAGAAAAACAAAAGAAAGGGTTGATGTCTCTCGTCGGCTCGTCGCCCAGCCTGTCAAATGTCGGGTACTTAATTTGTACGTCAGCTCTCTTGGGAGGGTCATGTCTTCCATTTTTCTATTCGTGCTCACCTGCTAGCTGCCTTTCAGGCTCGAGGCTTGTACAACAACGAGGCTCTACGGAGTACCTTCTTTGTCCGCATGCGTATGCTTATCGATCGCCTCGTCCCAGCCTCGGGCTGCCTCCGTTTTCTGGCGGTGACAACAACCAACCATCCATCTCGGACGGGACTGGGCCGGTGTCGTGAAGCTGTTAGTCCTTACCGTGATGCCGCATAAGTGGCTGATTCTGGAGGCCTTGACCCTGAAAAGGACACCTGGCTAGAGGCCTTTGTTTCAGATAGGGGAACGACATGGCGCTGGTCCGGCTCGAATCTAGGCCCGTATTCAAATTCGGGCGCCTCGAGGTTGTCTCATTCTCTACGGCAGCCATTGGGCCTGGAAAATGATTCCTGCGCCGGTCTCCGCTTCGGTATCCAAGATGAGGCTGTCGATAAACTAGCGTAAGCTCGGATCAAAATCGAGCGCCAGTCGATCCTCCGTGGAAACTGGCCTGGGCCGGTCTGGGTCCCATGGCCTGTCAAAAGTACGAGTCTTAGCAATCCAGGAGTGGAAAACCGTCGGCATTTGATTAGGAATGGAGGCAAGTAGTTCCCCAGGCAGCATCGGCCAACCGTATTACGGTACTTTTGTATTTTGCTCCCGTCGTCTCCGAAATAGTGCATGCCTTTACCGACCTATACTTCC
Organism: Aspergillus persii; assembly: GCA_002215965.1. Lineage (NCBI taxonomy): Eukaryota > Fungi > Ascomycota > Eurotiomycetes > Eurotiales > Aspergillaceae > Aspergillus > Aspergillus persii. Next base: position 3,029,338 of record NGZO01000006.1, on the reverse strand, counting down.
TTTGAGTTTATGGCTTCAAAAACATACAGGCGACAAAAAAAGGGGGTCAGGCTATGATCTCCGGGTCTTAGTGATTTGTTTGCTTGTTGTGCTTGGCGGAATCGGCTGTATCCATCTCGACTCGTTCAAGAGGTGATTCATTGAGGGATGCATCCTGGTCTTACGCTAATTTTCTTTTCTTTTTCTTTCCTTCTGATTATTTTAAACACTAATGGAACCAGGATTTAGATTGCAGCCGAAGCACGAACTTGGCTGTGTCAAGTGCCAATCTATCGAGTGGCGAACTGAGTTTTTCTTTTCTTTTTTTGGCCCCCAATTATAGTGGATCGTGACATATGACAGGTCAGAAATCAATTGCACTGGTGACTGGTTCTCAGTGTGGACGTGACAATAGTATTATGGTGATCTTGTGGTCATTCGGTGACTTCATGTTTGCTACCTCGGGCCAAACGGCTTGCACATCAAGAAAGAAGAACATAGGCATTGTGTGCGGGTATGGCGCATGCTTCCGTTTTTCTGTACCTCCGGGCTACTTTGCAATCCTTAGCCGGTCGACAACTAAAGAGGTTCTTCGATGCTCCTCGCCCCGAGGTGCGTGGCCTATCATATCATTTTGAAATACAGTCTGCTTGAATTTCATCATTCTCGGTCCATCCGCTGTCAAATGCCCGATTGCCTAAAGAAGAGGTCTGCTAATGAACATTTGTCAGACAGCATCGCGCGCGAGGCTCGGCATACTTGTCCTGCATGCATCCCGAAGAGCATCGAGCCACCCGGAAGATTGAGATGGGAGCGAAAGGATGATGATCATGAAAAATTAAGTTCTCGAGAATGGCTCAACAAGGAAATTCCGGCGACCACCTGAAATCAGAAGATCAATTGAAGCCCCTCTTCTCACATAATATCGCAACTTCTTGTTGATACTGACCGTCGCTTTTCCGAGTACAGGATACTTCTCGCTCGTCTGCCTCTGTCTCAACCGGCTATCGGTGGCCTTGAGCAAAACTCCTGTATTGCCACGACACCTTGCAGCTTATGCACGATTGAGCAATACCCATGCATTATCCCAGAACCTTGGTTAGTGCCCGGTCCTTATAAGGTCAGACGGGATCTACCTGTCTACCTATGGTACTGGGAAGCAACTCGAGCCAGGATTGGCTGGTTTTTGTGCCGGATTGGCATCTTGCATTCGGTCTATCTCAGGCAGCTTGGGCTGCAGATCGTGATGCAATCAGTACGGCCGCTCTTCATCCACTCAGTTTCACTCTTTCTTGAAATGAGGCGCGATCTGAAATTGGGCGCGTGGATCGGCTGCTTTGCATGAAAGGGGTCAGTCAACCTCATCATTGGTTGCAATCGCAAAAAGAAATCATGGTATCTGCAGATGCAGATAGGATCTGCCGTTCTAGAACTCAAGGAGCTCAGTCAACACTCATACACCCTATCAACCCTTTTGCTAGTGACTACTGGATTTGGATTCGGACTGCGCTACGCTGCCTTGTCCGCATGGCATGGCCTATTCCAAATTCGCCAGTATTACGTCAATTCGACACAATCGACGCTCCGAGGAAATCTAGGCATTCATTACGTTATGATTACCTACTTTAAGCATGACACATGAGCTAACGTTACTAGGGGTGTCATGGATGGTTGAAAGAAAGCTTCGCAGGCCGTGCTGTCAAGTGTCAGATCCCCCGGATGCTGTCTGGCGGAACTAATGAAACCTTCGCAACTCTTTTCCAAGATCGTTATTGGTTACTGAGTGGGTACAAAGGTTTTCTCAAGGAACAAATTCAAGTTCAGTCAGCTTTATGTGGCACGTCTGACAATTTTAGATATCTACCTAGAAATTGGAAACGTATGTACTCTGTATGTGTACACATCGATAGTGCGTAGCCATTAGCATAGTCTAGTCAAGTTTCAGATTATTTTATTTCAAAGCTAGTTGATTGTTACAAGAACTAGAGCATACTGGAATATGCGAAATATGTAGATGGAGGAGAATAAGAGACAACATTTTGCTATCTGAGCAAAAATATATTTTCCGATCATCTTGAAGCCTAACATATACGAGGGCTGTCTAACAATTATCTCCGCTGTCAGTCGGTTCAGATAGCCAAATCAGGTATCTAGCCATCTAACAAGCTGACTATTGTAATGGGGATTAACATAATAAACGCTGTAACCGTGGTGAACTCTATTATAAGCTATTCGTATCTGTTCGCATCTATTCGCATCCTGAACAACATCTGAAATACGACGTACAGCAACGCCCCCAAGAAATGCTATTTTTGAACATGAAATGGAACATATGAAGACATACCAGCTTTCACAATTCTTTATTGTTTATTCTGTAAGGCCAGAATTAAATCCAACTCCATCATGCCGCCGATTGATGCCAGATCTACAAGGCACCAATTATGTACTGATAAGGTCACGTGAAAGTACTTCTGCGATGCGATAAGCTGCAACGTCTGCCAGCTGCGGATTGTCGGCCATTGCATCACTTACCCACCAACTCTTCTTCGAAGCCTTCCAAGGAAGATGGTGGTACCCTCGCCTTCGAAATAGCCTTTCCAACCTCAATACGTGGGATCTTTTCTTTCAGGATGAGAGATTCCTAATTCGTTCTGACACAATGACGACGCAAAGATCAGGCCTCCTGCTCTCATTTTCTCTGCTACAACGTACTTCTGTCCTTCGCTCGATCGGAAATAGACCGAACAGGGTTCTTCACACATGTCGCCTGTACAGCTCACAGTCGCATACGACGGAGCCAGGGCCTCAGCGCCCTAATGTCACCCCTGATCCCGGACTGTCGCACCTGAACCCTGCGGCCGACGACTATTCCAGATTCATCTTTCAGGACAAATGCCGCTCTGTCATACATGCGGGATCTGGTGGAAATGGCTGCGTCTCGTTTCTTCGCGAAAAATACATCGAGGAGGGCCCACCGAACGGCGGTGACGGCGGCAGCGGCGGAAATGTCTATATCCAGGCGGTTGAGGGTATGACGAGCCTGCATAAGCTGGCTCGACGGGGTATCATCAAGGCCAGTCGTGGCAGAAATGGACAGGGTAAGAGCAAAGGTGGCAAGCGGGGCCAGGATATCCTGATCCAGGTCCCTGTCGGGACGGTGGTGCGCGAGGTTGAACGGTACGACCCTGTGGCTGACGAGGAAATCCGGATCAAGCAACGCAAGATGGGCATGGATGTGGAGGATGAATTGGACGGCGGCATTGGGCTGCCCTCCGCGCGCCATGGCCGTTGGGTGCTCTACCCTGGCGCCAATCCGTCTGATTTTCTCACCACCGTATTTCCGAAGAATCCGCCCCGACGACAGGACATTGCCTCCATGGAACCGAAGGCGCCCATCCACCTCGATCTCTCCCACCCCATGGCCCATCCCATTTTGCTCGCTGCGGGTGGGGCAGGGGGGCTGGGCAACCCACATTGGGTTTCCCGATCCATCCCCCGGCCTAGGTTTGCATCCAGGGGCGAGGGGGGGAAGCGTCTCGAGCTAGAATTCGAATTAAAACTGCTTGCAGACGTTGGATTGGTTGGCAAACCGAATGCTGGAAAAAGTACGCTGCTTCGCTCCTTGACCAATAGTCGCACGCGGATCGGAAATTGGGAATTCACTACCCTGTCGCCGAATATTGGCACCGTGGTCATCGATGACCACAAGGGACGGCCGCTGGTTGAGATCAAGGGCAAGGCCCCACGCACCAATTTCACTATTGCCGACATCCCGGGCCTGATAGAGGGCGCCCATCTGGATCGCGGCTTGGGCCTGGGTTTCCTACGACACATTGAGCGGGCTGGGATTCTGGCCTTTGTGGTCGACCTCAGCTCCGGGGACCCCGTGGGGGCACTCCAGAATCTCTGGCGCGAGCTTGGAGAATACGAGCGGATGCGCGATATGGAACCGGCCTCCCAGGAAGACGAAGAAGACCCCTTAGCTTGGGTGCCCCCTACTACTGGCCTACCGGAGCTCCATCTTGAAGAACATCAACCGCCCAAGAACAAGGACAGTCTCCCCGAGCTTTCTGCTCCTCCAATCCACACGAAGCCGTGGTTCGTCGTGGCTACGAAAGCCGATCTACCCGAAACGCAAGCGCAGTTCAAAAAGCTGCGTGAGTACCTCGGCGCCGTCAAGAAAGGAGAAGTCGAGCACCCGGGCGGCTACCAAAATGGATGGACGGACAAGGTCTGCGCAGTCCCTGTCAGTGCCATGAGAGGGGAGGGTGTTAGCCAACTCCCCAGGCTGGTGATGGAGCTATTGGATTGATTCGCAGAGGCCGGCCCTTGGCATTTGGGAAAAGGCCTGTATTCGAACCGGTAATGCAGTGTGATTGTCAATTGGCACTGGGTACATGTATCGACGTCTTGTATGGCACCATGCTCTGTACTATTTATAAATGGCTTGTCAGCAGCCTCTAATGCTGAACGGGGGTTGTTCGATGAGCAGTGTATAATATTATGAATTGTTATTCTAGCCATCTCTCAATTAATACATGGAGTATTTGAAATAAATATAGTATAACTGAATATCTATTGAGCCGTAGATGGTAGCTAATTCTGACATTGATCGTTTAGTTCTAACGTGAAATTAAAATATATTGGCATTTATTCGAGAGAAATGGATTGTTGACTGCGGATCACATGAATCCCGCATGACGTCGTAAAGGGGAAAAGAAAAAAAAAAGCGCGTCACAAAGAAAGAATCAACACAAACACCAAAGAAACCAACGCCATGAATCCACCATCGTTAAACCTCGTGAATAAATGCGACCAAACGTGACTTCCTCGCTTATTACTACTTGGCAGCATTTTTTCCTGGTGCATATTTTTAGAGAAAGCCTCCACCCCTATCCTCAGCCGTGAATGATGGCCTCCCTCTCAGGGGTTATCGCCAGCGCGCTCTCCACTATCGCCGCACCGGCCTCTGATGACCCCATTCTTCAGTGCCTCAACCGCGATATCGACACCCATCGGAACCTGGTGTTCAACTCACCCGACAAGGCCCTCGAGATTGCAGACGCGAAACTACGCGTATTCCCTTTCAAAGATGTCGAACTCTGTTGGCGACGGTTGTACACCGACGCGAGTATCGTCAAGGCCTGCCTTGAGATATGCAGCGAATGTGGCTTGTTGAATGAAAGAGATTCGAACCCTGATGGCGAAAACACCCAAGCTTCATGGCTGTCTCACTTGATCGAGGAGCTTAATCACATACGAGACGAAGACAGCGGGCAAGGGATCAAGGTGGACGCGGCTACACCGTGGCTTTCTCCAATAGTACACATACTTGATAAAGCGCTGATTATGACTGGGGCTCCTTTGCGTGAAACACTTGCCGAGTCTCTCCTCGATGCTCTCCAGAGCGCGATATCATCGCCAAACACTGAGAACGCGGCATCCACGGACGACTCCGAGATCCTCGACGACGATTATCGTTCCGAAGCCCTACGCCCCGCTGCGAAGCGCCGAAAGCTCTCTCCTCCTCTGTTCCCTCCGGACTCGATCCCAGCGCCGCCAATCAATCATCCCGTCACCCGCGTCTCTGCACCGTCCTTCAGCGCCATCGAACATCATATCCACTCCGTCCGAACCCCCCTGGTGATTACCGATGCGGTGGAACACTGGCCCGCGATGTCGACGCGCCCATGGGCTTCGCGAGACTACTGGCTTGGACGCACGCTCGGCGGTCGACGGCTTGTGCCCGTGGAGATTGGCCGATCGTACACGGACGAGGGATGGGGTCAGCGGATCATGGAGTTCGGCGAGTTCGTCGATCGATACATTTGGCGAGAGGATGCCGACGATGGCAATGGCGACGACGAACCGCAAACTGGCTACATGGCACAACATGACCTGCTTACGCAGATTCCGGCCCTGCGCAAGGACATTTCCATCCCCGACTACTGTTACATTGACCCTCCGGGTCCGGAACCAGGCACCCCCGTCTACATGAAGAAGCGCCGCGAGCAGCAGGAAAGGCAGACAAAAGATACCGACTCGGAAGCCATGTCTACCACCTCCGACCAAGGACGTCGCGAGAATGACACCGCGTCGCACTATTCATTTTCGGAACTTGGTCTACCCAGCGATCCCATAATCAATACTTGGATCGGTCCGTCGTGGACTATATCCCCTCTCCATCACGACCCGTACCACAACATCCTCGTCCAGGTCGCGGGGACGAAGTACATCAGACTCTACTCCCCTCACACGCCAGCCTCGCAGATCTATCCCAAGGGAATGGAATCCGTCAACGAGTCTTCGTCAGCTGAGACCAGAAATGACCATCACTCCAATCCGACTCGGCCGCCCTCTCAGCATGGAGAAAGCGGCTCCGGTCAGCAGCCACAACTAATTGACATGTCCAACACGTCCCAGGTGGACTTGGCGGCTATCGAACTCTCTCCCGCGGAATCCGAGCAGTGGGACGCTATGTGGCCTGGCTTTCTCCAGGCGGAGTACTTCGAGACCGTGCTGAGAGAGGGTGAGAGTCTCTATATCCCGGTGGGATGGTGGCACTATGTTCGTGGCTTGAAGGCTGGAGTTAGCGTGAGCTTCTGGTGGGGATAGATGGTTTGCTGTTTACTTATTTTATACCTCCGTGTCTTGTTCAGCCGGATTTTGCTTCTGATATAATGAAATAATGATCAATAAAATACCCCGGTTTAAGACGATATCATATCTTCTATCTCCAACTGACACTGGTGTGATCTAGGGGCTGTCTGTATGAAAGCATAGTTCCTAAAGTGTACGGCTAAATAATATAAACAGTAGACACAACTATCCAGGAGAACGAGCTGCGTATCTCAAGTCTTCCTCACCAACACCAACGGCTTCCCAGCCTCGATCGAATCTCCAGGCTGCACCAAGACCTTCTCCACCGTGGCCCCTACGACGGGGAGCTCAGCGCGCACCGCAATCTCCAACTTCATAGCCTCCAGTATGACCACGACCTGGTTCTCCTCGATCTGATCGCCCTGCTGAATCTCGACCTTCCACACATTCGCATTCAACGGCGCATCGATCGGCAGCACGCTCGGGTCCTTCAGCAAACTCTCGATCGTATCCACAGGGACCCCCTTCTCGGCCTTCTGCTTCGCCCAGCGCTCCAGCAGTTCCGACTCCAACTTATCCATCTCCGCCTGGGCCCGGCGCTGCCGCGCCCGGATCGCACGCACCTCGTCCCTCGTGTCCTCCAGCAACCGGTTATGCTCCGCCATGTCGAACACCACCTCCTCCCATTGGTACTCGTAGCGCCCGCTGTTGAACAGCGCCAGCTGCTCCTCGTACTCGGCCTCCGAGACCCGGTAGAACGTGATCTGATCGAACTCCTCGAACAGCCACGGCCGGTCCGCGCTGTACCCGCGCTTCGACCCCAGGATGTCCACGCCCGGGATCGTCATCCCCGTCATCTGGTACCCGCCGGGGGAGTCGACGTTGTACAGCGCCATGCAGCTGCCGCCCCACGAGACGGAGCCCGCGGGCGTGTATACGCGGCTGGGGTTCATTTTGGGGCAGTTCATGCGCTGCCGCGGGTCGACGGGGAGGGAGAGCGGGAGGGCTGTGAAGAACCCCACGGACACGACCATCAGGCTGGCGGTTAGGTAGATGTTCTCGAACTCTTCCTTGGTGAAGGCGTTGTTTTTGGCCACGAAGTCCATGTTGTCTGGGAGGTAGGATGCGTAGGGTCGCTGCGTCTCCATGTATCGGTTTAGGGCGTCTTTTTGGCGCTGGCTTTCGAAGGTGAGTGGGAGTTTGAAGCGTCGGCTGGGCATTTTGGCTTGGCTGAGGTCGCCGAGTTGGGCTTCGAGGTCGGTGAGGTAGGTGAGGAGTTTCTTTTGGGGGATCTTGGTGCCGTCGTAGTAGAGCATTAGGGCTGTGGGGTGTTGGAGGTTAGTGAAGGTTGAGGGTCTATGTAGGGTGAGGTCTCTTACAGTTGCCACATCCTACCATTGAGATTAGGCCGGTCGAGAACGTTATGTCCCCTTGGGCTTCGTTGAGCATCTTCTTGAGAGATGTCACTCTGCAGCGGTGGTTCAAGTCGAAAGATCCATGACCGTAGTCAATCAACATGTAGTCGTCTCCCGCCTTGTGGTTTAATCGTCAGCCCTGCATGTTTAGGAGTGAGTTCGGTAGGTCCACATACCTGACGATATGATACCAATGGCTGGCTTCCCTTCTCTTGGATCTGGTGGACCAGACCCGACCCACGAGTCTCCGATGTCAATGCTGGAGGGAGGTAATTTGATACTGGCGTGATACCGTTCAAGCTACCTTTACGGCAGCCCTCCTCGACCTGAGCGATGAACCTTTCTGTTTCATTGCGAGCTGCCACGGCGTCTGCCAACGATACAGCTCTATATTTCAGAGTATCACCGGCCTTGACCTGACCTAGCTTCCAAAGATCGGCTTTCACGATCGTATGGCTGCTGATGAAGCCACCGAAATCCGGACCATCTTGAGGGAATATCACGGGGTCATCTCCAGTCCAGTTGAGAGACCCGATCGCATAGCCATATTCAATCAGATTGGAGGGATGGGCGCCACCTTCTCCTCCATCAGAACGAGCCCATTTGGGCTTCGGGCCAATCAGACGAATACCACCCCGGGCGGCATTGTGGGAGATCTTCCAGTCCGTTTCGTACAGCATATCGATGCTCTCAGGGACTAGATAGCCTTCATCATAAGGCCCCGGCATGGCCATGATCTCCCAATTGTCTGGGTACTTGGGGATGAGGTGCTCCGGGACAGAAAGCTCACCCCGGATCTCTGGGGGATGGGACGTGATCGATAGAAGATCTCCAGGCGCAAGCTGCCGACCCTGGTAGCCCCCTACATCAACCATCGGCGAGGTGGACTTCGATCCGAACCATTGGGCAACATTCGAAAATCCTCCGTATATCGCTAGATAGGCTCGGCAACCATTTCCAGTGGTCTTTCCGATTTTCAAGCGCTGTCCCGCAGCAACTTGGACTCTCGACCACATTCGGATAGGCTTATCGTCAAGACTGGCTTCGACTGATGCACCGCATAGAGAAACAATCGATGGCCCCAGAAATCGCAGCTCGGGCCCACTCAGCGTGATTTCCAGCGCTTCAATGCCAGCCGAGTTACCAACAAGAGCATTTGCAATGCGAAATGCTAAAGGATCCATCGGCCCGGAATGGCAAAAGCCTCGTCCCAAGGTCGGACGACCGGGCCAATCTTCAATAAGTGTATAGGCACCGCCAGAGATAACGTCAATGGCTGATAGGTTATACTCGAAAGTCTCCAGGAACTTGGTCAGCGTGTTCCCAGAGACAAATTTCTCGGCAGCAAGTATCTCAGCCAAGAACTCTAGGTTTGTAGGGGGGCCGCAAATGCGCGATTCAACCAACGTTTGTCTCATGCCTTCAATAGCCTGTTTTCTGTCTGGGGCGTGAAACATGACTTTCGCAAGTAGTGGGTCTGTTTATGCGGTTAGTTTTGGTGGAGTCTGGTGTTTGGTACTTCGTGGCGAACGCACCATAGTTGGCCGAGATCTTCACCCCTCTGTAAACCCACGTATCGATCCTAGATCCTGGAAGCTCTTTCCATTCAACGCTCTGCAGAATTCCAGGGCACGGGACAAAGTCTCTGACTGGGTTCTCGGCATAGACTCTGGCTTCGATAGCTGCACCTGACGGGGCATCCACAGGAATTCCAGCAAGGAAGCTTGCCTCCACGCCTCTGCTGCCCAAAAGCTGAGCATCGGCCTGTTTCAACATGAGCTCTACCAGGTCGATCCCATAACATAGTTCTGTGATCCCATGCTCGACCTGCAGACGAGTGTTCATTTCGAGGAAGAAGAATGCGCCTGTTTCGTCATCCACAAGATACTCCACCGTCCCAGCTGAGCCATATTCAATTGACTCTGCCAGACTGACTGCAGCATCACACAGCTTTTGCCTCAAGCCAGGAGTTTTGGTTACGAAGGGACTTGGACATTCTTCGATCACTTTCTGATGGCGCCTCTGAATTGAGCATTCCCGCTCGCCAATAGCGATGGCTTTGCCGTTGCCGTTGCCAAAAACCTGGACTTCAATGTGGTGGCTTGAGGGGTAATAACGCTCAATGAACATCCCAGCATTCTTGAACAGCGCCTCACCACGAGACTTGACGGTAGCAAAGGATTCGCAGACTTCTTGCTCGGTGTTGCACGTCATGAGGCCCATTCCACCGCCACCGGCCGTAGCTTTTAGCATGACCTGATATACCGTTAGCTTCGTTGGTACATATTTACGATGATCGGATACTCCACCGGAAACCCTAGGCTTTTCGATATAGCTACCGCCTCATCCTCACTCGTTACCAGACCCTGAGAACCAGGAACAATGGGTACCCCAGCCTTTGTCGCAAGGTCTCGTGCGGTGTGTTTAAGCCCGAAAGCCTCGATGCTCTCGGGTGACGGACCAGCGAAAGCCATGCCAGCGGCAGCCACGGCTCTGGCAAAGTCTGCATTTTCCGATAGAAACCCATAGCCTGGAATAATGGCGTCTACATGGTTCTGTTTCGCGATCTCGATGATTTGGTCGCTCGGCAAGCGTCAGCTATGACATAATATCAGGTTTCACGAACCTTACCCATCAATGTACGCCTTTGAAGGCGAACCGGACAGAAGAACTGCCTTATCTGCTAAACGCACATGGGTAGAGGCTGCGTCGGGTTCGGTATAGACAGCAATTGTCCGAATATTCAGGGCCCTACAGGTGGTTAACGGTCGCTGAAGCTGTCGGAGGCCAGGATCATGGATAGAGAATGGACCATAAGGTTCGCTTACTTGGCTGTTTTCAAAATCCTAACTGCGATTTCGCCACGATTGGCGATCAAAAGCGTCCTCAGGGCTCCCATTATGCACAAGCGACGCCGTGGGGAGCAGTACCTTGCATTGCAAATGAGGGGACGGTGTTGACTGCAGTTAAATAGACGATACGATATGCTTTTGCCGCATCCTGCATCATAGAACCCCTCGGCGCAATGGCCCAATAACGGAGCGTTCCTTCCATGGCTTGCAGTGCGAGCCAGGCGTTGGCGATAAAGATTGGAGAATGGAGATGCAGGATTCATGGAGGATCTACAGGGTTGGAGAGGGTTGGAGTCGCGGAGGCCCACGAGTCACGGGGCCCGGATCTTGATAAGAACATAACCCCTCCTTCTGCTCTACAGTACATCTTCACGAGAGTGATTGTTTTATCTGCACTGGTCTCTCTTCATTTTGAGTTGTATTTTTCTATTCTTCTCATTCTCGATCGATTGAAATCCATCATACACCTTTCTTCCCTGTGATTCAATTCCACAGAGTGACAATGGCGCCAATACAGCAGAAGGCATTGATCAATTGCGACATGGGAGAAGCCGTGAGTCTTTTTCTTTCCTTATTGTTATTCATTATGCCCTGCACGTCTTCAGTCGTTTCCCTCTAGAAAGTACTCTCGTCTAGGCCGACACGCGACTAACGCCGGTCGCAGTATGGCAACTGGGCGTGTGGCCCTGACCTGGAGCTTCTCCCCATGATTGACATAGCAAACATCGCATGTGGGTTCCACGGTGGTGATCCTTTGATCATGATGGAGACCGTTCGGAACTGCAAAGCCCACAACGTGCGGATGGGGGCGCACCCCGGACTACCGGATCTCCAAGGTTTCGGGCGACGGGAAATGAAACTCTCGCCCGAGGAGCTCACCGCAATGACGATCTACCAGGTGGGAGCTCTCCAGGGCTTTCTGGATCGCGAGGGGGTCCCCCTCCACCACGTCAAGCCCCATGGGGTGCTATACGGCATGATGTGTCGCGACTACGAGGTGGCCAAAGCGGTGATGCTGGGTATCCCCAAGGGCGTGCCGGTGTTCGGACTGGCCGGAACCCAAATGGAAAAGGCGGCGACGGACCTGGGCATTGAGTTCTGGGCGGAGCTATACGGTGACGTCAAATATGATTCAAAGGGCATGCTGGTGATCGACCGGAAGAAAAAGCCCTGGGATCTGGGAGACGTGGAAAAACATGTGCGGCAGCAAATCGAGCAGCAGTCGGTCACTGCAGTCGACGGCAGTACAGTGCAGCTACCCTTGAAAAACTACCCCTTGTCCATCTGCTGTCACTCCGACTCTCCCGGTTGTATCGATATCATCACAACGACACGAAGGGTGGCGGACGAGTTCAACCAGACACATGGGAAATGAGCGATTTTCAGAATGTAAATAATATGTGGTATCTAAGATTGCTCAGTGAACTGAGTGCCAATTCTCATCCATCATGGTCTGATGATATTCGCATCGACGCTATGCTAGAACCCAGTCAGATAAATATGGTCTTTCACTCAATGCCAGCAGTTCGGAACCTATCTGCCAAGATTTCATGTCGACATTATTCGCTTCGATATCGGTCTTGTTCCTTTGGCTTCCGAGATGCGAAATACGCAGCTTGTGCTTGTTTCGCTTGGCGCCTCGGCATCTCAAGTAGGCCACTCATACTTCCCTTGGGTAGACATAGTCCATGAAGATAAAGGACCAAGTCCGAGGGACTCTCTTTTGTCTCTTTCGAGCGAAAGATAGAAGGCACTGGCCTACTGGGATTGGCATTTACCTGAAGTTTCTTCCGAGATGAATTGCATAGCAGCAGACATTGCAACTGCCTGTGGTGGGGAATTCGAAATTGTCCCGTTCAAGGTCGTCGAACTCTTCAGACAGAATGCAGAATGATTCTCATGTCATTGTGGAATGTGGATGCTGCGTGTCGTGTTGCTCGCTTTATAATCGAATACGAACGCACATCTTCCAGCCTCGGAGGAAAGTCGCCAACTCCGTCCAGGTGATTCATCCTTACCACATGCGGTTAGACCGGGCGTGCGTTTCCGCCCTCCGCACGGACCGCGCTAGCCCGAAGAGGCAAGGCGCTGTCATTGGAAGGGCGCGCAGCCAACGTGACCGCCTCCGTTTGCTGGTCTTTTCCCCTCCATCCGACAAACCAGAGGCCTCTCTGGGTTCCATGGGTGAAGGCCCCTCGATCGGGACAAATGAACGCTCGTCTCCGATGCAGTGCTTTTGGCTCTGCCGTCTGCACCGAGAATCCCCAAGGGTTGCCTCCGCCCATCGGAGCAGAGCCTGACTCCTGACTACTTGCCCGCAAAGGGTGGGTAAACGACTGCTGACTCCACGGCCCTGATGGAAGGTACTAGCAGTCTACCTAGGTAGCAGGCTAGCAGCAGAGTACGGGTCTGTAGTCCATGCGCCGCTCCGGCATGCTTTTGATACCCCAGACGAAAAAAGTATACCCTTCTTAGAGCTGACAGGCCCACCCCTCCATCTCTCCTTCACTCCCTCTTTCATTTTCTGCTATGTAAATAGGCCTCCTGGATATTCTTGCCCTACTTTGGTTGTCTATTGATGCTGTCCTGACTACTGTCAATTCTTATCTGTTTGGGGAGATAAGTATTCGGGCCTGACCCCCGAGCACCCACGCGCAAATGGAATACTTCGACTTCGACGAGGCTTCGTTTGGTTCCAACTGGAGGGACGACGATGTGGCTTCCGACCACATCGAACTCGACGAGAACGAGGCTGTTGCAAACTTCGATGCCCTTGCCTTAGAACAAGACTTGGATTTCCCAAACGACCCCCAAGAGCACCCCCAGACCCAGACCTTCGCCAAACCGCCGCCGCACGATGCGCCCGACGCAGCTGCTCTGGATGGCATTTACCCAATGTCTCCCGCGAAGGAGCCTTGTGATTTCTGCAGAAACATGGGCCTAGATTGCTTCGTTGCGAAGAGGGGCGTCATGATGCAGAATGGCTGTACATGTTGCATTTCCCTCTATCGCAAGTGCAGCTTCACCCATGCCAAGGCTCCCGGCAAGTTTCTGGACACGTTAGACCCGATCAACGAGAACATCGATATCCCCACGGGCGGTTTGACTGGCAAAAAGGCACTCAAGTCGTTGTCCGGCATGGGGATCCCGGAAGAGCTCGACTCTCGGGGGAGGAAGAGTACATCTCGCCTTTCACGTGAAGCGGTGCGAGTTCTCAAGACATGGCTCCAAGCCCATAGCGATCATCCCTATCCCAATGATCGAGAGAAGGACGAATTGAAACAACGCACGGGACTGAAGCGTACTCAGATTTGCAATTGGCTTGCCAATGCCAGACGGCGTGGAAAAGTTCGACCGTCCCCGCGCAGCAGTTCTCCCGTTCCCGGGGCCGTGGATATCCCCGGTCAATCACCGTTGGACCTCACATTGATGACTCCGCTGGAACGTTGGAAGCACTCGCCCCCTGAGAACGAACCGGCCACAAAGACTGATATTCTGCGTGCCCTGGTCAACACCTCCCTGGACTCTGTTCGGCATCGATCGTCCCAGGCGGGTCACGTGCCTTACCCTTCTCGGAAGGCTGGGTCTAGCAATGACTCAAGCCATGGCAATTCTAATATGTTTCATACCCCATCCATTAGCAGTCTAGAAACAAGCCGTTCGGCTAGTCATTCTTCGATATCCGACCTTTCCTTCGCGTCTGCTTTTTCCCACCGCTCCTCCCTCGGCTCCTTTGGCTCAATGGATCGAAAAGAGCGACGTCGTCGCCGCAAGCCCTCTGCGTCTGTGAATACCCTTAATCAACAGAAAGCCCGAAGCACTCGAGTCTTCCAATGTACCTTCTGCGCCGACTCTTTCCAAACTAAGTACGACTGGCAGCGACATGAAAAATCGCTGCACTTGGCCCTGGAGAAATGGACCTGCTCACCCCGTGGAGGTGTGGCTTTCATAGATGGAGCAAACCGTTGTGTCTTCTGTATGGCAATCAACCCAGACAACGACCATCTAGAATCCCACAACTATAGCTCATGTCAGGAGAAGACACCTGCAGAGCGGACCTTTTACCGCAAAGATCATCTCAACCAGCATCTAAGATTGATGCATAACGTGAAGTTCCATCCCTCTATGGATAGTTGGCGAAGTAATACCTGCGAGATCAGATCTCGGTGCGGGTTCTGTGGGACAGTTCTTACCACTTGGAAAGGCCGGACTGATCATCTGGCCGCGCATTTCAAAAATGGTGCCGACATGATGCAGTGGCAGGGTGACTGGGGTTTTGACCCAATGGTGCAGAGCCTCGTCGAAAATGCCATGCCGCCGTATCTCATTGGCGAAGAAAGACACACCCTAGACCCTTATGCAGCCTCTCAATCCCAAGCACGCACGCCACAGGATCTCAAAGTACCGACTGATGCCAATTGTTTTCAACGACTTGAACGCGAACTCACTGATTATATTCATAATCAGAAAGCATTGGGTGTTATCCCAACAGATCTGATGCTGCAAGACGAAGCGCGTCGTATCATTTATGCTAATGATGACCGCTGGAACCAGACTTGTGCCGATAATCCCGTTTGGCTAAGCATTCTCAAGCGAGACACGGGAATTGAGGCCGTTCCCGACTCAGACCACATTCAATTTGCGAACCTGGGTATGCGGCCTCCATTCGCGGCACAAGGCGGTTTAAGTCGGGCTCCGCTGGAGACCAACTCATCGGCAAGGGATTTGCGTTACCAACGGACTTTTAGTCCGGCCAATATTGGATCAGGCTTCCAGAGTCCAGCGTTACCAGGCACTGGTCAATCGTCTGTCGCCGCTAGTATCCCAGGAAGCTCAACTGGTAGCTATATCGGTAGCACTGGGATGATGCCGCCGCCCACACACTCTGGACTGTCCACGGACTGGAGTAGCAGCTTCTCTGCTGGACCATCGTCCTTTTCGACCCCTTTAAGTGGGTCTGTTGACCCGTTCATACAAATGGGATTCGATCCCGAGCTTCTTCAACGATTAAATCAGAATTATGATGAACTTGATCTGGCGGATCTGCAAGAGCTGGATTATCAGGCAAGTGCAGGAAATGAGGGTGCATTTGAACCAGGAGGAGAACCAGGGACCATGGTATCTGCTAACCTTGCGTCTGCACCAATCCCCATTCCCAGTCCCCCGAAGCAACCGGATACTTTGATGGCCGATGTTGCTCCTCTCGAAGAAGCGGGGGTTTTCCAGGATCTCCATTACCCTGGTCGGACCGGCGTCTGAGGTGACGGTCGAGCCAAAATCTTTGACAGTAGAAAATCCACCGGCTAACTGATGAAGTTTTTTTCAACGATAAAAGTTACATTTGGTATGAGCATGATCGGGGGGATTCTGAGAGCGAATGAACCTTCAGCTGCTTTTATACCTCGCGCGGTAATTATTTGTATTTAGTGATTAGCAGTTCAATTCCAGCCATCGTGATCTTCCAAAGGGCGTGCAAGTCGGTGCAAGTCGGTGCAAGTCGGAGCGTCAATAGGCCGAGCAATCAAGATAAGGATGGCACGTGGGGCCCGTATGCGCTGACATGTGATGCTCGGCCGTTTTCTGTCTTTATCGACTTTTTCCCTCATCTTCTCTCCTCTTTTCGTCATTGCGGACATTACCCGCTTTCTCTGTCGGTCTTTACCTTCAATCAGTTATGGCTGCACTGGTCGATGTACATTTATACCATGGCTGAATTGTTCATGAGCATTCGTTGATTCCAGTACTTCTTATCGCCAACTCTCTGATCTACCCAGCAACCCACTGCGTCAGAAATACGCATTGCCGCCGTGATCCCACGGAATCCCTCATCTATTCTCTCCGTTCATAAAAAAAAACAAAGAAAAACATGGATAAACGCAAGAACTGGGGTGACATCGATGTCTACCTGCCTGGGCTGACATTTATTCTGCCCGTTATCTCTGCGTCTATCAAGAATCATATACCCCGTTTGTGTCATTTGACTGACCAGTCGACGGAATCGAACTGTCCTCACACATTGGGAACGGAAGTTGGCTCCAAAGAAATCGAAGTTCGACCGCTTTCGTCGTCTTCTTTTGAG
The DNA here is from genome assembly GCA_002215965.1 of Aspergillus persii. Lineage (NCBI taxonomy): Eukaryota > Fungi > Ascomycota > Eurotiomycetes > Eurotiales > Aspergillaceae > Aspergillus > Aspergillus persii. The sequence continues at coordinate 3,012,413 of NGZO01000006.1, read as the reverse complement.
TCAGACACAGAATCCGTTTTCTCCGATGCTCAACGTCCCGCAACTGCTAGCAGCACCGCTACTAGTCAAGGACCAGACTTGCTTTCTGAGCGCATCATGGATCCTAAGGATGCTCTTACTTTAGAGGAGATCGCTGATAGAAGCATGACCGACCCCGCTAAGTTGAAGTACGAGGTGATCTCGGGTTTACGGTGGAATCGAGTAATCCCAGGTATGTCGCACTAGACTAGAGCTCGTGGCATTTCATACATCTCTACTGAAACAAAACCTTGCTAAAATGCATGCGTAGCGCTTGGATTTCTCCAGAATGCATGTTACGAAGCCCAACAGCCAGCCTGCGACGGCCGCCTGGTGCGGTCTATGTACATAAATGCTCTGGGCTATCTTCTCGACGCAATCCCCAAAGATCTTACTCCCGAGGAGTCTGCTAGAATAGAACGCAGTCTTCCGGTCAAGATCAAGGCTTCCTTACCGTCCCCAGCGGACCTCGCTTCTTGTGCAACATGCGGTCCAAATCACCAAGCAAATACACGACTCACCCCGAGGAGATCATCCCTTCATCGGCTGCTGGCTTCCAGTATTCTTCAGTTTTTCATCATACTGCACTTTCTGATGCCCTATATCAAGATCATGATACGGAAAATATATCAGTTTGAACGGTCCCATCGCATTACGGAAAGGACTATTGCTGCAACGGCCAGTGCTGCAGACAGGGTGACAAAGAGCGGATTGAGTCTGGGATTTGATATACTGAGCATGCGAGAAGGACAAGTGGCCATAGGGGCGTCGAATTTGTTGGCCTGGTGGGTAGAAGGCATCGCCGGAGGGGTTTGTGAAGGCGTTGGAGAAGGCATGACGATCTTGGGAGTCGTTCGGCCTAGCCCTGGATTGGAACGGGCGTCTATCCAGTTGTCAGGGGAGAGAGTATGATGAACCACCTGAGCCTTGCCGCTCATTATCTGGATTATTTCGCAAGCATAGAGCGGGAGTTGGCTTTTATCTTAGTGCATCGTGGCGTATGGTTAGAGACGAGTTTAATGAAGACGAATACGACTGTTTTGAGCCCATAAGGTGGTTTGAAGTCCTGTGCATTACAATTAAGAAGCCTGTATACCCTCATTCCTGAACTATCTGTATCTAGTTAACTATCTATACTCATAGATGATTCAACCATACATAACACTTCATCTTTCGGAGATAACGGACTTGACATGGACCGAAACGGACTAGCTCCGGCCTGACTCCCAACGCGCGACTTTGGCCGCAACACATCGCCAACACTACTCTCGGTCCATGGTCTTCCCGCATAATGTCGACATCGCGACTGCCGAGGATTGCTGCCCTTCGCAAGCATCAACTGTACTTAGAGTTGTAAGTCCGAGTGTCCAGTATCCCTCCCTTCACAGGGATTGTTCGCTGATTGCGCGGAGAACAGCTCCAGTCTAAAGCATGCCGCTCCTCCTGGCACATATGTGAGCATTGCCCCGAATGACCCTACTCTGTGGATTGGTGTCATTTTTGTACGCTCTGGTATGCTTGTTTAGTGCTATAGTCCCCGTTCCCTCAAAACTATTGGCATTGGCAAAAATTAATCGTCTCATTTGGTCTTTCGCCAGGCCCCTATGCCAGCGCCGTCCTCCGCTTCCAGATTCGTTTCCCTCCGTCATATCCCGACCTCCCACCTCTTGTCACCTTCGCAACCGATGTTTTTCATCCGCTCATTGTCCCTCTTACCACCTATACATTCAGTACAAATGCTTCGAGCGAAGACCCCGTGAGCGCGACGGACGAAGAGCGGTTACCCCCGGGCGGGTTCAGTCTCCGTCACGGATTCCCACACTGGTTTGGACGGGACAAGCGCAATGACACTGGCTCGAACGCTTCAGTAGGCGTGTCTAGCGTGCGGGGTTCGGATCATGAAGGTGAAACACCGGATACGGTTAGCAAGGATGGCTCTGTCCATAAAGATGTTGAGCCCTCGTCGCCTAAACCGCAATCCAAAATCGATGGTGACGGAACTGAGGACGAGAGAATCGATACCTCTGGATCTCAGCGGGGCGATAAAGTGCAATCTGTTCCGGTGTCGATCCTACTGGACTACATCCGCTCCACATTCGATGACGAGACCGTTCTCGACCCCTTGCCATTGGAGGCCGCGGGTAACCCGAGTGCCTGGCACGCATGGAAAGCCCATAGAAAGGACAGCGGAAATTCTAGCTTAGGATATGATGCCAAACGAGGGAGTCCGCAGACACGACTCCCCGGCGACTGGCACTGGGATGGAATTTGGGCGAAGCGGGTTCAGCATGAGGTGGAGGCCAGCCATTCGGACTCGACGCTTTTTGGCAATTCCGCCCGAGGAGGGACCGAAGAAATGGTATGCTTTGAAATTGAGCTAAAAGCAGCTAAATATGCACTATACTTACCCATGATTGCAGATTCGATTTTCCCGATTGGACGATGCCACATTAACGTCCGTTAAGAATATGATTGTCCCAGTGGTGGAGGAGGCACACGAGTAAACCGGATCCTTTGTCTATTATTATACCCAATACCGTTGGCTAGTCGATTCAATGCCACCTTTAGCGGCCGTCACTTTACGATTCAACCTCGTCTGTGCTATATTTTTGATGCCCAGCATCATTTTACGCTCCATGGATGGCCGTTCGCGGTTGCTCCTTCCCCTGAAAATGATACCCATCAGCGCAGCGACCCAAAAGCCGCATGGAAAGACCGACGGCCCTACACCGTCTTCGTTGTCTCATACAAGGGCGAAATATTATCCTTACCATTTTTACATGCCTGACTACCCCCGGTGCCGTGTATATCCAAGTCAATATGTCTAAAGCCGTCTATAATAAGTACAAGACCTCGCTCATTGTGCTCGCACTAGTCCTTATTCCGATTGCCGTCATTGGTTGTGTTTTCGCCGCAGCTCTGGCCTGCTCTGAATTCTGGAGCTCCGACCGTCCTGCTGGCTGCACCTCCTGGGTCAAGTCGCGTGTGAGACGCCGCCACGGCAAGCGAAATTCTGATCCTTCTCCTTTATCATCCTTGACACCTAGCTCCTCTGGGGCCTCCTCTGTGTACCGCGAACCTGTTCATGGCGCAGAGACTGTTTGAAGGAAGAGTTTGTTTGACCGGTGCCTCTCGTGGATGTGCTCTACGAGTGGCTTGTTCGTTTGATTGTGCGCCAATACTTCCGAATAGGTAAGTGGTATGAAAGCGTATATCTCGTAATGGAAATCGATCCCTAACCTTCATGAATAAGCCTAACGATAGAACCAACAATCTTATTACAAGTCAACTTTATCGTGCGAGAACATATTGACCCATTGACCCATGGTGGAGTCTCCGTTGCCAGGGCTGAGCGAGAGGCAGCCATTCGATTCCACTGGTCCCAAGAGAATCAGGGGCCCGAATATTGGACTGAGAAGTGCAACATATCCGTTGGCTGTTATACCATTGTTGAGGATGCATTGTTTGCGGTGATTGGTTACTTTTACTGGACTGGTGACGCTTCTGAGGACGGTCTGCATGGCATATAATGCCTGTTGGCATTTAAAATGGCAGCACTACCTGTGTATCTAAGAGGATAATAATTAGCCATGCATGGGTCTGGAGGTTCAATATACGCCTCCGAAGGATAGTTTGATTGATTCTGTGCTCGGGATGGTTCCATCGCGGCCTACACACAGCATTTGCATACAGAGCGGATCTGGAAAAGCTCTGACCGAGCACAGGTCAGCAGGATAACAGATCGCCGGTGAATATATTGACCTATAAGCTTGATGGACCGCAGTAATACGAAGGACAGACCGAGCTCTCCCAACGGAGGCAGGCCTATACATTTGGCTGAAAATACATCGCGATGTAGGATATAATAGTAGTTCAATGTGTCGTGAATACCTGTGATTACTTTCTTCAGCAAAGTCAAACCAATAAGTATTTATAATATCCCTGTGCGCTCAATTTGCATGATGTCTTGTACTTATAGAAAAGGCTGACGAGACATTAGTGACTCTTATCGGCCTTGTCTGCATCACTTCTGCGATGGTTTGGCCTACATCACCTGTTCCGCCGGCGATTGCGATGTTGACCATGTTGGAAGAAAGGTTTGGATACTGGGGAGATAAGATGGTCTCTGCGAGTCAAAAAAAAAAAAAAACAGAGCAATGAAAATCTGATGGGTGCACGGGGGCATATTTACATCGCAAAAGCGTGCCATATCCCAGTCCATCCAGAATTTCCTCTTCGGGCCTTAGCGTGGATCCGCCCCGTGATCTGCTCTGTGTCTTGTTGTCGCTCATCACATCGCCTGTTTCTCCAATCCACATATCAATCTACCTATCATAATGCCCCTCCAGATTAACGGTCTAGGGAAGTTCCGTCTGTATTCGGCACCGAGGAGGCAAGCACTTTCCGATACGCGGGCCAAAGGCTCCCGACGACGACCACCACATACCAAATCTCGCGGAGGCTGTCACTCCTGCAAGGAAAGCCGAGTGAAGTGCGACGAGGCTCGTCCGAAATGTCAGAGGCTCTTGACCCGTCAGAAGTCTTGCATTTATGATAGGAGCGGGCCTGTGGACCTGATGCAGCATGGGCTCCTCGATTGCAGTATCTCACCGATTGTTTCGAGTTCATTGGTTGAGTGTGGCTACGGCCCGGACAGCTACAGGACTTGCAAGCGGATGCAGGATAGTAGCGGAATTACGCCAGGTGCGCACTTAACGCAGAATTTCGTCCACTGTATCGATACATCGTTTGCCTCGGAAGCCGGCCGAGTGATAGCCAAGCGCTTTCTCTTGTCGGGTTGTGTTGCCACTCTGATGCTCATGCATGCCCTTCTTGCATTGTCGGCTCGAAGTATTCAGCACCATCAGCCAATGGACTGGTCTCACGAAGTGGCCTTTAGGTATCATTCCCAGGAGACATCGGGGCTGTTGAATACGGCCATCCAGCAGGGAGTGGATGCTCATAATATCGACCTGGTATACGCTACCTGCTTGGTTATTAACATAGTTAACTGCGTTTACGTCGCGTGAGAATACAATACTCCAGTCATGGGTGTTCAAAGACGATGAGGCGTCTGGTTCTGAGTCTTCCATTTGGTATATGATACAGGAGGGCATGAGATACCTATCCTATGTTCTGAAACAACACTTCAACCAGACATTTTGGAGGCTTAAATATGACTTTGGTGACCTCCAACCTCGCATGCTCTTTTGTGCAATTTCTGGGGCAAGTGCATCTGAACGCAGGTCTCCAAAATCGTCAATCCTTGCCGACGTGTGTCAAGTTACGGCGCAGAGTACTCCGGAGAATAATGTCTACTACTTTCCCCTTGAGCTCTTGTCACATTTGTTAGAATTGACGAGGAACGGGCTCAGTAGTTTAGACACCGCCTTGGCGTTTAGTCCCCGTGTTTCACATTTGTATCGCATGCTTGTTCAGGAGAAGGGCGAGCAAGCGTTGCTGTTATTCATGCTATGGCTGCGATTACTGTCTGTGTCAAGAGGAATGTTGGTGGGTGACTGCGCGGGCAAGAAGTGAGTATGCTGCTGTGTCGTGGTTACTCACTCAGAGTAAGGACGCGAGGATAAAGATGGTTGCCCAAGATCCTGATTTGTATTGTTGCACCTTAATGATGGTGAGGCGGACAACACCTCTAATTGCCTGTGAATGTAGGTCGACGGATAACTGGCCAACTGGTTTTCAAGTCTCGATGCAATGCTCTTCTTCGCCATCTACGAAATTCCTCAATAATGGTGCATTGTCTTTTGAGTCCCCCTTCTTCCAAAGAGGCTCGCCATTATCGTCAAATTCCGCCCACTGGAAGAAGCCGCAAGATTTCTTCCCGGGCGCGAAGCCGGCGTAACACATCCACATATACCTTCCCTGTGACTCACGCCTGCGCTGAGCACACCGCAAAATTGCATGCTGGCCGCAGTGGCACCGAGGGGTATTTCGAGGATGCAACGAATCACGGTACCACCGATAGGTGATGTTGATACGGCGATTCCCCGATAACGCATGTGGGGAGATGGTCTGAGCCGGAGCAATGGCGTGTTTCCATTCTTCCTGCATCTCAGCGTGCATGACTAAAAATGAATTGTGCGGAAGGTGAATTGATATTTGACCTTGTGCATCTGCTCGAGCATCCGCGGTTTTCTGTGCCCGTTTTGACTCAGAAATAGATTCCAACCCCGGGGCATCTTGATCATCGCCGTCTTCGTGGTCATAGGGCACGGTCCTTCGAACCCGAAATTCCCGCTCCACACCTAAGCTGAGGCTTCCAATGATAGCCCGTGGACCAAGATAGGTCAATTCGTCTGAGTGATACCCAACACTCTCCGCCGGGCCATCATAGCAATTGACGAATGCAGCATTAGGCTGCCATTCTTTCGGTGACTGATACTTGAGCTTTTTACCATCCGGGTAAAAGTCCCTGATTCGGTCCTGGACAGCTTGATTCACGGCACGTTGGACTTTGGCGGACACCACGCGCATGTGCGGAGTAATCTGCCGCACATTGGAGCGGTAGGTGCCGCCGTATGTATATTCCGACGCATGTTGCCTGTACTCCTCGGGCGTCGACACATACACACTAGCAGAATGTGGGCTTTCCACAGTTCGGTCGAATAGTTGAAACCTGTACCGGGAGAAGTGTTTGGATTCGTCTAGTAGCTCCAAAAGAAGTGCGTTTGCCTGCTCTACTGGCAGAAAGTTGTGGATCAAAGTACATGGAGTTTGAGCAGCAACATCTTCCGGGGCAAACAGATGCAGTGTTTGACCTTTCTTGGTCCGAGGAGCTTTGGGTGTAGATATTTGTTTCCCAGGTGAAAGAACATGTGATGTTAGGGATGTTTGAATCGCCGTCCCTCCTAAAGCAGTTCGTTTCTTAGGGGGGCCGGCTGAAAACTGCGCCGCTATAGTAGATGCAGTCAATTCGACAGAGCCTCCACATGAAACCAAAACATCGATGAGAACTTCCTGGCTAATATCGGGAAAGAGTGATATGAGTTGTGCTAACTTCACGTCTGTCGAATCTTCCTCGGAGTCTCTGAGTTTTGGTGGCGAGAGTTGTTCAGCAGATGGGCTTGACCGCGGCCTTTTCCTTGACAAAAACCGATCCATCGGAAAGAATTATTGCTCCGAAATGAACTCACTGATGGGTTGGGATGAGGAGGAATTAAGAAAGAGTCACGAAATGGTGGAGTGGCTTTGTCAGGCAGCACGTGATTGATATGAATATGACCAATCAGGGCACAGGAAGTATAGACATGCGGTATACCAACTGTAAGAAGGCAGTATTCAACCTATTTGGTTGGACAGACGTTCAAGGCAAAATCGTATGCATTGTTTGTCCTATCTACTAGGGCTGCGGCGAGTAGATATCCGGCCAAGACGGTATCATTAGGCAAAGTCTGCCGCCAGTTGCGCCGCTAACAACTGCGGGTTCGATGAATCAATTTTCCACAATTGAATCAGAACAAAAAGGAAAAACTCGGCTGAATAACAAAGACACGGCCTCAGATTGAATGGACAAAGGCAAAGGAAAGGGAACAGATCGGACAGACTGACAGCTATTCAGGCTGCTTCTGCTTGCATATTCCAAGGCGATCGACCAATTAACTTTTTAACTCGCTGTACATGTCCCAGTATTGGTTTCTCGCGGCTAGACTGTTGATTGGAAATTGAAGATTGAACGGTGTGCAAAATGCTTGAAATGCCGGGTTGGATGTTGTCCGATGAGAGTCGCAGATTGGATACTGGCCACTTGGAGCGGTCTTCGGCAATGGTACCTACCTAGGTAGAAACATAGGAAGTCTACAAGCATAGACATTCTTTGAGGCCCAGAAGGCACTCAACAACTAATGCGAAGCGATAGCCGATAACCGGGCCCATGTTATTACCCTCGAGCCATAGACCAGAATTCATATGTTGCACATTAACATTTAATCTCCTCGCCTCGTGCCGCTGGCGTGCTCTGAGGTTGGAGAAATGAGCAGGCTTAATTCGGAATTGCTGGGCCTCGCCATTAAATTCCGTAAGCATCATGTTATTCCAGTCTAAAATACTGACATATGGTGTTTTTCGAGCGTATTTGAAAATTTGTTGTGCCAATGGTAGGCCATTTGCTGTAAGAAGGGTGTGCATCTTTTCTTTTCCGACTACCCTCTTCTTTGATTTGTCCACTGCCACACGGAGACTGGTTGGGTCTTCTAAAATATCCACAAATGCTTCCTTGAAGTCGTCTGGGTTCAATGCCCCTGGCCTCTTAAGCTCCAAAATTGCAAATGGAACGTAGATCACATCTGCTTCTGGACTTTCTCGATAAACCAATTGCCATGTATAATCGGTAATAGCCGTAGGGTCGGAGCGGCGGTGCTGCTGGCAGCATAGGATTCTCGCCTCAGGATCAAGCTGAACTGCTGGATCCTCTTTTAAATTGCCAAGAACTCGTTCGACAAATGCAGTCACTGGTTGGCAAATTTCGGTGTATGTGGCAGTTCCTAGATCTGCCTCATTCAATATTTCCCATCGGGTAAAAGGATTTAACACCATCTTGGAGAGATGGTCACCAGGGCTTTCTTCTACTCGATTTATCCAATTCTGAACAGGTTCCTTCATGGATGTCCAGTCCAACCGTATAAATGCCACAGGAGGAGCCATCTTTGCAGTTGTTCGGGAGCTTGCTGAGTTCTTGCGAGAGTTCGTGTATTGATTCTCGGGTCCAATCCAGATTCGATCAGTTGGCTGCCTAGGTGTATTTATTAGAGGCACCTGGTGTTTGAACGAGTCGATCAGCGTTATAAACTGTGCAGCAGACATGGTCCAAGCTGAGAATCTGGGACCGTAATTCTAAGTAAGCCAAATCACTGCCCACCTCGAGACAAGACTCAAATCCTCAAGTTTCAAATTAAATGAGAGGTAGAGGTAGAAATTTGACATACTACTCCGGTTGATATCCTGGGTCTAAAGCAAATACCATATGGGTAAACAATAAGAGAGAACGGAGAATGGAAGATTTGTGTATGGGGTGTGAACGCTGAGGTGGGAGATTGAGTAGTCACTCTGGGGTCTCATATTCACTGTACTATAAGCAATAGGCAATTTGAAGGAGTGTATGGTAGGTACCTAGTGCCTTAGCGATCCAGTCTTAGTCTTACTACAACATTTACCTAGATTCTAGCTTTTATTAAGTTTACATACCTTTACCAAATGAGACAGCTTCGAATATTTACGACTTGGATAAAATATAACGCTTCCAAAGATTCAATGACTCCATTATCCGAAAGACCGTATATCATGTTGTAGTTAACTAACTACGCAGTATTAACTAGTTAGTTAACTAGTTAACTAACTAACTATACACAGATGATTAGTCATTGTACGCATGCCATCAGCGCGAATCTCCGGTAGGTAACTAAGGTAGGCAACCTTCACTTACCAACCTAACTCACCACCTGATCAACCGTCCATCCAGCCTTTGTTTCTTCAAGGATTCCCAATGCTATATCTAGCCAAATCTCGCGTTCATTTACCCGGAGATACACCATATCTCCAAAAATAAAAGTAGGAAATCATTCTCTGATTATCTTTCTCCAGATCTCCGCAGAACCACAGAACATCAACTACAAATTACTTCAAAGAGGCGTCAGCTCTACTCAGAAGCTCAACAGTGTAGGAGTTCGAAATCCGACATCGGAGCTGTGAGAACTCCTCTCACTTGTGAATTTCCAGCGGTACAACTTCCAGTAGTACCTGCATTTTCTAGTGCGGCTGGATTCGAGGTTCCTTCCAGGGCACACATAACATACTAAACGGGAATCTATCTCGTACAACGCTTGGCTTATAGGCCTGTCATTTATTCCAGCTAAAGCGAGATTCGATTCGAGATCAGTGATGGAAGAGTTTGAGGATATGTCACTGGAAATCTCTTCGAACGAGAAACCCTCCGATAATCGCAAAATATGCGAGGGCTCACCATGCCAACCGAATCTACCGACCGACAAATCTACATGCGAACCAGCCATACAGCCCGAGGACACCGTGCAGTTTCAGTGTCAGTCAGTCTCAACGTCTGAACTTTACCCAGGACCATCAACGGCAATTGAAGACTCTATACCCTATTTCAAGTATTCTGCCTACAATCCAGGTCCAGGCAGCCGAACCCCCTTCTCTGAACGCAGTCAAAGTTCAGACAGCAATCGAACATCTGATAATTCTAGTCAAAGTTTGGGCATCTATGATTCTACTCCTGATAGCCTTACCCAACTTGACATCCAAGCACCCGAGAAGTCCGTCCATCTGGTACACTCATCAAATCATCGGATACCTCGCGATTCTGTGCTGGATGCAAATATTGCGTCTCACAATTCGGATAATTTGCCGGACCTGTCTCCACTACCTACTTATGGTGTATTATCTATCGAGTTACCTAAACCCCCGATACCATACCAAAGAGGATGGCGGTTTTTTGCCCATGCTCATACACCAAGTGCACCCACTCCAGTTGAATATGGAAGTCTAATGAATACTTGGCAAGGCGAACTTGAACGCAATCGACTATCTCCACGTCAACGATGTCAACGACATCCTCCGCTTCCAGGTTCAACAGGCGAAACTACACTTGATCTACAGATTCAGACACCCCTTCAGGTCAAGGATGGAAATCAAGCACAGGTATTCACTGTTTCTCTACGTGGATTATTCAATGGCAATGGTAAGTATGGCTCGGACTTCCAATTGGAGAGTCAGTTCATTGCCAAAGTCTTTGATCCACTTTATTTCGACGATGATGAGGGTTTTTTTGATCCGTTTCTTTGTATGGATCATGACTACACTCATGAGGCTGGCGTATTTCAAGCATTGAGAGAATTCCAGGGGCGACATATTCCGCGTTACTATGGCGCATATTCGATTTGTCTATCTCTAGGCGATGATCCTGATTCCTATCGTGTGGTTCGGATGGTCCTCATGGAATATATTCAAGGTGTTCCGATGTCATCCCTGGAGCCTTCCCTGATATCACAATCAATTCGAAAACAGCTACTTTATTCGATTGTGGATCTCGAAAGCCAGATTTACAAAAAGGATATTGTTCTACAAGATCTCGGACGGGAAAACATTATGGTGGTGGGATGGGACGGTCCAGATCCACAAATAATGTTCATCGATTTTGCTGACACTCTGTTCCAACGTGATTTTGATGATTCGCTCTTCCTTGTTTCAGAGAGATTTTTGGGGCAGTATATCTCCCCTTTGCTGCGCTGGCCTAGCCTACTCCGATTTTATTAAATGGGTGGACTGGGACTGGGGTTCCTGGTTGAAAAGTGAATTCGGCGATACAGCAAACACAATCACGCCGGAGATGTTAGCCTTCTGGTCATAGTGAGATATTGGTTGAGCTGGTGATTTTCCATGGGCATTGGGTTCTTTGACTTCTGTGTGTTGTATCTATTTAGTTCAGTATCGAATATCACTTACCTAAATACGGATATGAAAACTTCTGGGTTTGTCTACTCTATTGGCAGGAACAAACCATTCGCGTCTCATAAAGAATTCTACGGAGTACATGTACATGATAGAGACACTGTAACCAAGTCATGCCTGATTTCCCAGGCCACAAGCGGGGCGCACCCGGCGGCGGCGGAAGAGATCCGCCGTTGCCTCCTCCATCTTCTTTCGTTGGTTTCTCGACAACTTCCTGCTCATTTCCCTGTGCTCGTACCGTGCCAATTGACAGCCATAGAAGACCTGTGCTATCATGCGGTAAGCCAAGGGCTGCTTGAGGGGCATTATCTATACCATGGACTCAGCGAAAAAGAATCGGAATCGCGCCGCTTGCCGCCGCTGCCAGAGACGCAAGATCCGCGTACGTCTCCAGACTGCATGTGAGGACGTCGGTTGAAACTAACGGTCATGATGCCAGTGTGATGGACAGGCCCCTCGTTGTGGATCATGTCAAAAAGCCAATGTGCCCTGTGTCAGCGATGGAAAGCAGGTGGTTCATCGCTCGTAAGTTTTGAATGTCTCTTCTCATCAAATCACTGACCATCTGGAAGCTATATTGCGAGTATGGAGAAGCGCATAAAATGGCTCGAGATGACCCTCCAAGAAAGCTGCCCTAATGTGGATTTGAATCAAGCCCCGAGCCGTGAAACTGCTCGGCTGGACGATTCGGTCATGCTCGACGACGAGCACGAGGAGCCATCTATTCTTAGTCCGCAGCAGCCACATATTGTGGACGAGGATCATGGTGTAGAAAGAAGCAGAAATGAAAGTTCGAACGCTACAGCTCGTTCATTGCATGCCGCACCGCGAATGGAATCCCGACAAGCCCATGAGGTCGGCTTAGTATCGCTTTCGCCCGGAGGCGAACCCCGATATATCGGACCTTCCAGCGGGTATTTCTTTGCTAATCTTGTCTTCTCTAACGCTGGTCGGCAACAACGGCAGCGGGGTATTCTCAACGATTCTACCGGCATCGTTCCTGGCGATCCAGACTCTTTAGCAGCGGAGCTTTTGCATACGCCTGCGTCTCTGCCGCCACGACGGGAAAGCGCCGAAGAATTGTCTTCGGAATACTTCCAGACGATACATGTCAGCTACCCATTCCTACATCAGCCGTCGCACATGGAGTATATCGGGAAGATGTACACCTCGGAGCAAGTGTCTCCAATTGTCGCGTTTCAGGTTTATATGGTTTTGGCCATCGCAGCCTCTGACCTCTCGCGGAGGTCCAAACTTCGCCTTCCTGCTGAGGGATATTATACCTCGGCAATGCAATATTTCAATCAGTTTTGTCCAGATGGCTCGCTAGCTGGACTGCAAGCACTGCTGCTGCTCATGATCTATGCTTTGCATAATCCGTCCTGCGGTGTCAATATCTGGAACCTTAACTATCAATGTTTGGCATCACTCATAGATCTTGGTTTGCAGCGGGATGTTCGAAATACCCCTTCTTTGAGGATGTCCGTTTTTGAGCAGGAAATGAGAACGAGAGTTTTTTGGGTAGTATATACATTTGACCGGATCATCGGTACTATGATGGGACGGCCGGTTGGCATCAGAGACGAGGCTTGCGACTTGCGAGTAAGTGTAACTAAATCTTCAATTAACCCACACAAGGCTAACTCATTAAGCTGCCAATGGATATAGCAGATCAGGATCTTGCGAGAGATAATGCTCAAGAGCGGAATCCGGATGAACCATTCTCGCACATTTCTTTCGGGATACACTTGTTTAAAGTCGCCCGCTTAAACTCGGAGATAAAATACGTCATGCACAGCATTTCGCGAGAACCCCCGGCGTATGCCTATCCGCCCGTGAGAGACATTTTTGCCTGGCAGAAAGAGATGCTGGAACGGCTGCGATGCTGGAGATCAGAGATTCCACAGTCAAACAACAGCATGAGCGCAAAGCTTTGCGAGGCGAAATTCCACGAGATGATGATCCTGGTATTACGACCGAGCCCAGCCATCCCAGAGCCATCAGAACAGTCCGCAGTCTTGTGTTTCCGACATGCAATGGCATTACTTGAAAGCTTCCGTGACTTATATAAGAACGACTGTCTGCAATACAGCAGATTGGTAGTCATTCGATTTTTTGGGTACTCTCGTTGTCCTACACAGCATTTGGAAACTGCCCGAGATCGCTGCGAATGTTCAAATTGACGAGTTATCTGCCAACCTGACTTCATCACTCAATATCCTTAGCAGTATCGGCGAGTATTGGCTGGAGGCCCAGCGTGCTAGGGATTGTATGGAAGAGATATCGAGTGCCACCATGAAGCGACTGTTGAAAGCCCGATGTGCTCCAGGGCCCTCTGCGACGCAAGGACTTCGCTCTAGTAGCCGCCTGAATAACGAAAGTCCAGAATTCCCTTCTCACGCGCAAACGGACCCAGGGTATAATAGCCGAGAAAAGCAATTGGATTCTAATGCCCTAGCAACAAGTCCAGTACAGCTTTATGGGCCAGGATTAGGAATTCCCGGCGCGTTAGACGATCCTGAATCACTGCAACTCTTCGGTGATTCTGCGCTTGACGGGCTTTTTGGCATGACGGGAGTTCCTGACTTCGATGGACTAATGTGGGAGTTCTTCAATACTGCCCAATAACCGGTTTAGCAATAGGCCGCCATGACTATGATTTTTCCGAAGCCATGCAGATTAAATTCCACTGCCATGTCTATTTACAGTACATTGAAGGTCACTTTACAACACATCACACTCCAATTCCCATTGTCCGTCCCCTGTATATATTCGGCCTGGCTGATGGTACTCCACGAGGCCATTTCCATGTCGCAGCCCGTTATACCCCGTTTCAACAGTGACGACAAGACTACCGTCGTCCAGCCGGGATAGACTCCAATGGCTGGGTTCGAATTCCTTCGTGTTTGTCTGGGAAATTCTCTCCACAATTTTGACCGGGCATCGAGAATAGTCTCCATCCTTTCCTTCCGACGTGGCCGCTTCCACTCGTTTCGCCAACGAAGCTAATTACCATCATCCACGATTAGACATGTTCTCAAACGGACGGGCAATTCGAATGAGGGCAAGGCCAGGGCGATCTTCCACTGACGAAAGGCCTGCTGGATGGTCGTTTCCTTCGCCCCATCGTACGAGCCCTCAATGCTGAAGAGCTTGGATGCGTAGGTGGTTTCCAAGAGGTGAAGCTGTTTAGGCGTTCCCGGGAGACAGCGCGACAGAGCCTTTTTGGTCTCACTGTTCAGAGCCTTCAAGAATATGCGCAGGAGGCGAGTCGATTCGGGAGCGTACGTCGTTCGGTAGATAACGGGCCCCAGGTGAGTGTTATGAAGTCGCGATCGGGGCTTGGAGGCAGGGAGCGCAGGCCCGGCTGCGCTCCGAGTCGATATACCTCAGATTGGAGGAACCGTGAAGCCGCCGAGGGCTCGGGGACTTACTGGACGGCATGATCCTGGCAGTTGATCGTTTAATATCTAGATCTACAGGTACGTGCGCTCTGGGGAACTAGGGGTGTTCGGTCTTGGTGCTCCGGGTGGATCCGTTTGGACGATGTCGTCAGAATGACATCGACGATGCCAGATTGTTGACATTATGCCCTAAGAGTTAGCCGGACTGAAACACAACTTGTGCTCGAGAAGACAGATGGATGATAAGAAAGGAGGATTCCATTTCTTTTCTTTCTTTTCTTTTTTAACATTTTTTTCCCGCTTTTCTTTTCTCGTATGAACCCATTCCGTGGAGAGCACACATTCCCGACTCCTTCCACTGCCATGAGGAACCAGGCAATCTATCACCATCTAGCAGTTTACTTCGTACAGTGACTCTCACAAGTAGCAATAGTATATATCCTTCTCATCGACTGTAAATGACGGAATGTGGGTCTTTGATAAACCCCCCACGCCGAACGCTCTCTCGTTACTGCAACTTTGACCATAAGCCTAACATTCGTTCAGATCCGATAGTAATCTTCACTTACATGTCAGGGCAAGACTTGGCAGCACACTCTCCTAAAGCTTGTCCTTCAGTGGGTTAGAAAGTGAATGACTGTCTTCCTCTGCAGGCGTAACTTCAAAGCAAGTGGGTCATATCACGCCGCAGTGATGGGGGAGTGGCGGGAGGTTGATGGGGACATCACGGACAAAAGAGCCTCACTAATATATAGTGCACACCGTCACTGCCGGGGGCGTAGAGAAAGGCCGAGCGACGTGAATGTGAAGGTGAAGGACAACGCAGAAGTGCGCTTCACGCCGTGACAGAAAGGCCGCTAGGACCAACACGGCAGACCTCGGCTCGTCTCCCCGCATTCTCGCCTGAGGCATTCTCACGCTGGCCCTTCTTCCCGATCGTCTCTCGTTCTCTCACTCTCTCGCTCTCTCACTCTCCCTCGTCCTTCTCGTCTTCCTCCACGCATGGACTGCCGCCACCTCCTGCCCTCTCCCTTCTCCTGGTCCCTATCTCACCTATCTCCATTGCGTGGCGCTTCTCTCTCCTCCCTTCAATTAGGGAACCATGCTCCGTTTCAGAACAGAGGGCTATAACGGCTGCGCAGTCAAGTACTCGCCTTTCTTCGACAATCGGCTTGCGGTCGCCAGTGCGGCCAATTTCGGCCTGGTTGGCAATGGGCGTTTGTTTATCCTCGAACTGACCCCAAATGGCATTGTGCCAGCGAAAGCGTAAGAACCCTGTCGTGCAACGAGTCTTGCAGATTCCCCGCAAGCCTAACTGCTCGTACCCCGCAGGTTTACCACCCAGGACTCCCTCTATGACCTCGCGTGGTCGGAGATCAATGAAAACCAAGTCCTGACTGGCTCCGGCGATGGAAGCGTCAAGCTGTTCGATGTCAATGTGAATGACTTCCCGGTGCAGAACTGGAAGGAGCACAACCGCGAAGTGTTCAGCGTCAATTGGAACCTGGTTGCGAAGGACCGCTTCTGCTCCAGCAGCTGGGATGGCACTGTGCGCGTCTGGTCGCCGGACCGTCCTCATTCTCTCCTTACCCTCCCCACTCACAGCTGCACCTACTCGGCCGCTTTCGCTCCCCACTCGCCTGACATTCTCTCCTGCGTGACATCCGACTCTTATGTCCGCCTTTTTGACCTCCGCACTCCGGCATCGGCCTCGAACCACCTCGTGCTCCAGATCCCCATCCATGCGGCCCCCGTTCCTACCGTGCCTGGAACTCCCGGTGCTCCTCCTGCTGCGTCTCCTCCTTCCGAATGCCTGACCCACGACTGGAACAAGTACCGTCCCTCGATTTTGGCGACTGCCGGCGTGGACCGGACCATCCGCACCTTCGACATCCGTGCCCCCCGCCAGGGTCCTCAGGCAGTCATGGTCGGCCATGAATACGCTGTTCGCAAACTCTCGTGGTCCCCGCATCTCTCGAACGTGCTTTTAAGCGGAGGGTATGACATGACCTGCCGCGCCTGGAGCGACCAGTCGCCTGCGGGAGTCGTCGGAGACACAGACGTGATGCGCGCCGGCCCCGGCCCCGTAATGGGCGCGGAGCTGGGCAGAATGAACCAGCACACTGAGTTTGTGACTGGTGTTGACTGGTGTCTCTTTGGTAGCGAAGGATGGTGTGCAAGTGTGGGATGGGATGAGAACCTGTTTGTCTGGGATGTGCGCGCAGTGATGGGCTAGAGGGGGGGGTTCCCAACCAAAAAACACAGCCCAAGTCCACTTCTTGACGACTAAGCGACCTGTCTCGTTCTTCCTTCACTTTGTTTCATTTACATTCATGTATTTTCTTTCTATTTCTCTCTCCTGATCTGGACGAGATGATGACTTGATGTCTTACTCTGTCGATTTCCCCTACTTACATTTCTTCTTCCTGTATTGGATACTAGATTGCATGATACCAATTTCCGTGTCTCCCGGGACAGGCGCTAGTCGTCAGGACAAATGTGAATTCACTCGAAATTGCCTCTATGAATTTGTACATTTTCTTTCATTGCTTCATTTGAAATGAACAGTGATGGTTCCGAAAAGAACATGCAATCTGTTCGTGGCTTCACGCTTTTAACATGCTTGCCTCAGTCTATATTTCTTCCGTCGAGCCGATCATATGCCATGGTCTCATCAATCCCAGAAAGCATCTCAACACAACACATCACCTCCATGATAAAGAGTCGAAGAGCTAAACATGCACACACATAGGGTATATCAACAGACTGCCAGCCTGACTCTCAGCAAAACCTCAACTCCAGTCAATTTACTTCCCCAACCTGGCCTCCACCTTCTTCCGCTCCGCATCCCTCACATTCGCAATCTCCTCCCTCGTCGCATCAAACGCCACATGCGCCTGGTTAAACGGATTCTCATCGCTCTTCTCAAACTCCTTCTTCACCAGTTCGATGCGCTGCTGCCTCCTCAGCCCGGGATGCTCCACCTCGATCTCCGGCATGCGGCGCGCCTCGTACGCCGCATACGCCGCCTTGAACCGACGCTCCGGATGGCGGTCGATCTTGGACGTGTCCTTATTCGTCAGGCTCAGGGCGTCCAGCGCGTTATCGATACCCGTGGCGTTGAGCGCGGTGCCCTTCTTCGACGTCGGCGCGCTATCGTCCAGCTGCGACAGGTCCAGGCCGCGCGTCTTCTTGGTCGCTTGCTTGGCGTTGGCGCCTTTGCCCTTCGCGGGCTGCGAGGCTTCCTCGGCGGCGAGGAGGGCGTCGCGTTCGGCCTTTTTGCGCGCGGCTTCGGCTTTTTTGGATTCGGCGTCGTCTCTGGTTGATGGAGAGTGTGGTCAGTGTTTGTGGTTCAAAAAGGGGGGGGAGGTGTTGGGATATTGTTGGTGATTTGACCCCAGACTGCACGTACTTCTTGGAGTTGCTCTTCGCGCCCTTAGCCCACTGCTTATCTTCTTCGGCAGCGCGTTTAGCGTCCTCGGCGGCCTTTTTGCCGGCTGCCGCTTCGGCCTTCTAGATATTTCGCAGACTGGTTAGTGATTTGCTACATGGTCTGTCTTGTTGACAAATAATCTTCAAAACATGTATGCGTGCGAAAGCGGGGGCGGGGTAATTTGATAGTCTTCATTTTTTGTTGAAAAGAGGACAGAGCGTAGGGGATACGTACGCGGGCGTTACCGGCAGCCTTCTTGGAGTTCTCGCCTGCTCCTTTCTTGCCAGCCATGTTGTCTGGTGTGTATTTCTGTCTGTATTGTTGGGAGGATTGAGGAAAGGTGGACGAAGCGGACGAGGCAGAAAGAAGAAGTGCGGCGGAGATTCGAATCTCCGGGCGGCGTGACTGAAAGATGACTCAGTGCTTATCTAAGACTGATGTCATAGGTAGTTAGCTAGTTAACTACTGACTAGTATAGAGACAAATAGATGGATTGCAAAATAAACAAAGCTAACAAACACAGCTACATACATCAGTCTCGTAATTGGATTTAAACGCATCAACAAGCTAATCATATCATATCAGTCATCAGTCACATTCCTCAATTAAAACTTAAAATTCCAATCATGTCATAGCAATTAGGGCCTGGTCTTCCTTCGCCGCCGTCTGTGTTTTGATCAGCGGCTTCTGTTCATGGACCTCGTTAGGTGAGGCTTCGTGGATCTTTTGATTCTCAATGCGCAATTCTCGGGGTGTGTCGTTAAATTTCGTCTCAAGGGTTTCGACGCCAGGCTCGATTCTCTCGGCTTGTAAGTCAATCTGTTTTTCTGCCGGCGCGGCCATGAGAGCTGGTGCTGGTCTATCCATGTCTGCGCCTTCTGTAGTCTCGATTTCGATTTCAGAATTGATTCTGTCGTCTTTTGTGGATCGGGGTTGCTGTCCTGAAGGGTCAATTGCACCTGAGTCGGTCTCTTTGGTATCTTCGCTTCCGTTGATCTCCGTAGACTTCTCAGCCTGAGCGATCGCCGGGGTCGCGGTGCTATAAAGACTGGAAGAAGAATGCGGATAGGGAGCCGAAGAGACCGCGGCGACTGAGCTGGTGGGGACAAATGATGTCTGGATATCCGAGCTGCTTGGAGTTGCCCCGTTTGTAGGGGAGCTTTGTACGGAAGAGATTTGCATAGATGGCACAGAAGGGGAGCTCAGCATATCTTGCGGGAATGGGCGCAGGTCGGAGGCAGTTGCTCTAGGCCTGTAGTCAATCGCAAAGAAGACTACGAGGACACTGAGGAGCACTATGGCGACGTTCCGTCGGTCGTTGGCCAGGACCCGAATATAGTTGACCAGCAGAGTGTGGAGATCAATCTCCACTTCTGGTTTCGGCGGATGGACGTGATTGTAGTTTGGTGCTGGACGATGTTGTCTGGGTGCTGGGGTCGGACTTGATGGAGCCATCGGAGACGATGGCCGTTCCGGAGTGAACAGGACTGGCATGACGGCGGAAAGGGAAGGAGAGGGATGAGGCAGCGGGGACTGGTTCTCCGACTTGTGCATGGGCTCGATAAGCTTTGGAAGTTCCATTCGAGTGAGCGCGGTGGACATCTCGTTGTCACGCAATCGCTTCTCTAACTCTCTCCGAAGCTCCGAGGGAAGCCAGAGACCGACTTCAACGTCCACCTTCTCCATCTCCTTCCACGCTGCCGCCCAGGCGCCGGCCCTCATGAGCCCGTTGGCCGCGAAGACCTTGATCTCCCATTTCCTGCTGTTATTGTTTCTGAGGAAACGTCCTCCACAATCGGGACAGTCTTCGCCCTGCTCGCCGTCCGTTTCGCTCTCTTCCTTACTCGCCTGGTCTTCCTTCTCCGAATCGCCCTCCTCATTCCCCACGAAATGCCCATGGTCGAGTCGCGGGTGCTGCAACTCCAGACTCTCTAGAAGACGATCTTCGAGCAGATCGTACATATCCTCGGGATGCGAAATCAGTACGCCTCGGTCACGGAGGACACCCGACCCAACTTTCTCTTCCAATAATTTCCACCGCCGCCAATACTCCGACGGCAGCACCTCCTTGAGAACATTCGGGTCCGGAGGTCCCAGCAATCCTGGGATTGGAAGCGAAGGTGGGAGAAGCGTACAATGAAGCAGCACGAGTGGGTATTCCTTTTTCACCTTCTGCTTGCTGGCCGATGTGGTAGGTAAGTAGTAAGGCGACCTCTTCAAGGGCGACGAGTTGGATGACCTCATTGAGATATCTGACATTCGATGCCCACCTCTGCGCCTTGAAGGAGTGAGATACTCGTCGTCACCTTCATCTTCTGTGTGCATCTGTATCGCCTTCACCGAGCTTGGCTTCCGGAACCCCGATTCCCGTTGTCGAAGTGCCTGAAGGCTCTTCAGGCCGGGTTCCGCCCTCGTCTGGCCCTTGGTATACCGGTCATCCCAGAATATAGCGGACTCCTGCGCATCGCGCGCAATTGTCTTCGCCTTCTCCATGGGTGGGTGAACACCGATCCTGGCAACGAGGAGACGGAGGAGCGGCTAGATCCGCGGGAATTCAGGCCGAGGGCTTCGTCATCCTCGTAGTCGGCGTCGAGGATGTCGCCCGACGATGGATGTGTCGACGACGCTGAGGAACTGTATCCGCAATCCTGGTTCAACTGCGTCTCTGCGTCTGCGTCTTCGTCGTGATGTGGGAAATCGAGGGTTTCGTTCTGAGGCGTATACGGACGCGATAATTCGTCAGGAAAGTCGGCCTGATGGGAGAAGTCCTCCATTTAATGCGATTCCAGGTCTCTGATTCGGTCGATCTTAAAAGAAGATAAACAGGAAACCTCCGGGGAATGAGCCGGAGAATGTTTCCCAGCTGCTGTGTCCTGGTAGTTGTGGCGATGCACGAGTGCTGAGGAATGTGTGAAAGGAAGATCTCAATGATCATCGAACACAGTGTCGGAAAGAGCCGTGTTCAAGTATTTTAAACCATTTCCCGATGAATTCAGCATTGAATGCCTTTTGAAATATGTCCTAATAATCGGTGGCGCGTTGCTGACAGCCAGTGTCGATCTGTTGTTAGTGTGGCCTCACCGCCTGGTTGTGCTGGGCAACCAGCCTCCTAGTATGAGTTGTATATAGTCGATCGCTCATCGGCCCAAAACAAAAACGAAGGAGTTCAACTCCCTAGATTCCTTGTCTCCAGAGCCTTCAAGCTTATCGAAGCAAATCTCCCGCCCATCCATACTACATCTGCAGAGTCTGGAAAGCCCACAATCACAACCCAACACTGTCCGACACAACCCCATCCCAGTCAAACCAGTCGAAAGTATGCAAAAGCTCCAAGTGAGGGTAGTCCGGAAAATCGTGCTCCCACCTGAGCAAAGACGAATCCACCTGTGGGTTCGATGTATCTAGAGATCCTATTGGACTACTTCGCGTGTCTAGGATCCGATCTAGAACCCGACCTATGATGCGTGCTACAAAAACATTTGAATCCCGGGATGAGGCCATCGGCCGAACCCACTCGAGAAATCCGATCAATAGACTGAGGCTCTGGATGATCTCTGACCGTGGAAGACGAAGAGGGTAGAATTCAGGGTTGCTGGCTTGGCGGAGGAGCTCGAGACAGAGAATTCCGCTGCCAGGAACGGCGTAGGACATGGCCTGTGGGAGGCAGTTAGGCTAAGTGGACACGAAGGATTGATGAAGTTCCCAATACTCACCACCATTCCGAAGTCGCTGTGTAATCCCAGGAATCGATCTTTGTGTTTCCAGAATGTTAGAGTTAGGCAGAGCATTTCGCGACCTGTGTGATGAGGCCGGGTCCTCCTGGCTAACGAGATTATGTTGGGTAAGAAGTCGGTCAATGAGAAAGATGTTGAGGAGGAACTCTAATCGGGTCAAAATCCGGGCATAGAGGTCGTCCCGAGCACATCCAGCTGGTCGAATATCGCTAGCTTTGTAGACGATGCATGCCGGTAATGCCCGTAGACATCAGACGATGGTTCTCAGCCTCCTGTATCTGGTTAGTGGAGTTTATCCAAGTATAAAGGTATCTGGAGAGAGATACCAGGCTCGTTCAGCCACAACATCAGACGTAGAGCTGCGTGCTACCTCGACCATTCCAAGTCTCGTCGCGAATGGTAGCAAACATTGTTCTGGCTCGCAATATTGTCACCGATTCATACGACCATTTTGATTCCAACCATTCTCATCCAGGTCATTGAGTATTTCCTTATGGTGACCTGACATCAATGCTTCGTCGCTGATATCTAGTGGCAGGCGTGTGGTCGAATACAAGCGACTCAGCAGTGGTGGCCTTCCGGTAAAAGTGGACAGAACTTTGTCGAAATTGAAAACCGCTGCGTAAACCGCCTTCTTGCCTCATGATATATCGTCACTTTCTCGCTCTCGTCAGGTATCTCTCGATGCAGACCAAGAGATGTAGTCACGGCAGCTAAATCCCCATGGTGTCTCCAGCAGGATAGGCCTATTCTGGTAAGTATCACAGCCCGTAACTCAGAGATAAGATAGAAGACATACTTTTATCGCCCTTTATGATCGATTCCAGGATACTGTGCTTGTAAAGTAGGTAAACCAGGAGGACATTAGCGGGAGAGTTGTTTGCACAGATCGATACAAATTAAGGCGCAATTTTTCATCTTCACCATGAGCTCTTTTGCGTCCTTGACTGGTGGGTTTTCTCTATTGTATCGCAATAAGACTTCGCTTTCAAGGGAAGAAGAATCGCACCGAAAGCCCAATATGTATACAAGATCCCTAAAGCCTCCCATCTGATGTTCTTGCCGCTGAAGGATTGGATCCAATGTTGGTGGTTCTCTTCTGGAACAAGAACTGAACTGCTGTTTTTTGATATCGAACACGCGAGGTCAAGCAGGCCAATCCGGGCTGCTGGTTCAACTCCTTTCCATATGTATGCCACATACTGTCTGATAGAGCTCGTCAGCCATTCTGATCCAGCCATCATTGGGGTTGACATGCTTAGAGAACAGCACATTGCAACTCCATTCATCCGGTATATTGCGTAAGACTTGCACTCCTAGGTGGAGGAGTTGGCGATCTAAAGAAAGACCGAGAGTACCTGGGGGATCCAATTTTTATCATTAGATTTGCCCCAGTCATTTTGTTCTGATTGCCTGAGAGCATGGTCAACCTCAAAATGCTCGCTATGTTCCATAAAACGGACGTAAAGCTCGTGGGCCCCAGGTACTCCGCAGAACGATCAAGGACTGGTGTTCGTTGTGAAGATGACGGAGAACCGTTACTGAAGATTTCATTTTTGCGAAACGATAAAGGTGTAATCAGGCTCGAGGCATCTGGCAGCCGTGGTGGTGATGCGAGACTGCATTGTCGCTGGTCTTCTTTCCCCGCTCGAGTAGATGGATTTTCAAGGTAGATACAATTCACGGATTGTTTCTGACAGCGCGTACATGACGGATACCCATGATCGCATGCTAGTTTCCGCCGTCGACATGGCTCGCAGGCCGGTTTTCGGCCATTTCTGCGCCGGATGGCCGACATCTTTTAACTTGCGGGCTCACAAGAATAAAAGAACAGGCATGGAATGCCAAAGATCGAAGGCTCCAGAGATTTGAGTGAATCAGATGAAAGTTCAAGAAAGATGTGGCTCTTACCTGTTTTCAGGGCACTACTAACCACTGGAAGGGATTCTGTATCCCACACTAGAGTATACCCCTGTAAATTCAGTAAGCCAACTCCTAACTTCGTCCTGGATTGGACGCAGGGCGATAGCAGCATTGGAATCTGATTTGTGAAGAGAAAGGAAGATGGAATTGGCAGGCCGGGAAGGAAGCTCGGCGCTCGGCTTCGGCTTTCGGCGCTCAGAGTCATTTCAGGAACTATAGAACTCCACTTGGCAGTTTAAACAACAACAATATTTCATGCTTTTGCCGTCAACTTCGTCCCAACCTTGAATATTCGCGAGAGAAGGAGCAGGATTGCTGTGGTATAAGTCGCAAGCCCCGCATACAATTGCATGCCGAGGAAAGAGTTTGAAGCACCAAGAATCGCCCCTGCAATGGGCGCCCACACAGAGATCCAAAGCCACAAATTACAGAACACATGCCCATCCGCGTACCAAGTTTCCGTAGATCCGATGTGAGACTTGTCAGAGCTACGGCTGGAAGTGAAACGAAAGCCCCCGAGAAGAACCCATAAAGAACGGCCAGAGCAATCAGACCACTGGAGGTCCGGATCCCAATCCAGCACACTGTAAGTGTTCCGCTGATAGTGGCACTTATCAGCAGGATGTTCAGAGGCCCTGCATGCGGTCCCAGAAGTCCTGGAACGATGCGACCAGGAACCGATGCGGCGTTGAGCATAGCCACGAGGTAGAAAGTAGGTTCTCGCCCATCGCTCCTGCACCACTGATTGCATAAGATTCAATATAGAAAATGGGACAGAAGAAGCCTATGTATCCGAAGAACATGGCCAAACAAAACATTGCGTACGGGGGCTCTTTGAATGCAGATGGTTCGAGTAGGGCACGCCTTGCGGCCGAGGTCTGGCGGACACGCATGACGCCGATTGAAAGCAACGAGGTCACGAGAACCAGGAAACCGAGGATCCGCGTAGTCCAAGCAAAGCCAATTCGCGGTTGGAGTTGCCTAAAGATTATCGGATATAGCACGCCACCGAAGCTACTCCCTGAGGTTGCAATCCCCGTGGCGATGGCTTTGCGCGAGGAGAAGTATTGCGGGATGATAGCCACCGATGGGATATAGACACACCCATTACCGAGACCGATGCAGAGGGCCTGGGCTAGAATAATTTGCCAGTATTGAGTGCATAAGCTTAAAGTCATGAAGCCGATGACGATTAGGCCGGAGCCCGTTAAGATTAACGCGCGGAAATATCCAGCATCATAGAGTGGACCGGTAATAACCCCAACTAGCAATAACAGAAATGCTTGTATAGCTCCAATCCATGATATATTAGAAGGCGACTGGCCAGCAAGAATATTTATCTCGTAGTAGGTCTGAAAGACTCCAAACGTATTCACAAGGCCCCTAGGATGGTAATCAGTACGCAGCCTGCATTAGAGGGAGAGGATGCATACCAGGAGTTTAGGAAAAGGAAGAAGGAGCCCACAACCTGCATCCAAGCCTGAAAGCCTCTGTTTGGTGGTGCATCGTATGCTGTGGTCTCGGTTTGCTGACGTTGGCTAGACCCAGGCGTCTTCGCTGACATCAACCGTGATTCAATAGGAGGCACCATGATATGGTTATTCCTTTGGGTACAGACCAGGACCAAAAGATAGCCTTTGAGTTGCAGGAAACTTATTCATTGTCTTGACAGGCAGTGCTTTATATGAGCAAATGCCTGATAGAAACAACTGCCACCCTTGGACTCGGCTTCGGCATCGGATTCGGAATCAATACTAGGTAGCAATCTGTCAGAGCGTCTAATGACGGTAAGCATCAATATACAGGGATTATGGAAAGTAAAATAAAGAATAAAAATAAAAATAAAAATAATACATTATCCCGATGCTGGTCTGCTCACAGAAATCAAACAGGCAGAACCGAGCACCGAAGGGAGGCATATCATCCAAGTCAGGCCGTGAATAAGTGCTATCATACAAAGGCAACTATCCTTGCCAATCATGAAAATTCATGTAAGACCGTCAGATGCGTCAGGAAGAAGTCGTAAATCGAAAAAGAAAGCATGCTCATGATGAATGGTTCGACGCTTCTTGGCAGGGGACAAGAAACAAAATTCCAGGAAAATAAATATAATTGAAGGCAATAAAGTAGCAGAAAATGGCTCTAATTTTCGTGACAGCAGAGACCGGGACGCCGAGAATACCTTACTCCCAATCATGACAAAGCACAGCACGTCGTTGAGCATGGGCACGTAGATTCCGAACTATGTACGACAAGAATGACGAGTATTAATGAGGTGGGCGTGGGGTACCGTCTCCAGGGCTCATCATAGAAGGGTAACTTTGATGCTCTCCAAAATAATTGAGGACATCCTGGGGCAGATACTCCAGCCAGGGGAGAATCTCCCCATTGAAGGCAAACGGTAACTGATCCTGTTGCTGAAGTGTAGCCATGTCAATGTCCTGGCTCCCAATCATTACATCGCCATGGGAACCTGTAGCTGGGTGAAATTCAGAAGGCCTGGAGCCCATATGCTCACCGCTGACCTGTTGCTCACCGTGGGCGGGTGGGATGTTGTAGTTGAAAGATGATGAATGGGGATCGAGTCTAGTTGCGGAAGGCATGTTGTGAGGAAACGTGGGTTGAGAAGGCGAAGGGCGGGTTGTGGAAAACGAAGTGTTGAGTCCTAAGAGAAGGTTCGCATCGGAGGTGGAGACTCGCCCAGAAGGTAGCGGAGAAAACTTCGCGGATGGAGCTGCCATTGTAGAATTGGGTGTTGCGGATGTCGTTCGAGCCTGCTCGAGCGATTGCGAGAACGAACCGGAAGCTGGGTTGGAACCAGATTGAACAGGTACGGTAGGGTAGCTATGGCTGTATTGTGATGAGTATGTTGGTTTGGGCAACGAATCGACCGGCGCTGCAGGCATTTGATATAACAAGCTCAAATTAGGCTGCGATGAATTGGTGGCTCCTGTAAGCGCCCAACCAATGGCTTTAAGGTGCATTGCGAGTTAGCATACGCAGTAGGATAAGAAAAAGAGATCGACGGGTGGGCTAGTTACCTTGACTGGGATCTATCTTTGGGGATGATGCATCCGCAGCCGTGCCTGATCCTTCGGGCGGGATTGCTCCGCCTCGCCGCCAATTCGACGCTGCAAAAGCTTGAACTGACGGCGTGTCGCCTGCATTTTCCATTTCTTCGACTGTATATAGGAGTGGATCGACGATACCCTTGGCTTTCTGATCCAGAACAGTGAGTATGTATTTTGTTCCTTCCCAGTAAGTCTCAAGAGCTTTTAGCGCTTTGTAACATCGTTGGTAATTCTCCTTGGCAGCCGAAGCCAGAAGGATATGCTTAGCGGTAGGTTTCCGGTCGGAGCCACCTGAGGGGTCCATGTTCGGCATAATGAACCCACTGGTCTGGTTGGCCAAAAGGGGCTGACTTGGAGGAGAACCAGACCTAGAGGTCGGCGATGCGTAGTAGGCACTCTCCATGAGAAAAGCACACGCAGCAATGTACATCGGCTGGCTTGTGAAGGGGTTACCGATAAAGCTTTTGCCGTCAACTAGCTCCGAAAACGACAGGATATCCGCAATTGTTTTGGCGGACGACATGGATAGCTCTCGGCTGTTTGGATAGAGGTGCTGGATGGTCCCGCCGAATGAATTGAGGAGAGTGGGCTGGTGCAGGAGGACTATCAAAGTATGAAACCACTAGAAAGAAATGTCAGCTCCATATCCAAACTCACGAGATTTGTCACTTACAAAATGAAGAAGAATGAAATTGGTTCCCTCCTTGGCTTTTACATACGCTTGAAAGTTTGCGGCGTTGAAATGAAGACGGGGCGACAGGCGCTGATAGATACCTAACAAGTCGCATGGGTGAATGAATGTTCAGTATGGAAAGATAAAAGGACGATTACCTGTCAGATCACTTTCCATTCCAGCCAGTCTTTTGAGGGTGTCTGTCGTGACATGATTGACGTCTTGAATTCCATTTATCAAATCCGTCACCCGCCCATAGAGATGAATGACGCGAATTAGTGGCGGGAACGGTGCAGGCCACCCGTTCGGAAGCAGGGATTCTGACTGGAGGGGAAAACACAGTTCAATGTCTTCGTCGCGCAGGGTCACCGGTCTTCCGGTCCCGGACGATATTACACGGTCGAGGAAGAAGATGCTCCAAAAGGCATCCACCCGTTCCTTTTCCCACGCGCGTTGGTTGTCAACCACCGGCGTCTCGTTTGCCGGACTTTGCGAAACTTGAGGGTCGTCGTACTGTTCCTCCCTTAATTTCCCTGCCTGTCCGGTCATCACTGCATTTGGCGTAACGCCACTTTGGCCATAGCTGTATTTCAAACCTTGGACCTTCTGCATTCCAAGATCTTGAGCCATTCGAATAGAAATCCCCAGATACATCCAAAGGCCACTGTCATGGTTGGAGCCAAACTCTTCGTATGCCAGCAATAGACAGGCTTGAACCACGGATAATGTGGGACACGATAGCGAATCGACGAGGGCACCCATTGCGCGGTGAGCAAAGGAGTGGCCGCGATCAGACTTTCTCGTGTCAGGTGGAAGGGCCGAGCCGTCAATCGAGGGAGCCTGGGGCGGACTCAATAGAGGGTGCGGGGAAAAGCGTGCTGACAGCGCGCAGACTGCGTCCACCAGCATTGTGTCGACCTTTTTGTCTTTCAGGTCGCGAAGGAATCTCTCCCGTTGCAGGAATGGAAAGGTACATCCCAGATGCGTAAAGAATAGATCGCACAGGTGGGTCACCAGGTTGCTGACGGGTAGTGAATCATCCCGGTCATAGAACGGAATGGTGTTGGCATCGCGGGTCTCACGACTATCATTGACGGAATTAAATTGGGCAAGTCCCTCGTCGGCGAGCTTGGGGCTTCTAAGCGGGGATAATGACTCTAGAATCATTCCACATGTCACGAATCAGACCAACGGCATCATACATTGGAAGCAGAGCACTGCGATAGCGAACTCGGCAAGACAATCGGCGGGTTTGAGTAGGGGGTGGGGGCGTACCAGACGATAGAGACGGATTACTCTTGCGGGACCCGCGGACTTGGACAACCTACGGGTGATTATTAGTAAACGATCTAGACGATAGGGATAGTAGGTAAGTAGCAAGGGTCGAGGAGCCTACCATTTGTTTGAAACCCGGAACAATGGCCGTCGGGCCAAAATATCTGAAGTAAGGAACATGGGTGCGGGAACCTGAGCTTAGGGATGTACGGCCTGTGCGGCTCCGGATCAGCATGGACCACAACCCCAGAGCTAACCCATAGCTCCCCCGGTAAACGGAGCGTGCGCAACGTACTGCTTTCTGGACTTTCCCCGGCGGTTTGTTGTTCGGATTCTTTTGTAGTCCGCGACGACGTATCCTTTGTAAGCGAGCCGTCCTTCAAATCTGTTATTCGAGAGCTGTCGGTGGCCTTCTCGGCGCCATCGCCGCGAGGCAGCGTCGCTGGTTGCGGTGAATCCGGAGAACGACTCTCAACCTTGACGGGGCCGCGCGAGTGGACGGGTTCGCTGGGACCAGGAGCGGAGGGAAGGGTTGGGGTGCGTGAGGCGGCATCTGGTTGCGATCGAGAATGGGTTGGGGGGTCGTTGTAGCCCAAGCAAACATGGTTGTAATCGGAGCAGGTCTTGCATACTACGTCGTCGGGGGAGGAACTGTCAGTCAAACCCGACATCCCATCGTTATCGCCGGAGGAATCCGCATCGTCTCACCTGGTTGTTCACCCGAGCATCGGATCTTCCGCTTGCGACACGTCCGGCACCTATCTGGCATATAAGCTTGGAGAAGGGGATGGATGATATCATTCGGGACGAGCTTACGCCGCATTTACACGTCGGCGTTTGGTCTGCGGCTGGCCATCGGTCGAGACGAAGCGAATCTGTCTTGGAGGGGGAACATTATTGCCGCCGTTCTTCTGGGGAGAAGGGAGGCTCATTGCGAGCAAGTAGTCATCCGTGGTCACAACACATTGGGCGACTCTGTCTACTCCTCACTCTATAGCGACGGAAGGTTCGCGGGAAGGAGCGCCAAGGGAGTGGTCGAGGAGGGAGTGTCGGGACGGAGGGAGCAGCGATCGGGGAGGTCTTTGGATAGAAGCACTAAGCAGAGATAAAAATCCATGGACGAGGTCCCACGTCGTGGCCGGTGAGAAGATCGTCGGTTTGACCGAAGGGAGGAAAGAAAGAGTTGGCCGCAGGTGAGGGGAAGGACGTAATCTTTTTTTTTTTCCTTTTCTTTTTTTTAATAAAAAAAATTTGAATTAATGATAATAATATATTATGACTTAATAATAATAATAATAATAATGGAGCATAAGAAACAGGAGAGGTACCGTAAGACTAGAGGTCGAGGGAAGGAAGGAAAAAGAAAATTGGATCAAGCCGGGGGAGAGAGAGAGAGAGAGAAAGGCCGAGCGTGATAGGGAGAGCCAGCAAAGTCAGGCCTACACAACAAAGCCACCAAGACGGCCCAAGCCCTCCTGTGCTTTAAGCCTGACCGCCCGCTTCCTCTTATCGTTCCTTTGCTTTGTTTTGATTTGTTTGTATTTTTGCATTTTTCTTTTCTCTTTTCTCTTTTCTCTTGTCCCCGTTCTAAATATTCTCTCCTCCGATTCATACTCTGTATCTCCGGACAGACCCAGGGACGGGTCTCTATCTTTTTCTATATGGGGTAATAGTTACGATCAGGAACCCCAACGCCAGCTGTCTTCGAATCCCAAGACAAATGGAAATAAATCACATCAGTCAAAGCAATCACTCCGATGGAACGCCGCCCCCAAGGCGCTGGGTCCTGGACGCTCATGTGATGCCTGCCGGCCTTGGTGCTAAGGCTAATTTTGTAAACCCTCTTTGGTTCTGGAAGGACGGGGCTTCCTTCTGCCGCATCCTTTCGACTGGGCCAAGGTCCAACCAAGAATAAAAAGATCCAAGGATGACCTCACGAGACGATCGCCTTAGTGCTTCTCCGTCGCATTGCTAGTGACAATTTGGTCCCTGCAGCTGCCCGATCTGGTCAGCATCTCCATCCATCGACTCCAGGTCCAAAACGGGCCCTCTGCCGGACGGTCAGTCTGGCAGAAGCTGGAGTCTGGACTCCTGGGATTAAAAATCGGGTGGGCTGGGGCTGGACGCTGGGGAACCGGGGAGGAAGACAGCGAAAAGTGGCACCTTTTTCCGTCCGGAGGCCCGGACTTGCGGTGGGTTCCCTCCGTCTTTGGGCCTTGAGGGTCCAGGACTCCAACCTTGAAGTCTCGTGGTCGGCAAGACGGCAACCCACTCTTTCCCTCTCCCTCCCAGCGACCATTTCTCCAATCCCCACGCCTCGCCGTGTCAGCCGACAAGTCGGCCTTCCCTCCGCCCACAGAGTACTTTCTATGACTGGTTCTGAGACCTCGCCGTGTGGGAATACTACAGCCCACAGCCCTAGGATACCGTCCTCTTCCTGATTCGGCCGGTTGATGGTTCTGCCGCCCTGGTTATGGATATGTACCTATTTATTGCAACTCCCGATGGCTAATATGTACGAGTCTATCTACCAGGGCGAGCTAGAGTCTAAAATTGCGGTCGTGGAATCTCAAACGCATCGGTGGTTCGCCCATACTGGATGCCACCCAACCGGCTGATCGGCTTCAACACTTTCAGGTCAACAACGCTCTTATCCTCGTTGATGGCATCGTCTCTGGCCCAGAATCGCACGCCTTCGATGATGGCCAGTGCCCCCGTTTTCTTCCCCGGTGTTTGCCGACTCTCAAACTCCTTTGTCTCCACGAGCTTCCCCTCGATGGCCAAAACCGATTCCTTGACCCGGGCGGCCTGAACGACGGAGCTCGGCGCTTGGTGTAACCCCGACACCTCCCATTCGGACACCCCGTACGGCGCGTTAATGGCGGTCGCGTTGGCAGCCTCCACAAAATGCTCCGAAACAATGTTAATTACACACTCCTCGGTCTCGGCAAGGTTCTTCAGCGTGTCCTTGGCCCGGTCAAGAGCACCGGTAAACCCCACA
Organism: Aspergillus persii; assembly: GCA_002215965.1. Lineage (NCBI taxonomy): Eukaryota > Fungi > Ascomycota > Eurotiomycetes > Eurotiales > Aspergillaceae > Aspergillus > Aspergillus persii. Next base: position 2,980,397 of record NGZO01000006.1, on the reverse strand, counting down.
ACGAAGAGTGGAGGGTCGTGGTTGATGACCTGGGAATAGCTGAAAGGCGCCAGGTTGGTCGACTTGCCGTCCTTGGACTTGGTGCTGATCAGCGCAATCGGCCGAGGGACCATGCCGGAGATCAGGAACTTGTAGTTGGACGTCACGGGCCGTCCTTCCTCGTAGGGGTCAATCTCGACGTGGTTCTTCTTCAAACTCTCGCCCCCGTCATTGGCGCCGTCTCCTTGCTTCCAGTCGGGGTTGGGAGGCTTCGAGTACGTGACTTCCACGTCGCCGTTGAAGTCGGGCCGAGAGGCCTGAACCTTGTCAAAGTCGTCGGCAACCTTGAACATTTTCCTAGTCTGGCTGATCGAGCGCTCCGGCTGAAATCTGCTGGTCTGTAACGGGTAAGGAGTGGAAGGCCTGTGAGGACTGTTTCCTCGTAGGTTAGTGTCGTGGTAACTTTCGCATGTACGACCTTGGCTCTGCAGGCTCGCCCAGGTTCAGGAGATGCAATTGGCCGGGGAAGCACTCACAATGGTTGGACAGATTGGAACTGTATGCGCCTCGCTTGTCTCAGAAGTGCCCGATGCATGAAGACGAAACGAGGGTCTCCCTGGTATGTATCTCATATACCAGCGGGGGGAATATTAATAATGGAGGCTGACGGGATTCCCCCTTCCAACCCGGCATTAAAGCTTGGTATCGGGTAAATCCACGCCATGGCTGGCGGGTATCGCTTCTATTGCCACGTTCTTGCGACGCGACTCTGCAGCAGAAGGACGTGGCAATACAGCTCACACTGCCGATCTCCGGGCCGATAAACATTTGTCAGCCCGACAGCCCCGCGGCCTCAGCTGTACTCGGAGTGCAGAGTAGAGATAATAATGATGTTATCCCTGGGAGTCCCTGGCCGATGCCACTTCATATATGCCCTCACCGCTTCAGGCGCCTTGGTCTACAAGAGCAGGTGCTGGAGGAGCAACCCCATGCATGAATCTATCATGTCCATACAAATCAATAGCTCATCTTCACGTAGTGGACAACTAGATCGACAATTGGCTTTATTCCGACTATACGATGCCGTCATCAAGTCCAGTCACTCTCCAATGCCACGGTAACAGTTGATTGATGATATGTCACATTTACAGTAGATCTCACCTGATGTATGTACAGTACTACCTAGGCTGGCCGGAGTAACACGATAAGTTATTCGATTGGCTGCGCCTCATCGGTGCCCTTGCTTCTAAAATTATACCGTACAGTAACTACTCTGCAAATGTTCAGTAATGCAAATAGCAATGGTACTACGTTTCGTTATCTAGGTGTCCAGGCCTCCCCATATATCGCAATGTTGATGAATAAAGTAGTCTCCACACAGTAAGACCGGAGTCCCATTGTGGCGGCTTGGACAGGCCTCAATTGGGCGTAAGTAGGTGCTCATTGCTGACGCAGTGACTATTTTTTTATTTATTGTTGTTTGCTCAAACCAGCCAAGCAAGGGTGAAATCAAAACAAAACTGGCCCAATTAATTAAAACTAGTCATTGACCTGCATTAGCCTCTCTCTTAGAGGTGACTCGTACACTTCAGCACTTCAGGTTCTGTTTTCTGGCCTTGCTTTCATCTCAATTCCATCCCTCCATTATACTCATCCATTGTTGACCATGTCCTCCAGTGAAGTAGCCCGCTGGGCGGAGTTTCTTGACCAAAATGAGGATGTCGAGTTCGTCTGGCTACAATATATCACCTACAGGGCTACTGACGTCGTGCAGATCATCCCGGTCAATCGATTCACGGAGTTTGTTCGAGAGGGCCGCTGCTTTCCGATAACCAGGGTCATTTACCATTTACTACCCAACGACGTCCTGGCCGACGGCATCTTGCCCAGCGGTGTATGCCTCCTCAAGCCCGACCTCGCGACTCTGTATCGCCAACGAGGCTCGAACTCCCACCGAGCGGTGGTGATGACATCCACCCTGAACAGTGACGGCGCGCCGCTCGCCGAATGTCCGCGATCTCGTCTCGCCTATCTTACCGATCTGTTGACACGGGAGTCCGGGTATTACCCTCTGGTGGGATTTGAAATGGAGGTCGTCTTCCTGCGACGCGTACGCCAGGACGGGAAAGTGGTGGGCTACGAATCTCCCAATACGAACCACTCCATCTTCAGCATGACGAACGACGACAAGAAGGCACTCGATCTGGTCGAGGAGGCGGCGCGAGCGTTAATAGAATCGGGGATAGCGCTGGAGAAGTTCCACGCCGAGTCAGCGCCGGGACAGTGGGAATTCGTCCTCCCGAAAGACACGCCCGTCAGAGCGGTCGATACGCTGCTCAAAGCCCGTGCCATCATATCGGACGTTGCGGAGAAATACGACATTCGGGCGACGATGCACCCCCGGCTGTTCCCAACCACCGCCGGGAACGGGATGCATGCGCATATCTCCATGAACCCGACCGGTAGCCAGGACCTAGTTGGCGCGGAACCGTTCTTCGCCGGTATCCTCGAGCATCTCCCCGCTGTGTTAGCGTTCAACCTGTCGCACGACGTCAGCTATGATCGAGTACAGACCGGCACCTGGAGCGGCGGAGAATATGCGGCCTGGGGCTGGGAGAACAAGGAGCTGCCACTTCGGCGCATCACGACCAATCGATTCGAAGTGAAACTGTTGGACGGGCTGGCGAATCCGTACCTTGCGCTCTGCGGTATGCTTGCTGCTGGAATCGACGGGTTTAGGCGAAAGCTCCCGCTGACCGGAGGTGACTGTCGCACAGCTCCTGGATTGCTTCCCTCCCTGATTAGGGAAGCTATGGGGATCACGACGGCGCTGCCCAAGTCGCTGACGGATAGTCTTGATGCGCTCGAAACTGATAGCCCGGTGCAGGAGCTGGTGGGCTCGGAGATTGTCTCCAGTTATCTAGGTCTGAAGCGTGGGGAAGTTCGGCATTTCAAGAGCTTGAGTGATGAGGAGACGAAGAACTATCTGATCTCCAAATACTAGATAGAACTCTGTTTGTCCAGCTGTGTTCTGATCAGCGTTAGCGGAGTTGTCAATGAGATTTCAATCTCGAAGATGGTCTTGCACGGAGTAGATCTTGCAAACCCCTATTTCGGCTGAGGGAACCATAAATAGTGCAGCCCTAGTTTCAGATCCATGACGTCATTACGATACCCACTAGTATACATCGAGCCTAGTGGGAGTGCTGAGTCTTCCCGGACTCGGTATATCCCTGCTGCCGCTTTAGTCGCTCGACTTGGCGGTCAACTCTGTCACCCTCTAGTTAGTTAGTTACAAAAAAGGCGCATTATGTAAGGGCACCCGTGTCACAAGCGCCGCCGTCGTTAAAGCGGCCAGTGCCTCCTCAGGTACATCCGGCACCTCCAGAACGGAGTAGGGCTCCCGAAAAGTGGTCCTCAAGGCAGCTACGTCGTTTTCTTTTTCTTTTTCCCTTTCATCTATCTCCTTTTCCTTCTGGACTCCTACCTGCATTCCTCTCCGACGGCCTTCATTCCCTCGCTCCATCCGTTCCTTCTGCGGCAGGCCGCTTCTTCCTGCTAGCATTATTGAGTTGGTCTCGTGAGGCTTTTTCAGCCCCGATTACTGTGCCCCGCAATCCTGAAGCGATAAAGACTGCAATCGTTTCAGCTCCAAGCTGTCAGGTCGGCCTTTGTCTGTTGCTGTTCCTGACTCTGTACACTTTGTTGAGAGTATTGTTATTCCTTTGTCGACCCTAAAATTTCGACGACCATCCATCATGTTTGGAATCATCGCAGATCTATTTTCGTAAGTGCGCTTGGCTACCGGTCCTCCCGAAACTATCATGAATCTGCCCTCTAACTCGTACGGGATAGCTCAATCGTCACGATCCTATTTCCCATCTTCGCCTCTTATAAGGCTCTGCGCTCGTCCGATCCATACCAGTTGGCACCATGGTTGATGTACTGGGTGGTGCTCTCTGCCATCCTCATGGCGGAGTCTTGGACTGTGTTCATCCTTGGATGGTACGTTTTTATTCCTTCATTCTATCCGATTTGGCAGAATTGACGGCTCATGGCACTTTCGTTCCAGGCTGCCTTTCTATAGCTGGTTCCGTCTCTTTTTCTTGACGTACCTCGTCCTCCCCCAGACACAGGGTGCCCGTCTGCTCTACCAAGACTACGTGGACCCTTTCCTCTATCACCATGAACGAGAAATCGAAGAGTTCATCGGCCATACCCACGAGCGTGCCAAGGCTATGGGTCTCCAATACTTCTATCAGGCCGTGGATCTTATCCGGGAGAAGGTCTTGGGCCTACCTCCTCAGCGGCCCGCGACCCCTCCCCCGTCGTCAGCCCCTGCATCGTTCACTCAGTCACTGCTCTCCCGGTTCAATCTTCCGACTGCCGGTGGAGCGGCCGGCGCCCCTTCTGCAGCCCCCAACAACGATTGGCTTTCTGCTATCGGCTCCGCGGTGGCCTCTGTGACTTCTGCCGGCCAAAGCACCGAGAAGAGGGGGGAGGAGCTCTCCTCCAGCGGCTCCTTCTTGCCGCGCGAATTGTCCACTATGTCCCGTAGTGAGAAGGCCCAGTTCCTCTCCAGCCAGCGAGATAAGCTGGAAGTTCTACGCAATGCCTTGGCCAAGGAGGAGCAGAACCTAGGCAATGAGGACGACGGACTCGCGTATGGATCTTCCTTGAAGAAGAATCGCAGTGACAATTCCTTCGACCACATCGAGCATGACGACATCCGCGACCGATCTCCCGCACAGCCTGGCCGCACTCCCAGTGGCAATTGGGGGTCGGGCTGGTTCGGACATGGAGAGCAGCAAGCCGGCTCCTCGGGTGTGGAATTTGCGACCAGGGCCGTTGACGAAATCACCCGCTCTCGTGGCCCTCACCACTAGAAGTAGTCAAAAACATGTCTGTGTTTCGAATGTCAAAACAATTTGTGGCGCTTCTCTCGTGCAACGAGCCCGCGTAAACTAGTCAGTGTGATTTAGAGAAGTGGAATGGAATGTACTTTCTATCCATGCGAAGGCATCAAGTTCGGGTCGCTTATCTACAAGTCCGGTTCGAGCGTATGGTTCGAGCGTCCGGCTTCCTCCTGGGGAATGGGATATTCCGTTGACTGATTTAAAAATAGACGCGATCTCTGATCTGGCATGGGACTAAGGGCTTAGACCTAGGCCGTCCTTCCAGGTAGACGGCGGGTATTGCATCACAATTCACGAGTCGGTGTGCTTGTATGTATGTACTACTACAAGTTGTTGATACAAGCCAGGCTGTTACTGCAGATCCACCGCTTGGACACTACGTAGCCAATGTCTCCCGTCCATATGAACTTTTGTCAACGCGCCTCTCGCCCGTTGGTCCAGCAGGTTATAGGGAGTAGGTATGTACTGTACAGCAAGTCGGGCGGCGCGATCAACCTGATGCGGCCACAGGGGCAGATATGTAACCCCCTTCGTTTCCTGGTAAATGAGTGAATCAGTAGCTGCTAGTCATGCAGGAATATTGGCAGCGATCGACGCCAACCGAGTTCTGCAGTCGCCATGTTTTCCGTGTCGGAAATCGACTAGACGAGGACAAATCAATATCCCGGTCGGCCTGCATTTGGCTGTTTCGGGCCACCTCATACCGTCGGATTGCGCAGGGGATTTCTTCCGACCGAGGGCTTTGTGGTTAACCTGGGTTGGTTCTGTGAAAGATAAAGACGGGATAGTTGTAGTCGAGGGTCAAATGGATTGTGTGATATGTGGTGATGGTTGAGTGGACGGCTGGCTTAGTATCTTGTAGGTAGTAGTTAACTAATATCCTATTGACCAAGTACTGTCTACCTTCCCACCAACCTACTAGTGATGCATGCACCGCTAGATCCGAACCTTGTCGGGTCTTCCGTCGCCTGTAGAGACGTACTCCGTCGGTCCTGGGTGGCACTAGGAACTAACGTTGGAAGGGGATCTGTGCACCTACTATATATACCTATGTACATATATGTATACAGTATATATGTATATAAGAAGGCGACCATGAAATGCAGACCAGTTTTAAAAAGGACATTGTTATTGATCCTATTGATATTGTACAACCATCCTCGTAACGGAGCCAGCCACTGGAGTTTGTCTGAAAGAAAGCGAGAGAAAGAAAGAAAGAAAGTTGCCTGGAGGCCTGGACTGCCATCATGAGATCATGGCGACACCTGAGGCATCTTTGCCACCGAGCACAACGGGGCTGTGAGGGCGCGTGAGTCAGTCCGTCAGTCACTGCCCGAGGGAAAGTTCATCAAGGCAGCCAGTCAGGTTGAACCAGGGCATCAGCGAATTGCGACTCTCTTGTGAAGGTGAAGAGAAGGAGGTGAATGAAGGAACAATCATTGCTCGTCTTGCCGTTGGCCCGCCTCCTCCCGAGCCTGTTCCCGATCGGGAAACCAGCCTGTTTGGGCTGTTTGCCTGCGGTATCGTCGCGTATCGTACTGTAACGTCGCCCGCCGCCGCCGCGCCTGCTGCCTCGCTGCCCTGGAGTTTCCCAGAGGAAAATCCAGATAGAAAATCTCTGGCGGCAAGAACAGAGGCCCTGAGCAGGAGAGAGACTCCAGATAAATCCCTAGACTCGAGCCTAGGGAGAAGGCACGGCCTGCTTGTCCCGCAGTTAGGCGCGTTTATCTCCGCCACACGACGATTTTTTTTTTTTTCTTACGGGCTTAACGAGAGAAAAAAACACCACACCCGAACGAGAAACCAGAAAGGATTAAGGCAAAAATAAATTCGGGAAAAACCAAAAAGTGACGGTCGTTTTTTTCTGGTCCCCTCTTTTTTTTTTTTTTTCCCCTTCCCTTCCTCTCCTCTCCTTTTCCTTTCTTTCTTACCCCAGACCCATCGTCGTTGACCACGACGTGATTCTTCCCTTTTTATTTCATCAAGCCCCCCCTTGTCGGCGGTCTTTTTCTTTTCCTCTTAGTCAGGTTTCTCGATTATCCTGTGGGATCAGTCGAATCCTTGGATGTGGGATCTAGAGCGTGTTCGTCTATTGTAACACGCCTTTGACATCACACTTTCCTATCCGTCGTCAAAATTTTTTTTTTTTGACGTCGTTCCTTTTGACCTTATCCTCCTTCATCCGGCTTTCATCCTCATTTGACTAGCGACTTCATTTATTTCCCTCTGGTGATCGAAATCGACCTGTCTAATGAGCTCGATCCCTCCCAAGTCAGGCCTTCAACCTCAGGGACAGAGCACCTCGAACCAGGCCGCTTCGCACGCTTCCTCCCCATCGCTCAGTGGGAAAACCTCCCCCCTCCCTGCCTCGACGGCCGCCACCAGGTCCTACGCAAACGCGACCAAAAAGTCCGCGACGGACTCGACCGCCGCTCCCGTCACCGTGGGCGGTTCACCACACCATGGGAAGTCGACCTCAGTATCTCCTGTGAGCGGCAAACCCATGCAGCAAACTCAGTCGTCCGGCGTCACTATTGTCAATGGCGCCCCGGCCCCGGCTCCCTCGCAAGGCGACCACTCCCGCAAGCCCTCCGTGACCATCACCTCCGCTGGAACCTCCGGTTATATTCCCAACGGGGCCCCAACAGTCGCCCCAATAGCTTGCAGTTTGGTTTCGCCGCCAACCAGCAGACCTCCCCCAATCTGGGAAATCCTGCGGTTCTGGCGAACCAGCCCCAAGCCGGTTTGGCCGTCACCCCGAATATGAACCCTCGTGTCACCTCACCCCAGACTTCGCCCTCGCCCATCCCCCAGCCCGCCTCGAGCGGTGGCCGGCCACCGCCGTCGTCTTACCAGTCTCAGGGTAACGTTCCGAACTTTGGAAGCTTTGGTGAAGCAGGGGACAACGTAAGTCGAACTTCTTTTTTTTCATTTCATTATATTGGGACCTTGCTTTGTTTTTCTGTCATTATCTTTTGCTTCCTTTTTTTTCTCTCTCTCACCATACACTTTCTTTCCCTTTTGTGATTTCTTTCTTCTTCTTGGGGACAAGGGTGAAAAAAAAGGAAAAAAAAAAGAAGGGAGGGTCGGAGAAAAGTTGAAACACGCGAAGACCCATGCCCTTGTCTTGGCATACCGTGAGAATTCCTGGGATTAATAATAATGTTCATCCACTAGCAGCAGATGCGCCCGAATGCTCAGGCCCCCCTTGGTCCTGGACCTCAGTCGACTCATCTGCGACGCGAATCGTCCCAGTCGACGCACAGTGACATGAGTAACCACATGGTAGCGGTCCGGGAGGACGCGGTGGCTATCCCCACCAGGGTGGCCGTGGTCGCGGATACTCCCAGTCGGGAGGCTATCAAGGCCAGATGCCTTACTCTCCGAGCCACAGCTTCCGCACGCCTAACCAGCCTCGGGGTGGTCACAATATGGGTCCGCAGTTCCATGGCCCTAACCAAGGCCGCCCAATGCCGCCCTTCCCAACTCGCCTCAGGCTAGCCGCAGCCCTGCCCTAGCCAGCGCTCATCCGGCGACGCCGCAGATGAACCCGGTCCCCATGGCGGCTCCGCAGATGCCTGGCCAGCCCTACAGCAACTACGGCCCCCATATGGCCCCGCAACCTGTGAGGACCCATTTCCCCCAGAGACCCCTGCGTCGTGGCCCATTACCCCCAAGAAGAAGCAAGGACAGCGCGTTTTTCCATCCCAGCCCAATTTGCATATGCCCCCTCCTAGCATGCGTCTCCCGCCGCCCAATCTCTCGCCGGAGAGTGGTCAATTTGAACAATATCTAACGCTGATGAAATCCCACCAGTATCCGTACGACGGGAACTATGGCTACTACAACCAGGGTTATCCCATGCAGCAGTACATGGCCCCCCGTCGCCGCAGACACGCCCCGGCATGCCTTACAACCCCCAATCCGGCTTCATTCAGCCTCAGTTCCCCGTGCAGCCCCAGCCGCAGGCGACCTCCCTGTCCCGAAGCCCCTCGCAAGTTTCCAACGATCGACCCGGTTCCAGCCTTGGTCAGGGACAGCCCCCCGCCGGTCCTCAAGCGCCGACTCACGCTCACACCGCCAGCCGCTCGTCGAACAGCCCTGCTCCCGCCGGTAAGCCCAACTTCGTTATCCCTGCTAAAAAGAGCGCGATCGTCATCAAAGACCCTGGCAGCGGCGCGGTCAAGAAATTTGAAAAGACGCCTGCTTCTCCTGCGCGCGCCACTCCTTCCCCCGTCAAGATGACAACGCCTACCCCGACCCCCCCTCCCCGCACGGGCAGCGGTACCGACCACACCCGATCCGACTCCAAGAGCGTCAAGACCGACGAGGAGAAGAAGCAGGAGCTGAAGGACGCGGTGCGCCAGAAGATCGAGCAGGACGAGGCCGATCAACGCCGCAAGGCCGAAGAAGAAGAGCTTGCGGCCAAGGAGAAGAAGGAGGCGGAAGAGGCCGCTCGCAAGAAGGAAGAAGAGGAAGCCGCCCGGAAGCAAAAGGAGCAGGAGGAGGCCTCCCAGAAGAAGGCCGCCGAGGAGGAAGCCGCGCGCAAGGGCCTGGAGGATCTTAGTCTCAAGGAGAAGAAGGAGGACCCCAAGCCCGCCGCGGATTCGCAACCGGCTCCTGCCGACGAGGACGACATCGATTACGATGCTCTGGAGGCTGAAATGGCCGAACTCGAAGCTAAGGAGGCTGCCGCCGAAGCGGCGTACTATGCGAAGAAGCAAGCGGAGAAGGAGGAGAAGGAACGCAAGGAGCGAGAAGAGCGCGAAGCCTACGAAGCGAACATGAAGAACGCCGAACGCGAGGCCGAGGCACTGGAAGAGGCCAAGATGAAGAAGCAGCAGTCTGGCGAGCCGGAGGACAGCAACAAGGACTTGTTCGCGTCCCTGAAGAAGGGCGGTTTCCCTGCCACGGAAAGCAGCACGCCTGCCGATAGTGGCACCGCTACCCCGGCCTCGGATGCCTCCATGGGCCCTCCGCGAAGCCCGCCAGCCTCGCCAAACGGGAAAAGCCCGCTGCGCTGAAACTGGAGACCAACAAGGCGGTGGAGCCGCCTCAGCCCAGCGCCGCGATGAAGGCTTTGCATTCTGCTCGTCTGATCGACGATCTGAGCAAGATCACCTACCCCGCCTCCATTGTGTCTCCCAACCCAGCCTTGAATGCCAGCGCCCCTGCCGATCGCAAGTTCCATTACAACAAGGAGTTCCTGCTGCAATTCCAGAACGTGTTTAAGGAGAAGCCGTCCATCGACTGGGACTCGCGGGTGCGCGAGACGGTGGGAGATAGCGACTCGTCGCGTCCCCAGTCGGCGCGCACCCCCATGATGGGTGGTCGCAACACCTCGCGCGGTGGCGTCTCCCAGCCGTTCCAGATGGGCACCTTTGGTCAGTCTGCTGCGCGCCACAGTTTGCCTCCCGGTTCAACCTCCGAGCAACGATTTGCTCTGGCAAACGCCGCCCGCACCGCTTCAATGGGCACCGGCTTCGGTTCATTTGGACGTCCTGGGCTGGGCATGGGTGCTCCTTCTCTTAGCCGGACCAACTCCGCTAACGCCATGCACGCTGGCATGCCTTCATCGCCGCGCATGGGATCGAGCAACCGATCCAACGCGCCGCAGCGGCAGCCGCGATTCAGGCGAAGAAGGAAGAAGAACTTATCAAAACGATGCCACTCACCGCCGGAAAGGAGGTTCAAGCTCTTCAGGTCTCTTCTACCGGATGGAAGCCTCGCAGTATTGGACAGACTGCTACCGCCGGTCCTACCCCTGCTGGCGCCACTCACATGCCCCCCGATATGGTGCAGCGTAAGGTCAAGGCCGCGTTGAACAAGATGACTCCTGAGAACTTCGAAAAGATCGCCGGTCAGATCCTCGAAATCGTGTCTCAGTCCAAGGATGAGACCGATGGTCGTACGCTGCGGCAAGTCATTCAGCTCACCTTTGAGAAGGCTACCGACGAGGCTCACTGGGCATCGATCTATGCCAAGTTCTGTAAGCGTATGCTTGAGAGCATGAGCATGGATATCAAGGATGAGAACATCCGTGATAAGGCCGGCAGTGTTGTCGCCGGTGGTAGCTTGTTCCGTAAATATCTTCTCAACCGTTGCCAGGAAGAATTCGAGCGTGGCTGGAAGGTCAACCTGCCTCCTAAGCCCGAGGGCCAGACGGAAGAAGCTGCGATGATGTCGGACGAGTATTACGCCGCCGCCGCCGCTAAGCGTCGTGGCTTGGGTCTTGTTAAGTTCATCGGTGAACTGTACAAGCTTGGAATGCTTACGGAGCGTATCATGCATGAGTGTGTCAAGAAATTGGTTGACTATGAGGGTGTACCCGATGAGGCCGAGGTCGAGAGTTTGACCAGTCTTTTGCGTACCATTGGTGCTAGTCTCGATAACTCCGAGAAGGGTCACGCCATGATGGATGCTTACTTCCAACGTATCAACCTGATGGTCCAGACGCCTAACCTGCCCAGCCGAATGCGGTTTATGCTTATGGTCAGTCCCCCTCAACTATGTTCTTGTCTGTCTGTGGAGAAAAATCAACTGACCGGATTTTACTTTTTAGGACATCATCGACCTACGAAGCAGCCGCTGGCAATCCAAGGATGCCGACAAGGGTCCTAAGACCATCCAGCAGATCCGTGAAGAGGTAAGTTTATGACCCATCCCCCTAAATACCCGTATCCGCTCTCCTAACATTGTTTTCTCAGGCTGCTCGTGCCCAGCAAGAGGCCGAAATGGAGCGTCTCCGCCAGCAAGCCTCTCGGGGCGGCCGCCCCAACATGGGCCGTGGCGATTCTCGTAACTTCTCTGGCGGTTACGGTAACCAGGCTCCTCCTCCGGATTACGCTTCCAGCAAGGTCGGCAGTGACGATCTCCGTCGTCTGCGCACAACCCGCAACACCAACCAGCCCATGTCGTTTGGCCCCTCTAGCATGCTTGGCTCTCGAAGCAACAGTGGCCGAAAGAACCTTGGCCCTGGAGGCAACTTAGTCCGTGGTAGCGACGACAGCGCTGCTAGCAGCCGAAATGGAACCCCTACTTCCAAGAAGGATGACAAGGAGACCTCTTCGTCGATCAACGCGTTCAGGTAGGTTGATCTGGCTATTGATATCTTGGTCTTGTCCGTTACTAATACCATTTCCTTCAGCGCCCTGGCTAGTCTGGAAGACCGTGACAACATGGCCACCTCTCCTCCCTCGAACCCAACCTCTCCTTTGCTGACCAAGTCGCAGCCGGCGACTGAACGTCGACCCTCCAAGGCCGGCGAGGAGGCATCATAGATTCTCTTCTTTTTCTTTTTTGGCAATGATAATGAAAAAATTATTTCGTTTCTTCTGGAAAGACTACTTCTTCTTTGCTTTGTTGACATGTTTATGTCCCGTCATGACATACATGTCACATGAACATTCCTCCCTTTCTCGTCCATGATTTTCGACTCAAATGAATCGGTTTCCCATTCTCTTCCTTTTCTTTTCTTTTTTTTTTTATCTCTTTGTCTTCTCCATGCTCTATCATTCATTCCCTGGGAAAGAGGGATATCCGATTTATAATGTACAATGAACGTGTGCTTGTCAAAAATTTCAGAAAAAATTTTCAAAAATATGAGTTGAAGGGATCAAGAGCCCGTAATGGGAGGATGCTGTGAAAAAGAAGCGTCCGCTTTTTCTTTTTGTTGAAGAATCTCCTAACGAAGAGAGGTTGGCTTGCAGGTTACGAGAGTTCTTTACGGCTCTTGTTGCCTCCTTTTATTGATATCTCATTTTCTCTCTTTCTTTCTTTCTTTTTTGTTAACATGCATGTCCAATACCCGGAGAGCTTCGAATGATCCTTCCCTCTCCCTTTCCTTCTGATCCTCGCAAGATCTGACTGACCAGAGGGACAGAGGAGTCAGATCACCGAGTGCTTATTCATGACTTTTTTTTGTGTTTGTTTGTTTTTGGTTTCGTCCGAGAGAGAGAGAGAGAGAGAGAGAGAGAGAGAGAGAGAGATTACGAGTTAGCTATCACTTTTTTTTTGTGATGGCTTGGCTCTTTATTACTAGTACTTTTCGTTGATTATGACTGTTGTTTTGTTTGCTACGCTTTGTATGCATTGCATTCTGGCGATTCATTACCTTATCTATCTACTGGTTTCTCTTTTTCTATTTTTGTTTTGTGCTTCTGTTTTTGCTGCTCTGCGTCTGCTTTTTTTTTCTTTCTTTTTTTTCGTGTTCTTTTCTTTATGTTGTTTAGACAAAATTCGTTAGAAAAAGTTTTCTTTACCCTATTCAATTCTTACTTATTTTCTATTTTGGTTTGGTCGCGAGGATGCTTTCTTTGTAGGTTTTGGCAGTAAGGTAGTGTCCTATAGTAGTATGTAGTAGGTGTATGTTTCGTATAAAGAGGTTTAGGGGTTAGCTAGCGAGGGGGAGATTTCGCTGTTTGGACTATAAGTTGGGTTGGTTGTATGGCTGTTGAATGTCTATTTGTTGGTCTAGCCTACCTAGCTAGGTATGTAGATTCTACCATTCTACAGGTGGTGTGGTTGAAGATTTAGATTTAAGTAAACTTAATTGAAAATCAAGTGCTCGGTGCTGGTAAATGCCTGTTTGCATTGTATGTAGAAAAAAGCTATCTATGCGATAGGCAAGTGAATAGAAACCAGATGAGTACAAAAGACGAAGCAAGAACCTCTTCTAAGTTGTGGCTGGTTGGTTCGTCCTTGTGTCCTGTTCGTATCACTCGAGTATCATATCAGCTAAGTGTATGCTGGATGCTGTCTATGTCTGGACTTCTTTTCCTTGAAATGCTTCCTTTCGATCTGTAGGGATGCTGATGCTCGTTTCTATCATGTGCGTCTTGTAGTGGGATCTGTAGTAACTGACGGGCGGGTCACCTGTCTGTGGTGTTTCTCTGGTGGGGCTTGCGCCTGTGGTCTCTTTTTTTTCTTTCTATGTCTTGTATACAATGTGTATGTATGCATAGAATGAATGAGTGGAGTTGAGTTTGGTCCTCTGGTTGGTATACCCACGAGGGGGAGGAGCTGAGTGGTTGATGACTGATCATCATTATTATGGATATTTATCGCATGGCTGATGTATAAATCAGGCCAAGTCATCGGAACAAGGCCACATGTTGCTGAGAGGCGTGAAGACCAGTGGTTCTGGAAGTAAAGACATGCTCACGAGTCCTGGTCTTTCGATTCGGGGGCATCTTCCGGAGTCACGATCACCGGGATGTTGTATTTAGGACTGCTTACGTTGTCGCCGGTGCTCGAGTTTGTCTGCTCGTCCTCGTTGATCGACACCTCGGTCGAAGCGGTGCTTCCTTGCGTAGAGATGCTATCGTTGCGATCGGACTGTTGATGAGCCGACGGCTCTTCATCCGTTCCGGTGTCACTCTCGGTGGTCTCGGGGCTCTGCGTGGCCGGGCTCCTAGCGGTGTCGACAGGTTCCACGTTCGGAGATGGCGAGTCCGTATCTTCATGGCTGCCGCTGCTTCTCTCGGATGTAGACAGGGAGCTGCGCGAGTTGGTGTAGGTTTTAGGAAGACCCAAGGCTGCGGCAACCGCAGCCTCTTCACCCGGCAGCCGCGAGACGTTGCTTTCCGCGCTGGAGCCGCCGTCGAAGATGTGGCTCCCCCGTCGCTCACTCATTTCCAGGATATTATTGTAGCTGCGTCGAGTCGGATCGGCAAGGCGCTTCTTCTTCTTCTTTTCACGCTTCGTGGTCGGTCGGACCACGATAACGGGAATGGGTGATTGTTGTAAACAATACTTGGAGACGGAACCAGGGAGGAGCCCTTGAACGCCACCAAGACTGCGACCACGCGTACCGACGACGAGGAGGGCAGGTTCGTAAATTCGGATCTTTCTCTCGTCAGCTCAATGATCTCAGAAACCTCGAGAACAAATAGGGACAAAGTAAAGCATACCATGCGCTGGATGATCTCTTGAATCTTTCCGACGGCCAGTTCCAACACCAAGCTGATGGCCTTCTCATTCTGGCTGTTTTTCTGGATCACCTGCTCAAACAGCTTTTCTGCTTCTTTGCGGTACTTGCCCGCTTCAATCCCCGCGTCGCTTGCAATTGTAGAATCTTTCTCAACCGCGCGAAGACAGACAATCTCATCACCATCGTCCACCAACTCATCGATCAACCACTCAAGCGCAAAGTCCGAATAATCGTTCTGGTCGGTACCGCAGAGAAACGTACGACTGCGTCGAGTCGACTGGTAGCCCTTATGTTTGTAGTTCAAGGTGAGTGAGAAGTCGGGGGCATCGGGGTTATCGAAGGTGTCGAAGGAAACACCGCGTTCATAGGTTCTGGCAGAATACAAGAAAATGAGTGAACATTCAAGCGGCGACTCTTGCGAGTCGAGGGAGGAAGGCGGAACTTACTGAGGCGGCGGAGGCGAATGTCCTCGAGCTGCATTCCGATGCTCTTTCTCTGGCACCTCGTTCTGTGGGCGTTTGCAACCCGCAATACTGGACGCCCGGGATGAAGCTTGTTGAGGCTCGGGGCCGCCAATGTTGAACTGGATGGATTTTTGACGAGGGCGATGGGCTGGGGTCGAGACGCGCGAAGGCCGGATATCGGTGCTTTCGAGCGAGTGCTCATCGCTATCGAGCGAATTCTTGGGCGAGGCAGATGCCATGATGTAGAGTGTCGGGGGAGACACAGGAAAGCAGGCCAGAGAGAGGAGGGGAAAGCGAAAGAAAGAGGAGAAGAAAGAGCAGGGATGCGTAGGGTTGTGCACGCGCTATAGAAAGAGCTGTCCCTTTGTCGGCAGGTGATGAGACCAAAGTGAATCAACCCCGCAGCTCAGCCACCGTGAAGCTCCTGAAGTTCTGCAAGTCGTATGATCGGGAGGTCGCAGATCATGGTTTGGAATAGGGAGGAGGATGTACCCTCGGAGGGGGGGGGGTAGTGAGATTGAGCTCTCGAGCAGATAGGTCAGCAGGGGACCAGCAGGAGCTCGTAGTGTTTCAGTTGGAGCTGGGCAATAGGCTAGGGTGAAGGGATGCGAAGGTGAAGGCGCAGGCGGAGAGGAATGAAGGAATGACGCCGCACGCAGGAGGGGTTGCTGCCTAAGGCGGTGACCTGCCTGTCCGGGCAAGTCACGTTGCACGGCACATGACCTCTCCCTACTTTTCTACTTTATTGATTAACCCGGACTCTGCAACCAACTTACTACACGGAGGAATCGGTAGTAGTCACCATGAGCTTGACTATCCCGGAATTCCCATCACCCGAGCAATGATCAACCCTCTATCCAGCGATGCCTCGGCCAAACGTTATGATTCAACGACTATCAACCTAAACCGCAACGGTCCTCCTTGGTTCCTCCGTACCTCGGAACTGACGGCGTCCGATGATCCGCGCGAAGAGAGGCCCAGGAAATCATGAATCTTATCAGCGACGGCATCTACCAGCCGATATTTCCGAGCGGGTCCATTGGGCAATTTGGACGACTTGACCGGAGCGCGACAAGTCAGGCGAAAAAAAAAAAAAAGGGCAACCGATTCGACGTCGGACGGCCAACACTCATCTCGCTCGCAGGCACCAACTCACCGCTGCAGATCCAGACCTTCAGAAATAGTCTGGCGTCGAAATCAATAGTCGCGGCGCAGCAAATCATCGCGGATCGCCCATGTGATGGATTCATCCAGTCGACGGGGCGGTGTGCTCGGCTGGCGCTGAATGATCGGCGGGTCTACTCTGTAAAGTCTAGACTCTAGACACAATAGTCTGCCCAGTGCCCAACGATCGGGTTTCCCTACCATCAAGTGGGCCGGCAGTCCAGCTCGCAAATTTTTAGGGGCCCGTCCGAAGGCAATGGAATATCGTACGAAGGTTCCAGAGTCCTCGGGAATGGGGGAGGTATCGAGATAATCTGATTATGTATTGCAATGAAGTGATAGTTATAGTGGAAAATGGTATGGATGTAATATTCTGTTCTATGCAAAAAAAATAATGTAGCTATGTATAATCGTCATCGTAGATCTTCATGCCATATTTGCCCCCGGGGCCAATATACAACGAGGCCCAACAGTGGGGAACCCAATGCAATCCAAATTTCGTCAAGAGGAGAGTATTATCAAATAGTAATATGCCCAAGTGCGCTCAGGCACGCAATGGTCTGAACACCAGTAAATGCAATTTCACACAATGCAAGATGCTTAATGCCAAATAGCCCACCCAAAAGGCCCAGAATGTTTTTGTGCCCAACTAATCAAAACGCCGGACCCGCTCAAACAATGCCAAAACACGCGAAAAGATTCCCAAGAAAATGAAACAAAGGGGGTATTACATCGCAGGATGAGACAACGACCGGAGCCGTTGAGAGAGAGAAAGTCGAGGCCTAATCAATAGGCCTCGATCAACGGGTTCTGCGGTTGATTGGAGATGTAATACCCCTGGTCCAGTTCGGCCACGGACAGTGGGATCTCGGTGCTTTGGGCTTCCTTCTCGCTGAAGGAGTCCAGGGAGGGCTGGGGTGGGGAGGGCGGCATGGAGTCGTCTTCGGACTCTTCGTCCGAGTCTAGGGCCAACTCGGGCGGCGACTGGCGGGATGGCGATCGGGTGAGAGTCAATTCCTCCAGATCCTCCGCGTCGTCGTATTCAAACTCCGAGTCGGAGTCGGTTTCGTAGTCATCCTCCACTTCCTTCTCGCGGACGACGGGCGAGGGGGCTCGCCGGCGGACGGGCGTGTAGAGGGAGGGTTCATATTCATCCTCGCTCAGGTCGGAGTCGGAATCGTCGTCGCTAACGTCGGAGTCCGCATCCGACAGGTCCTCGGGATCCCAATCATCTTCGGGGTCCTCGACGACGGTCTCAGCCCATTGGATGCGACGCGGCTCGGCGTCGGGGGTGGTCTTGGTGGCGCCGCTGACGGTCTGGTTGAACCAGCGTTCTTGTTCCTGTTCGGCGGCGGCCAGGTCCAGCATGAGCGAGTCTAGAAGGTTGGCGTGGCCGACGAGGAGACGCAGGTCGTGGTCCGCCCGGGAAGCCTCGCGAGTGAGCTTCTTGCGGGCGGTGTGGGCGAGGTAGTATGTTTGCGTGATGCTCATTTTCTTCTGTTGGCGTCTCCGGGCCAGGGAATTGAAGTAGGAGCTGGGGGTCGAGAAGGACTGGGGACGGGAGGGAGAGGACGAGGAAGAGGAGGAGAGAGGAGAAGGAGAAGGAGAAGGAGAAGGAGAAGTAGAAGTAAGAGCTGTGGGGGAGGACGAGAGGGCCATGGCGTTGATGTGCTTATGACTGATGGCTGATGAGCTCACGGCGTGACTCAGGCTGATTCCGGCGGTCGGCGATCCTCCAATCACGGCGGGGCGGTGAGTCAGGGCTTATCGGTACAGGTACTTTTGATCGCAGCCTGAAGAACGCCCGTGCTGGGTCCAATATTCTGCTGGATATGGATAATAAAGATGGATAATAAGATGGATAGTTATGACCCTGGTCGATGTATCCAAATGGCTACTGCACTCGTTGGCTGGGATCCACTGGTTGGCTGGGCTGGAGATGGATGTGTGTACTCTGCATGTATGAACAGAGTATGTATGCCGTAGGTGTGTATGCTGTAGGGTATGTACCTAAGAGTTGATGGACGTGCGAAATATCGGTCTGGGAGCAGAGAGACCAGTCTCGAGGAGGGCATGCAGCAGTTGATATATCCACTTGTTGAGCAGCGAAAGTAGGCTGAATCATTTTGGCTTTAACATTTATAATCCTTTTTTACTTTTTCCTTTTTTTTTTTTTTTTTTTTTTTTCTCTTGTTTTCCATGTGCTAAAAAACATTAAAGCCAGGCCCGTCTAAGTCCGAAGCGCCGATCGGAACCCGGAGGAAACGAGGAAACGAAAGTGACGAAACCACGGAAAGGCAGAGCAACGGGCAGAATAGGCAGATCCATCCGGCCCCACACCGCCAACCCTGCCCGTCCCTGCCCGCCCACCGCCTTTCCGCTGCACCAATCACCGGGGTGCCTCGTGAGTCACCGCCGTAAGTCCGCAGATGACCAATCCGTTCGCTCCGGGCGGCGCTCCGTAAGACGGCGTAATGCATTATTCACTCTTTCTTTCGCTCTCTCATGCCGGATCTTGGCTTGCCTTCCTTCCGTCTACCATGTCCCTACGAAACTAATCTAAACTATATCCGCTAGTTATACGATAATTCTAATCAATTGATTAGTGAGCATTCCAGACGGTCCATCTCGGCTCTTCCAGTCTTCCCTCGATTGCTTTGAAATAATAATTAATGGTCGGGCAGGGATGACTCGATCCTGAGAAATTCCTTAGCTACCTACCGAAGGTGCTCAGCACCTCTCGTAAAGTCGTAACCATGACTGACTCCTGGCAGGTATGACGAAGAAGAAACGGCATGTGCGGCTCTGGCAGGGTTGGGCAAGTCATCATGACTTTGTTCGGTCGTCTGCTGCAGTCTCCGAGGAGGGTCTCCGAGGAGCCCAGGGGCCCATTCTGCCCGGTTCGGTAACCTCGTATTACCGCTCGTAATCGCTCCTCGGATGGCGGCCTCCTGTCGTTCCGCATTGGTGCCAATCATCCCGACATGCTGTACACCACCGTCACCCTCCCCCGTTGATTCCTCCAGAGATCTCCACGTAATCCTATGCGCAGGCACGGAGGCTGGACTGGACTTGGAGGCAGGCTGCCACTTGGCCCCTCCTGGAGTACCGCAGGAGCGAAGGGGACCCTGCGAGCCGCGCACGTCGCCCTCGAATGGCTTTGCACCTTGCGGCTCTCCGCAGCTCACTCCAGATAATCCTTTCCACAAATCCTTCTTGGCAGCCTAACAGCCAAGGAACACCCCGGGGCGGTGCCAGGTAGCAAGCAGATGCGTAGGACTAGGCACTAGGCAGAGAGATACACCTAGATAACCACCCTTCCAGTGAACGGGGTAGGTCCGTACGAGATCAGATCAGTCAACAACGCCGGATCAAATCAGATCATATCAAATCTCCGACACTTAACCCCTTAGCTACATGATTATCCCCAGAACGGGCTTATTTAATGTCCACGGAGTCAAGCGTACAAACAATGTAAGACACGGACACAGCCTTGTGGATCTGAGCCACGATCCTGTCAGTCGTATTCGGCAGTTTGCCAGCTACAGAACATCGCAAAAAGAAACTGATTGTGGATACACAAAATGTCCATGCATTGAGGGGCGATTTGCAAATCGCATTGGATCTGATTTCTATGTAAGAACCGTGTATTCCCCCCCCCCCTCGTCAATGACCGCACAATGCGTGAACTCCCGGTCCTGATTGCCGAATAAACACATCTGCTGCAAACCATGGCAGCAGCCTTCCCTCTCTGTCTACCTCGAACAATGGCATTCTCGACCAGAGGCTGTCATCATCCACGTCCGATGATGTCATGACGTCACCATCCCGATTGATCCCTGCGACCGGTGCAACTGATCCTGGCGATCCAACGCCATGATTTCACCTGGTCTAGGCGACCTTGAACAATAATGACATGCCATCATGAAAACCTGTCAGGGGCAAAACCGGGATCGTCAAAGGGACAGAAATGGAGCTGGCATGAGGTCAAGTAAAAGGGTTTGTACGAAGCATAAAGATAATGGGTTAGTTAACTATGCACATAACCTCCGCTGAGTCATGCTCGGGGTCGGCGTTTTTCTCGCCGGTTGTCCGTCTGTCAAATCTTCCTTCTTCACTCCATCCGTGGATCGGACCTGCTCGCTGCCTCGGACCCTTAAGCGGATCCAGTTTAGGGCTGATGATTTTTTTTTCCCTTCGTTGCTTCTGCGCCGAGTTCCGAAGGCTCCTCAGAGAAGTCTTGACTCTTGACTCACATGGAACCAACCAGTTGCTCCACTTTTTTTTTTCCTGCTCGTACGGGTCGTGCGAACTTACTCATTTGTGAATTGTCCAATCGATTTCCCATTCTAGGTTTCTTCGGACTTATCTTGCCTTCTCCGGTGTTTTGACTCTGATGAAGTCGAAGATGACTCGGCTGCAGATGAGAAATTTACTCTCTGCCCGTCAGCGTTGCCCCGGCCCACTTGGGTCTCGATTGGTGGTGACCAGCCGCTAGATCAAATATGATAGTAGTTCGCGCTACTAATGAGCGTGCATCTGCGCGGTATATACCAGCTTCGGTCAGTCCGAGAGGCAGGGAAATCGGAATGCTGATGTGCGACAATGGTGAGTTCCGGCGCTCCGAACAGACAGCCAATGTCCTGCAGACTTCCCTTCGGCACCATGGCCATAGCTTGCCTGCTCCGTCCTAGCCGGTCAATTAAACAGATGACTTCTGTTGTCCTATAGCTACAAACAGCGATACTCTGCGTGACCGTTCAAGCAATTACTGCATTGGGTAACGGCCCTACTCATACCACCCTCTCCGTTTCCCCGCTATTAGCCTCACCATGCAGGAAGAAACTGCTCAGGTTCGACCCCCGTCTCTTCAGCCACCGCTTCCACGGCCACTCTCCCTGCTCTCCTCCGTGCACCTCGCACGGCAACAGGATCGCATGGTCCAGCGCATGTGGCAGACCACGATGTCGACCACGCACCTGCATCGCGATGACGATCAACTTCGACACGTGTTGAAATTCTGCGCAGAGGCTCGTCTCGGTCCCCGGATACCCCAAGGATAACCCCACCGTCCCGTAAGAGGAGACAATCTCGAAGAGGATGGGAAAGAGCGAAAATGCAATATCTTTGCTGTGTGGCTGCAGCCGGGGCCCCTCTGCCATGGCGACGAAGAAAAACCCTAGCATCACGTACCAAAGATCGAACCCGAGCTGACGCTGGATGTGCGCAGCCAGTCCGCGGTTCGCGTTTGGCTTGGACGCTTCGCTTTCATCATCATCATCGTCTTCGTCGTAGATGCCGAGACTCTTTTCTTCGTATACGTTGGTCTTTCGGATGGCGATGGCAATGGGAAACGCAGAAATATACATCATGATTACGAAGGAGACTTGCACGGCTGGGTGTAAGTGACCCAGCGAAATAATGCTAAAACCGGCCGTGCGGGTGGACGCGATCTGAAAGAGTCCGTTCACAAAGCGAATGCCCGGTGAAACGATCGTCCCCCTGGGATCTGATACACCGTCAGCACGTGTTGATATCATAGCTGCAAATTCGACTTCGGATTTGAGATGACTTGCCTCTTGCATGGTATAGAAAATAACCAGGTCAATTGCGTTGAGTATCAAAAGCACTGCAGCTAGTCGCCAGGTTTCCGCGCTAGGAAAGAGCAGCGTGAAGCATCGTCGCGGGTGATTCAGAAGGTATTGCAGTTCTTCGTCTAGAGCGGTTCCGTACGATGTCGTCTTGGATAGAATCCAGATGATTAATCGCAGCATGCATGGAAACCCCGTGTTTCCGATCACGATGAGAAACGTCATGACCAGCAAGGGAAAAGCATCGGTGCGGAAGGAAGCCATCGAGTTTCTTGTCAGGGTGTATCCCAAGTCGTTGAACGCGGAGCTTGCAGTAAACACAGCCCACCAGGAGGGAGCGACACGGATGTCTGAGAAGATTGGATCGTCTCGTCGGTTTAGAAGCGTCCACGCCACAAAGAGCACCACACCCAGTATATGGAATGCCAAAAAGTAGCAGACGAGGATGATAAGCAATGTTTTTAGCGCCCTGTATTCGATGCCCCCCAGCTCCTCCTTTTGGGCCTCGTTCCAGTCCGAGTAGCTGGCGATGGACGACTGCCACATCAAAGAGGGCAATGGCGGCAACATGGTAGCATCGCCCAAACTGCCCGAGTCGACGGAGCGCCGGCGAGACGCTAATGCCTCGAGCGGCGTCTCGGTTTCGTCCCAAGCTCTCTCTCGTCATCGAAGGTGATATGAGGGCTAGTGGCTTGATACCTGCGCGGAGATACGTCCGTTGTCATCGTCTATCCTCCCTAGCAATGGCTGCTCTTCATTATCCCTGCCCGGCCAAGGCGGTACTATTGGTCTGCTAATGTTCACGGCGTGTCGCTCCTGTTCCTTCGAGCTCCTGGTTCATTCGATGACGCTGCGCCGGCAGAGGGTCTTGGCATCGTGAATGGCGCCCCCGAACCGCCTCCGAAACCAATACAGACGTACGAGAACGAGGAGCGAGTGCATGAAAACGACATTGGTGACCATGGGCACCATCCACAGTATCACCTGCTGCACAACATGAAGCCGGTTGAGATCGACCGGATTTAGACCTGTTTGAGTCGCTGCGCCGGAGGCGAGAAGCAAGGCATTGATATAGGTAACGCCGCCCGGGATATAGAAGATTACCGAGGCGAAGAGAACCCAAAAGGCGATGTAGATGTAATGATGATACAATCGCAGGGGAGAATTATTTCGCGGAGACATCGGTGGAAGGGAACGAAGAAGGCTGCAGGGCAGCTCAACTAGAAGACGACGTCGATTGAGCAAGATCCAGCAAGGTAGGGGAGAAGAAGACCGGCCCAAACCCAAATAAATGGAAAGGACCGTCTTGTTCCAACAGGACTCTTGCACAAGCCAACAAATCTCGTCTGGGCCGGGTGTCATCGCTTCATCCTGCATGCCTGCGCTGTTTAATCATGACCATTGGGAAGAAAGGAAGGCAGGTAAGCTTAAATAGCGAGCGAAAAAGTTTGCCGAAGGGAGGCGGGGGGAATCCTGCTCCAAGTTGAGTATTCTCCTTATGCGAGGTGTTTTTATGGGAAGCTGGAAGCTCCTCGCGGTCTGGATCCTCCGAGGGAAAACGATGGGCGGGCCAACCGATGGACCAGAATAATCGCTCATTTGCCACCATTGACATCACGGTGAGTGAGGCTGCTCAACCTTGATGGGTAACGTCTCGAATGGGCAGGAAGTAGCCAAGACATGATCCTTGATGCTCATCAGATGGTGTTTGGTGGCTTGTGTTGGTTTTGGTGCAATCATTGATCGATTAGGGCCGCCTCGCCATGTTTTGCTCTGAATCTAGAGCCATTCAGTCGCCATGTCAGTGGTTTTTCGTTTGAGGAACAATCCTTCTCGATTCATGGGTAGCATAGCTGATTGAAACCGTGATCCAGGATGCTCAAAAGCTCTGTCGCCATGTGAGAATGGTCAGTCGTCACAATTACAGTAACATGTGCTAATGATGACATGCTTTGACAGATCTGACCAAGCAATATTCTTAGTTTATCTACCAAGTCAAACCATTAAGAGACACTTTTCAACAAACTATAGAAATACTTCCATGTGTGAAACTGATACAGACTGTACCAGAACTTGATGCCAATAGTTCGCATGTGCATTGACTGCCCTATTCATCGTGATAAAAGACTTCCCAGAAATAAAGACTAGGATCGCCTTATGTTGAGAAGCTGGAGGATCTGCAATCCCTCTCGGAAATTGAGGAAACAATACAATATGCGCAAGTCGATAATGCGACAAATTGGGCTGATATTTCGGTCCCATACCTCGCTTCTCTTCGTATGGCGACCGACCTTTCTGCGCATTTTATGGCTCGATACCGATTGATTGAAGAGGGATAACCCAATATATGCCATAATTATCGGTCTGGAATTTATCTCAGGCTGAGGTGATCTGCTGGGAGCTGGCAAAATCGCAAGTCACTTTGATAGCATATTGTTGCGACTGGAGCGTTAGGCATGAGCCTTTGGAAGCCGGAGGAATTGATATTCATGGAATTATCTGATAACGCCTATATTTGAATAAAGTCTCGAGAAATCTCCAGCGTTAGCTACACATCATCGTATACTGGAGGGCATTGATGACATCCTAGGACGTTGACGAGCTGGATGAAGGAGTGGCTGATCTGAACCATGCTTAGCCTACAGGTACTTTCAACTCTGTTCAAACTAATTCTGCAGACTAACCACCTCATCACGGCTAATCTCCCCTGTCCCACCTTTGCAGGTATTCCGGCTGAAATTCCCGGCTATAGATCCTTCCCCTGCTAAAATGCACGCTAGACAGGCTTGAAACAGCGTCTAGCGCATTTCGTCACGGAGCGACCATCATCCTATCTGCAGTAAGTGACTCTTCATGGTCTGGATCCCTGTAAATGCGGAGAAGAAGCCGTCCTCCACAATGCCTTCGTCTGTCCTTGTCTTCCGCTCATCCGTCGAAACAATAAATATATAAACTGTGAAGGCTGGCACAATACTTGCAGCTCCGAGTAGTACTAGCAGCCCACAATCAGTTAGGAATGTGCCACAATGACACCCATTCCCATCCTCCTCTCCGTTATCCTGTACGGGCTCTGCTGTAGCGCCCGCGCCTTTGGCCATGACAAACTCATGCCGCGCGGAGGTTCTCTCGAGCAGATCACGGACTTCGGGGCTAATCCCACCAACGTCGGCATGTACATCTACGTGCCGAATAACCTCGCTTCGAACCCGGCCATCATCGTAGCCATTCATTACTGTATGTCCCAGACTATCACCCTTCCCTAGCCCATATTTCGCACAGGCGCACTGGGAGAGCGAACGAGCCAGTGGTGCGGACAAGCTGACAAGTATGTACCTGACTGTACCAGGCACCGGCACCGCGCAGGCTTACTATAACGGCTCTCCCTACGCCACCTACGCCGAGCAGCACGGCTTCATCGTCATATACCCCGAGAGTCCGTACGAGGGGGGATGTTGGGACGTCAGCTCGCACGCGACTTTGACGCACAACGGCGGCGGAAACAGCAATTCCATCGCGAACATGGTCGCGTGGACCATTGACAAGTACGCCGCGGATAAGAGCAGGGTGTATGTGACGGGGATGAGCTCGGGGGCTATGATGACGGTGCGTATTGCTTTCTTTCTTTCTTTTGTCTTGTTTTGCCCATTGCCAGGGGTTTCTTTGAAAACTTTCTCTCTAACACCCGAGGATGGAATCTAGAATGTCATGGCAGCAACATACCCCGACCTCTTCGCCGCGGGGATCGTCTACGCCGGCGTCCCGGCCGGCTGCTTCTTCAGTACCGCGGACCAGCCGAATGCCTGGAACAGCACCTGCTCGCAGGGCCAGTCCGTCACCACCCCCGAGCACTGGGCCGCCATCGCAGAGGCCATGTATCCCGGCTATGACGGCGCTCGGCCCAAGATGCAGATCTACCACGGCAGCGCGGACGCCACGCTGGATCCGCAGAACTACCACGAGACGTGTAAGCAGTGGGCCGGGGTGTTCGGCTACGACTACGACCGGCCGCAGGAGAAACGGGAGAATACACCCGTGGCGAACTACGAGACTACCATCTGGGGAGAGAGGTTGACGGGGGTGTTGGCAGGGGGTGTGGGTCATGGGATTCAGATCCAGGGGGAGGAGGATTTGAAGTGGTTTGGGTTTAAGTAGGAGAAGGGTTTTTTGGGGGGGGGGGGTGGTTGTGCTCGATAATGAAGTATATTGAGGTTATTATAGGGGTGAACAATATTCAATTTATTTGAAGAGTCTGTTGTAAGACAGTCAAGGCGCTCGCTCCCTCCCAATCGCTCGTAATCTAGGCCCCCATTTCCAGAGGACCAGCGGCAGTGGTAATGCCAGTCCAATACATAGGAATGCCAGCAGGCTGTTGCCCCATCCATACCCAAGTCGGTCGTACAACTGCGGCGCGAAGATCGGGAATGCAAAGGCGAGAACGTAGGAGAGCACACGCATGGCCGCGTTGGCCGAGGCCGTGTGAGTGATGAACTCGTCCAGCAAGTAGGCCAACAGGCCCTGGCCGACGATGAAGCTGCCGCAGGTGAAGATCGCGGCGCCGATATCGACCACGATCCAGGGCGCGCGCTTCTCGGCTGACCACCCGTACAAGAAAAGACCACTGGGGATGAGCAGCACGCTGGGAACCAGATAGGGCACGCGGAACTCAGGCATGGATGTCGAGGGATCGCCGGATCGGGCTTGCATGCGTCGGTAGATGAAGTCCATGAGATAGCCGCCTAGCTGGGCCGCCAGGGTCGTGCCGATGGCTATGGCGATGTAGTTCAGACTGCCGATTGTTTCGGACTGGTTGTACTGCTCTATCCAGAGGTTGGCGTATGTAGAGAGCATGAGACTGTATATGCCGAAGTCGAGGGCGTAGACGATAGAGAGGAGCTGGATAATGGGACGGTGAATCAACAGGTGAAGGGGGCGGTAAAGGCTCTTGCGAAGTTGAGGGAGTAGGCCTTCGGGCTTTCGGTGCGGAAGGCCACGAGCTTGGGCATGTGCTTTGCGCTGCAACAAGACGGGCGTGTAGGATTCTTTGATTACGACGGTGCCCAGGGCCAAAACGGCCGCGTCAAAGAGAGACAGAATCCAGAAGAGCCAGTGCCAGTGGAGGTTCTGGGATGCAAGACCACCAATGATGGGGCCTAATGCTGGACCCAGGAAAGGGATCAGCGTTGCCAGGGCTAGAGATTTCCCACGGTCTTTGGCGTGAAACATGTCGGCCATGATAGGACCTGATAACTGGATTCTAGATTAGCTCACTAGGGCTGCTACACTGTGGATTTGCAGGGTGGTAAGTCAAGAAACTTACAGCCACACCTACGCAGCCTCCAATCGCAGCCAGAAACCGCGCAGTCATCATCAGCCCAGGAGAATTACCGACTGGACAAAGGCTATTCCACAGTATATACCACACGTTGCAAACCATCCAGATGGGCTTGCGACCATAAATCTCCGACAAAGCGCCGACCAAAAATGGGCCGAACCCGAGACCTAGCATATAAATGGAGAAGGCGATCTGAGTTGCTTGCTCACTCATGCGCAGGTCTTCGGCAATTTGGGTCAGTGCTGCGGCCATCATACTGGCGGACATGAGGCCCGCTAGTTGGGCACAGGATATGACTATGGCTATGGAGACTTTCCGGGTCGTAGTCCAGTTGTAGGGATTTTGAGGATCCTCGGGGCCGTCCCAGGTTGCCTGGCAGACGATTATTAGTTGAATTGCTTGTGCGAGGGCGGTGGTATGTCAGGCCAAGGCAGGAGGACTAACCCCATGTGCTTCATTGAGCTCATTAAACTGTGCTTGGGCAATTAACGCCTCTGTGTTGTCTATCTCATTTTGAGCCTCCTCGCCTGGAGATGACTTCTGTTCCTTTGAAGCGATCATGAGGACGATCTGGTAAAAAAAAAAAATGAAAGTCGAGGCTATCCGTTACGCAGAGTACTCAGAGAAACCTCGGACACCTTCCCATGCAAACGACTCTGGTCTTAATTGCACAGATCATATATACACCGAGCCCCGGGAGTTAGGGCCAAGTTGAGCAATGATGACCGACTCCCGAACAGATAAGTAGATACCCTATCAATGCCTTTTCCGAGCATCTTTACTGTGAGTCAGATAATAGCCTCATCCCGCAGGATCGCATCTAATCTAAAGCAGTAACGTGCGCCGAACCCGAGCTCGTTCGTTTAGGACTTTGAATATGGCCAAGAGGCGCTAAGGTTGGGCTGGTAGCTTCCCCTGCACTTAGTTGAGATGGTATATTTGCGTATTGGAGAGCCGGTTCAGTTGGAGGGGGACACGACATGAGATGGAAATAAAACCCTTTCATGTGGTGGAATGTATCGAGTCTTTGCTTGATGAATGGAGAGAAGAAAAGAAAGAAAGAAAGAAAGAAGAGAAGAAGAAGAAGAAGAAGAAGAAGAAGAAAAGATGTTTGCAGCCCCTTGCTTTGCATGGTTTATCTGCTTTGCATAGTGCGCCCAGTTAGGATTTAGCGTCATGCATGCACGTCGACAGAAAAGAGGAATGAATAAGAAAATCCCTCGAAATATCTTGTTTTCTATTAAAAAGAGCTATTGGATACCAACACAAAATAGTACGTTTATCTATAGCAGGGATGGTATGCACCAGATC
The DNA here is from genome assembly GCA_002215965.1 of Aspergillus persii. NCBI lineage: Eukaryota > Fungi > Ascomycota > Eurotiomycetes > Eurotiales > Aspergillaceae > Aspergillus > Aspergillus persii. Next base: position 2,951,709 of record NGZO01000006.1, on the reverse strand, counting down.
GGCTGTCCCTATAATGGCACCCAGTCAAGTTTCACGGCTCGGGAGAAAGGAAGGCCATTGAAGGATTAGTGGAGTTTTTAAAGAGTGAGGGGTGGGATGTGCTCTCTTACTCATACCGAAGGGATTTCGTATCTGTCTTGTAAGTCTTCTTTCCTTTAAAGCCTGATTGTCTCCTGCTGACTAGTTCTTTGCATTAGTTCCACCCCGGATGGGAAGATGGTTGGAGAGCATCATGATATTGCCTTTTCATACAATAATGGTCGGCCATATATTACCATTATCGGCCGGAGCTGATCAGACCAATGGAGTCCGACATACCTTAGGTATGGTCTTATTCTTACCAACGAGCTGTTTATGACATTATGCGTGTAATGATTGCTCATGACCATGGACAGGCAAATTGAAGGTCAATCACACGCGGTGGAAGGATACACAGCGTTTTAAGCAGCTGGTTTATGACAGTTCCTTTTCCTTGTCTCTGGCTTTTCTTCCGTGACAAAATTAAATTGGATGAAGTTAAAGACCTGGACATTCTTGACAAGTTGGGCTAACTACAGTAGATAAAAAGTAACATTCCCTGACTGGAAAACCCCTATCTCTTCCTTACATGCTCCTGCTCCATTAAATTAATAGAAAATGCTTCCCAATAAAGTGTGAGTGCTACGCCACAAGGACCAAAAACCAGGCTCATCGCAAATAGGCGAGACGAAAGAGACAAAAATGTTGGAGCTTGCCGGTTGTACGGATGCCCACGCGGTCCTACACTGTATGTGGTCGAGCTTCCTGAATACAAGCATTTTCGCACCGATAGAGCTGTCCATATCGAGCCACACGCATCTGATAATCGCTGCCCTTCGCCGTCATCGAGGATGTTGTCGATAGTGATAAACTCTGTTTTTCCTATTAAGCGAGCTCTGGTGCAGAACTATGCAAGATGAGATGGACTTAGGCGGGCCCAGTTGTAATCTATGGCAGGCAGGGTGCCTAGCCCCTATGTTGGGGGAATCTTCGGGTTGGCTATAGACCATCAGATCTTGCGTCAAGGCAAAGATAGCCCTGAGGGGACATACACATTCCTCCCAGACCCGGCCGGGGCCATACTTCTTTCGCCACTCAGAATTCATGTGGATCATGTATTCGATAGTGAGTTCGCCTTTCGGTAGGGGTCCAAGGACCAGATTACCGGCATACCACACAGTAACCACCCCAGGCACCACTTTGAGTTCGCCACGACGGTAAGCGTTCAGGATAGCATCGTGATTGACCGCATCGTCGGGATGAACAGAGTTATAATCGAGGTCGAGGATGGTTGCAGGACGAACTATAGGACGATCGCGGTAAATGTATTTCATAACCTTGATCCTCCACAGGACATCAGGGTCGAGGTCAGCCGGCTCGCCAGGGTCGATACTACGCTAGCATGTCAATAGCTGGGCGGACGATGGTGGGGACACTCTAATCCTTACGGAGGTTCTGACGGCGTCTCCTCCAAATATTTACGAAGTGCCCTGGTAGCAAGTTCGACATTGATTCCTCTTGCGATAGTGTCTTTGTATGTCTTAATCGATCTGTTTCTTGTGCTGAATAAAATAATGATTAGCTTGGATTCCACGAGCCGGCATGTGACACGTCAAGGCATATTATACTCAACATAGTCGGCATTGAAGAGAGCGCGCTCCACATTCTTCTTGGGATACTTCTTTAACATCTCATCCACAGTAAGCCCCTTTGAAGATGGTGCGGGGGTGTTGCTGTCGTTTGTTTGTTCTGCCATCTTTCGGGGGCGATGGACTAACGGTAGGTTGTCTACCATTTGTACGACATGGACAGACCGAGAACAAGGATAGAGTTGATGATATTCCACAGATATGGGTGAAATCCGCGGCAACCTGGGGAGAGAAGCTGGACTATCTAGTGAACAATGCCGGGGAGGTGTTAGATTGCGATGGCACGAGCCCGACACACCTTCGAGGTGAATTTCTGGGGACCCTTGTGAATGATTCAGGAATTTGCCCCTCGTATGATGTCCACTCGGGGGACAATTGTGAATATCAACTCGGTTGCCAGCGAGACATTGCCCCTGTGGCTTGGTACGTGATTTCCAGGGAACTTTACATTAAAACCCTCACCAACCATGGTGGATAGGCATCTATCCCAGCTCCAAGGCTGCATTGCGAGCCCTTAGTAAAACTCTTCACATGAAATTAAAGCCGTTTGGGATCCAGGTGCTTTCATCGTGTAGTATATTTACCCAATGCACCTCCCAGATCGCTTCAACCACTAGTTAAAACTCCTTCGAAAGTTTCAAGACCGGGAAAGAAACCAGCCCAGCAGCGTTAGTTGGCATAAGCACCCAACACATTCCACCAGATATGAGAAGAGTTCAAAATATAAAAATTAAAACATTCAGCAGCCCGGATTCTTTAGGGATTATTTAGGGTCCTTAGGGTCTTTAAGAACTAGAGTATATATATATCTTTTTCTTTTTAGGGTATTTAGAGGTATTTTAAGTTATGTATTTAGGTTTAGACAGATTCAGAATATCTTAGATAGATTTAGGAATTAGGACTTTCAACAGGTTTAGATTATGTGATTTAGCTCGGGCAGGTTCAGAAATCCTGTTTTAGTATTCCGAACCTGTTTGAAGTTATGATTTCTGAACCAGCTGGCCTAGTTAGATTGAATATGAATCTGGCTTTAGCCCTTAACTGCACCATAAGGGCCTACCAGTTTCGCTTGTCGAACCTGGAACCTGGCATGTCTTGAAGAGAGCCTGGCAACCTTCTGTTAAGCCCATCCTCTTGGCCATTTCAATAGATCGCACGCTGGTAGCATATATTCTTCCTCCTGCATCCTTGTTGTGATTTTGAGGCTTTGGACTTTGACAGTCCCCAAATTCACACTTGCCTCCCTTCTTGCCCTGAATACATTGGCACGGAGCAGGTGTTTTTACCCGCTCAATTGCCTCTTTTATAGCCCTTTTAACTTCATCTTCGTATAGAGGCAAAGGTGTGTTTCTGGCTTTATTGATATCCTCCTGAATGCGTTTCGTATTCCCGGGCAAGTCTGGGAGTCTTATACCGAATATCGGAGCAGGCGTGGTCGCCGCCTTTAACCAGTCATCTAGGAACTGATTTTTAAATTCGCGCTCTAGCTTTGCCGTATGATTAAGAGCTATAGATTCAAGCTTCATTTGTAGCTGATATTTGCTTTCTGCTATTGTTGCACAGATTTGTCGTTTAAGCTCCGGTTGTACATGCGTGCTAATATCAATATTAGCGCTTTCGTCCAGTTGCACATTAGGCATAGTAGCGTTTGCCGATAGGACCTTGTGAGCAGCATGTAGATCGCCTGTCAGCTGCGACGCCTGATATAAAGTGAGTATTTGGTATGTCGAGAACTGAGTTGTAGCATTTGCAATAAACTCATCCGAGTTAAGATGCTTAATCAGTCTTCGAACATTGTGAAGCCATCCCTCTGCACCCTTCCTCGCAAGGAGCTCCATGTCCCAGAATTTGTCCCGCTCATTTTCTGCTTTTATCCAATTACCAAGCTCTTCTCCTATTTGCATTACCAGCGCTATTTCCCAGAACCCGGAGACCGCTAGGGCGTCTTCAGTGAAGCATAAGGCGGTATGGATTGTGTCAATGTGTCCCTGCTCCACGCTGTCTGCAAGCTGTACAGCGCAGCCGATGCCAGGCAAGATAGACGTCACGACTGCGGCTTTATCTAAGACGCTGGCATCGCTTGAGAATACATCCGCAACAGCTTTACCATAGAGTGCAAGTCCGGCAATAGCCAGCGCACCCTCCCCGGTCTTGGTGGTAAGTTCGGTGATTTTCTCACGCCGCGGCGTACTGAACTCTGGTAGTCGTGCACTTAGCTCGTTATATAGCTGGTCCTGCTTCACCACGCCGCCATAATCAAAATCTTGTAGAAGATTTTCGAAACTTTCTTTAGATTTCTGCTTGGCTATCGCCATTACTTCGCCATCATCGGCCGGCTCGTTGTGCGGGGTGGTCGGTGTTTCGTCAGTAGGCTTCCCTGGCTTCTCGCCAATTGGCTTGTCCATCTCAGAAGTCTCCAAAGCTGAGGCGTCACTGATGCCCTCCTCCTCCCAGTTGATGCATTCACTTTCCTGACGACGCAGACGGCTTTGACCCCGTAGACATGAAAACCAGCTAGATGCCGCTCGCTTTGATTTCTTGTTCTCCATGAATGGCGTCTTGGATACCTTGACTGTGCCATCGGGTTTCCTGGTGACCTTGTACGCGAAGCGTATATTCTCGGCAGGGATCTCGCCTATGACGGCAAACTCGAGGTTTGGATCGTTTGGCCGCCCGGAATTCATCATCCAGAGGCCTTGCAGGCCTTCTGGGTCGATCTGGTAGGCATAACCCTCAGCGATGGGGGCCCTACCCTCCGAGATAGCGAGGGCTTCCTCACGCGCGCCTCCAAGCGCGTAGTTCTTGCTCGATGCTACCTTGAAAGACCGCGACGTAGACACATAGCCGCCTTCCGAGCTGCCGCCCAACCATAGACTCAGGTCCAGGTTTGTCCCCTTTGGCCGGAATCCCTCCTTAAATATAACGTCAGGCGGCCGTGTATCGCCCCGAAACAGCGTCCGTGACTTGGAAGTGCCCCTGACTTGAATTCGGGCGGCCTCCTGTCCCGATATCATCTTCGACTTAACATTATCGGGTATCGATTTTAGTTGCACGCCGTCACGTTTCCCCAGCTTGGAAGGCATCGACCGCTTGCCGCCCTTCTCGTTTATTTGGACCTCACCGCGCCAGACCGACTCTTGGGGCTTCCAGTCGGGTGTTAATTTTGGCTCGGTTGTTGCAGGTTTTGGGAAATCCCCGGGCCCTTTTGGCAGTGGCGGCGGCGGCGGTCCCCCTTCGAGACCCCGGGCGATTTGTCTTTCATTATCGACGCTATGAGGAATTGCACAGGGTTCTCGATCCTCCGGCAGCCATTGATTATCCTGGAAATGATTGCATATGCCTCCCTTGGGGAATTTGGTGAGTTCCCATGAAGGCTGCAAAAGGAGGAAGAGTATTGCCAGCGTTTGTAGCAGCATCTTGGACTAACTGGGACAAGATGTAATGATAACACCTGAAAAATGACCAAGACTTGAATAAGCCGGAATAAATGCCGAAATAAATGATCTCGAGACGCGATTGTATTGAAGAAGATAAAGTCTTAACGGCGTCTACAGGAGCGAGTTTTGGGATTGCTACTGGGCCAGGATACTTATAAGGGCCTGATGGTTGGGCTCGGGCCTGAAATCTAGGCCATCAGCCCATAGTGGGTTGGGTTATGAGCCCGAGATTCAGGCCCATTTGTGGGCTCTAATGATATCTATCTACGCCCCTTAAATCTAGATCGCTGCGGGACTAGAATGTCTAGGTCTTAGGCACCTAGATTTTTAATAGTCTAGAACGGCGTCTACAGGAGCGAGTTTTAGTAATATTATTAGACTAGAATACTTATAAGGGCCCAATGGCTAGGCTCGGGCCTAAAATATAGGCTATTAGCTTATAGTGGGTTAGACCGTGGGCCCGAGATTTAGGCTTATTTATAGACTCTAATAATGTCTATCTACACTTCTTAAATCTAGATTGCTGCGGGACCAGAATGTCTAGGTCTCCGGCACCCAGATTCTCAACATTCTAGAATTAAATGTATTGAAACAGTGAAACAAAACAGAGGCTTGTGTTTCATATGTTTATATACATTACTGTCACCCCCAACGTCTCCAGTGGTAACACTAAAACCCAAAACCGCATGGCCGAGTGTTAAGATCGAAATATTAGCTTTCAGTTCAGGATTTAGTGCGACAGGTTCAGAGCGCCAAGGCCAAATCTCTGAACCTGTTTGACCTTGGCGCTCTGAACCTGTCGCACTAAATCCTGAACCTGTCCTAACTGCGCCCCTCAATCGTTGGCCGATAGTTTCCACGCCATCAGAATTCTGTAACTAGACCTCGACAAAACCGGGTCCAAAGTCAGGACCCAAACCCACAGGTCGAAGTATAGACCCAAAACCCATTCTTGGCGGGTTTTGATAACCCAAAACGGTAAACCGCGGGTTGTGTCGAGGTCTAGTTATTTATTACATATAAATATAGAAAAATAATAGTTTTGTAGGTTAATTATGGTTTATAAATAGGTTACCAACCAGTCCTTAGGGCGGTTGTACAACGGTTCCGACTGGTTTTGTAGTTAGCGGTGCCGTATATATTACCTAAATAGAAAATATTCGATCAATATCCATGCAACCATGCTCCAGACCAAACCAGGCACGCTTTCTCCGAAACTACCAAAGCACTTGAGACCAAGCAGGAAGTCCCGTATGCCAGAAGCGAGACCACCGCAATGTGAAGGGCTGAAGCCAGATTTATATTCAATTTAGCTAGGCTCCGTTGGTGGGACATCTTGTACAGCAGCAGGGTACAGAAGGTTTTTTATCTTTTTGATTCAACCATTCCTTTTTCGGCGCTGGATACTCCATAGTATCATTCTCATGGATCCATTTTCTTTTCCTTGATACGCAGTTGTGGCGTGGCTCCTCAATTGAATGAGCATCATAAAAATGGCGTTGAAGGTCCATGGTGGTGCTGTAGTCTCTATTCTCACAGCAAGGATGAGGGCACTGAATAGGCCCTTTCTTGTCGACTCCCGCCAAATGTTTGTTATCGATGTGATTTATCAGGGTAGCTTTCTCTCGCCATTGTTGGAATCGGTGCTCGGGTTCCTGGCTTTTGTCCCCTAGGCAAAATGTTGAAGTTGGCCTAGATGGAAGCGACAGTGCTCCCTCCAGGCTTCCGTAGTCTGAAACCACTTGGCACATAAATAGCACCACTCAAGGAAAGGTCTGTTGGCTCGTCGATGTGCTCTTTTTTCCATTTTTGTATCGCTCCTGGTACGGTGCGGCATTCAGCGACTTTCTTCTGCATTGCAGAATATGCTTGGAACGATTTTGCATATCAACACTGACAGTATTAGCCTATATGATATAGCTATTAAGTAATGTCACAAACCGTGCAATTCCTATTAAACACACTGGGAATCGTCCATCCTTTGGTAATTCACCTGGGTAGTATGCAACCCTCTCCTTCGAGGTACAGATTCTCAGCATATCTAGCATGCACTGTCGTCCAACTTTACTGTTGACTGGAGTTTCAGTAAATAGGTTATTCTGTAAACGTTGTCTCTCTGGCATGTACTTGGAGTAGATGGAAAATAAGCAGGTGAAATCACGCTCTGTGAAATCCTTTCCAGCAATATAGTCATCATAGGAACATTGCCACCAGTGATTGTTGAATTCCTTTGTCTTGGTGCGGCGCTTCTTAGCAGCTTTGGCATACAGCCTTTCCCGTTCACATACGAGATCGTGGTGCTCTTTTGGCCTTCCATCTATTGCTTTTGTTAAATTGTCGATCATCTGGTATAGAGCAATCATTTCTTCGTCATTCTCAATTGAAGCCCTGCTCTCCATACCCTGTGGCCGAATGAACTTGAAGCTATTTAACAAAGGACTGTATAGAGTGATCAAGCCATGTGCACATGTATCCCTTCACTTACTTTCCATGTTGATGATATGTTTAGGCAAGATATTTAGACGGTGCCTGATGCTTCACAGTTATATCAAGTCACTTTTTTTTTTCGACGGGGGCAGTGGAGACGATGATCTTTCAGGAAAACCACCAGCTTCCTCCCAGCTCCGCGTACGTGGCGTGGGAGAAGCAAACCGCTTCTCAGGCAGAGGGAGACGAGCGGATGAAACGCATGCCCGCGCGAGTCTACGCCGAACGGGTGGTGGGTGATATCTTAAATCAACGAGGTGGCCTTACCTACCGCGGCCAAATGGCCTCTTTTGCTTACTGGGTAGTGGCTCTCGCTCCATGCCAAACTCCCAGCGCACACCCTGGGAAACTTGAGATTCGGCCTCCCCTTGAGGAAGATGGGAATTCTGTCTGCATCGTCGGCCATCACTCGACTTCCTGTCTAACTGGTTCGAGTGCGACGTCGGCCACGGAACAGCTAGGCTCTGCCAACGAGAACTCTCTTCCAATCCCTTTCTTCCCCGAGCTAGGCAAGCCGGTGCCCATCTTCCGAGCACACCGTCATCGATGCCATTGGTATTGGCGCCGTTGTTCAAGACTTTGCACGATGCTGCAATGAGGTGCTTCGGCAGTCACCGGGTTTCCAGGGAGAAGGAGAAGACACTGACGCTGACACCTGGGTTTCGAGCAACGATATAGTGGTGTCGCTTTTGTGGTTGTGTCTGAATCGCTCTCGCTATCCCGTCGAAGACCCAAACGCCCTCCCTCCCTCCGACTCCTCGATCTGTATGGCCGTGAATATCCGAGGGCGCATGCAACCGGCCATTAACCCAGGGTACGTTGGTAACGCCATCGTCCTCCTCCGAGAGAGCGTCTGAATACTCGGAGATTTGACAGTTGGAAGCGAACTGGGAGCGAAGAATCGTAGACTATCTTAAATGCACAACCCAATCATAGGAGCTCTTGATTCCCATTCAGATACACAGTAAATGCTTTTCTTTTGCTCAGCTCCATATCAGAATCAGGATTTCATGGCAACGCTGAAGGCGTCTTGACCGACACATCCCATCGAACGACCAACGCTTTAACACAAGGCGACAGCAAGTCCAATCTAAAGGCCCGAGCGGACATACGAAGGATTCAGCCTCGGCAGAACTAATTGTATCACAGGCTCGCTAGTCTCAAGACAGATATAAACCCCACGGGGATATCCCGAATAGGGGAATCCGGTGTGCAGCCTGGACTAGTTCCCTCGGAGGTATGAGTCCGCATGAATCGCCCCCAGCCCCTGCGCTGACTGGATCAAATACCGGATGCTGAGTCGCTGGCGGCGTCGACGGCGCGCAATAGCTGGTCAAATGAGATTGTCTACGGCATAGGAGGGTCTCTATGAGGGCGGACAAATTAGTCCGATTGACTAATGAATAAGTATGACCCGTGGCCACATGGTGTTAATTAAAAAGCTCGTTCCAAATATATATCCGTGTCCAATCTGTCTCATATCATTTCTCATCATATCTCGTGTCATTCTTTGCCTTCTTCAGACCTTGTCTGTTCGTTCCACGCGCTCTTCCGTCGCCTTCTGTTCCAGTTCGAATCCTGCCTCGATGTCCTTGGCCTTTTGTTCCACCGCAGGGTTCGGGTTGACGCCTGCTACGGCCGCTTCGAATCGTCGACCTCGCTTCTCCGGCCCAAAGGCAGTGGTTACGATGATGCCAGTGGCAATGATCGCCGTCGCGACTCCCATAGTTGGCCCGTAAGCCGGTGCCGGCTCGCCTGAATGGCCTTTGACGAATGTCTTCTCGGCGATGGCATTTACGATCTGGGCGGACGGCGAGGAGATCATGTTACCCAGTTGGTAAGTGAGACCTAAGGAGAAGGATCTGGTTAGATACAGCCTGGGTCTGATCAGATGCAAGGAAGAACGAACCTGGGAACGAGGACCGATAAGCCGGGGGCGACAGCTCGTTCAGATGGATGGGAATCACACCCCACGCGCCCTGGACGAAGAACTGCAGGAAGAATCCCGTCACGCTGAGAGACCGCTCAGTCTTAGGGAGAATCCACGCCGGGATCAGCACGCCCGACACCAAGGCCGAGACGATGATGGTGCGACGACGGCCGAAGAACTGCGACAGATATCCCATGATGGTGCCGCCCACGCAGGCGCCGGTCTTCATCAGGATCGAGGCGCGCGATGCCTGTTGGTTGTCCAGGCCCTTCTGGGTCAGCATGAAGGTGGTGTACGAGTCCTGCGTGGTGTGCGAGTAGTAGTTGAACCAGGTCATCAGGATCACGCAGTAGACACACATCTTCCACTCCTGGCCCATCATGTGTCTGGTTTCCTTCCAGAATGCCTTTGCGTCCTTGGACTGCTTGCCTGCCTTCTTGGCCTCCAGGAATTGTTTGGATTCGGGGAAGAGGATTCGAATGAGACCGACGCCGATGGAGATTCCAGCTGGACAGTACGTTAGCCGGCCGTTCTTGCTATGTTCTTATGATAGGAATTGACATACCTGCGATCCAGAAGACTGTCTTCCAGGTGTCCGTTGCGCCGCCGACTCCAAGATTCGCACAAGCTGCAAACACATATCCAAGCGAGTATCCTTGCTGCAGAATTCCCGACATCAGACCACGAGCGTTGACCCTGATCATTATTAGCAAAGACACGAAATCATCCCCCTCTGGCGGCACTCACGGGCAATGCTCCAAAGCCATGGCAATGGCGTTTCCGTATACACCTCCCATGAACAACCCGAAGAGACTTCGCACCGCCAGGAACTGCTGGAACGTCGTGCTGTAGATGGTGGCAATCTGCAGGACGCCCAGCACGATCATGTTGATAACCATGGGCCATTTGCGACCGAACTTATCACCGGCCAAACCAAAGGCCGCGGCGCCCACACTTCGCAGCAACAAAGTCAGGGTGATGGCCGTGGAGATGTCCGTCTTCGAGCGATTATAGTACTTGGACAGCTTGACGGTCTGAATGGACAGCGCATGGAAATCAAAGGCATCCGCCGTCCAGGCTGTCAGGCCAACGATGAAGAACAGCCAGTCGCGCGCGCTCAGCTGCATGAACAAGCTAACGGGATTCTTCAGAGGCTCAGGGGCCTGCCACTCGGTGCGAGTCTCGCCATACTCGTTGGTGACCTCGACACGCTGCTTCCAGATGAAAAGATCACCCCAGGCCTGCTTGGTGGTGGCCCAGATACCTTTGGGGATAGGGTCGGCAGGCTCGTTGGCAGCCATTCTGAGCCGGCAAGACGCAAACGAACAAGGGGGGGGGGAGAGAACGCAGAGAGAAAGGAGAAGCAAGGGAGGAGTGGAGAGGTGTCTGCTGGACAGGAAAGAATCGAAATCTGTGCGACGTGCGTTCCCAACCGGTGGCTTTTATACTCCAGGTCAAACGACTACGCCGCAATCCCCACCACGAACGACCCAATTCCCCCTTCCTCCTGTCCCTGCCAGGTCTTTCCCCATGAGGATTCAACGTGAGACCCCCGCATGACGCTGCGATATCGATCTCCAGGTGTCCGGCGGACATCCCCCGCGAAAAGCTTCCACTCCGGTGGAGCCAAGATGTCGCCAAGGGCCTAAGCATGGCGTGGCTGTCAGCACCACCAGCACGCGACTCACGGTTGCCGTTGGACGTCGCATCTTTGCGCCTGGGGACGCTCTGCCCAGACAGCGCTAACAAGTCAATTCGATCCTGGAGGGTGGAGGGGTTGTTTCTGTCTTTCTCGCTCTTCTGACTTGCAGTGTTGCCGTACGCAGTGTGCGCAAGAGTTGTGGGACAAAGAGCCAGAGACCAGTCCGCGAAGACCAGGAAAAATTACAATCAGGACCGAGGGAATCCTACGTTCGGACACATTGCTCTCAGAATTCTCGGTCAAGGGGTGGCCGTTCAGAGACTGCGTGAGGCCGAAGAACGCATCCAACTCTGGGCCGAATACGGGGAGTCTCCATAGAAACTCCATCCCGGCGAAAATTTCAACCCCAGGATTCCCCCAGACTCGCCGATCGCGCTCTCCCCAGCCAATCGCACATTGATTGTCCCTCTTAGACCCCTCCGACCCGGGGAAAATAAGAAGCCGGCCTGTTTCCGCCGCTGGGCTCGCACGTCCAGCGCGCGTGGCGCCACTTGGCAGTCCGACCAGGTCTTGGGCGACGCTTGTTTGGCAGGCTCTGCAAGGCTTGATCCTCAGACTCGGAGAGGATCGGAAGGCCAAGGTTGCACAATGCGACAAACGGGAAATTGGCAACACCGCATTGATTGACGTTCCCCGTGGAGGCATACGATGTGGATCGCTGGTGTTGGGCCCTGGTTATGAGCGATTTTCACCTCCAGGATTGGGGGCTTTCTTGGTGTTTTGAGTCACTGAGGGGCTCTGATTCCTGTCAGCCAGTCTAGACGGGCCTGGTCCCACGGTGTTTATCCTATGGAGCGCACGGCATGCACGTTCTCCGTGCGCAGGATGCAGTCGGTATAGCAGCCCTAAAGTGGTAATCGGCATCCCTGTCGGGCCTTGGCTGCTGCTGCTGAACCACCAATCATGCTCGGGGGAAGCGTTGCTGTCTCGGCTACATTGACTGGAGAAGACATTCTCTACCATCTGGGATCATCTTTTCCGAGTTCTCCCTGCCTGGGGATCCCGGCATTGGTTCGGCTTCCTGATGCTCTGGCAATGACCGAGCTAGGATATCCTGTTGTCTCATTTTTGTGCTCCAGATGCTAGTATCACTGGAATCATAACACATGTGGAATATTATTGGGCACTAGAAGCACTGAGGAGTAGCAGCTTCACTCGGTTCCACTTCCTGTCTCATATTAGGGCTTGGTTGACCTGCCATTTCGGTCAAATTGAGAATTCGAATCCAAGGGTCTTCTTCAACCCCTGTGTGGCGTCAATAACCTTGGACGCCATTAATAACACGATCAAGTCTGATTGATCATACGATTTGACGGTTTGGCATTTGTCGAAGCTCCACGTATCAGAGATGTCGAGCTTATCTCTTGGAAAGTCTGCGCCGTCATTTGACCGACTCCTTGCCTGTCTATCTCCGAGACATTCTCTAGCTCGGGATCCTGCTCTTTCAAATTGACTTTCTTTGAGAACCCCGGATCTCTAGGATGAGTTTCTTTCATCAGGGGAGGGCCTTGCGTAGCACAGTACCAGCACTATGCGCTCTCCGTATGCTATGTTCAGCTGCGTTCAGACACCCGGACGGCACGACGGACACTGCATTCTTTTACATAAATCTTTTGGATTTCAACCAATTGCTGTGACGTTGAGAAGATCAATTCCCAATGGAGAAGCGGAGGCTGCTATCAATCGGATAATCCCCGTCACGACGTCAGGTCTGTCCAGTCGCAGTAACGATCATCGTAGGGCTGACTTGGCGTCTTGGATTTGAAATCATTTGAGAAAATGGAAGTGTAGAGGAGACAAGCAACAGTAAAGAGTTGAGGATCAATACCCTTCAAGCATGCTCCAGTACAAGCGATATTCCATTCTTCGATACATCCGAGATGTTCTCCTGAATACGAACCCTCTGTCTTCTTTGAGTCATTCCCTGGCCTCTGATGCGGATTGCGATGTTAGATCTGCGCGAGAACAAAGAAAAGCAGTGCGGGGAGCCCCTTCTCAGTCTCCTTGTCAGTAGCCATAACTGTAATGCTGCAACCTACTCCGACTTCCCTGCTAGGTGCTTCGAGGGAGATCTCTCCATGCCCAACTTGTTGCCGTTAGATGGATGGCCCGGAGATCTAGATCAAAAAGTAGAGGCTGCACAGACAGGAACCGGCTTCCGGATGGCAGATTCGCGAAAGACCTCACTCGGAGAAGTCTTCAACTTGTATTGATATCGCCTCGCTTTCATACATGAAAACCATGTGATCCATACCGGTAAGTCCCCAGCTTGTTTTACTCAGAACGTCAACTCACCGGCCTTCAGATGTGTGTCATCGAACAATATCCTTCAGGGGATCCAGGATCCTTCAATTCTTTCACGTCTGGAAGAAGATGAAATCATGATACCTATTGCTCGGAAGGTGTTAGCCAACCGTGATATCTATTATTCACGCTCGATGCCTGTTTCAGCTGGCCTGCCGGTTCTTGCTGATGTTGGCGAGGCCAGGATTGGAAATGCCAATCAGAAAACACAAAGGCGATATTATGCCCGGGATCTATCGGGCCCCGGAAGTCATTCTGGACATGGACTGGGACTGTAAGGTCGATGTGTGGTCGATCGGTGTGATGGTATGTGGAAACGAACCACTGGCTTATGATAGATTTTTGATGCAGCAATTGTTTTAAGGATGGCTTTAAGTAAGTGCAGGCGTATTCAAGGATGAATGAACGGTTATTTTCTCCTCTCTTTCTACAGACGACTACGGACAAAATGCAAATCCATACACAGTTCATCAAGACAAACTCAGAGACGTGCCTTTTTCTGTCCCTCCTCCTTACCAAACGGTGCCTTATACCCCTCAAATCCCTTCTCCTTGGCCTCCACCATGATGGCCCTCAGCCTGCCCAGCCCGCCAAAGTAGAACGGCACGGTGGTTGGCTTGCCGGGGATATTCGAGTTCGTCAACCAATGCGGCACCTTGACCAGGAGCGTTTTGTAGAGGCCCGTCCGGCAGGCATGCGTCCAGGCTTGCTCAGCCTTCTCGGTGGGTTCGATCACGCAGCGCTGGCCCGTCCGCTTCGACGTCTCCTCGGCATGTCGCACCTTCTCGATCATGTAATCGACGTTGGCTTCGGACAGCATGCTGACGTTCACGAAGCCGCCGTTCGGTCCGTTGATCATCACCAGGTTCGGGAATCCATTCACCCCCTGTCCCAGATAGCTGATGGCGCCGTTTGCCCACTTCTCGCTGAGCTGGGCGCCGTCGCGTCCGCGGATGTCAGCCCCGCGGTAGCTGCCTTCGTAGGCGTCGAAGCCCGTCGCGAAGACGAGCACGTCCAGCTCGTGCTCGGTGCCGTCGGCGGTGCGCACGCCACGCGGCGTAATCGCCTCGACGGGGTGGCGGCGAATATCGACGGCGAAGACGTTGTCGCGGTTGAACTTGTCGTAGAAGCCGTCGTCGCAGAGGGGTCGGCGCGCGAAGAGATCCGTCGGCATCAGCACGGCGCGCTTGGCCGGGTCTTTCACGATACTCGCGATCTTGCCGCGAATGAACCGACACACCTCTTTGTTTGCATCCTCGTCGATGATGACGTCCGCGAAGCTGCCGAACATGAACCGCAGCCCGTTGCCGCCCTGCCAGAGGTCCTCGAGCAGCTGCTCGCGGTCCCTCGGTGCCAGCGACATCAGCTTGCGGGCTGGCTCAATGTACCCCATCGCCGTGGACGAGGCTTTCGCGTCGCGCACGATCTGCGCATACCGCTCGTTGACGGCGCGGCGCTCCTGCGCGGTGACGGGGCGATTGCCGCTGGGCACGCTGTACTGCGGCCGACGGATGAAGACGTGCAGCGATTTTACCCGATCGGCGATGGCAGTGACGACCTGCGTGCCTGACGACCCGACGCCGACGACGCCGACGCGCTTGTCAGTCAACTCGACCTCCGGTCGCCAGGCGGCGGTGTGCACGATCTCGCCGCGGAAGGTGTCCAGGCCCGGGAAGTCGGGCACGTAAGCGTGGTGCAGGATGCCCAGCGCGGAGACCAAGTATCGCGCATAGAAGACGTCGCCGGACTGGCAGTGCACCGTCCAGTGGGCGGCGGCGTCGTCCCAGACGGCGCTCTTCATCTCGGTGCGGAGCTGCATGTACGGGCGCAGATTGTACCGCTGCACGACGTACCGCAGGTACTCGAGGATCTCGGGCTGGGTGACGTACCAGTGCGACCAGGGATAGGTCTGCAGGAGCTCCTCGTCAAAGGTGTATCGGTACACATGGCTCCAAGTGTCGCTCATGGCGCCGGGGTACTTGTTCCACCACCATGTGCCCCCGACGTCGGGCGCTTTGTCGATGGCTTTGGCATTCAGTCCGAGCTTGAGGAGGCGATGGAGCGCATAGATGCCGCCGAACCCAGCGCCCACGACGAGGGCGTCGACATGTTGTTCACGAGACATGGGAGATCAGGGGGTGGCAGAAGAGATCAGCTAGAAAGAAGCATAAGAGAAAGAAAGGCAGACAGAAACCAACCCACATAAGAAAACAAGGCACAATAAAACAATACTCAACAAGAGACACAACCGAAACCTCGGGCGAAACTCTTATTAATTAATAAGTTCGCGTCCAGGCAGAGACACCGGAGAGGAGAAAGAGGAGTTCATCTCCTCCTTCCATGTGCATCATGCATGCCTAGACCCTATAAGGGCGGAGGCGTCTGAAGATCCTGATCATGAAATTGGCCATTCTCCTATCACGGTAGAAAGAAAAGCTCAGGTTGCGTGACTCCCAGCCAGGCGCATGAATGGGGGTGTTGGTCGGTCCACCTGGAACGTCGTTACCCCTCACACTTGGGCGTTTAGTCTGTGTCGGGGATGCAGCTCGTGCAGCTACGGGACGATCGCGCGCTTCTAGGCTAGTTAGCGGATTTTATTCAAAGGGGCAACCAGTGCAGCAGTCAGTTATAATGGACGATCATTCATGTATCAGACAATGTATTTGCGTAGGTAATAGACAGATTGAAGATAAATAACAATGAAGACTCCAAGAGGGAGCCATCTCAAGGAGGATGCAGAAATGTAGGTTTTCAAATGTAGATTTTAATTCATACAATCTCCGTTCCATCGTAGATGTTTAGATATAAACAGATCATTCTTCGGATGGTTAGCACGGCAACAAGATGGAAATTTAGAGGTGGACAGGAAAATCGTTGCCCTCGGTCCATCGAGTACTGCTCAGAAATCAGCATGCTGCCAAAAAAATCATCCGACCACGCAGACTTACTCAGGCTCCATATCCTCTTTCGAATAGTGCAGATCACCAAATATAGTCCCACTGAACTTACAGTCGCCGCGACGCGTGCAGTTCAGACCGTGCGGGCAGTGGTGACTTAAATAACAGTTATAGTTTTCGCATTCAGGGCCCCTAGGACAGAGCGTCGTGCGCGCCTTGTATCGATGGACAGCAAGTTCCCCGGGGGTGAGCTTCACCGAATGCTCCAATGTACAATTCGTCACGCGTTCGCAGCGGCCCACGAGGTAGTGCCCGTTGCAGAACGCTTTGGGCTTGATTTTCTCCATTTTTTCCCGGTACGAAGACTGATCGGCGGGATTGCTGGGGAATTTGTTAGGCGGGTCAATGCGTTGTCCGTTAGCGTTGTAGTCGACGATCTTGGGGGTTTTAGGCTTGGAAGATGCGATAGAGATGTTTTGATGGCCATTGAGGCCGCCAGCGGACGCATAACTGGGCGGCGCGCCGGCAGGATACTGGATAGAGTAGCCGCCATTGCCGGAACTCGCAACCAATTCTTGAGTAGGAGACTGGACCGATCCCGAGCTCAGTGGTGAAGAAGCCTTAGGAATAGGCAGATGAGCCGTCGGGGGCTGCGGTGACTGCGACGGCTGTGGCGCCGGGGGCTTCAAAGCCGTCGGGGAAATGGTGTGTCTGGGCTCAGCGAGCAGCGGTTGGGTCCGGAAGACCGTATCAAAGCGAGTAATATCGAAATTAAGAGAGCTAAAAGAGGGCTGAGCCGGGGTAGTCTCTAGGAGAACGATGCGGTCTTTGGCGTCTAAGTCTCCCTCGTGCTCCCGCAGCTCATGGAGATAGCCGTTGTCATGGCAGCCCGCAAAGAAGATCTTCTTACATTGGAAGTTATTGTAAAAATGGGTAAGCATTTCTTGGGAGTCTCGTTAGTAAGACCCGAGTGGGAGCTTCGTGTAAAACAAACTGACTTCGCATCTTAGAATCCGCATTCTCCTTGCCATGGCCCACGTTAACAAAGTCGAACTCCGCCCGGCTGTTAGTAAATAATTCGGCAAATAGTCGCATGTGGCTCTCGACCTCGATCACCTTGGCGGAGGCCAGTGATTTGGCCAGGCCAGTCAGGTTAACGAAGACGCGGACTATAATGGGGACCTGGTCGGTGCCCCAGGGAGAGTCTTTGAGATAGCCTCGCACGGCCTGCCGCAGCCGCAGCGCCGCCTCAGGGGCCCCCTTTAGGGGATCACGAAGCAACTCGTCCTGGAAGATGGCACCGTCCCCGTCGACCAAGACGGCGACGTAGGGTTCTTTATTCTAGGAGTTGTCAGCTGCATGTCAATCAAGTAGACGGGGGGCGGGGTTAAATAGGACAAGCATACAATAGCAAACTCTAGCGTTTTCTTCTGCTCCCGTAGTTGACGAAGCTCCAGTTGATATCTCATACGAGACTCCCGCTCATGTTCCAGTTCAATATGTAAAGACTCGAACTGGGATTCATATTGGCGGGTTTTGTCCACCAGACTCTATGGTGAATTCATTAGTGCGCCGGTCCGGGGCAGCGAAACAAACGAAGACCATCACGCGGCTCACACCCAACGGCACCACTCACTTTAATTAGAATGGCTCTCTCTGCATCCAAGCTAGCATAGCGATCGAAACGAACGATTAGGTCTTCTACTGACAGGTCCATCGTGGTAGGAATCGATCGAAAGTTGGAGACGCCAGTCAGTTGGGAGAGAGAAGAGAAGAAGAGAAAGAGAAGCCATCTGCAGTTGGCGATGGATTTTGAATGATGGCTGCAGCCAATCAGCAGGGGGGATAGCGCCCGACCGCCTGACAGGATGCATGGAATTCTAAAACGGCGATGCAGAAGAAAAACTTGCAGAATTAGTGTTGGGATGCTTCTCTCGTGCAGGAACTTCGGGCGTCCATGACTCGGGCGGGGGTCACGGGACCGGCAGCATTCATACCTCCTGCTTCCTGCTGCCTGCTCCCTCCCTTTCATACTTCGCAACTCAACATCCCCCGTTGCTTTGTTTTGCCTGGATTGAGTTCGATCGGTTGGGCGCTGTCTGATTGGCTCCCCTGTCTGTCAGTGGGGCTGTGGAGCCGTTATTAATTGATATCAGAGTCCAGAGAAGACGTCGACTTTGGGATGAAGCTATTCATGGGTCTGATCCCTTGGAGGGAATAGACTGAAGGGGCTTGAATCATGCCCTCTGCAAATCACAAGCTCTTTGGACCTATTCGGAGCCTAGAAATGGCTAGTCAAGAGCCCCAGTGGGTCTCTAAGCAGGCGCCTCTCTCTATACGCCTTCATACTTCAATGGCGGCCTTTCTCCTGCAAGGGGTTCCTGGCCTTCTACCCAATAGGATGACCGATGTCGGAGATATCTCCTGGGTCAGTTCTCTATTTCATAGCCCCAAGTCCTCCAACCATCCTCAACGCAACGTTCCCTCCGGAGGACCCCATGCAAAATACCTACCATGCGGCTCATTTATCTTTGCGTGTTCCTTTGCTGGGGACTTTTCATAGTTGGAGCCCACGCTCAGCAAGATGACTCTCTTGATTGGGCACGACGAGGCCTGGCTCGCCGCCGCCAGACAAGCAATTTTCCACCTCGGGGCCCTGCGCGGTGTCCCGAGCAAGCTGCGGAGGTGATAACTGCTCCCAAGGACAATGTCTGGAGGGGTTTAACCCATGAGGAAACGGCTTCGGTCGTACAATGGCTGCATCAGCAACCAGAGTTGAACCTCACCGGCAACGGTGCTGGAGCCTGGGACAACTCCATGTGAGATCCGGAACTCTCTCCCGGTGGATTATTTTCTCACCAGCAATAGTGACCTCGTCGAGCTTCGATATCCGAACAAAAGCGACGTCGTGCCCTACCTCGATGGCGACGAGACCACGCCCCTGCGGTTTGCCAACGTCAGATTGAACAACCGCGCCACGGTAGACGCCCACTACGCTGAAATCCAAGTCGGCCCGCTGCCGGTCCGACAAAATGTAACAAAATGGACACCTCTGGGATACGGCTGGACTCGCAAATCGAGTGGGAATGTGCGCAATCTATACGCGGACGCTGCGACCATGGAACAATGGACACATAATATCAGTGCCACCATCGCGGATATCACACTGGACCTGTGGAATGGCACCGCGTTGGGGCTGGAAAATGACACACTTGACATCTTCGGCTTCGACCCTATGTGGCAGGACGACGGCCGCATCGTGCGCTGGGATGGCTTCTGGAATAAACCCACGGATGAATACGATGCAGTTTCTCTTTTGCCGTTGGGGCTTTCGTTCAAGTCCGACGTGACTGGGCGAGATCCGTCGCAGTGGAAGCTGCTCGGCTGGCTGTACAATGACATTCTTTACAACACCACCGAGGCTTTTCGCGCGGCCTACTTTTCGCCTGGCTTCGTCAAGCTGGGGGCCAATGTCGAGGGCGACTGGGCTCGCACCAGCCAGCACGGCGAGCCGCTGCCCCAGGACGAGCAAGAACCCCCCTTGTCCGTGGCCCCCGGAGGAAATCGGTTCTCGGTGGATGTAAAAGAACGGTATGTTGAGTGGATGGATTTCTCCTTCTACATCGGCTTTTCGCGAGACACCGGCGTATCGTTGTTCGATATCCGGTACCGCGGCCAACGCATCCTATACGAACTGGGCTTACAGGAAGCCATGGCCCATTATGCTGGCAACGATCCCGTACAGTCAGGCATGACCTTCCTAGACTCTGCCTTCGGCTTTGGGTCTCATACGTTCGAGCTGGTCAAGGGCTTCGACTGTCCCTCGTACGCCACCTATCTGGACACCTCGTTCTTCGCCAACGAGACCCTGCATACACATATTGACAGCCTGTGTCTGTTTGAATCTAATGCCAATCACGCATTTCGGCGTCATACTGCGTCTGGGTACACGGGCGTCACCCGTAACATCTACTTCACGCTGCGCTCGGTGGCGACGGTTAGTAACTACGACTACATATTTAGCTATACATTTCACCTTGATGGCTCTATCGGGATCGACGTGCGCTTTTCCGGTTATATCATGGGAGCGTTCTACGCGCACAACGAAGACTATGGCTACCAGATTCAGGATGAGCTCTCTGGGCCAATGCATGACCACGTGTTGAATTTCAAAGCCGACTTCGACATCGCTGGCCCAGCCAATTCGGTGCAGCTGACATCGCCAGTCCCTGTAACCAAATCGTATGTCTGGTCGGACAAGCCCCGCAACACCATGATGCTGCAACGGTCTCTAGTCTCCAGTGAGGACGACAGCCGACTGAACTGGCAGCCGAACGGTGTCAGGCAAGTTCACATCGTTAATCAAGACGCGCCCACCCATTTCGGGGAGTTTCGCGGCTACCGGATCTTGCCCGATCACGTCGCTCATCTCACGGTGCTCAACTCGAGCGACCTGGTCAATACAGCACATTACGCCGAGTACGATGTCCAAATCACCCAGCAGCACGACTGGGAGCCACGCTCGGCTCATCCGCTCAACCGCCACGACGTTCACGATCCGCCTATCAACTTCGACCCTTTTTTGACGGCGAAAGTCTCAACCAGACCGACTTGGTAGCCTGGGTGAACCTAGGAATGCACCATATCCCGAACACGGCAGATCTTCCCAACACCGTAGTCACTTCCTCTCATTCCAGCCTGCGCTTTGTGCCGGTTAACTATTTCCGCTCGAATCCTGGTCAGCGCACTGTTCAAGCCGTTCATATCAGGGACAATAACGGGTCCACCACGGTGGAGAGCTTGGGCCAAATGGGAGATACATGTGCGGTGTCATCCATGGAGGAGCAGCTGGACCCGTTATATGAATACCAAGGAGGCCAGGTGCCCCGACTTAGGTATTAGCTCTAACAATCCTCTGAAGGAAAGCGTGCAGCTTTTGTTGAACGGGCAAGTCTTGATTTCGGTATGAGTTTTCAAACCAATGCAGTAGTGCGCTGGGCTCGCGCTATGCTACTCATAGGTATATTAGATGATAAGGTATTAGCTAGCAAGACTTGGTATTCTATCTATATCGATTACAGCAAATCAATTCATATTTCGGGATTAAGTGGTCCTATACCCTAGCAGGACTAGGGTTTTTTTTTTTTTTTTTTTTTTTTTTTTCACTGGTAGGCTCCACGAGCCTATATTTAATTGCAAACTCCTAGATCAGCCACCGAGTTCAGGTCTTTCGGGATCACGCCTGCCTTGACGGCATCTATACATTAAACAGGTCAGCTTTTATCCCATATACAAGGTCGAATGAGAAGTATGGAATCAAAATGGAGAGAGGCCAAGGAGAGAAAAGCATAGCAAAGCGTACCTTGATACGACCACCTCAAATCCCCCAACTGACTCTTCCAAGTCCAAAACACCCACCCCTTTTGCCTCTCGTACGCCGTCACCTGTGCCGCGAACCACCGCTTATAAAAGTCCTGGTTCTTGTCAGGGTTCCACTCGTCGCTATGTTCCACGTCGTCCGGCACGCTGAGACTCCACTCCCCCACGATCGTCGGCTTGTTGCTGTCCAGTTGGTCGCTGCACGAGGTGCGGATGTAGCTGTCGTGCGAGCCCCCCACGTTCGCCCATTTCAGGTACCGGTGGTCGTCGTAGGCAGCGTAGTAGTCGTCGCGGAGGGATTCGTGTGGATCGCCCGCGCCCCAGATCTTGTCCATCATTTGGATGTGCAGGTAGTCGGACTTATCGACGTTGAGCTTTTGCTCGACGGCGCGGATTCGCTATCTTAGGGGTTAGTTGGTAGCTCCTTTGGATAGATTAGCCTTCTGAGGAAAGGGAGAGAGACGCACGTCAAACGCATCCGGATAGTAGCTTGATCTCATTGACGCCGTCTTATCTGCGTTCTGCACCGGCTCGTTTACTACCTCCAGCATGCCCACGTTCCGGTACGCATCGTTCCCATGGACCTTGTCGGCCATCCACTCGAGGAACTTCAACGCCCGCTCGTACTGATAGTCCTGGTAGAACCCAGGCTCGTCGGCATACTGGCCCGTGAAGGCATTGTGCGGCGTCTGGGCCCCCGGCGCCCCGTGCAGATCCACAATGATATACAGCCCCGCATCACTCGCCCAGCTACACACCTTCTCGAAATACTCCTCGCCGCCCCGCGGGAAGTGCTCGCTATCGCGGTACACCAGGTCCTCGTGGAGCCAGTACCCTACGGGCACGCGGATCGTGTTCAGCCCGTTCTCCACCATTTGCGAGATATCGTCCCTCCGTGATCCATGAAGCCCAGTGTTTTGCGAAGGCCGCGTCGGCGGCCTCCTGCCCTAGGGAGGAGACGCAGTCGAACTCGGACTTCTGGCCCTTGCAGCCGAGGTCGGACCAGGCGGATTCGGCGATCCAGGGCTCGAAGATGAACTGCGAGCCTAAATTCACGCCACGGATCTTGCCGTTCAAGTTGCTGAAGAGGTTGGTGCCGGAGGTGGAGATGATTTTTTTGTCCGTTTCGGGCAGCCAGGCTGTGGCTAGGGACAGGGAGGTGAGAATTGATAGGGCGAAGAGTTTGGCTTTGGTCATTTTGGTTGGGTTTGGTATGGCTACCGTAGATAGAAGGGTTTGCATAGAAGAGACTCGAAAGGATGAGGGAGGTCGGTGCGCTCTCAGGTCTGATTCTCACGGCTTTATACGTCTGTCTGGGGTTCCTAGATACGGCCCCAGGTCGCGTACTAGGGGGAGAGGTACGCT
Source organism: Aspergillus persii (assembly GCA_002215965.1). Lineage (NCBI taxonomy): Eukaryota > Fungi > Ascomycota > Eurotiomycetes > Eurotiales > Aspergillaceae > Aspergillus > Aspergillus persii. The sequence continues at coordinate 2,928,541 of NGZO01000006.1, read as the reverse complement.
ATATTTGAATTTCCAGGGCCAGTAGAGCGTCGTGCAAGGTTTCATGATTTCATCACCCTGCGATCATCTTCTGCAGACCCCATTTTCCCAATTCGGGGGCCAAGTGCTTACCGCGCCCAGAAGGATTGGTTCAGGTGGTTGGAACGCTAGTCATTTCCGAGGGCTTATGGTCTGAAGTAAGATCGGCAGTGCTGACTGGGGCGGATCGAGAATCCGGTCTGGCTGATGGCCGCAGACATTGGGTAGGTAGCAGTACTCCGGAATGCAGATTGATAAAGGGTTCTATTCTAGGTTAACTTGGATATTTCCAAGCTAGTCGAATAGGGTTTGTAGTAGACTAGTAGTTGGGTTGATACCTAGCAAAGGGAATCGTAATGGAGATTTCGGCATTGTCAGGGCTGATGGACGATAGTTTCGCCTATGCTCTCCGTAGTGAAGTGTGATTATGATATGGCATACGACAGAAGGGGTCTGTCGATCAGAATAAGCAAGTGTATTTAAAGCAAAGGAGATCGGGGGATCTGAAGTCGAGGGTGGAGCTGGACGTATGGACTGTTTGCATTCCATGGGGGCCTCAGGAACGGAAGGGCCGGACAGGCATCGAGGCACCAAGGCTCTAAGGCCCTAGTCATGGAATTTAAGGTTTGCCGGTGTTTGTTTCGCTTGTCCTGTTTGCTCTGTTTGTGCTGACTGCTGGGTCCTTCGGGCTTTCATCATACGAGGGCTCTTTACCTCCTAATCTCCTGCTGATTCCTGCCTGTACAGCATCGTGTATCTAAGACTAGCGGTCAAAGCAGAGCCATGTTACTACCCATTGCTGTAGAATCGGTTCTACTTATCACTGATAGTTTCCCTTCTAGTTCTCAGCTCAGTCAGGTTCTTCCCTCGCTTGTATGTGGTGATTGAGTCACTACTAACTAGGCAACACTTGAGAGCTTCTATCTTTCTAGATCAATTCCTGATATTTTTGCCGGAACCAACCCGGCGTGTAGCCGCTCATGCGTATCTATGTACTGCGCCCCATTTTCACTCTCACAAGCAGTTGCTGTGTGGCCAAACCCCAGCCAGGGTTAAACGAACTTGAAGTCGGACGCTGTTATCCTCCGATCATGCATGGTCATGCTAGTACCCTCGCAGCCCCTATTTCGAATTGCGCGGGGTCCAAGGACAGGTGCGTTCTCTTGGAGAACATCAAATCAGCCAGGAGAGACAACTGAGTCGATGGAATTGCTCGCATTCTTTTAATCCCTCACCGGAATCCCGTTTGTTCCGGGTACCAACACTCGTGAATCCGAATCCACGACCGACCGTCGGCCGAGTTCTCGAGTCGAGCATCACACCACCCGGTTCTAGATTCTCGTATCAGGCCTGCAATATTCGCCAAATCATTGTTCTCAGGCGGTAGCCGACCACCGAGAACCCCATGCGAAATTAAATGCAACCCGAGTTCGGAGTAAGACAGAATCAATCAGAGCATCGACCAACGGATCAAGTCGGGTTACTCAGTTCCTGCGAGTATTGTATGATCACTCTGCCGCTGGGTAGGTACGTGTGGCTTGGATGTTGGTTATCGTTGTTGGATCATTGGTTGAGGTCAATGGCCATGGCCGACGAGCTCAAACGATGGAAGCAAACGTTATGGTGTATATCTCCACTTGGGCTGGGGTCATGGCGCCAGCACTGCGGTAATAGTTTCCGTACTCCGGACTTGGTAACATCGTGTTGTAGGATTGGGGCTTGGGAGACAGACAGCCTGAGGGATGGATCTAAAAGGGAATGGGGGGCGTCGGATGTAGCCTCAAATCTCGGATCCGAGAAAACAAGGCCCCCCCCACAAACGGACCGGTACGGCGTTCAACCCTGGTCGGTGGTCACATTAGTGTGTATCGGCCGGTCGTTGGTCCTTGGATGAGCCAGCCACAAGAGGACAGGCCAGAAATGAATCCTGATTCTGGGGGGTTCAACGGTTCACCCTCGGAGCCGAGCGCTCGTTGTTTCACCCTGCGCTCTGATTTTGTTCATTCCTTGCTTTCCAAGTTTTCCATCTCCCCTCGCAGCTTGCTGGACGTTGGCGAATGCCACCGTTCTCCGATATGCGAGAGGCCGTTGTGGCCATTATTGATCATCGGACGTTTGCAAAGGTCGCGATTGACTTTTTTTCTGGCTCCTAGTGGGAAAAACCCAATCTTGGCCCGGGGCCAACGCCGCGGAATCTGACAGCGCACAACAAATCTATTCATCAAAAGTTGTCTGGTGATGAATATTCCACGTCCCATTCGACAAAGGCGGAATGGAGCGCCTCATACGGTACCGACAGCAGAACAGGGACCAGACAATAGGGGTGGAGGGTTGAGAAAGACGATCCAGAGGTAAGGGACACCAGACCGGCAGAAAGGGGCTGGTCATCGGCATTATTGACTGGATTATGATGAAGGCTGGCGGCCGAAAGAGTCATGAATCAATCGCTGAAGAATGACAAACCACGGTTCGGCCGAAGCGGGAAATGCTCGGGTCCACGTGCTTCTTCCCTCCGTCCTTTATTCTTTATTGCTCCTTTTCCTTCTGGCCGCTCTTCAGCTACAAAACACCGTGTCGCCCCGCCTCCCCCGTCGGTCGTCATCCCTAGTCTCCTCCACCAGGAACCTTGCCGGTCGCTTTTCCTCCATGCCTGGACTGGCGGTAGAATGAGAATAGACGGCGACTCTCCTGCAACACCTGGAACCTCTGCGTCGCAAGGGAAACGCCTTAGTCGCGGCCCGGGCATCACGCGGCTTTGGCATATACACTATTTACACTTGTTTGTGGTTCTCCAGGAAATGTCAGGAGATATGCAATAATGCAGTGTCCGCGGACAGGGAGATAGTGGTTGGTTACGAGAAATCAGGCTGGATGGTGAGGCCCGAAATCATGCATTCCCCATGTTCATGCTAGGGAAAAGCATCACATCCGATACCCGGTTAAGGATGTCGCCGATATGGCCGTTCTCGGGTTGTCCTTCATACCGCCGCGGATAGAGCGATGAGACGTCAGGGCCGACATTCACCGATGCCGGGGAGGTGAGCGCCGTGGCAGGGGAAAGGGGAGTGGCATTCGCTGTCTGCGGCGCCGATATCCCTTTCCGCCGAAATTGGAACGCGGCGCTCACTTCCCGAAGCGCTCGCAGCGACGACGCCAGATGTGTTGCCGAGTCGGTCCGGGCGTTCTGGCCGGCCTCGCCATCGGCGTATACATGGTCTGTGAGAACGCGCTCTAGTCTTTGGATCAGATTCCACGTCCGGGTGTGGATCTGGTCGTTGTTATGTGCTACCAGAAGAAAAGCGGACGCGATCGATCGCTGCAGGCTAATCCAGGTGCGCGAACAGTGGGAATTGAGCGAGTGGAGCTCGACAAATGCCTCGATCGTGTTCATCAGATTGATTAAACAGTCCTTGCGGATAATTTCGCGCCGGTTCTCGTCCAGAGGGGCATCTGGGTCCAGCGCCACACGGCACATCACCGAGATGTAGTATGAGGAGTGTAGGCGCAGCTCCGTCCGCTCAATGTTTTCTGCCAGGGTGGTACATCTTTCGGCATACCGCAGATGCGGTGCGGCCTCCGTGATAATGCGCTCGATACGATGCTTATAATCGCGTATTTCGTGGTACCGCAAGTGAGAATGGTGCGAGTACATTAATTCGCGAAGCATTTCCAGCACAACCGAGATGATCCGACAGAGGGTTTCGAAGTAGGAGCGGTGGCCCGGCATTGACTTTGGGTTATATGCGATTTCCGGCTGGCTGACCATAGTGATCGACGGCCGGTCGTATGCGAGAGAAAAATGGCTGTTCTGGAAAGCCATCGTCCACCTGGGATCGCGAGTTATTAGAAAAGGAGAGAAAATTCACAGGCGCCAAAGCAATCCAAGGCGCCGCTTACCATAACCTTCGCCGTACCGCCTGGGCAGCTGGCGAAAAACCCGCGGTTTCAACGTGAAGACCAAGTACCATACACATTCTTTCCGTCATTCCTTCGCGTCCAACCTTCAGTTAGCGAAATATTCATGACGCCGGTCCCACAATTTCTTTCGACCACTTACCAAGTAATGTATATGAGGCACCAGCGTTCATATTATATGACAACACGTTGCTGATAATCAACAGGATCTGAATGGCTTCAATGGTCGGCTGAGACACATAATTCATCATACGCAGACACTGATAGGAACACGACACTATAACCGACGTGAGCTTGGGAAGGAAAAGCAGCGAAGGACGTATGCACCAACCATATACCCAGGACGTCAACTCTCTTTGGCTGGCCGACAGATCGGATAATTGACATCCCGACGCGAGAACGGCAAACAGCAGGCTCAGAAACGGTAGACTCATACCAAACGGCTTCATCAACCCATTGGCATCAGGCCGATAGACACCTCCCGCGGCCATCCTCCCTTGCAGTAACCGATTCATGTCATCCTCCAGCTTAGCGACATTCGGAAGCACGGGATACAGAACTGCGCCAATATCCCGGTAGTACCCTAGAAACCTGCAGTGTGACGCAACGATCAGCAGACGGTCGCATGCGACGTAGGCAACGCCGACGGAGCAATGGGATTGGGGGAAGGTCACCCACTTTCGACATTGCTCGTCATCCGGCAGCACACCACACACGCCAGCAATATTGAAGGTATATGGGTCCGACGACCACAGATCCACGAAGGGATATGCGGCAGACTCATTCCCAAGCGCTAGCTCTGCCAGGAGGTCATCCTTGGGGAGTGCGTCCGCCGTCCCATCTGGCCCTTTCGACTTATCCAATATATCCATCAGCGCCGACCGAGAGCCAATATGTACCGGGCCCGTTTTCAAGGCGTTGGCTCCGTATATCCCTTGACCAGCCGGGACGGCTTTTCTTCCGTCGTCGACTCTTCGGACTGGGGCTCGACGGGCTGGCGAGTCGAATGGGACTGGAACAATGAATGGAGACTGGACAAGATCTGTTCCATCGCCTGCATCTTTGAATTTATCTCGTCCCATTCCATCTGCGACACGGTCACGGTATCAGAGAGCGGGTCATCGGAGGGTTCGGCATCGTAGGGCACATCTCGCGCGGTCGACAAGTAGGTTGCGGAATATTGCGGCGTAGTGGCCGTCGGGGCTGCCGTAGGAAAGGGCTCTGGTACCAGCGCTGGCTTAGGAATCGTGGGGGGTGGGCGACCGTAGGAACAGTTGAAATTGCGCTTGACGCAATTTCCGCAGGGCACGTTGCGATCGCAGCGGACCTTGCTGGCTCGACATGGCAGGCAGGTTTTGCACTCGCGAGGCCGACGACGAATTGGGTACGTAGGCATCACGAATTAGGACCGGGAGAGAAAGCGAATATCTCCGGCCGCCCTACGGGATGGCAGGAGAGGCAGGGAGGGAGTTGCGAGCTGGGAGACTGCGTGCCACGGCGGGAGACGCGTGGTTGGCATCTAACTAACGGTTGGGTTGGTTATTAAGCATTAATCGAAGAGGACTGCTGGAGGTAGAAGCGAGGGATCGTCGTGGAGAAGGGGAAGGCAGAGCCAGACCAGCACCGAGAAGCCAAGCGAAGCGAAGGATCCAGACAATAATCCAGTTTTACGGTCGCTTCAGCCAGCCGAGGGACCGGAATAGGATGGAAGGAGAGGGGAAAGGATCCGCCACAGGATTTCAAGGTGGTGGGAAAGAAGACAAGACGACGAGAACGCAGCAGCAAGAGGACGAGCGAATAGAATGCTGACAATCGTCAGTGCACAGTGGACGAGGCGTTCCGTGCCGTCGGGAAGCAGGCCATCTAGATGCTCCTGCGGGCCTGGATGAGTTCACGGCAAACTAGACGAATCAGCCGTCGCTCGTTAGTGAGGAATAACCACGGGTCTAAAGCTGGGTCTATTTCCGTTGGGGGGGCTCGATTCGTTTCTGGCGATGCTGTTTTTTCTCCGAACAGTCTTGCGGCCAATGTGTCCCGAGATGGCGTGGTGCCGATCAGATCCGGGTCGATCCTCCAGGCGATCTGCTGACGGACCAACGGTCCTTAGGGTTCTGGCATGGACGGACGCAGTGAGCTTGGATAGCAGGGCAGATGGATGAAAGCAGGAAGGCCCAATGGATACGATGAAGTCATGGAATCCTCGCTAGGAAGTCCGGGCCGGCCGCGGCTGATGTTTGGCTCGTTTGGTTGGTTTGGCTGCTTTGTCTGCTTTGTCTGCCCCTCAAACAAACAAAGCCTGCAAAGCATGCAAAGCGTACAATCAATTCCGGACAATCCAATTCTGCACCTCAACTATGATAGGCTTTGCCTGCATCTTATCTCTTGTTCATCTACCAGTTCTACTGCTAATGCTATGCTATTTACTGTCGATCGCAGCGGCTACCTGCAGCAAGCCAGGCCCAACCTCAAACTCTGCCTCGTTCGCTCTGATTCGCTTTGCCGGTGGAACAGCGGGCCCAGCTCGTACGGAGTGGGCGCTGAGCACTGGGTGTTCCTCCCGTTCTTCTTGACAAGAGGCCGCTTGCCTTTATTGTATTTACTGCATTGCTCTCTTTTGCTTTGGATTTGGGCCTGGGGGTGAATAATTATCGCTTGTATCCATAAAGTCATGATATCCCCTTCGTTCTTTTTGGCTCTCTCGCTCTCTCCCTCCGCCCCTCTATGTATCTGGATCGTTGTTCATTGTCGGTGGTCAACGATCCCACCCTCGAACATCAGCATTTCGTGTTCTATGGATCAGGGTGGGCTGGCGACTTGCGACACCTGAGGAACCACCCACCAATCATGCCAACGCGTCTTGGATCCTGTCTCGGGGATGTCCACGTGGAGACGCAGCGGGTCACAGGGGTTGGTGGTCTCAGGATCCCCTGTTGCACCGGTGGAAGGGTTTGGTTGGCCCCGCGCGGCTAATGACTTCTTCACCGTCTCGATAGCGATGCTAGCCCCGATACAGGCACGCATCGTATCCTTAATGTCCTGCTTCCAGTTTTCTTCAATAGAACGCACTCCAGATTGGGAGTCGTCCGATGTGGTGTAATCCTTGATGAAGGCCCCGTTGGCCAGCGTGGCCTCCCAGGCCTTGCGCGCCTCGGAGATGGCCTTGGTGGCGCGCTCCAGAACCGTGGCGTCCGAGTCACCGTCGAGTGTGGCTTCACGGTGGTATTCCTCAAACGGCACCAGTTCCGGTAACGTGATCGGAATGAATGGTTTCATGCGCAACTCGTACCGCAGTTGGTCGCGAGCGTAAGACTGCGTCGGGTCGGCAGCAGCCGGCAGGACCTTGTGGCGAGCGAGAAGCACGTACAGTGCATGCAGGGCGATTGCAAAGGCGTCTACAGCGACAATCTGCGTCGTGAGTCGCTCGAGCAGGCGCAGGGACTTCTGGAGCACGGCGTGTCGCTCTGCCGCGTGGCGTTTCTTATTCGCGAGTCCGGTCAAGTTGCGTTTTGCTGTACCGACGGTGAAGGTACGGATGCGGTCGATGTGGCCCAGGTGAGTGGAGCATATGTGTGAGAGGTACCAGTACATGCCGGGCAGTTCCTCGGGCGAGTATATGGAGAGCTCGAAGCCCAGCTGCAGGATAAGGCGGAATTGGTTGAGTTTCTGGTGGTAGGTCCAGCTGCTAAGGGGGTAGGAGTAGGTAGCGTCGCCATTGGAAAGCATCAGCGGGGACTCGTTGCTTAGCGTGCGAAGCTGTTCGTCAAGGTCCTCGGCCTGGTTGTTTGGACAGCGGCGATTAGACATGACAAGTAAAGTACAGTAGGCAAGGGGGGTACTAACCTCCATCTGTAGATTGTCCCAGTCAAGGATGGTGTGGCAGACTGTTCGGCGAATGCGGCAGCGGTTCAGGCAGGCACTTCGGAAAGTATCCACAAAGGGCTACATCTAGATATAAGTGATATTCTCCATCAGGTAGGAGGTCAACAGGAGCATACCTGAGCGAAACGCTTAACGAAGGCGTCCATATGCTGGGCAATTTGGAACCGCGGGTCAGTAGGCATCTCGGTTTCGTCCGTGTTGGCTTCTAGCAACGTGCTGGTGGGGAGAACCACCTCCCCTAACTCGTCGTAGAGGAACTGCTTCACCGGAATCACACCTAGGACCATTGTTTTGTTGACGATGATTGTTTGCAGCAGGGAGCGTATGTATACAGACGGTTGAGGTTTTCGAGCCAAAAGCGTCCAAACAGCCACCTGAGATAGTCAGAATAAGGGGCAAGGAGAATGGCAATTAGATAACCCAGTGGGCAGTCATACTTTGAAGTTGTGGGTTCCTCGGTAATCAAGAAGCTCCATTAGGTCAATGGCGTCCTGGCACAATCGTTTCAGATGCGCCAGCGCATCGTCAGAGTTGATCTTCACCATCGGACGAGGGGGCACGGTGCTAGCCAATTTACGTTGGATTTTCCAGCTGAAAGCCTCTGGTACAGACTTGCCCAGAGGCACGGTCTCGACGAGCGAGTCCAACTTGGATAAACATGACGTGAAATGATCAGCGGACCGAGTTTCCAGAATGCCAATGTCCTGGTTCAGCCCAAGAAGAAAGTCGTGGCGGAATGTAAGACGGCATCTGATCGCTTCTTTAAGAGCCTCGTCCATCTCACCTCCTTGCTCATCTATCCACGAGATCGCTCGATCCAATAGGTTTAGGAAGTAATGCACGTCGAACTGCGAAAGCAGATCGCGGTTGTAGAGCTGTGTAACGAAATCCTCCTCCTGGTCAATGCTGAGTTTAGCACCTGTTCATAGACTTGCATGTCAAATGGTAACATAGGCGACATCACCTACCTCGTAGTAGTATTCGGCCACCACGCGCGAATGCACAAGATCGCAACACTTCACTAGCGCAAGGCAGTATGCGCGCAGCACCCCCTGCACCAGTCCTGTTTCCGCTGTGTTCCTTCCAGGCTGGTGGCGACCGAAATGAGCATCCTCAAGGGATTTGGGGACGGGCCATAATAGGTTATCGAGGTACAGGGACGTGAAGAGGGTCAGTGAGAGTGGGTGACCTTTTTGCCATGCCATCTATCATGATACCATCGATCCAGTTAGCAGAGCTCTTTTTATGCGTGGCCGCGGTCACAGATGAGAGAAACACATCCACCAACCTCCTGAAACAAGAGCTCATCCATAATTCCAATGACCTCCTCCGGAGCCAGCTCCCGCATGATATCGTAGTCATCCTCTAGGGCCTGCGCATTGTTCTCTCCGGGTCCGAGGTATCCACTGTCCATTCTGGAGTCCATGATCTAATTTCACATGTGTCAGTCTTTCCGAGCCAGGGGCATTCGGTCGCGTAGGCATTCTGTGGCGGAGGGCTATAATAATGCATAATGTAGGATTAATGGTCTTGCGCAACGCACCTCCAGCGCACCCACTGCCTCGAACAGCGTGAAGTATTCATCTTTAACGAGTTGACCGGTTTGAAGAGCTGGGAGCCGAGAAGCAACGTTAGCGAAACGCCCAATGAGTCCTGAATCCAGAATATATAGAGCTACACTCACTTGACGCCGCGGTGGTGAACTCCTCGGTGATGTCTCGTGGTACGACGGCTTGCGAAGTGACTCGCATCTTGGGGGCCTCGTGAGGGGGCAGCATGGAAGAAACTCGTCAATCCGCAGCCAGCTGCCAGATTCCTCGGGAACGATCCTGTTGAATATGTGTGGGAAAGTATGCGGGTCCCAAGAATAAAAGAACCGGGGATTTAAAGGGATGCGAGAGAAGACAAAGAGAGGGTCGGGGAGAGGGGAGAAAGGACAAGCAGGGCGGGGAGAGCGGCGGACGGGGCAAAACTTGCGGCAAGCGCAGCCGGCCAGAGTCACTCTTTGCCTACGGGCCAAGGTCGGTCAAACAGGAGCTACGGCAAGACAGGATCTACTGGTTTCAAGGAAAAGCAAAATAGAGTGTAAACTGCCCTTTCTTTCTATTCATGGGCCCAATATGCTACATGGATCAGAACCGGATCCTTCCTCCAAGTATCGTCCACCTCGCCGCGAACAACCCTTCCGAATATCACTTCTCATTCCTGCGCCCGGATACATTCTGGTTTTCGCATCGATCGAGAAAAGAGGATTCGCTTATTTGGAGTTGGCCTGCTGGGCCATAGCCTCTTCGTTCGCTTGGCCGAGGGCCTTGACCTCGCCCTGCTTGCCGTTCTATTGCCGAGGGGGGAAATCATCCGGTCAGTCACGTCCAGAACACAGTTATCCGATCAATCTAGGCATATACGAACCTCCCACTTGGCGAAACGCAGGTCCATCTGTCCACGGCGCTCGGCAGCGGTACGAGGACCGTCCTTGAGGGACCGGCGGACCGCGCGAGAAGCGACAGCCAGGTAGCGGTTGTAGCTGGGGATCAAGTCAGCGGAAGGGTCGGGTCGAAGGCGAGAAAAGCCTAGCAGGAATCAGAGAGCGGACGTACGTGAGACCAGCAGCTTTCCAGTAGGCCATTGTGACGGTGGATGGGGATTGGGAGAGATGCAAATCAAAAGGCACAGAAGGACGCTCGGGATGCGTTGCAAAGCGACTTTCCGGAGGTTCGGGTGGGTGGTCACGTGGGTGGTTCCACGTGATTCTGTTCCCGTGACCATAGTGCACGTGCTTCCATCGGACACCGCTAGGGACAAACTAGTCACTATTGCTAACACTTCTGTTAGTGCAGATAATAACACTATGGGATCATGGCCGCTCAGTACGGTGTAGGTGGTATATGGAGATATATTTTGTAGTTTATGTCCTCCCTTAGCTTCTTGTTAGTACACAATTGATAATACTCTCAAGAGACTGCTTGGAATATATAGTTGCTGCATCATGGCCATATAGACTATGTCATGTTTAAACATAATTTGTCAAGGTATATTTTGATTTTACTGAGATGTAGATACTGCATGGTAGGATTAGTCTAATAGTTGCTTGCACTAGACGCCTTGTTTACTGATTTGGTCGTTCTGTGTTGTTGCCTGAGTTGCTAGTGCTGTAGCTACACTGCTGTAAAGAGCAATAACAACAACAAACCATGACCTGTCTATCCACAACACCAGTGCCGTACTAGTGCCAATCGCCCCCTCCAGTCTGGGAGCTACATTCTCCTCCACTCTTTGTTGTTTTGCTTGGGTCCTTACCTCCCGGTCCGAAAACCTCTTACATGCAGCACTGCCAAATTTGTAACGAGAGTGAGCTAGGAATTGCTCAGAGTAGGAAGTTAAGCCATGTCTCTTCTCCCGACACAGTACCCCATTGGCTGTCTCTTTAGACAACTTGCGTCTTTCGCAGCGCCTCTCACCTCGCATTCACTTTGTGTCTGATCTGGCTGCGGGCAAAAAACACTAACCTCAACACATCTAGTATAGCTTCGACTAGCTCTTGAGCTTTCGGACTTGGCCGATTGGCTCTGTCTGCTTGACAGTGCAACCCACAAACCCGGAGCTCAAGAAGGAGGCCGCGAGCGAGAGGAACGATGCCGCCGCCGAAAAAGTCCTTGAATAGGCCCAAGAAGCGTACCTTGGTCCGCTGGGACGGTGTGTATCCCCAACCCACTCAACTTTCTGGGCTTCCCCTGGGGAGGTCCAATATCCGTTGCCCTGGCCAGCCACTGCCACTCAGAATTTGTGCTGACGCCTCCAGAAAACCTGAATGAGCTTCTTCTGCTAACTGTCCAGTCGGTTTGCAATACCCATTCGGTGAAGATCCCATGGATGGAAGTCGCTAAGACCATGGGCAACAACGTCACCGAAGGCGCGATCGTCCAGCATTTGGCGAAGCTGCGCAGTCGTCGAGCTGGGGCAGGTAAGGACGTCCCACCGCCCCTTCGACGCGGTGGACTCGGTGCCGCGATCACACCAACCAAAGCTAGCACCGGATCCAAGCGAAAGGCTCGCAAAAGTCCATTGGGGAAAGCGATGACGAGCCGTCCGTCCCGTTCGAGTGCGATGATACCTCTTCGGACGAGGACTACACCGAGAAGACCCGACCTAAGAGAAAGCCCAAGAAGACCAAGAAGCGCGCCTCTAGCCTCATTAAAAAAGAGTCTGATTCGGAACAAAACAATCACGAAGAAGACATCACGGGCTCCGAAGAGATGTTGGTCCCGGGGGCCACATTCCTTGATTTCCAAAACACCGATGAGTCCGAAGACTCTTCAACGGAGTCAAGTGGCAGCCCAGCGCCACAGTCTAAAGTCGTCGTTCTCAGGTACAGACAGCAGAGCACAAACAATCAAGAGCTAGATGTTCGAGGTCCAGAAGCATCTGGCCCGCCCCTAGTTGAAGCTGGCGCACATACCGGATTTCTTGGCAATATGGGGCATGAACAGACATTGGGGTTTGGCATCAACGCCCATAACCAACCAGCTAATCTGGGGCTGCCTCCTCCTGATTTCTTGATGCTCCAACCTTTCGAAAACGTGCCCCAGGGTTCGTATATACCTCATGACAGCGTGCCGTACGGGAATCCTCTGGGGAATCACGGCGAGCTCCAAGTTGGAATGAGAATGTATCCAGATCCCCTTCTGGGTGAGAATACATCGTTCTTTTTCCATGACTACCTTGGCCCTGAGGGGAGCATGGACTTTTCTTGAGGCCCACATGTAGCCTTCAAGCCTGGAGTTTTGCATTTACTCATTGCGCGAGCGTTTTGTAGCTTTAGCTCAGGATCTAGAATACTGGAGTGGGTTTACTTCCTGGGAAGCATTGGGTTATTGTCATTTGACCATCACAAACCATTGAATCTTTTTCCTTTGTTATGGCTTGGGCTTGCTTTTGTCTTTATTGAATTCGCGGTTTATGGGAGGGATTCCCTGGGGAACTGGGGATGGTGCCTTTTGTGCATTCTTGTACCATCATAGGGCGAAACCTGGATTGTTACATACTGGAAGTGACGTTAGCAGGAGATATTTACACCAAATCAAACAGACGCTTACCTGCGGCCAGCCGTCCCTGCGTAGTCCGTACTGGAAATAATAGGAAGCGGCCAGATTCCGACGGCCCGAGCGATTCCCTCGGGAACCGCCCACGTGACCTTCTAGGAGCTTCTGCCGCCAAGGCAATCCGGGGATCGAGAATCGCCTGGAAAATTTTCCAGACTTTGGCTTCATCTCCATCTCTTCTCCATCTCTCATCCCTCATCCCTCTTCCTTCTTTCTTCTCCATCCTTTCTTGCTCTGGGAGTTCTGGTCGGGCAGATCCATCTCAGTGCCTCTTTCTTAATCAATCCCTCTTTTTGTCCTGTTTTTCTCCCTTGTTGCCAACATGCAGAGAGCTCTCTCCGCCAGGACTTCTGTCCTTTCCGCCGCCTCTAAGCGGGCCTCTTTCTACAAGCCTGCCGGCTTCAACCTGCAGCAGCAGCGTTTTGCTCACAAGGTATGTTGTCTCTATGCTACTGATTGAGATGCCACGTTGTAGATGCTGGCCGGCTCTTCCGTGCTTACCGAAATCCCGTCGCTACCCGATGCTAACGCCCATGTTCTCTCTCTGTAGGAGCTCAAGTTCGGTGTCGAGGCTCGCGCCCAGCTCCTCAAGGGTGTTGACACTCTTGCCAAGGCTGTGACTTCGACTCTGGGCCCCAAGGGCCGTAACGTCCTCATCGAGTCCCCCTACGGCTCCCCCAAGATCACCAAGGGTAGGTTATTTCATCTCAAGCTGCGATTCCGACCCCCGAACCATCCCAATGTATCACGATATTGACTTAGATAGATGGTGTGACCGTTGCCAAGGCTGTTCAGCTCCAGGACAAGTTTGAGAACCTCGGTGCTCGTCTCCTCCAGGATGTTGCTTCCAAGACCAACGAACTGGCTGGTGACGGTACCACCACCGCCACCGTCCTTGCCCGTGCCATCTTCTCCGAGACCGTCAAGAACGTTGCTGCTGGCTGCAACCCCATGGATCTCCGCCGTGGTATCCAGGCCGCCGTTGAGGCTGCCGTGGAGTACCTCCAGCAGAACAAGCGTGACATCACCACCGGTGAGGAGATCGCTCAGGTCGCTACCATCTCCGCCAACGGCGACACCCACGTCGGCAAGCTCATCTCCACTGCCATGGAGCGCGTTGGAAAGGAGGGTGTCATCACCGTGAAGGAGGGCAAGACCCTTGAGGACGAGCTTGAGGTTACCGAGGGTATGCGTTTCGACCGTGGATACACTTCTCCTTACTTCATCACCGACGCCAAGTCCCAGAAGGTCGAGTTCGAGAAGCCCTTGATCCTGCTCTCTGAGAAGAAGATCTCGGCCGTCCAGGACATCATCCCTGCCCTCGAGGCCTCTACTACTCTCCGCCGCCCCCTTGTCATCATTGCCGAGGACATTGAGGGTGAGGCTCTCGCCGTCTGCATCCTGAACAAGCTCCGTGGCCAGCTCCAGGTCGCCGCCGTCAAGGCCCCTGGCTTCGGCGACAACCGCAAGAGCATCCTTGGTGACCTCGGTGTTCTCACCAACGGTACCGTCTTCACCGATGAGCTTGACATCAAGCTCGAGAAGCTCACCCCGACATGCTCGGTTCCACCGGTTCCATCACCATCACCAAGGAGGACACCATCATCCTCAACGGCGAGGGCACTAAGGACTCCATCGCTCAGCGCTGCGAACAGATCCGCGGTGTCATGGCCGACCCCACCACCTCTGAATACGAGAAGGAGAAGCTCCAGGAGCGCCTGGCCAAGCTCTCCGGCGGTGTTGCCGTCATCAAGGTCGGCGGTGCCTCCGAGGTTGAGGTTGGTGAGAAGAAGGACCGTGTTGTTGACGCCCTGAATGCCACCCGTGCTGCCGTTGAGGGTGGTATCCTCCCGGTGGTGGCACCGCCCTGCTGAAGGCCTCTGCCAACGGCCTGGACAGCGTCAAGACCGCCAACTTCGACCAGCAGCTCGGTGTCAGCATCATCAAGAGCGCCATCACCCGCCCTGCTCGCACCATCGTCGAGAATGCCGGTCTCGAGGGCAGCGTCATCGTTGGTAAGCTCACCGACGAGTTCGCCAAGGACTTTAACCGCGGCTTCGACAGCTCCAAGAGCGAGTACGTCGACATGATCTCCGCCGGTATCGTCGACCCCCTCAAGGTCGTCCGCACTGCCCTGGTTGATGCCAGTGGTGTCGCCTCCCTGCTCGGTACCACCGAGGTTGCCATCGTCGAGGCCCCTGAGGAGAAGGCTCCTGCTCCCGCTGGTGGCATGGGTGGCATGGGCGGTATGGGTGGTATGGGCGGCGGTATGTTCTAAACTGCTCGCCACCTCTCGCCTTGACTCGTCCTTGTTTTGCAAAGGTTTTCCCTTCGAGCGTGTCTTAGCATAGTATGGCCATTGTCTTGGTACATCTTTTTTTTTCCCCTGTTTTCATTAATATTTTTCCTTTGTTCTAATGTGTTGCACGTCTTCTTGATTACCCGAACTTTTACTACCTACCCGCACTCTCACCCTTCCTCCTCCCCTTTTTTCTCTGCCATATGTTCTCATTTGGTTCGTCTTATACATCATCTCCACTCCATTTACGTTGGGCATAAAAAGTCTCAGGGAGTCCTGTGTATCATATCCTGTACTTTATGTATTTCACGCATCGTGAGATGCCGTGGTACTGCAATTTCATTCACGTTAATTTGTTCACGTGTAGTTCTTGAACCTGTAGCAGGCCAATATGGCCAATAGACAGTGGTAGAATGCTGTGGTGAAGAAATGTTGAAATCTATGACCGGACTGACGGTGCAGTCGTATCTACAATGGAGTGCCAATGGCAATAAGCTGGTATGTATGATTGAGGCTATCCACAAGACTATATAAGTACATGACGGAGAGAAGATGTTTTGTCTATTGAGAGAATACATATATGTACAGGACATGCAAATGCAAGGCTTTTGGCAGGACGTTAACTGCCTCAATCCCCCCTAGGACTATACTATCCACAACCAAGTCAGGAGGAGATGCTCTATAATCAGGAATACAAGGCGGTATCACGGTGATTAAGCATGAAAACAGAAAAACCAACGGAGCCGAGTACCAGTAAAAACACAAAATTATAAAAGGCAAGGTAACCGGCGTAAGCTGGCAAGTGTGATCGAGGTATGTATACTCGATTGCGATTCGGGAAGTAGCCCTTGAGACTACTCCGAGCGTTGCGGAGGACGGACGCTTGTGAGATGATATAACAAGGGTTCAGAGATTCATGCAGGGTCGGATTCTAGCCGTCTCTCGTTAACGCCCCGGGCCATTTTCTTCCCAAGTTCATATGTTGAGATCATGATGGCACAAGCAGGTGCCACTTTCAGACATCGAGCGACCCAGCCACGGAAGAGTCCAGAAGTACCTTCCTCCCGGAAGATATGTAGAAGGAATTTGGGCAACGAGAGCTGCTCCGGGCGCAAGGCGTTCTGTGCACCACCTCCAGCGGAGGCAGATACGTTGTCACCCATGTGTCGAAATACCTGTTGGCGGGTTTTACCCACGTCAAACGGTGTAGTAACGAATGCTGCGATTGATCCCGAGGTAGCGCCTGCCACGAAGCTCTCGAAAAAGGTATTCCGAATCATGAGGCGGGGCCCGGCTCAGTATGGAACCGTCCGGGGAAAGGTATTCGTACGACTTCTTGCGAGCCTCCATAAGATAGCTTTTCGCTTTTTCGTAACCCCACCAATATAGGCCCGAAAAGGGGACATCACGCCACATTGTTAGCGTCAACCCTCGCCAAAGAGAACTGTAGCCGTGGATCTGGGTCATTTGGTGTAGGTCTGCGAGAGTCGTCTTGAAATGCTCGGTGCCGGTGCCAGGTGTGGCCTGCAACCGCGTTCGAAACATTTCGATCGGACTGATAACCGATGCTGCAGCAATGCGAGCAGTAGAGCCTGCAACAAACGCAACGTAGGAATCCGGAAGGAATCGTTTAATCGGACTACGGTTATCCGATCGCAGCCAGTCATACCCAGCAAAGTAGATGATATTTGCCGGAATGCTCATCATCATAGTCGGGCTGAGACCCCGCCAAAGTGTCCAAACTCCTTCATTCCGAGCGATTTTTCGCAAACCGTCCAAGGTGGACGTAAATGTTTTGCGCTGGGATTCCTCCACTGCGCAATCCGCTATCGCAGCCGAAGGAGCGCCGATTGCCCCCGGACTAGGCCCAACCATACATATTTGGGAGTTCTGTCCAATCCAGAATACTTCTCGACAACAGGCAGTCACCCCCAGGTTGGGAGGCATGTTCTTCAACGGTTGCAGGGCATGGGAGGCGAAGGGGGACGTGTTTTTCACGGAGGATTGCGACTGAAGACGAACACGCACAACATCGAGCGGAGTCACTGACAAGGCATTGTTAGTTTCATGAGGTTCCGTAGAGGCATCCTCTGGTGTGAGAATGGACATAGTCTCCTTACCTAACAGGTTTGTGAGGATACTGCCAGAGGTGGCGGAAACCATCCGTTGGGAGAGCGAGACATACTCCGTCCGTTCGATCTCACCGGCGTCTGGGCCAGGGAGGGATCCTGTTCCAGAAGTAGCCGCCATCTTGGTATCTTCAAAAGAATGCCATGACTCCGCCGAATTTCTTGGTAACCCTATAGCAGCCAGTGTATCGGACGAGCGATATCGGTCCTCACGCGCAAAGCCCGTCCTAAGATCGGACATTCATTCGACGGGGGAGGGCAACAGCAAGTGGGTGCGACGTCGAAAGCGATTCCGGAAGAGAGGCTTGATGGATTCTTCGTCGGAGCCAATCGAGGGGGCGTTTTACTGGAGCGCACAAGGGTGTTTCACGAAGGACAGTGGGGGAAATCCGCGGGCAAGAAGAACGGGCAAACGCCATGCGTCAGAGGAAAAAGGTTGGCGG
This sequence comes from Aspergillus persii, assembly GCA_002215965.1. Classification (NCBI taxonomy): domain Eukaryota; kingdom Fungi; phylum Ascomycota; class Eurotiomycetes; order Eurotiales; family Aspergillaceae; genus Aspergillus; species Aspergillus persii. Next base: position 2,910,756 of record NGZO01000006.1, on the reverse strand, counting down.
TGGCGCTCGGGCCAGGTCGATGGGCCGGAGATAAGACGAAGTGCCGGCCTTTCCTTCTCCTTCCTTCTCTCCCCGACTTTGAGTCATTCCGGTCCTCGTCAGCCCGTGTCGCTAACTCGCTAAGTCGCTATGGCCTTTTGAGCTGTTACTAATTCCCCTTGCATCGCCGTGGGACTGCATCCTTCGTTGAATTGCCCCGATCCTGATCCCGATCTCGATCTCGGTCGAGAGCTCTCCCCGGCTTATCAATCACCGGATATCCTCCGCTACGCCCACTTCCCTGCTATACTCCCACCGTTGCAATCATGGCTGACAACGCCGAACTCGAGTCGTTCCGTCGCCAATGGCGTGAAGAGGTCGCACGTCGCTCAAGGCCTGCTCCGCCTCGACCATCGCAACCAAGGCAGACGACGCCTGCTGCAGTCCGCCCCAGTCGCTTTCCACCCACTCGCCACGAGATATCCGAGCGGAAGGAGATCGAAGATGAGGAAGGGGCACCTCCGTTTGAGCAGGGCGAAATTGTTCAGGGTCTTGGTCAATTGAACTTGGGCGCATCCGATGAGGACGCATTCCCGTCCCAAACACCTCGGAAAGAGCCCAACTCTGCCCTGGAGCACTTCGAACGAGCGGTCGAGAAAGAGGCAGAGGGGAACTTGGGGGATAGTCTGCAGCATTACCGGAAAGCTTACCGGGTAAGCCAAGAGCTCAGGAGTGTTTGGTGAATTTGTGCTGGGCATATACTAAGCTGTCCGTTCCTCTTCCATAGTTGGACTCCACGGTCGACAAAACGTACCGCAACAAGCATTTTGCCTGGGCGTGGAAGAAACCAGCACAAGGCCCTGGCCCTTCGAGCAAGACCGCCCCTACGGCCAGCCAACGTCCCGATGATGCGCCGGAGTCGCTACCTATACCGGAGCTCATTGCATCGTTTGCCAACCTTCCCATTCCGCAGGCGGAGCCCGTAATCGAGAATACCCCTCCGCCTCCCTGTCCCATTTCCAATGTTCCGTCCGAGGTGCTGGTGGAGATCCTCAGACATGTAGCATTGATGGACCCAGCTTCGCTCTACCGGACATCGTTGGTGTGCAAGCGCTTCGCCTACCATTTCGCCAATGAACAGCACATCTGGAAACGAATTTGCCAGGGCTCTGAGTTTGGTTTCAAGGCAATGCATTACGCCTTTACCTGCGATATCCTGGGCCACCGGGAGTACACTTTGGGACCACGCTTTACGCTTTTCCCCATGGCCCCTTCCGTGCAAATTCCCGAACCCTTGTCTTCCTGGAGTGAGGTCTTTCAGATGTTCCCCCGGATCCGTTTCACGGGTATCTACATCAGCACGGTCAATTATACCCGCCCGGGTGCGGCTTCGGCCTACCAGAATGTTGCGTGGAATAGCCCTATCCACATCGTTACCTACTATAGATACCTTCGATTCTATCCCGATGGAACGGTTGTCTCGTTGCTAAGCACCGTGGAGCCGCTCGAACTGGTCCCTCATATTAGCAAGGAGAATGTCATGGCCGCGCGGGCCAGTTCTCAGAAGCAGCATCATCGTCAGGTGTCGGACGGAGGGACTACATTGTCTGGAGCGTCGGATCCAATCCCTCCCGTTGCCATGGGGGCGTTGAAACAGGCGCAACGAGGTCGCTGGAGGTTGGCCCACCCCTCGCCGGACTCTGAAGCTTCAGAGGACGCATTGACAGATCCGATTTCCGATTTCCTGTCGTCTACCGGTAAAGTTTCGTCGGATGATATGCTCGACCCTCGGGACATTGTCATCGAGACCGAGGGCGTGGGACCCAAATACACCTACATCCTTTACTTATCCCTTCGGTCGTCTTCAACGGCGTCCCACACTCATTCCGGCGAACTTCCGCCGAATACATCAAAGAACACCAAATTAGCATGGAAAGGCTACTGGAGCTATAACAGGCTCACGGACGATTGGGCGGAGTTCAGGTTGCGTAACGACCGACCGTTTGTATTTCGACGTGTTCGAGGATGGGGTCTGAGCTAATGTGAATAAGAGATATCGATCATTTACAGGATTATTGATAGACTAGAACTATATATGAGACTGAAGGCGACTGCCAATCAGGCGGCCACGGCGTAAATGGCGCTTAAACTGAGGGTTGGATTACTAGGCTTCCTTGATGAATCTACAAACATCTATCAATCTTCATAAATCTTCATAAGTCAGGATATAGACACAATTGCTGCGAACTGATCTTCCAACCTCTTGTATCTACTCTGTAACTTATAGTTATAGTGTCTAAGAGGACTCGTGCCAAGCCTCTTATCGATAAGCGTCGCCCAAAATTTTGCCGACCACCGCAGCTTCTCCGACTCCTTCAAACAGTCCAGACAGTCCTCGATTCCTGCGGATCACAGTCCATCATGCCGGAACGAGTGCGCACGGTGTTCGCAGACTCCGACGAGGAGCTGCCTGTCGCAAAAACCCCAAAGCCCGTCGACACCAAACCTCCCCCCGGGTCCGATTCCGCAAAGCGAACCCCCCCGAACGACGAAGATGGCAAGAAAAAACACAAGAACAAGAAGCGCAAGCAGGATCTGTCGACACAGCCGTTGTCTCAATCCCAGTCCCAACCTCAAGCTTCCACTGCTGCGGACGATCGCCGCGCACCGCCTTCATGGACAGCCGACCAGAGAGCAGCAGCGAGAGCGGCAGCTGGCAGCGGACCCGGCCAGACGAAAAACAAATCTCAGAAACACAAACAGAATCGGAGCGAGAAGCCATTCAAGGATAACAAGCGGGACTTCGGGCCACTGAGAGAAAAGGCCAAAGCGCTGTATGAGGTCCGGAAAAACCTCCCGATCTTCCCCCACGGGGACGAGATTCGAGAGTACCTGCGCCAAAACGACGTGATGCTGTTGATTGGTGAAACAGGTAGCGGAAAGAGTACGCAGATCCCGCAGTTCCTGGTGGACGAGTCATGGTGTCGACCGACAAAGACCGCTATTACCAACGAGGATGGTTTGCAAAAGGAGTTGGAGGTCGGTGGGTGCATCGCCATCACGCAGCCGAGACGAGTGGCCGCTATCTCGCTGGCAAGACGTGTTGCGGACGAAATGGGGACTCCTCTCGGTTCGTCGTCCCCGGCCAGTAAAGTCGGATACTCGGTTCGGTTCGACACGTCCACGTCGCCGAGTACGAGGGTCAAGTTTCTTACGGAGGGGATGCTCTTGCAGGAGATGCTGCGGGACCCGTGGTTGACGAAATACAGTGCGATCGTGGTCGATGAAGTCCACGAGCGAGGTGTCAATGTTGACCTTGTGTTGGGTTTCTTGAGAAACATGGTCTCTGGCAAGCGCGGAGGAAGAGGCGGAGTGCCGTTGAAGGTTGTGGTGATGAGTGCCACGGCTGATATGGAAAGTCTCCTTGGGTTCTTTAAAGAGGGCTATCAGGCCCAGCGTGCCATGGTAGACGGAAAGCCAACTACATCGAAAGATGCTTCCGAAAAGGAGACTAATGATGAGATTGCTGTCTGTCATATCAAAGGCCGCCAGTTCCCTGTGAAGACCATCTACTCTCCAGAGCCGGTGCATGATTTTGTCGATGCAGCTCTCAAGGTCATCTTCCAAATCCATTATAAGGAGCCGATGCCCGGGGATATCCTGGTCTTCTTGACCGGCCAAGAGACCGTCGAAGCATTGGAAAAGCTGGTAAATGAGTATGCCGTCGGAATGGACCCTGCACTTCCCAAGGTGCAGGTTCTCCCGCTCTTTGCTGCTCTTCCTCAGGTCGCTCAGCAGCGAGTCTTCCTGCCCGCGCCGCCGCGCACTCGCAAGGTCATCCTCGCCACCAACATTGCCGAAACATCCGTCACGGTGTCGGGAGTACGCTTTGTGGTTGACTGTGGAAAGGCCAAGGTCAAGCAGTTCCGCAGTCGACTTGGACTGGACTCATTGCTGGTGAAACCCATCTCTAAATCTGCGGCCATCCAGCGTAAAGGACGTGCCGGTCGAGAAGCCCCCGGTCAATGTTATCGACTATTTACTGAGAAGGATTACCTCGCTCTGGACGAAGTCAACACCCCCGAGATTCTCCGATGCGATCTGAGCCAAGCCATTCTGAATATGAAAGCCCGCGGCGTCGACAACGTCATGGGATTCCCATTTTTAACCAGACCTCCTCGTGAGTCCTTAGAAAAGGCTCTTCTACAGCTGCTGAGCATCCAGGCCCTGGACGATTCGGGTCAGATCAGCGAGATTGGCGAACATATCGCCAAACTGCCTCTTACCCCAACTCTCGGTCGTGTTCTTCTGGCAGCGTCAGAAAACGGCCCGGACTGTCTTTTGGATGTGATTGACATCATCTCCTGTCTCAGCGTCGAGACCATCTTCCTCAACACGACGTCAGAGGAGAAAAAGGAAGAGGCCGAGCAGGCTCGGCGGGATCTCTACCGCAGAGAAGGTGACCATCTTACCATGCTTGCCACCGTGCAGGCGTATGCAGCGGAGAATACGAACCGAAAGGCATGGGCGGAGAGACACATGGTGTCGCATCGGGCCATGCAATCTGTAATGGTGAGTGAATCTTTGATATTATCTGGGCATCCCTTGAAACAATCAGCTACTGACCAGGGTACCTATAATACAGGACGTTCGAAAGCAACTCACCACCCAATGCCGACAAGCCAAGCTTCTCCCTGCCCTGAATGGCCGCGAGCCCGACAACTCTGTTATTCGGGACCCATCGCCCGACCTCATCCTGAAGAGCTTCCTCCGCGGGTTCTTCACCAACACGGCTCGCCTCGTGCCCGACGGCAGCTATCGCACCGTGGCAGGAAACCAAACGGTAGCGATCCATCCGTCCAGCGTCCTTTTCGGCAAGAAAGTCGAGGCAATCCTATACAACGAGTTTGTCTTTACGAACCGGAGTTACGCACGAGGTGTGAGCGTGGTGCAGATGAGCTGGATCGAGGAAGCGTTGGAAGCTAGGTAGTCTTTTTGTTTTCTGGTTTATGTGTATGTTGATGTGATATAGATGTAGACGATATACCCAATGCTATAATAGACCGATCTAGAGCAGGCCCATTCTATGTCTTGATATCCCCAATATGCTGCAACAGCATAGCTATCTAGGCCCAGTTCCTTTTCCCAGCTCCATTAAACTTCCTCCATAAACCCGGAAACACGCGCATGATGCTCGTCACGTCCTCTTGACAATTATACCCATGGAAACTGAACCGAACCCTCCCATTGCCGTTCCACGCATACACGGCCTGCTCGCCCATCTCCTGCACGACCTCTGCTGCGCCTTGGCAATGAACCGTCACGCTGCCCCCATGCCTCTCTTTCTCTCGCGGCGTCGACGAGCAGATTCCCTCCTTCTCCAGCGCGTCTAGCAACGAGCCCGTTAGACTTTGCACATGAGCCTCGATCACCCGGGGCTCCCACTGCGCTAGATACTCGAGACATTCCCGCAGGATGTAGATAGACAGGTGAGCCGGGTTGCCACGCGAGAAGCACAACGCGTCGGCGCGGACTTGGAAGTCTGGTCTTACGTGTCCCTGTTCTCCTCCCTGAACCTCTGAGCCAGCACCAGCATCCGACCTAGGGGGAAACGACTCCAGAGAATGCCACCCAGCAGTCGTCGGCCTCCAGTCTGGCTGCCAATTCTGATTCCAATACGCGATGGCCGTCCCAGTGATCCCCAACAACCACTTATAGCCCGCCGAGAAGGCGAAATCCGCCACCCCGGCCTCGATGGGCATATACCCAGCCGCCTGGGTGAAATCGACCAGAAGCAGCGCGCCCACAGAGTCCGCGACCGCGCGATAGAACCCCAGATCAACCCGCGCGCCGTTCAGATACGAGACGTAGCTCACGGCGATGATCTTGGTCGAGGCGTTCACGATGCGGGCCAACGAGTCTGCAGCGCCGTATCGCACCTCCGGCACGCAACGATGCTGCCACCGTTGTTGGCTTTGGCTTTGGCTTTGGCCTTTGAGCGCAAACGGCGCCACCAGACTCGGGAAATCCTGCGCATCAACGCACACGTTGTCCCCGGGTTTCCAGTCCAGAGACTCCAAGATCAACGAGACGCCCTCGGCTACGTTGGACACGAACCCGATCTCTGCGGAGTTGACGTGCCAGGACTGCGCAACGAGGCTGCGCACGTGGGAGATCTGGTCTGCTTGACAATGGCGGCCGGCAGGGCCGGCGCTTTTGTCTTCGATGTATTGTGTGAATGCGCGCGTGTGGGCCTTGAGGGGGATGCTTTCGCCCGCGGCGCAGACATGGGTGGTTCCCTTCGGGACGGGGTGGAAGGCGTCGAGGTTGAAGAGTGGTTGGGTGGCCATTTTAGATTAGAAATGGAGATGGAGGTGGTGCAGGTGAGTTGGGTCTAGGGGATGACAGGTTATGACTCTAGTGGCATCTCACTTACTTAACTAATCTCAGTCATCGCGCTAATTCCCTTGGGTCTTATGTTCTATAGTGCATGTCAAACATCAATTTCAAATGTACGATGGATTTCTACCTTTTCAGATTCTGGGCTGATCATGTCTGGGGTCAGGAAATGCAATGTCTATACTCTATACCTCTATGACTATATGATTCCATCCCACCATCTAGAATTTAAACCGTTTGGCCACCTCGATACCCTCTGCTATCGACCCTACCCCGGCATCAATGGCGTACCCTTCCTTCTCCAGCCTCTTCAAATCATCGTACAAGCTACTCAGCGGCAGAGTAAAACATTCAATGAACTCGTTGTCTTCGAGTTCCGGCTGCGGGTTCTGATTTTGCGGCAGCGACATGTCCACATTGACATGGACGAGGTTGAAGTTGGTATTGGAGAAGCCAGGGTCTATTGGGCACGTAAGCCCCAATAAATTTAGAAAGACGCAGCTCAATGCAAGACTCACCGTTATACATGATCATGCTGGTGTTCTCCACCACCCCGACGTAGCCCGTTTCCTCCTTCAGCTCGCGCACGGCGCATTCCTCGACCGTTTCGCCGGCGTCCACCATGCCCGCCGGAACCTCGACCACCATCTGGTTGATCGGCGGTCGGTACTGTTTCTGCAGAAGCAGTTCGGGGCCCGTGGATTTGTGCAAGATAGTCAACACGCCGACACCGTCAACGGCCGAGCTGGCGGGTCGAGTCTGTCTGCCAGCATTAGCTGTGGATGCTCACTCTCTGTCGGCAGTAGAGAACGCGAGATGGATCTTACCAAGCGCTCGGCAGATTCCCAGGTTCTCTCGACGCCATTGGGATCCAGATAGGTCGTCTTGACCAGGGTCTTCCACTCCGCTTGTTTGGGATCCTATGATATTCACTTGAGATCAGGACAACGTCATCGAGGAGAAATTGCCGATCTTTAGAGCGCCTACCAAAGGGCTCCGCGAGAGCAGCTTCGATTTGGGCTGCGACATTTGGATTCTGTCTTTCCCTGTTGAATTGGATGGGCTTACTGCCTGTTCTTACCAGGGAGCGTGTAGAAGTATTGTTGCCGTTCTTTTTTTTTTCTCAAACGAACAAGCGGTGGAACTGCGGAAAAGCGGGCCAACAATCACCGATCAGACCAACTATACAGGCATACAGATATACAGGTCGATCTGATCGATCTCCAGGTCTAGCTAGTTCTTCGGCATAAACGATTTGGAGATTTCAACATGGAACGGTGTGTAGCTGACGGTTCTCATTGCCGAGAGTGTCGGGCAGAGAGACTGCGCCTGCAAGGTACTAAGGATTCAAGGCGAGATGCCAACATCTCTCAGCATTATTGGGCATTGTCGCAGGCGCTTCACCCCGGTCCCTCCAATGGACTCACAACGTCCCATTTTTCAAAGAGAGTGTCGGTTGAGATTATAATTCGTTGTTGGATTGGTGGCCAGTTCCAGGGATCAGAGACCAAGGGGGCGGAGATTGATAACACCTTTCGATTCTCTCCCGATACCTATAGTCTACCCAAGTGCATTGGTCGATTACAGTGTACTCCAAAGTACATACAGAGTACATCAGGTATCCTCGTCCGCTAAGGCGCGACTCCGAGTAGAGGCACTTCCTTTGTGTTACTTGGCAGCCAACCCGGACCAATGCAGTAAACCAGCAACTCCTCTCGAAGAAACTTTGTCGGCTGGGAGGATCTGGCTTCCTTGCATGCCCGTGTAACGACCTGTTACCCGGTTGATGTCATTTTCATCCATGGAAAGGAAGTCCCCAGGGACCCGGCTGGTGGCGTTCGCGTCGCTGCCAGCAATCAGCGCTGGGCCTGACCGACACGTCAACCGCCCATCATCAACCAAAGGGCGCTACTGTCGGTCTAGTCGGTCTAGTCTGGCTGGACTGGCTGTCGCCGTCCCTATCGAGGCTGTCCAGGCCGTAGGAGCGTCACGTGGACGAAGATCATCCGATCGTGGAGGAGGCTTCCAGAGCACTTCTGTACTCTGTAAGAATATTCCTGGAGGTAGTCTGTCGTTGGAGTGCTGTACTCGGAGTCGTTCTGTAGTCTCGTAGTTCTGTGGTGGAATGACAGTCAGACAACGAGCTGACGAGAGAGAGAGAGAGATCGTCTTATCTGTTATCGGTCGGCTGACGGGGATTCTTGCATCATCCGCTTCTCTTATCCTCAGCTCGTCTCCTCCTCCTCTTCCTCCCTCTCCTCCCTCTTCCATTTCATCCTTTCCCCGTTCTTTGCTCTGGGAAGGAAAAAATTAAACCACCTTGTTTCAGGTTGAGTGGATCCATTGATTTCATCCCTCATCATCTCCAACTCCCCCGTCGGAATCGGCTTGGCTCGCGTCGGATCACCACCGGTCCTGCGACTCGTCATTTTCCCTATCTGGCCTGCATTTCGCCTCGAGTTTTCTTGGTCGGGTCGTTCTCTGTCTATAGATTCATTATATTATTGTTTACCTCGACTATTGCTAGCCACACTGTTGCTGTCGTGTCTTCATCTTTACCTCCCTCTGCCATTCCCCCCTCCGTCATCGCGGGGAACATCCGCCGCAATCGGTGAAATCGCTTCGTCTCGAGCTCGCCGTCATCCCAAATGGCGTTTCGTTTGCCTCCGCAAGCTCCTCGCCGGCAGCGCTCCTATTCCACCTCGCTTCCTCCGCCGCTCGATCCTCCCTCGGCCCTTTCGCAGCTCCCCGAACCCGACTCCGCAGAATGGGTGCTCTTCTCTCCGACGCAGCCTTCCACCGCCGCCCGGACTCACACGACCTCCACTGATCGCACCCAACGAAACCTAGGCGCCTCGCGCCTCAGCGATTTTGGCTCCTTCGGGACGCCCACCCGCTCGGCCTGGGATCAGGATAACGAAGAAGACGAGGACGATGCTCTGGAGGAGCCGTTGGACGAGGACGGAACGGAGCTGGATAGCCTGGACGATGGTCTGCATGCGTTCCGGGCTCCGTCTTTGAATCCAGAGTCTACTTCAAGGCTTGATCAAGGAGCTCCAGCTCTGCTACCCACTCATGACGGACTAGGGAGTTTCCAGGCGTCTAGTCGCCCCGTGCAGGAGCAGTTGTGGCAGCACGAGCATTACAATCCGAATCGGAGACCCGAATTATCACTCCGGAGACGGTCCAGCGTCCAACGTCACTTGGATTCTATGGCAGATGAGGGCCCTACGGATGTCGAGCGAGAGCGATGGCAGCGCATCGAGAAATGGAGGATGGACCAGAGCCAGGCGCTCCTGCAGGAAATCGAGAAAGAAACGCGCCGACGGCGCAATAGCCACGCGAGCAACCTAAGCGGCCAGCCCGTCTCGCGTGTTGAGGTTGCAAGTGTGTTAGCCGGTGTACCAAGCGTACCTAGAGAGAGTTTGCCATCCGCGGCAGAACCAGAAGGCAGGGAGGATGAATCCTTCTGGCGCCGTATTACCCGCAAAGTCATTCGAGATTTGATTGGCATTGATGATTCCTTGCTGTCCGTTATCTTCGGAGAGTCCCTGCCATCCACTGAAGACGATGACAAGGATACCTCGGCGGGCACAGTGGACGGTTCGAACATGGACGAGGCACTGGGGTTGGAGCCGGACTCCGTACCTGGCGACCATAGTCTCTGGCAGACGAAGCTCCTCCAGCGCATCGCACATGAACTGGGAGTCCTGGTTCACCAACTGTGCGAGCATCCAGGTGCTTTCACCACCTATCTCACCATGTCTCATGACATTCCGAACCAGTATGCCGGCATGCCTCTTGGGCGTCTCCCGGAAGATGATATCACGGAAACCCAAACGGGATCGGCAGCCTTGCCAGGCTCTATGGTGACTACGAGTGCGCCTGATACAGCGCTGTCACCTCAGTTCTCCCCCACCCTTCGTGATCCCAGCGGCAGCCGAGAGCATGCCGCTCAGTGGGGCATCGAGGATGACGACATAAATCGCTCCGCGGCCGAGCCGTTATCGGAGTCTGTCCGTCTTCAGCAGGAGAAGGAGTATTGGGAACGTGAACTGGACGTGATGATGGTCTTCCGGTACCTTCGCAATCGATTCGGTCGTCGAAACAGTAACCCCGATAGCCACCACGCTACCTCGCGTCGACCCCAGCAGGACGCCTCCCGCCGGGCGGCGATCATTCGCCAGCACCATCCGCTCGTTGCGCGTGCCCACTCTCGTTCCCAGACGCAGATCCGACGTCAGTCTCAGTATTCTGCGAGCCATTCAGGCCCGGTGGGAATATCCTCGCCGCTTCTCCGCCAGCACTTCCGCCGGCCCAGCTCCAGCTGTGCCAGTCAGAGTGCAAAGCGTTCCGCTATCTCCAGCCGGCGAACCCTGACCGGTTCCAGCCGCAACTACTGGGACATCGGCGGCAGCGTTGACAGCGGAAGCGCCGTTGCACCCGTTGGCGCTGGTCTCGGTGCGTGGGGAGACGCCTAGATCGTTGTCTAATATGGATGGCATTGCAATGTCGGCTATTGATCTACCGCAGGACCGATCCCATCCACCCAAGTATATCTATATTTTGCATGCTGGCCATGACTATTCATAATCTATTAAGAGTTGCCCAGCCTTTCGGATTCTCTGGTGCTGGGTGCTACTCTCCAGCATGATGTTATGTCTCTGTCATTTATTTATTTCCCTTCCGGTTGGATTCTGTTTGATACATCTCTCTTGTTTCTATTCTCTACTCGGTCTCAATATGGTCATATACACATACATATACATATTTCTATCTTGATTGAAATGCCTATTGCATGATTTTCCACCGATCTTCTCTTTCTTGGTGTCTGGCATGTGAATTTTACTCTCTCTCTTTTCCAAGATTTCTTCCTCTATGCATATAATTGTTATGTATGCTCTATCTGTATTTTCTTTCTTTTAGAACGAGGGCCGGCTGGTGCATGTACGGTGTAGTTTGTGTATGTATGTATCCTGGGGCATTCTAGGTTTGGGGAGTATCTTGGAGTGGTGGGAAGTTGATGACTTGCGTCTTGATATATATATATATATATATATATGTTGGATTCTATGGACATTTCTTGGACCATGGTTATGGTTTGGAAATATTCTAGACTTCAGATTTCATGGGTTCAATGATACGGCCGTGAGTGATGATAGTATAGCCGCTGGGGGGTTTCTAGCTGGCACTTACGATAGCCCAAAGCCTCTGAACGATCTACATCTACAAACTACATCTGAACAAGGAGTTGTGAAGAACAATCCGAGGAAAATCCATGATTATGCAACTCCGTCGTGCGTGAGGACATTTGTAAATGACACATCACGGAGAAAAGAAAACATAAGAAACAGTCGTGGCAACAAAGTAGGAAGATGGGGAAAAAAAACTCGGAATCTCTTTAATCTTTTTCAGGTCCTAACGCTAATACAATGCCCATTTAAGCCGCAAGGTTCTCATAGGCGTCGGGGAAATCGCTTCATGTTGTTCTCAATGAGACCATGGCCACGCAGGAACTGGACGTAGGCACCGTCCTGCTTGAGCTTGCCCTCCTGGCGGAGCTGGACGTACTCCTCGCGACGAACGGGGGTGAAGCCCCAGTTCTTGGAGACGACGATCTTTTGGCGACCGGGGAACTTGTACATCGAGCGGCGGAGAGCCTCGATGGCGGCGGCACGGTTGGAGTCACGGGTGCGGACGGACAGGATGATCTGGCCGATGTTCACACGGGCAACGAGACCGTTGGGCTTACCGAAGGCACCACGCATACCGGTCTGGAGACGATCGGCACCGCACACGAAAACATCTTGTTGATACGGACGACGTGGAAGGGGTGCACACGGACACGAAGGTGGAAACCTTCCTTACCGGTGATCTTGACGAGGTACCTAGTAAAGAGGCCATGTTAATCTTCTGGACGCAAGGCTGGGTCGAGGGGCATGGCGCTGCGCAAGGCGCTTGGGAGGAAGGTGAAGGTTTCGACATACTTGTTGGCACAGATACGGGCGGCTTCGAGAGCCTCGGAAGACAGCTGCTCGTACTCGTTGGAGATCAAGTGCACACACAGAGGGAAGTCATCGACGTTGGCCTTCTTACGTCCCAGATCGAAGATACGGATCTTGGGGTCGGGAACACCACGGTTGAACCGGGACTTAGGGTAGGGCTATATCAAAGCGAAAGCAAGTCAGTCAAACCGCATTTCATCATCGGACAATTTCCAGCCTTGATTCCATCCATCGAAATAGCTTGTATATATATCGTAACGGTCGTCGCTCATGACGTTCATCCTTCATCTTTGTCCATCCGGTCGTGGTTGACGTTCGTTTTGTCCGTTCATTTTCCTCCCCACAAGCGAGAATCCCGATGCCGAAAAATCCACAGATGACGAAAAAAATCACCAGAAAGAAGAAATCGCACGCACCTTGTTCTTGCAGTAGCGGTAACATCTCGCGGGACGACGGGCCATATTGACTGCTGGAAATGACCTGGCTGCACTTCCTGCGAACTGGGGGTGGGTTGTCGAAAGGGGTGGTGTCGAGAGTCAAAAGCGAAGGGAGACTTGGGGGCGCGGGCACTTTCGACGGTTGATTTCCAAGCAGCGCCCGCTAACGAGTGGCAAAAGCCCTAAGCCCTAGTCTCTGCGCCAATCACGGGACTGCCTGCGCCGGCCCGCTTAGTCAGGTCTCCGCCAGCATTCCTCATCTTACGGATACGAATGCCTACTTCATGCATCATCATTGATAATCGATCACTCGATGATCGCATTATTCTCTCCGAGCCCGAGAGAGGAGATGGCTGGCACGGTGGAACATCTCTCCGCGACTGAGCCACAATCTAAATGTTGAACCGGTTGGAGCTCATCTTCAGTCTTTATAGGTAGAACCGTAGAACATCTAGACTATCTCCCTTGCTTATCTCAGTCTACCACTACGCAGCTTGTCTACAGACCTACAGTCTAGACCCATAATCCAGGCATCAAGTTTTCTTGTCATTATCTAACATCGGCCCGGCCAATACAGCCGGGGGTCGTTCTTTTCTCATGTTCAGACATAACAGAAATCCCTCGTCCCTTCTACATCCTTACTGGCTGGTGAGGATGTCGGAGTCACCAGCGTCCAGGATGGACATGGTGCTGCAGCGGAACAGCTTACCGCAGGCGGTTCCCAGTTCAATCTGTATTACGAGGCAAAAAGGCAAACGGTCAGCCATCTGTTTGTACCCTCCAAAGCCTGTAGCAGGATGGCTTTTTCTCAGGGCGGTTCCCCGCGCCGTAACCCTCCCGGGACGGGCAGTTGCGGCATCGGGGAACGAGAGAAGAACGAAGGCAAGGATCCGAATTGTAGAACACTTACGTTGTTGCCGGAGAAGTGGTGAACGGGAGCCTTGGCGAGCATGGCGTAGTACTCAAGCTCGGACTTGCGGAGGGGAGGGGTGTTGGCGGCAATGATGACCAGCTTGGCCTTGCCGGTACGGAGGGTCTTGATGGTGGACTTGTAGCCAAGGGTGACTGGAGACAATCGTTAGTCGCTTGCAGAGATAGAATAAAAAAAAGGCTATAGATCGTGAACATACCCTTTCCGGACTTCATCACAAGCGCAAGGCGCGAGTTGATGGTGTCACCGGTCTTCTTGCTCTTGGGGGCCATCGTTGCGCTGGGAGAACGTAAAGTTCTGTATTGGAGGGGGAAAGGTGGAAGGGTTGAGGATAAGAAACTGCGCTCCGGCCGTCTTTTGATAAAAGGTGTAGAGATTCGGAGATCAGAAACTTTTGGTGCTTCTTCGCTTTGTGGGCCGAGCTAGTCTCGGTCCGTCTGTCGCTCCGTTGCTGAGTTAGTTAGTTATGCTGCGTTATATAAGCGGATGCATAAGCTCCTGTGCGGCTACACAATTCGAGTCCCAAGTGCATCCAGTCAGCCACCTCATCGGGCCTCGAGGGGTTCAGGCATGTACATCCATAAGTAGACGCTTGTACCTTGCCTACTGGCCGCAGCGGAACAGATACCTACAGATACCGTCCGTCGCGTCGGACGCTGGCCTCCCCGTCGTAGTCTAGGGAACGGCGAGGCATCTCGTTGGCGGCCGACGTGGCGCAGTTTGGGCTCATCTGGATCCCTTCCGAAGGGACATCTCCATGATTGGGCGCTGGTCTTTTCCGGTTGGGTTTCTATTCTTGTACTGTATCTGTGTTGCTCTGTGTACTTCCCGCCCTCCTTTCATCTCCTAGGATTGACAGATGGCGAATTTCTGGACGTCAAGGCAGGGAGTGTTGGAAGGTGTCAAGGTGGACTCGAGGTAGATAACTAACAGATTCGGAGGGTATCCCATAACCTCAAGTCCTAGACTAGTCAAATAAGAAGGGTTCTACGTAGTGCCGGGACAGCTGGACAGGGACATGGACATGAACATGAACATGGGAATCCCTACCCATCTTCAGCCCCGGGGTGCAGGACTCGAGATGCTTAAGGGGAAAGAACCCGAAACTCGTATTGGACCTTTCAGCCCCCAGTAACGGAATTCCCACCGGCACGAGGGAGTGCATAGCGGTATAACCCAGCAGGCAATACAGATACTACTAGGTAGAAAGCAGAAACACAATATGATCCGAGAAGGGAAGAGAAGAGAAACGCTGCATGAGGCTAGCGTTGGCCGGGGAAGGTCACGGTACGCTGGGCGTAATTACGTCGCCGCTGCGTCAGGATTAGTAAATTACAGCCGTTTCCAGCGGTAATCGAAAAGACCCGCTGGTCGCAGCTGCCGTTTATCCCTCACTTGCAGCCGTCCTTGCCTGCGTTCTTTTCTGACTGTACGGAGCATCTCTTTATTTTCTTTTGGAGTATATTTTCCAGTTGTCGGGCCCTCTTTATCATCTCTTTCTTCTTCCCGACACTTGACGGTGGCTGCACTTTCGACACAGTCGAGCATATATTCCATTTCCTTTCCCCCCCACCTAGCCTCCGTTACTGCTGCTACCGTCTACTACCTTACCACTTTAGTGTCCACTTGTTTTGACGCTACTGCTAGACTCCGACTGTATACGCCCGTGCCTTAAATTTATCAATTAATTTCCCCGTCGTTTCATCGCCGCCTCAACTACTCCCTCCTCGACTCCCTACCTCTCCTCCATTCCTCCACCCCATTTCCGGATCGTTTTGTCGCTTCATCCCACCGTCTTGCAGCCTCGTTAAGCCGGTAACCATGTCTGCGACGCCTCGCAAGCCCGGAACCCCGGGCAACGCGAGCAGATCTTCGACCGACAGTTCGTCCGCAAATGGCTCTCCCTCGCGAACCCATTCTCGCTCGCCCAGTGCTTCGACAGGCGGCCTGTCTCGCTCCCCGTCGCTGCGTGGCTCGACCCCCGTTTCCGCGCGGGCAGCTGCCAGAAAACCCGGTCGCTCCAACCTCAGCATGTCGAGCGTGCCCAAAGTCACCCCCGACCCGTCCGAGGAGGAGGCCCGCGCCCAGAATGCCGCTCTCATCGAGGATCTGAAGCAGCAGTTGCAGAAGGCGGAGACCGCTTCCGAACAGTACCAGAAGCAACTCGGTGTCTTACAGATGCGACTGGATGAGGCCGTCAGCGAGCAGGGCAAGTTGGAGGATCAGGCCCACGAGAAGGACAGCAAGATCGATTCGTTGAACGGCGAGGTTCGAGATCATGTGCGCCAGATTCGGGATCTGGAACAGGCCCACGAGCAGGAGCGGAACGCCATGCTGCAGGAGAAGGAGCAGCAGGCGAGCCGCGAGGAAGAGATGCAGGCCACGATCCAGCGGTTGAAGGAGTCTTTGTCTCAGAAGGATATGAGAATCAATGCCGAGGGCGACAAGAATGTCTCCCGATCTTGTAAGAATTCCCTTTTCTCCATTTCCCTGCCAACCCAGTTGCTAACTTCTCTCTCTAGCCAGTTTCCGGAATCGGTCTTCCCCGGAAGTGGATGGGCAATTTGCGCCTTCGTCTCAGTTGGAGCGAAGCCCGTCTCGGAATAACTCGAAGCTGCTGTTGCAGAAGGATAAATTGATCGAGTCGCTTCGGCTCGAATTGGCCGAATCTCAGATCAAGTTGGTGGAGATGGAGAACAAGGGCGGCGGCCGCCAGCGGGAGCTGGAGAAGGAGCTGCTCGAGGCTCGTATGGCCAATGCTCGCTTGATGGAAGACAATGAAAGTTATCAGCTCCTTCTGAGTGAGAGAACGCTGAATGGTGACTTTACAAAGGGCGATTTCATGCGCGAAGTGAACCCTGACAACTCGGAGGCGAAGGAGTCCAGCGGCGGATTAGGTTCGCTAGCCGACGAGCTGGAGTCCGTCGACGCAAGGGCGGAAACCGATGATACCCGCAAGCTTGAATCAGAGATCAAGATGCTTAAGGATCAGAACAAGGCTCTGACTCTCTACATTGAGCGTATCATCAGTCGCGTCCTGCAGCACGAAGGGTTCGAGACCATCTTGGACAAGAACGAGAACGACCCTCCGGCGAAGCAGCAGGCTGCGACAGCAACAAGGACCTGCCTCCCACTCCGACCGAGAAGGACGATGCGTCTCAGCCAAGTTTCTTACAGAGAGCTCGGTCGGTCGTCGGCGGCCCAGCCCCAGTGCTCCCCGCGTCGCGTCCTCAGAGCATGATGCCGCCCCCCACCACCGCTGCGAGCGCCATCACCGTTCCCCCAACGGCTCACGAAAACCCGAACACTGCTCCCAGCATTCCCCTCGGCCGTGCCGGTTCTGTGCGGGGCCATCGCCGCGCCAGGTCTGAGCAGACTGATATCGCTGCAGCCGCCGTCGTGGGACAAATGTACCGCGGACGCAACTCGGGCGGCCCCATCAGCCCTACCATGATGGGCCCTGGAAATCGCCAGAGCGCATTCTCCGGAGCCAGTTACATGTCCGGTAGTGGCCGTGCTCCCTCTTTATCCAGCCAGCCTGAACGCAGCCGACTCAGCAGCTCGGATAGCGTGACCAGCGACCCGATCGCCGACACTGCTTCTACCGGGGCCACGTCCAGTTCGCCTCGCTCCAGCTCTGGGATGAACAACTATACCGGCGCCGTTATGACCCAGAGTAAACTTCGCCCACTGCGCCTGGTCAGCGAGACCAAGGCGGCGATCGAGGAAGAAGAGGCAGCTCGGAAAAAGGCCAACCGTGGAAGCTGGATTCCATGGTTCAACCGGCCGACTTCCAATGGCAGCGAGCCCGCACAGACTTGAATTTCCTGGTGTACATCCTTGAACATTTCTTCTTTCGTTCTTTGTTTATTTTCGTTTCTCGACTTTCTTTTTGCCTATGCCTCCTTGACGCGTCTTCCCGGTTGTGGAAAGTTACCTATTTACTGGTCACTCCTATGAACCTTGTGGTCTTCATAGGAGGCAGCCAGGATGCCCTTTTGTTTGAATACCCTGTGGCTTTTTGCGAATCATCATGATAGACTTGGGCTAATGTCCTTTGTTTGGTTCCATTGCTATGTGCTGATTGATTTTCTGATGTCTAATGGCCACTTTTTGACGGGGCATTCTTGCTACGTTACCCCCATCTGGATGATGCTTGGATTCTATTTTATTTTATTGAGACCTACGTTGAAGATTGCCTGTGATGATGATTTGGCCCTTGTTGATGCCCCTCTCTCCTTGATGAACATATATGAACTACCTATATACTCCTTATAGAGTGACAACTTTCCTGTATACACTATTCTAATGGCTTTTCTTTTCTGGCCGTGTTCTCGGCTCAAACATGTATGTATATCAACCCAATCGAAATTTACATCCCTGACGATCCCCCACTGTTTCTTCCTTCTTTATGATTAGGATTGGCACAGCTATCCCTGAGTAATAGCGGATGTGGAGTCCGATCTCAATGCGAAACATCTCATTAAACAATGGGATTCACTTTAATCTTGATCGTAGGGTCGAGATCTCTACGGAATAATGTCCGTATTTGTATTGTAAGATGCCTCGCGAAATTGTTTACACATTTTTTTCTTCTTGAATAATCAAGAAAGTGAGTCAAGACGCGTAGCGGATTTATATATGTACTGGTTTACCTTTCATTAATGATTATTAATTAACGCACTTGACATCTGAGCTGTGAAAGTCCACGCCAACTGTAATTCGAGAGATCTAATTATAAAAGATATTTCATTAAACCCCATGAACTTGTGTTTGCAACTGCAAAGGAGACTCCCCACCAATCTGTGGGAAAGAGGCATATACACCGGAACAACATTCACGCGGGCTCCGGATTGCGGCCAGGTTGACAGTAGGAGTAAATAGTAGTCGTCCGCAATCCACCTCCGGCCGACCCCACACGAAACCCCGTCGCGCAATTCCAGAGCAATTGTCCCAAAATGCCCGGCTCTCTGTCTCTTTTCTCGGTCAATGCCGTCATTCTCATGTCGGCCGACGACGGATCTCGCATCTTCGCCAAGTACTACTCGCCGCCTCACCCCCCGGCCGGCACTGCTCCCAACTCGACTGATTACCCCGGCGCAAACCCCTACCCGACGGTGAAGGAACAGAAAGCGTTCGAGCAGGGCCTGCTGGAGAAGACGAATAAGCAGACCAGCGATGTGATTCTGTACGACAACCGGATCGTGGTGTTTAAGATGGAGAGCGACGTGATGCTCTATGTGGTCGGAGGCGCCGACGAGAACGAAGTCCTGCTCTACAACGTGGTCTTGTCGTTGAGGGACGCATTGGGAATCTTGTTCAAGTAAGAGTGATCTCGTTCCGTTCTGGATTTGCTTGCTGGGACGCTAGGGAGGAAGAACTGTCTGCTAACATGATCATCCTGTTAGGGGTGCTACCGACAAGCGCACGATCGTCGAAACTACGACCTGGTGGCCCTGGCCATTGACGAGATCATTGACGACGGAATCATCTTGGAGACGGACCCCGTCCTGATCGCCTCCCGCGTCAGCCGTCCTCCTGCGCCTGATGCGCCCAACCTCAAGAGCATCGATCTCTCGGAACAAGGCCTCCTCAATGCCTGGGAGCTTGGAAAGCGGCGTCTGGCGGAGGGATTGCGGCAGAGAGAGAGCCGGTGCTAAAGATGGAGGAAGGCATGTTGGTCTGCAATTGGGCATGGATGTACATCTGATCTTGTTTCTGGTTTCTCATTTTCATCATTCGTATCTGGCTGGTCCCGGCGTGGTTTATGCATGTTGCTCATTCTATTTTTTTTCCATGACGTCTGTTTAATTGGTATTCCCCCCGGTTGCATTTCTTCCAGGGGCCTGAGGATTCTATTTTATAGAGATATTCCTTTTTTATGTTTCACGACCAAGGACATTGGGGCTGAACAACCTAGGGGGGTTTGGACGAGACTTAATCAATCCACCTCAATCATGAGCTTGGAAGGCTAATTTCAACTTCAAAAGAAAAAAAAACCATTAAGAATAGAGCTTTGAGCTATACGGTCCGTAGTATCGGCGATACTGTAGGTTGAATCCTAGAAGCCATGCCTTCTATCCTGTCCGCACTGGGTATAGTACAATGGGTCATATGACCAAAACTCTAAACTACCACAGATTTCACATGACCATTTGCGACTGTGCAGGTCGCAAAATAACAGAAATTGTATGCGACAGAAACTTTGGAGGCGCTTATTAGCATGTAGCGATTGGTCGACTCTCCTAAAATTACGCAAAATACGAACAAATACAGGGGCTAACCGATACCGCTTTTATCTTCTGATTATCGGCTCGTTGTCTGCTCTGAGGGTTGATTTACTCCTGGCCGAGTGTCTTTGCTGCAGACCTTCAGATGGAGGTTCGCGGCCCTGAAGGCGGTCAGGCTAGCGTTGGCGGTCAGGAACAGCAATTTCCCGGAATGTTAGTGGAGGTGCCTGAGGGTAAAGGCAGCGAGGGCATGAAAATCTGCCCCGCATACGTCACGCCCAGGAACTCCGTCTGATCGCCTGAGTCAAATCTTTCCCTTTCGACATCTTCAAGGACTGGCTTTACCTAGACTAGCTTCCGCGCAAGAAAACAGAAGATGAAACAGAGGTTCTCGTCCTTGGACGTCAAGGTAGGCTATACTTCGGGATTTCGTGTCCGGAAACACAGGTAATGGCGAGAAGCTGACCAGCATCACCAGGTTATCTCCCAGGAACTGGCCTCGGAGCTGGTCAATCTCCGAGTATCGAACATCTACGATCTCTCATCGGTAAGTTGAATGCCCTTGGCCTTGTGGCTAAGTGCATATGATGCTGAATGGAGGACTTCTGGCCTATTAGCGAATCTTCCTATTCAAGCTCGCCAAACCCGACCATCGCAAACAACTGATTGTCGACTCCGGTTTCCGATGCCATGTCACCCAGTACTCGCGAACAACGGCTACCGCGCCCTCGCAGTTCGTGTCGCGGCTGCGCAAATTCCTCAAAACCCGTCGCATCACCTCCATCAAGCAGATCGGCACCGACCGCGTCATCGACATCTCCTTCAGCGATGACACCTACCATATGTTCCTCGAGTTCTTCGCTGGCGGGAACATCATCGTCACCGACCGCGAGTACAACATGCTAGCGGTGTTCCGCCAGGTCTCGGCCGCAGAGGGAGAGGAGGCGCGCGTCGGACTGAAGTATACCGTGACGAACAAGCAGAACTACGATGGGGTGCCGCCGATCACGACGGACCGGATCCGCGACACGGTGGAGAAAGCGAAGGCCTTGTTCGCGCGGGAAGATGGGGCGCCGAAGAAGTCGAAGAAGAAGAACACCGATGTGCTACGGAAGGCTCTGTCGCAGGGATTCCCCGAGTACCCCCGCTCTTGCTGGATCATGCGTTTGCCGTTCGGAAGATGGATTCCGCGACGCCGCTGGATCAGGTCTTACAAGATGAAGGCTTGCTGCGACAGGTTGAGGGTGTGCTGAGGGAGGCCGAGAGTGAGACTACCCGGCTGTCTGCTCAACAGAACCATCCCGGTTATATTGTTGCTCAGCCGGATACGCGATCTAAGGCTCAGCAGGGAGGGGATAGTGAGGCGTCTTCGGATAAGCCCGGTCTTCTGTACGAGGATTTCCATCCTTTCAAGCCCCGACAGTTCGAAGAAAAGCCGGGTGTTACTATCTTGGAATTCCCGTCGCTGAATGCGACAGTGGATGAGTACTTCTCGTCGATTGAGACGCAGAAACTCGAGTCGCGGCTCACGGAGCGAGAAGAAAATGCGAGACGAAAGCTCGAGGCGGTGCGACAGGAGCACGAGAAACGGATTCGGGGCACTGAAGGAAACACAGGAACTGCACATCCGCAAAGCCGGCGCTATTGAGGATAACGTGTATAGGTTCAAGAGGCAATGGACGCCGTAAATGGCTTGATTGCACAGGGTATGGACTGGGTGGAGATCGCACGCTTGATTGAGATGGAACAGAGCAGAGGGAACCCCGTCGCGCAAATCATCAAGTTACCCTTGAAGTTGTACGAGAACACCATCACTCTGCTCCTGGGAGAGGCTGGAGACGAGCCGGAAGAAGACAATGGATTGTTCTCCAGCGACGAGTCTGATTCAGACGATGAGAATGAAGATGCCCAGAATGCTCGCTCTACGCCGGAACAATTAACCATTGACATCGATCTCGGTCTTTCGCCGTGGGCGAACGCAACGCAGTACTATGATCAAAAGAAGATGGCCGCGGTTAAAGAGCAGAGAACGACGCAGTCCTCTGCAAAGGCATTGAAGAGCCACGAGAAAAAGGTCACGCAGGATCTGAAAAAGGGTCTCAAGCAAGAGAAGCAAACCCTTCATTTTGCCAGGAAGCCTTTCTGGTTTGAAAAATTCCTCTTTTTCATCTCATCTGAGGGATACTTGGTATTAGGGTAAGCTACTGTCCTAGAGCTTGAATTTCCTCTCTTCTAACCACCTAATAGTGGTCGGGATGCTATGCAAAGCGAGATTCTATACCGTCGCCATTTGAAGAAGGGTGATATTTTCGTGAACGCAGACCTCGAGGGGGCTAGACCCATGATCGTCAAGAACAGATCGACTGCTTCGAATGCCCCCATCCCGCCTAGCACTCTATCTCAAGCCGGAAATCTTTGCGTTGCTACGTCAAGCTCCTGGGAATCGAAAGCTGTCATGTCTGCATACTGGGCTACTGCGAGCCAAGTCACCAAGACTGCCGAAGCTGGCGGCCTGTTGCCGACAGGCGAATTCTTGGTTAAGGGCGAGAAGAACTTCCTTGCGCCATCGCAGCTTGTACTAGGATTTGCAGTGATGTTCCAGATCAGCAAGGAGAGTCTTCGTAACCATAAGTTAGCTATTTTTGACGAACCTGCATCTGCGGAGAAGGCTACTGGGGAAGATACGAAAGCTCAAGCAGCAGAAGAGACCCAGCAGACTCCAGAGCAGACGCAAGGCGCCGATGAAACTGCGATTGAGGAGGCTGCACCCGCCGAGACTACTTCAAAGGAGCTAGAAAAGGAGCAAGAAGAAGACCAGAGCTCCGATTCCGAAGACGAGCCCGAAAATAATGACAGTGTGCCTGCTCGAAACCCGCTACAGCGGGACTTGTCCGAGCCTGCTGCCGACAATGTGTCAGAGGAGGCTGAAGATGCTGGGTTGGATGACAACAATGATCTGAAAGCAACAGATGCACATGATGAACTTGCGGAGAAGGAGACGGAGAGGAAGAAAACACACAAGCAGAAGAGCCTTCAGAAACTCTCGAGGCTTATAGCGGAGGAAGGTCTCAAGACACGAAACACCTCTCTGCCCGGGAACGGCGCCAACTGAGACAAGGCAAGGCCATCGAGTCGGCCGAGCCTGCTCCCAAGAAAGAAAAGCAGCCGGTTACCCGAGGCAAGAAGGCTAAAGCAAAGAAGGCTGCAGCCAAATACGCCGATCAGGACGACGAGGAGCGTGAGCTGGCTCTTCGCCTGCTCGGCGCTAACAAGGCGAAGGCTGAAAAGGCTGCCGCGGCCGCCGAAGCCAAGGAGAAGCGTGATCGAGAGATCGAGGCACAGAAGAAGCGTCGCAAGGCCCAGCACGATCGCGCTGCCGAGGCAGAAAAGCGACGACAGGCTATGTTTGAGGAGGGCGCTGGCGATGACTACGACGAGGAGACGGCCGCTGCCGAGGCCGCGGATCTTGACTGGATTCCGGCACTGGTTGGAACGCCCCATCCTGACGATGAGATCCTTGCGGCCATCGCTGTGTGCGCTCCATGGGCATCACTTGGTCGGTACAAGTACCGAACAAAACTGCAACCAGGCTCGGTCAAGAAGGGCAAGGCAGTCAAGGAGATTCTCGGCCGATGGATCTCCGAGACAACGACTGGAAAGGTCAAGAAGGAGCATGCTGAGGATGCGGGCATCCCGAGAGCCGTTGCAGAGAAGATGCGGGCTCGAGAGGGAGAGCTCCTCAAGACATGGAAGGACACCGAAGTCATCAACACGGTTCCTGTCGGAAAAGTGCGCATCATGACCGCAGGGACTGGAGGTGATGCAAAGGGGAAGGGCAAGGGTGGTGGTGGTGGTGGCGCCAATAAGGGAGGCAAAGGGGGAAAGAAAAAATAGATAAGTAGATCCGGGCATTGCGCTCAGGAAACTATAGACGTGTATCTATATCTGATTTGGCCTTCAGCTTGGAAGTTGTGGTTGGAGTTGAGCAGTTGAGGATATGTATAGCCACCGCAACCTGCGAAACAAGAAAAACAACTTGTTGACCTGACACTAGTATAGACCTTCTATCTGAATACTCGTACTACACAGACTCTTAGGAAATCTAGATTTGTTGAAAATTGCCAACAGGGACTATAGACTTGCTTAGTCATTCTCGACGTCATCGCGAAGATTTTCGGTTTCTTCGCCGACCAAACGCTCGACTCGCTTTTAAGACCGCCAGACTCTTAAGTTTTGGGCAAGTTTCCTTCCAGGTGGGACGAGGCGGGCATCAGATCAAGAATCCTTCCAACTAATAAGGCGCCAGAAACCCAACTGCCCTCTGCCCCCCACTTAGCCTTATATTCGCTGCCGGCCTTGACTCAACCCCGCGACTCGACCGATTTTCATGCTTCCCTGCCTGTCCTAGACGATTCGATTTTCCCAGCTCGACATCTAGGGGGATTGATAAAAAGCCGCTATCCTCTCAGCCAAGTTGGTGTCGCTCTTCCCTCGCCTTGTCGCTGGCGGTCGTCCGCACAGCATTGCTAGGTTTTTCACGAGCGCTACTCGCACGATGGCGTCTATGGAGACGACCCGGGTTCGGTCAGTTCGACGCCTCAACGAGGAAGGACCCGGAAACAAGTCGCTCGCCGAGTGGTGGGACAGCGAACGCAGCAACAACACGCCCGAGGCGGCAGCGATCGAGGAGGCCGCAGAACTACTGCGCACAAGCGATATCCCCGTGGCCTTCCCTACGGAGACGGTATACGGACTCGGGGCCGACGCAACGCGCTCCAATGCCGTGCAGGGGATCTATCGGGCAAAGCAGCGGCCGTCGGACAACCCGCTGATCGTCCACGTCGACTCGCTGGACATGCTGGAGCGCGTGCTGAACCCGGTGCAGGCCAGTCCCACGCGCTTGACCCGGACCGCGAAGAACGCCATCCCCGCCATCTACCACCCCCTGATCGACCGGTTCTGGCCGGGCCCTCTCACCATCCTCCTGCCGAACCCGTCGGGTTCGCCACTCGCCAAGGAAGTCACCTCCAACCTGACCACGTTTGGCGTGCGCATGCCGTCGTCGCCGCTGGCGCGCCTGCTGATCCACGTCACGGATAGGCCGCTGGCTGCGCCGTCGGCCAATGCGTCGACGAAGCCCTCGCCGACCAGTGCGGAGCATGTGTGCCATGACCTGGAGGGCCGTATTGAGCTGATTCTGGACGGCGGGGCCTGCGGAGTCGGGGTGGAGAGCACGGTGGTGGACGGGCTGTCGGAGCCGCCTGCAATCCTACGACCGGGTGGGATCGGTATCGAGGAGCTGCGGGCGTGCGCGGGGTGGGAGAATGTCCAGATTGGATACAACGACGGGAATCTGGAGGTGAAGGAGGTGCCGCGGGCGCCTGGCATGAAGTACCGACACTATTCGCCCAAGGCGCGCGTGGTGCTCTTCGAAGCCGACTCGGACGAAAAGGCCGTGTCCAAGCACATCCGCAAGGACCTGGAAGACACGGCGATCGGTGCACATATGATTGGGATTCTGCGGACCCGGCACTGGAAGCAGGGCCTGGGGTTGCTGCCGAGCGAGGAGATCGAGAAGACGATGAAGCCCATTCCTTCGCTGGTCGACAACCTGGTGGGATTCTCGGCCCCCGTGAAGGATCGCGTCAACGGCTGTCTGGCCACCAAGGAGACGTTTGACTGCCATCTGGGCGCGGATGTCGAGTCGATCGCGCGCCGACTGTTCTCTGCGCTGCGGGCGATGGACGAAATGGAGGTCGACGTCATCTACGTAGAGGGTATTTCGGATCACAGTGGCGATCTGGCAGCGGCGGTCATGAACCGACTGCGCAAGGCCGCCGGGGCCGAACTCAGGGTATGAGATGGTCTGGGGTTTGATATAGAGGGAGTAGAAGGAGTTGAGATGCTTGCTTGTTCAGATTTACGGCTAAAAGGCATTATATTGGGTATAGAATTTATTATCATCATGCCTCGTTGCTTCACGTTATTGTGAAGTAGATAACCTCATATCAGTTGGACTGGTAGTCATCCCCGCGTCTATAGCAGCTGTGAATGGTCCTCTCTATCCCGTCTTCCGTTTATTCGGCTTCAAATGAAAGCGATGGGTCTTCTAGGAGCTGCTTTGCGGTGGCTCGGTCCTCGGTGCGCCACCGTATCATTCTCTTCATAAAATCAATGAACATTTGCTTGTCCTCGCCATTGATCGTAGACAGCGATGTTTCAAAATTAAACCCTGTCCCAATTTGCGGACCCTTGAAAATCCCTAATTTTTTTCAGTGACAGCCTTGGGCATATTATAGATTCTAGGTAGACACTTACCCGAATCCGAATCATATAACAGCGATGTCCGTTTCCCTGATTCCAGAATGTCCTTTGGAGGGGGACCTATCAAGGCAATTAGATGTGCAAAGTGGCTTTGCTCATCGTATTCCTGTACTCGAACAGGGTCGACGTCTCTAAAAGCTTCTTTCCTTCAAGTATATCCCATAACTGTTTGCTGCGCATTAGAAATACCCAGGTGGCTCACCGGTATACTGTACAATAGACGTACCATAACCCCTAGGTTCCATATATCGGCACTATATGAGAAACCACAATCCAGTATCACCTCCGGTGCTAGATAGATTTCTGCTTGAATGCATCCGTCGTTCGGCCTGTCGCCCGGAACTGAAAGATCGAAGTCTGTGATCTGGACGACGCCTGCTGGTTTGCGAGGTTCTCCGTAATTGTTTCGAGAGAGACAGATGATGCGACCGTCCGAGCAAGACTTTTGCGGAAGAGGACTTGTATATTCACCTCTAGCTGCGTGGTCCAAGATGGATGGGTCTTCTATCTTGACCAGTATATTGTCCGGTTTGAGGTCTGGAGCGAAGCTAATTAGTTCTATCATCCTTGTCAAGGGAAAACAAGGACGAACCGGTATGGACAAGATGGCACTCCGTGTGGAGATAATCCAAGCCTTGGAGGACCACCTGCAGCATTATCTTTAGAATGTCAGACGGAATAGTACCCCCAATGAATCTCCGACGGTATATCCAGAGTGGCTCTCGTAAGGGCTCGAAAACCAGCGCGAGATGTTTCTGAGAGGGCTGTTCCAGCTCAAACGAATCAAGTAGGTGTCTGACGTAGGAAATAGCCCTTATGCCGTGGGTTTGCACTGTAGAGGATGCGAAGATTCTGAAGCTCCGTTTCCATGTCCTGAGCGCGACGTGCGCTTGAGCTTATTTTCAGGGCAACGTATTTGTTTTTTAAGCCAGCGCCATCTTCTCAGTTTAGTCGACATACGGAAAGCGCCCTGAGGTTTAAACCATACTGTGTAAGATCTCGCGCAAGCCAAACCGTCGAGCGGGCATTCTCCTCTTCGATGAGTTCGGGCCGGTTCAGTTGAGGAGCGAGTGCGGTCGACGGTGGCCATGGCCGGTGTTTTAAAAGCGACAAGGAAGCCCTTATTCGGCTCCTTAAGGAGCCCATTGACATCAAGATGGGTAACACGAGGGAATTATGTCCACAATTAAATAGAACTAGGGCGATGAGTTAAGTATTGGTCGCGGGCGGGCAAGTGAATCTTAGCAACCTCGGCGATGGACGGTGAATAAACATATTGCCTATTTAGGCACGCATGACCTGCCCCAGGTAGATTTAGTACATTGGTCTTCTAGAACTCCCCCCAGACTTCCGTGTTTTTTGATCAGTCATTCTTTAATGCCATTAGTTATATGGTGCTTTAGATAATAATCACCATATTCTCCGTTCTCCGCCGGGCATCTCCGAAATCCCAAGATTGGAACCGGCTTTATCAGATCAGAGTCCTTCGGAGTGGGTCGAAAAGCCTTTCGGTTTCCAGTTTCCATTCTGCAGCCCCAATTTTCAGGTCTGCTTTATTCACTCATCATTATTCGTTATGCGGTATTCATCGATGGGGCTGCCTGCCTTTTAAGCATTGCCGGTCTGGCGCTTTCCTGGTGTCGTGTCGGCTTTTTTTTTATTGTCGCTCATTTACATCCGGGATATTACCATTCGTTGTTCTTTCAACTTCTGTATATAATATCTTTTCTTCTTCAACAGTAATATAAACGAATCCACTATACTGTACAGCACGATGTGTCAATCCGACTTGCACGACTTCCTCCACGGCCTCCCCAAATGCGAGCACCACGTCCATCTGGAAGGCTGCCTCACTCCTGAGCTGATCTTCCAGCTGGCCGAGAAGAACGGCGTGCAACTCCCCAGGACCCGGCCTACGAGTCTGTGGAGACCCTGACGCAGCGCTACGGGCACTTCTCGTCGCTAGATGACTTCCTGGGCTTCTACTTCACCGGCATGTCGGTGCTCTTGCACGAGTCCGACTTCGCCGACCTCGCTTGGGCCTATTTCCAGAAAGCCCACGCCGACGGCGTGCACCATGCCGAGGTCTTCTTCGATCCCCAAGTGCACCGCGATCGCCGCATCCCCTACAACACCATCGTCGCGGGCTTCGTGGCCGGCTGCAAGCGCGCCGAGCAGGAACTCGGCCTCTCCACGCGCCTCATCCTCTGCTTCGTGCGCCACCTCTCCGTCGAGTCCGCTGCCTCTGTCTACGACGAAGCCCTGGCGCACCAGTCCTTCGACGCCGACCTAGTCCACGGGCTGGGCTGGTCCTCGACCGAGGTCGGGCCCCCCAAGGACATGTTCCGCCAGCTGTACGGCGCCGCGGCGGAAAAGGGGATCCGGTTGACGGCGCACGCGGGCGAAGAAGGCGACGCCTCGTACATCAGCACGGCGCTGGAGCTGGGGGCGCGCAGAATCGACCACGGCATTCGGCTCGTCGAGGACCCCGTGCTGATGGGCCGGATCGCGCGCGAGGGTGTCATGCTGACCGTGTGTCCGATCTCGAACGTGCAGCTGCGGTGCGTGAAGTCCGTGGCGGAGGTTCCGATCCGCACGTTCCTGCAGGCGGGCATCAAGTTCTCAATCAATAGCGACGATCCGGCGTACTTTGGAGGGTATATTTTGGATAACTACTGCGCTGTGCAGGAGGCGCATCGGCTGTCTGTGGACGAGTGGAGGGTGATTGCGGAGAATAGTGTTAGCGAGAGCTGGATTGATGAGCAGAGGAAGGCAGAACTGTTGGAGCATATCGATGCTCATGTCAAGAAGTATGGGGTGGCGGTGGCTGCATGAGGTGGGATTGGGACGATTGATGAATTGTAATGATTATAGTTAGCCTTCATGATGAGCCGAAGTATATTAGTTGCTGGAATGCACATGCGTAGTAGATGGAAGGAGGAGGAAGAGAAATTGAACCCTGCAGAGAGACGGCGATGACTAAACGCCCCTGCAGTCGCCAAGCAATCAAGCAGTCCAACCAACAACGCCATTTCCACCTCTCAACGCTCGAAGATGCAGATGCAAATGCGCCCCGTCACCTCCTTGTCTCGCTTTGTCCATTGCAAATTCATCTCGCAGTCTCGTAATTTCGGGAATCAAGCCCTACCAACCTCGCTAGCACAGCTCAGCCTACGCGCCTCTCTCCCACCATCATATGCTATCCACGCCGCGAGAGCTACAAACACACTCCCCATCCCCAATAATACCATATATCTGCATCTCCAAGCTAGAGCTATGTCGTCGGACGCCATCCCCGATCGCTACAAGCTGGTCTTCTTCGTGCCGCATTCGCATCTCGACTCGGTCAAGGACGCCGTGTTCGCTACGGGAGCCGGGACCTTCCCCGGGGGTAAATATGTCAAGTGCAGTTTCCAGATGCCCGGACAGGGCCAGTTCATGCCTGCGGGGGGCGCGAACCCTGCGATTGGCGCGGTGGGAGCGCTGGAGTTTGTGGAGGAGATGAAGGTCGAGGTGATGTGTTTTGGACGGTCGATTATGCTGCATGCGGTGGAGGCGCTGGTGCAGGCGCATCCGTACGAGGAGGTGGGATATGAGGTGTATAAGCTGGAGAATGTGTAGGTAGAATATCATGACGTTATGCCTGATGCCTGGTGCCTTGATACCTTAATAGTTAATGCCTTACTGCCTTAATGCCCTAATCTGATGCTGGTGCCTTACTGCCTTACTGCCTTATTCCCCCAAGGCGGGCGTAATCTGCAGCCTCTGATTGGCCGCGTGCAAAACCGCCTTCAGGACGGAAAGTCGATCGTCTTTCGTCTTTCGTCTTCAGTCTTCAATCCTCGCCTTCGCCTTGTTGCTCCCCTCCTCCTCCTCCCATCTAATCCCTCTCTCCTCTCTCCGCCAGCAATGGCTTCCAAATTCTTCCCCGCCGTCCCCCGCGTCGGCCGTCAGTTGCTCCAGACTGTTCCCAAGTCCCAATGCCGACCGTTCTCGGCTGGCCCGCAACGATTGAGCGACTCCCTTGCCGTGGTACGTTGATGCTTCTGGTCACCCGTTTGGAGGGCGGTGCTGTCGCGGATGGCGCGGGTCCACTCCGCTTGCTCAATTGATGCAGAATTGATTCGCAATGGAGTGATCTCGACTCGATGGATCGTTGGCTGACCGTGTATTCCCTATCAGCACCGCAACAAGCCCACCAACAACCCGTCCATCCCCTTCCAGTTCTCCGAGCAGAACCTTAGACTCGCCGATGAGATCCTCAAGCGCTACCCCCCCCAGTACAAGAAGGCCGCCGTCATGCCTCTCCTGGACCTCGGCCAGCGCCAGCACGGCTTCACCAGTATCAGCGTCATGAACGAGGTCGCTCGGCTCCTCGAGATGCCCCCCATGCGTGTCTATGAAGTCGCAACCTTCTATACCATGTACAACCGGGAGCCGGTGGGCAAGTACTTTGTCCAGCTCTGCACAACGGTAGGAACCCTTTCAATCCTGGCCCCTTCCGGCAACGGGGTGATATGACATGTTGCTGACCCGAACCCTTATCAGACGCCATGCCAGCTGGGTGGCTGCGGCAGTGACAAGATCGTCAAGGCCATCACGGAGCACCTTGGCATTACTCCCGGACACACGACCGAAGACGGCCTGTTCACTTTCCTCGAGGTCGAATGCTTGGGTGCCTGTGTCAATGCCCCTATGGTCCAGATTAACGACGACTACTATGAGGATCTCACCCCGGAGTCGATCAAGGCCCTGCTTACCGCGCTGAAGGATTCCACAACTGCCACCGAGGCCGGCAAGCCCGTCCAGGTGCCCGCCCCCGGACCTTTGGGCGGCAGAGAGAGCTGCGAGAACAGTGCTGGTATCACGAACCTGCGGGAGCCCGTGTGGGACCCCGACACGATGATGCGGAAGGACGGTGCCTTGGATCAGCAGCAATAAATACCAGATAATCCATAATTCAAGCGAAGGGAGTTCGTTTCTTGGTCTTGGTTGCTCCTGAATGCCCAGTTCTCATATTTTCCTGGTTGGTAGTCCCGGAACAAGATCCGCCAGGCGTCGCTTATGTACAGTACATTGTTCCTCATTTACCCTGTTCTTTTCTCTGATCTCTGTTACCGGAGGAAGGCCGGAATGCTCGAGTCATGATGGGAGGTTACTGCCATTCTACCATAGGGTTTGTTTAGCAGTGCCCAATTGAGTTGATTTCATTTTCAATACTACCGATGAGTTCCAGCTGACATCCTCATTCAATTCCAACTGACGTACATTTTCACTCTGCTCGTTCACTTGCCTTCGTCATGTGCCTGGCCAGCCCCCCCCCCGTAAACAAAACAAAAGGCCCTCCTTTCACTTGCTCAACTCTCTCTTCCTTCTCACTTCACATTCTTCAACCTTCCCCCCTCTCTCCCTCTTTCTCTTGATAGTAAGATCCTTTTTTTTTTTTTTTCTTTCTTTCTTTTTCTTCTTTATCTTTGCTTCCTTCCCCCCCAACCGCCTCCCACGCCGGCTCCCCCTGTCGCCGCCAACTACGCCAGCCGGTCTCCGAGGGAGGGTCCCTGGCCCCTGATTTCCCCCGTTCCCAGCGGCGAGTCGGCTTTGACAAGGGTCGCCTCTCCTCCCACCCCCGCCAGCAGTACGGAGGCCCGACGGTACTGGAAGACATCCACATCCACTGTCTGCCGCGCCAGGACGTGGTAGACGTGGACGTGTCTTGTCTGTCCGTACCGCCGGGCCCTCCCTGCTGCTTGAGTCATCGTCGACTCGTAATCGTACTGGCTCTCGGCCAGCAGGGGTGAGAGGAAAATGACGTGATTGGCAAATTGCAGGTTGCTAACAGAAAAACAACAGTTAGCTGGCAGAGCATAATCGATGGGAATGAGCTGGTTCAATCCACTTACAGACCGGCCGCCATCTCGCTCCCCAACATCAAAACCAAAACCCGAATCTTGCCAAACCCCCCGCGAGGTACTTGTCTAGTCTCCCTCTGGACTTTTTATCTTCATAGATAACCGTGTGCTTGATCTTCGCGAGGTCCAGAGCCTTAGAGGCAACCTTCATTATCTCTTCGTACTGGATGAAGAGCAGTGCTTTCTCGTCGCCGGGAATGTTTTCGATGATGTCGATGAGCTTCCCCATCTTTGTTCCCCCATACTCCGAGATAGTGTCATTCTCATTGCGACCTACTGCTTCTCCACTGAAGATATTCGTCTTCTTGGCTCGGGCGTGGCATCTTTCAGCCGCACATTCCTCGTTGTCATCGAAGTTCCTACTGCATCCAGGGCAGAAGGTATGGCCACAAGAGCCAAGAATTCTGATTTCATCGTCTTTGAGAATTCTGTCGTGGCAACGGTCGCAAGTGATCTCTGAGTTTTGCTGCACACGATCCATGGCTTCGAGGAATCTCAGTGCGCGGGCTCGCGTAACCCATTCCGCCAGGTAGCTGCGCATGTTTGACACAGTCCTTCTCAGTAGGGCGTGGATTTCTTTCTTCGCCGGCAGCTTCGGAAGATTTGGCGGTTCTTCTTCCTTCTGGGACTTCTTCTTCTTCTTCTTCTTCTTTGTTTTTCCCTGGTTAGCTTCCTTTTCTGCCGCCGCTGCGGCTTTCGCTCTTTCGACTTCCTCGGGATCTTCAAAGAAGAGTTTCCAATCATCATCTGTTTTCTCAAGAAGGGCCCCGTCGATAACGGCTCGAGCTTCAATTGTCAGCACGTCGTCCCCGAACTCGTGCTTCCCCATGTTTTGGGTGAATTTCTCGAAAAGAGGTACGTCTTCCTCAGCCTGACCCATGAGCCAGATCGCTAACTTGACTTCCATAGCAAAGATATCTTTGGCGGCGGCGATGTGTTTCCGGCGGGTTTCGATGAGAGACTTGCATGTAGTGGCCTCCGGCTTCCCGTTTCTCCACTGGTGGCTAAGTGCCAGAGTTGTACAGCGCTTCAGCAATGCCTCTTCGGCCGTGTTGCTCCCACGAATGATTTCGTCCATCCGCTTTTCCAGGTCGCTGCCGAATTTGCTCCGGCTACCACGGAATGTCTGTGCATTCACTCCAAGAAGCTGCTTGTAAAGCTCAAGATAGATCGTGTTTTCTGCCGGCGAAAGGGAGACAAGGCAGAAGTGTTCTGTGAACGGGATTTCATCGATGTGAGGAACGTTCTTGCGGGCAAATTGGTCGAGGAAGCGTTGGGCCAGCTCGTGTCGGTTTCGGTGCCACACCTCGCTTCGCGGAGCTCGATACGTTTGGAAGACTTCTGCATCAGACTGTATCTTTTGTTTCTGCTTCCCAAGCTTGTTATGCGATTTCATGTCATCATCGTCAACACCGAGGTGGACACCCAAAAGAGGAGCAATTGTATTGACGTCGGCGAAGTTGTTTAAGGGCGGCGTCCCTGAGAGCACCCATCGTGTGTGAGCTTGTAGAGCTGCGATGGGTTTGGGCTCGAGATTCAAATAGGTGAATTCGTCGATCACCAGTCTCTCAAACGAGAAAGCATGGATGGGCACGTTTTTCATCGTCTCCCAATTTTCAGTCTTCGTCCTCTTTTCTATTCCGAACGCTTGTCGATCACTCCAGAATAGCCTCTCTGGCTTCGCCTTGCCTTTGCCCTTCTTGGCGGTTTTTGCCGCTTTTCTCTTTGTGCCAACACCTTTCTGGTTTGGGTTGGCTCTTTTCTGGCTCGGGGGACCATCGATGTCCTCATACTCCGTATCATCGCGATCTGGCTCGGCCTGCACAGCTTCTTTCTCGGTTTCATGCTCCGCAGGAGCCTCAACCGGCGCGTCATCTGGCTTATCCTGCTCCTCCGTCGTTGTCTCATCTTTCTTCTTTTTCTTCGGAGGTGCAAACGTTCTCAGTGGCTGAAGTTGAACGAGCCGGGCTGCCTTTGTCCGCAGGGCGCCGGGGTCTTTTTCTTCGTCACTATCGGACTCCTCGTCTGCGCTGGATAAGGCTGCATATTCGACGTCAATGCCTGCATCGCGAGGTTGATCTGCATTGGCTTCCGCATAGTGCTTTCCCCTCAGTCGCTGGGACGGCGTGTAGGTATAGTTCGCCGCCGTATTTCTGAACCTGCTACGCCTATTGGGCAACGAGTCGAGGAAAGAAGAGGGTCCCTGATTCATGAGCGTGTCCACCTGCTCTTCGAGGGACTGATGGGCCTCGGAAAACCAATCCACAAAGTTGCGGCCCACAGGCTCTGGCACCCGCGGCATACCGGTGAACATCTGCATTGTTCGGTAATACTCCTGATCGCCGAAGACCTCCCAGGTCACCAAGACAATATCGGCCTCCCGAATCTGACGGATGGATATGTTTTCCAGGCCAGAGCTCTCGCTAATAGCAATGACTTTATACGTCGATCCGGTGAATTTGCGAATTTCCAGCTGCCATTGTTTGAAGAGCGTACGAGGAGTCAGAATGAGAGTCGCTTTGCAGGGGATGGTCCCCTTTGTAGGTGCAGGCCTGGGTGGACCGCCCTGTCCCGATTGCGCATCAATCAATCCAAGGATGATCGCCGTTTTACCATAACCAACTTCGTCTGCCAAAAGACCGCCACGGACAGTTCTGGGAGCGCTCACTTTCGCCTCAGCCCGCCACATCAGCTGGGGAAGCAGAGCTTCCTCCACCTCCTCTTCGGTGAAAGGCTTAACGTCGTCACCCTCTTGCTCGATCATCCAATGCAGAGATCGGAGCTGCTCTGGCCGCAGCGTGATCTTGAAATTGGGGGGCTGGGGGGATTGAGGGTCTGCAGAGTTGCTGTGCAGCTCAAAGCTCGAGAAAGCCAGGTTCCTCGCATCGTGTGCGTTGGGGATCAAGCGCCAAAGAAATAAGGCATCGCGAATGGTGCGAGAGGCAGCAAGTTTATCATACGCCTGGTGTAAAAGGGTCTGGATGTTCACGGTGATCTTCAGATGCCCGAGGCCGTGCTCATCAACATGACGGAATACCAAGAAAGGGGATGGCTTCGACTTCAGCTGACGCTCATACAAGGCCGCATCACGAGGGTCCTCGCATGCTTTAATGACGCCCTTTGCGTTGCAACTCCAGATCATCGCTGGCTTGGGCGGAGTACAGGTTGTGCACCCGTCAAATCCGTAGCTGTCTTCCGCTTGTGTTTCGATGACCTGGCCCCAATCTTCGTAGCCGGTCGCGGCACTAGCTCTGAGCAGCAACCAGGCAAGGTTCCCCAATTCAGCAGGTGAGTCCAAAGGATTGATGACTTCACAAGAAACATCTCCAAACGAGCCAATGGTTCCGACGGGTGCTGACAATGACAGCAAGGTGATATTCTCTCCGCTACAGGCGGTATGGTCGATCGAGAAGATGCGCTTTGGCTCGAGGTTATAGAAGGTGATAGGCGCATCTGACATGTATGGCCGCAAGGAGATCGCATCGGCATTGGCCCATTTGCGGTAATAAATGTGCACAAGCTCCTGGTGCACTTCGGACTGCCTGCTCGGACGCCACGAGTGAGCCACCTCGGCAATGGTCAAGCGCGGAGCATAACTGGCAATTCTGTCGTGCTCCAAGGAAAATACGAACGAGTCGTACTTCGGTTCACCCAGCTTCGTCGGGTCCAGGAATAGATAC
Organism: Aspergillus persii; assembly: GCA_002215965.1. NCBI lineage: Eukaryota > Fungi > Ascomycota > Eurotiomycetes > Eurotiales > Aspergillaceae > Aspergillus > Aspergillus persii. The sequence continues at coordinate 2,874,862 of NGZO01000006.1, read as the reverse complement.
ACCGCAGGCTTGCCCTCACTGGCTTCCTTTTTGTGCAAAGATGCACACGCAGTGCCGCACTCGGGCAAAAGCTGGTATGTGCCTCGGACGTCAACTTCCAGGCTGCTGGCGTCCGTATCAGATCCTCTGACCACGACCTGGCTCCAGACCTTGGATAAGGGGACTCCCTCGCCCTGTAAGCCGCATCTCGCCTCAAATGAGGACACCTTCTCTCCCGCCGCTTCGAAAAGTAGAGTCAATCGTGAGCTCAGCGGGGCACACACTTGCCAAGTACCTTCGAGGAGAGAGTTCGACGTGACGGCCATCCTCGCGACGGGCTTTGAAAGAATTTCCCGGTTCACTGAAAGGCTAGGCTCACTTTCAAGGGCTTTGGCAAAAAGACGCCATTCAAGGCCACGCGTCGGTGAGATCACGAGATTGAGGGTCGACTGTTTGCCCTCGTAAGACACCGTCCATACTGTTCCCCGTGAAATGTCCGAAAAGCGGAGCTCGTCATCGACCGCTCGCATCATGGCCGCCAGGAAGTCATCCCAAATGGTAGAAGGGCAGTCCACGGAAGTTCTGAGGCCGCTGTAGCTCTCCGCCGATATACCGGCCACCGTCAGTCTGTTGGGCAAGATGCCCCGAAGCCGCATCACGAAATCAGAAGGGATGATTCGCATGCCCCCCTCCAAGCGCTCGTACACGTGGTCAGGGTTCCCAGCGCAGGTTGTGCAAGCCGTGTGCCCGCACATCGTACATTTGACGATGTTATGAAGGACTTGCGACTGCCTCTCGCAGACGCAGTACCTTGCGCTGAGGTTGGCCTCATCCAGAATCGTGCAGGCATCAAAGGGCTCGAGGGAAAGGGCGTTGGCAGTGGCAGGGGTCAAGGGGATGCCTCCTTTGATGGTGACGGTTTTGGTTGGCGAGGCTTTGCCCTTGGGCGCGGTCAGGTGTTCCCCCTTCTGAAGGACGGTCTGTGCGATTATCAGGGCGGCTAACATCGCGGAGCAAACGACGGTGGAGGACATGGCGTTGCCGGCCAGATCCTGTAGGTCACGCTGAGACTCCCGTGTGAGAATGAGGTTTTTAACAGGCAAGCCTTGCAGGGACAGTGCCTCCATGCCGGCCAGAGGGCCACCTCTGGTGGTGAGGTAGGGGATTCCACTGGGGGTAATGCACCCTACAATTCCATAGGCCCGACTGTCGGTGTCCCTGTCAATCCCCTGGGAAAGCTCGAGGCATCGCCTATATATAGGTTAGTATGGCACAAAGGACGGTATGGTTGTGAGATCTCAGCTTACTCTTTGAAGTTCATGTCGTAACCGCCAACGAGCTTTCGGAGGAAATTGCAGTCGATGGTGTCGAGGACCCTCTCCGGTAAGGCGCTAAAGAACCCCTTCCATGCAAAGTCATGCATCTGCCGAGCCCCGTTCTCTTGAAATCGAGTCACTGGACGCTTGTGGCCGAGATCATTACCTACACGGTAATAGTGATGCCGAAGCCGATACTTGTCCCAGCTCGTGTGTGACCGCTTGCTCGTCGCCAGACGGAGGGCAAGTTCTCGTTCGATCTGTTCGAGCCGCTTGTTGTCTGGGCCCAACGTGAACATGCCGATGGGCGAGCTGGCCGGACGCCGGAACTGCTGGACGAGCGCTGGCCATGCGCGTGCCTGCTCCTCCGTGATTCCCCGGCTCTGCATCAACTTCTTGTCAAGGCACAGCATGTATCCCCTCTCTCGGGTCTGGGGCAGGTAGAAGGCTTTGGTGTCTACGGCCACATGGATGCCGAGATAATCGATCTCGTCCAAATATCCCACAATTTTTTCCCAGGGCGCTAACTTGACGTTTTCCAGGACCATGACCCGCGGGCGATAGACCCGCGCGTGGCGGACGATGGCCCAGAACGTGCCTCCAGACTCCCCCTGCTCGTCGAGCTTCTTCCGGTTGTTGTTGAGTCCGGAGAAGTCGACGCAGGAGAAGCCTGCCACCAAGAGGTCCACGTTCTTCGGCACCTTCTCGAGGGCCCCGTATGCGGTTTTTCTTTTTTTTTAAATGTCAGTGTCAGATGATAAGTTGAGTGTGGAAAAAAAAGCCGAAAACAAAAAAATGTAAAAATAATAAAAAACATAAAAAAAAAATGGAAAAGTCGATTTTTTTTTACAACCTTGCTTGCAAAAGAAAAGGAGTATAACTTACGCGACGCGGTCTTTCAACTCGTTCACATCCCGGAACAAGTGTCGAGGATGGAAGTTGCGCTCAATGTAAGCCTGTTTGAACGGCACGATCTCAGCACTGAAGAGATGTAGAAACGGCAAGGTTCTGCCAAAATGCTTTTCCAGATCTATCATAGCGTCAGTCAGAAGCCAATTCCACACAACCCGTACCAGGAGAAACAATCACAGGAGGTAAGGCAAGGGAAGGGAAGATAATGGCAGGGAAGGCCAACTTACTGGACTTAACCATCTCCAACGCAAGCAAAGGACTCTCAGTTCCCGAACAAACCGTTGCTACACGCAAGGGTCGATCTCCAAGATGATCCAGCACAGTATCAAGACCCAACTCCAGCGCTCTGATCACAATCAAGCGGAACATCTCGTCCAGATCATGAAGCGGCGGCAGACCCTCGGCCATGCGAGTTTTGTAGGTCTTTTTGCCATCGTAGCGCCGGCTGTGCACAAGCTCAGGAGTGTCCTCGTCCACGTCGGAGCCATACTCGACGGGATCGGTGAAGCCATACAGCTCACGCTCTGCGTCTGTCTTGGGCCACCCCTTTCGCTTGTTGACGGTGGTGGTAGATGTGGCAGTGGTCCTGCGGGCTCGCTTGGGAGCAGAAGAGCCGGAGGCTTCGGCGGTGGTTTTTCTTTTGCCAGCCATTGCTTTTTGGGTTTGGTTGAAAGGAAAGAAAGAGTATGTGAGACAGGTGATTGTGAGGAAGGTGAGAAGAAGGTAGTGTAGAAGGCTGTTTGTTTGCCCTGGGATGATCGATGAATCAATGACACAGAACGTGTGTATGTATGTAGATGAGATGTGAGATAGGTAGGGTATGATGTTATCACGTGGGACAAGTGAGGCCTCTTTCTTCTTGGGTTTGTGATGACTCCAGAGAAGAAGATGTACAGATGTACAAAGAAGATAAAAAGCTGTTCAAGTTGGCTGTCTTGACACGCTCGATGATACGGAAGTCTTGATGAGATGGGGTTGGTGAGATGTGGGATGAGATGAAAAGTTCTCTTCTTGGCTTGAAGATGATCAACGAAAGAGAATGCACAAGAATGAAAGAGAAAACCTGTCTGCTTGATTGCTTTGGCACAGCCAAAGACGCAGAGTCTGGAGATGTGAAGTTTGAGATAGGGTACGTTCGGGTCACGTGGGTGAGTGAGATGCGTCTCTTCTTGGTTTGAAGATGTTCGAAAGAAGAGAATACAGAAGAATGAAAAGACAGATGTTTGACTGCTCCCTTTCACACTCTCTAAGACACAGAGCCCGTAGATGTGAGGTTGTGACTTGTGAGATAGGGTACGTTCGTATCACGTGGGGTGAAGCAGTTCACTTCGTCGAGTCTGAACGTGGCTCACACCAGAGAAGAGGTAAGAGAGAGGATACAAAAGATGAAGCAGACCAATTTGAGGTCCTGAAGATAGACAGGTTTCAAAGGAATGAAGTCTTTGGGTGCGAAGGGAAGGTTGTTGAAGCGAAGAAAAGACGTGAAGATGGGAGGATGAGACAGACACGTTTGGGCCGTGGAGGTGACAAGATCTTTCTTCCTGGCCGGAAAGAGATCCAAAGAGACTCAAAAGGAGAATACACAAAGGTCTGATCAGTCTGATCACCCTGAGACGCTCAACAAGAGAAAAGCACGCAGATATGAAGACGTGAAGGTTGTCAAGATAGGGCACGTCGGTATCACGTGGATTGTTTGAGGTCACGTTTTCCCTCCTTTGTCAGGCCAAAAGAGACCCAAAAAGAAAGATAGAGAAGAGAAAAGACAGATACAACGGATACAGTGCATTCAACGATCCAAAGCACGCAGATATCAAGATAGGGTACGTAAGTGTCACGTGCGGGTTCACGGTGGTGAGGATGTAAACAAGAGGAAAGCGGTGAGAGAGAAAGAAGTTGAGGAGGAAGAAAAAAAAGTGGGAGATGAAGAGGGAGAGGGGGAAAAGGCACTAGCAGAGGTGAAATGGAAAATTTCGCCCAGTGCAAGTGAATGTTGCGCGGTTGGGTGCCCGGGTTGTTCTGGGTGAATCTGATGCGGGTCCTGTGCCTCTACCAATGGCACGCTTGCGCAGCCGCGTTTACTTCTCCTTCTACATGACTGTTGTTATTGTTTTGGCTTTGGATAGAAAATATGAGGGGCTATACGGCTTTGTTGCTTGTCTCTACTATCTAGACCACTCCCTAGGTAGGATGGTGGTGCCGAGTAGATATCAAATATTCTTATTGTAGAACGGAGAACCCGTAGAAAATCAACATGTTCTTCCAGCGGAAAGATCCAGTAATGTGTAGCCTATCCTACCTCCAGGCGAACACAAAGTTTGTCGAGACCAGAATTCTCCCTATAATGTTTTGCTACCTGGACCGTTCGACGCCGGTGCAGGTTCGGACAAGCCCAACTGCCAAAGCAAGTACAGCAGCAACAGCAGCTGTCTTGCATATGATTTGCCTGAACAAAGCCACAGTAATCACCCAGCATCGGCAGCCATTACAGGTGGATTTTTAATTATAATACCCGTACAGGCATGTCAAGACCTGCAAGCCATCACTTCTACTGTAGCTGGCTGAACTGGAGCCCGCATCTGTACGAACCTTCCGTAGTGCTCAGAAGCCAAAGATATTGATGATACAGTTCTTCTGATATTTCCCTACTGCCACGATTATCTTTCCGAGAAAGATATACATATATCATGAAAGGAAGGCGTGGAGGAATCAGAACTATTCTACGGGTACATAACCGGGTGTGGCCAAGAGTACTCTCTCTCTATATATAGAATCACCAGCTTGCCCACTCTATTTGCACTAATATATCCGCGCAATATAAATGCCTGTAGCATGACTATGCTGATTTAGAAAAGTGCCAGATATGGAATTCATTGCATCTAAAGGCCTAGGAAACTGAATTCAATCTGTATGACCAAGCCATCTGTTCGCTGAAAGGAAAACCAAATTTGGGATATCTTCCACGTATCTAAGTATACATCCGAGTGACATTTGCAAGTGAACCATGTGCGCCATCCCATCTGCTGATCAAAGAAAAGTCCATTATCCAATACAACGAATCAAAGAATATCACAACGCCCACCTCATCGGCTCATTCATCGCATTCCACCTTGCATCAGCTGCTGTCGCAGCATCATGACCTGACTCCGCTCCATAGGAGGAAGTTCGTCGATAGCGGACTGCGGCATGGAAAGCACCTGCTGCAGCAGCTCGTCCTGGCCAGGAACCTGCGGTTGCGGAGCAGGTTGCGGTATCGGCTGGGGGTTGAAAGGTGTATTAGCCATCGGAGGAGTGGAAATTTGACCCGGTACGGCGGGGAAAGGCTGGAAGGCCTGAGCTGGTGCAGGAGGAGCGGCCGGCGGCGGCTGCGCGGCTTGCTCTACAACCGAGCTGAGTGTTTTGACGTCCACCAAATTCATTAGAAGCAATGCCTGGAAAATGGCGTATGCTAACTGGGGAGCGGTTCGCAGGAGTTCGGCGGCTCGTGCAGGCTCAGCGGTTGCCAACTGCTTCATCTGTGTGAGGACATCCAGCAGCTGATTGGGAGGGAGAGAGGATAGCGTTTGAGAGATCGCATTCGGACAGTCCAGGTGCGGCGGCAAATCCACACCGGGAGGCAGAGGAGGCAACGGGGCCGGCGGCTGTTGACCTCCAAGCTGTCTATCGGGCTGTCCAGGCATTTGGCCTGTCTGCGAATAGTCCGGAGGGACCGAGTCTTTTTCATTATTATGGGGCCAATCCACCCGAATTTTCCTACCCATAATCTCGTAATCGTTCAGGTTTCGAACCGCGGAGGCAGCTGCATCGGCATCGGCGAAGTCTGCAAAGCCATATCCCTTTGGCTTGCCCGTTTCCGGGTTCATCATCAGACGGAATTTGGTGACTGTGCCGGCGGTACTGAGGATGTCTTTGACCTGTTCCTCGGTGAGGTCTGCGGCGAGAGGGATTAGTATCAGATAGGCAGAGACGGCGGTAATATGGAAGCTTACTATAGGGAATATTCCCCAGGAAAACACTTTTGCCAGCTCTTTCAGGCGCCATGACTGCGACTCGGTCGAATTTGGAGCTCTATCGATCAATCTGTCAGGCTCTCCGTGTTGGGCGAAAGAGCGCTCGCGATGGGGCAGGCTGAGGAGCGGCCACTCTATGTCGATGGACGATGATCGCAGCACGCGGAAATGCAAGGAACAAGATGAATCGCAAGGTCGAAGGCGTCGAGAGACAGAGAGAAGGAGAAGCTGGACAAAGACCGACGAGCAACGAAGGACGAACAATGAACGACGAAATGCCACGGGCGGTGAGCAGCAGCCGCAGAACCTCCGCCGGCTTCGATTCGTCTCACCTTCCGACCTGCTCTTCATCCATTCTCGCCCTCCCCACCACCATCATGTCTCAATCTCCCAAGGAACAGCTGGAGAGGCTCCAGGCCATGCTGCAGAGGACTGGCGGCCGCGGCGGTTTTGGTATGCCCATGCGGCCTTCCGGTGGAGGCCCCGGGGCCGGCGCAGTTGCTGCCCTCTTCGCTGTCGGCCTCGCAGGTTACGCCATCTCGAACTCGTTTTTCAACGGTATGATTTGCCTCTGCCTATAGCTTGCGTCTTTTTTAGCCGGTTGTTCTGGTCGTGGCTGACGTGCGGTGCTGTATAGTTGACGGTGGTCACCGTGCCATCAAATACTCTAGGATCGGTGGTGTGAAGAAGGATATCTACAGCGAAGGTATGGCCCACCACCTCCGTGTGATCATTGCCTGGCTCCGCTCTGATCGTATTTTGCTTTTTGATCTTCAGGAACCCACATCAACATCCCCTGGGTCGAGACTCCGATTGTCTATGACGTGCGCGCGAAGCCCCGGAACATCGCTTCTTTGACGGGTACCAAGGATCTGCAGATGGTGAACATCACCTGCCGTGTTCTATCGAGACCTCGCGTGGATGCCCTTCCGCAGATCTACCGTACCCTCGGTAAAGACTTTGACGAGCGTGTGCTTCCGTCGATTGTGAACGAGGTCCTGAAAAGCGTGGTGGCCCAGTTCAACGCCAGCCAGCTGATCACCCAGCGTGAGAATGTCGCCAGGCTGGTGCGGGATAACCTTGCTCGCCGAGCAGCTCGGTTCAACATTGCCCTTGACGACGTGTCGCTTACGGTATGTTCTTTCTTGCTCCATTGAATTGTAATTCCTTGAACATGACTAATGTAATCTGTGTCTCATAGCACCTCACCTTCTCCCCCGAATTCACCGCCGCCGTCGAAGCCAAGCAGGTCGCTCAGCAAGAAGCCCAACGGGCGGCTTTCCTGGTCGACAAGGCCCGCCAAGAGAAGCAGGCTTTCATTGTCCGTGCGCAGGGTGAGGCCCGGTCCGCCGAGCTGATTGGAGATGCGATCAAGAAGAGCAAGAGTTACATCGAGCTCCGGAAGATCGAGAACGCCCGCCAGATTGCTCAGATCCTCCAGGAGAGCGGCGGCAAGAACAAGCTGTACCTGGATTCTCAGGGCCTGGGCTTGAACGTCAACGTGAACACCGAGGAAAAATAAGCATAATCCCCTTTGCATGAGAAAAGGAGTTTATTACACGAGGGTGGCAGCAGCTCCTCTATAGTTTGGTCTTTTTGTTAATGGAAATGTAATGGTGCTCGTTCTTGCCGGCGGTCTTGACGTTGTGGAATGCGCGGCCCTAAGGGGAGGAGTAGGATAGGGTATCTGTACAAATAGTTGTCTTAGGTTTCTCTGAATTACCAGGCGAAATGGTTCTCTTCTCTGACCTCGTGCTGCCTGTTGCTGGCGGTCTGTAGACCTTTTGTCGATCTTTCCAAGCGGATTTCTCGCTTTTTCTCCGCCGTGACGAAAGCGGCGGGCGGAAATTTTATAGTCGGCGGCTTCTTCACTCCTGCATCTCCCCCGCGCCACAATCGGTCCTTGCTTTGATCGCCGGTTGTCAACTGCTTTATACACATCTCGCAGTTTTTCTCTGTCTCTGATTTGATATATAACCGGGCAACCCTCAATCCACGAGAAGTACACCAATCCCTCCCCGTTCGCAGGTGCCCCGCATCGACGGCCTTCAAAACCTGCCACGATCGACAGCTAACTCCCCCGCCAGATATGGCCGACCCAACTGCAGAGATTGAAGTCGACATCGAGGTCCAAGAGATCCTCCTTGCCGCCTCGCAACATGACATCCCCAAGCTCCGTCGCCTCATCCGCTCCCACACGGCTGTCCCCAACGCCGCCAATGTCAAGGATACGGAAACAGGGTACTCCCCACTCCATGCGGCCATCGCGGCGTGCGAATCCGACGAGGAACCTGTTAACGGAGAGCCCAATGGCGTTCATGCGAACGGTACTCAGCCCAGCCAGGAGAAGAGCGTCGTGGATTCGGGCGTGGACACCGTCAAGTTCCTGCTGCAGGAGGGGGCGATCTGGAATGACTTGGATCTGAATAACGAGACACCTGGGTGTATCGCAAAGCGCATTGGGCAGAACGAACTGTATGAGATGATCGTGGATGCTGGTGTTCGGGCTGAATTGCTGCTCAACCGACTAGACGGTTACGAAGAGCTTTCCGAGATGGACGAGGACGAGGATGCTGAGAAGCCGCAGGAGGAACAGGCCACCGCTGATCAGACAGCCGCTGACGAACAAACGGCGCCCGAATTAGTTGATGCTACCCAGCTCGAGGCTGCTGGACCGGACGTGTCCCAATCGCGCTACTTAGATTCCAACTTGACTTTCCAGCAGGATCGCCTGTTGGATCAGGACCAGAACGGTGTGATGATGGCTTGGGAGTCGGACATCATGGCCAAATCGGCGAAGAAGCTTCTCCCGACTCCTGGCCTGCGTGTGCTTAACGTTGGCCACGGCATGGGCATCGTGGATGGGTTCCTACAAGAGCAGGCGCCTGCTGCGCACCACATCATCGAGGCGCATCCGGACGTGGTTGCGGAAATGAAGCGCAAGGGCTGGCACGAGAAACCCGGAGTTAAGATCCACGAGGGAAGGTGGCAGGATATTCTCCCTGCCCTTGTAGGAGAAGGCGAGCAGTTCGACGCCATCTACTACGACACCTTTGCCGAATCGTACGGTGACTTCCGCGAATTCTTCAGCGAACAGGTCATCGGCTTGCTGGACCAGGAGGGAAAATGGAGCTTCTTCAACGGCATGGGTGCCGATCGCCAGATCAGTTACGACGTCTACCAGAAAGTGGTGGAGATGGATCTGTTCGAGGCAGGATTCGATATCGACTGGGAGGAAATCGCCGTGCCTACACTGGAGGCAGAATGGAACGGTGTCCGCCGGCCGTACTGGCGAATTGAGAAATACCGACTGCCCTTGTGCAGATACATGGATTAAGAATATATAGAACTGGGAATACAACAATGATGAATGATCAACCAAAGCAACACCGACAACGGATGTCCTATCGTACAAATCATATTCACCTGTTATTGTCGGGTCACTGAGTCTCGAGGGTCGCCCCAAACCATATCCCACTTTGCACAAGAGCTTTATTCTCGATTGAATCCGCAGCCGTTCAGCAAAGAGTGCTATCGGGGGGTCTCTTACAAGGGTCTCTTTTCTCCTTGCCGTCTTTCAACAGGACAATAGGAAACCAGTTGAAACGGTCAATTGACAACCGAGGTTTTCGAAGTGAAGGCAAGAAAATTCTCGTGTTCATGACGTCCGAAAAATCTAAGAATAGCCACTGAAGATGCAGATCATCGTGTTCCTGACCCATCCATGAACCGAACTTTGGACATTAGCCTGCAAGATGGGGCGGTTGCACCCCCAGCCCCAGCCTCAGGAACACGATCAAATAACAACGATCACCAGGGACACGAGTCTTATCTGACGATCTCTCCCGTTGAATACGATTGGAGCTACTTGGCAGTCGAGGCTCTTCAGCTCCTATAGGGCAGAAATTTCACGAGAAATGGGGCCATTGGGGCATTGATCAGCTAATGTGTGCCATGAATTCAGTATCATTTTGCGAACTTCACCCAGAACCATCAGTGCATCCCGACAGAGACCTACAAGGACAGCCCCATTTTATCCATACATACTTGTTGAATTCTCGTATTGAAGACATCGAATGTTGATCTTCATCAATTCTTTCCAGCCGTATGATCAAATAAAGAAACATCGGTCATTTGCAAATGGGCCCTAGCAATGAGAAGACGGATATATAAACCATGAAATATCCTTTCGAAGTTCATCATCAACAGCAACAACAGCAACCATCTTCCAGATAAAACATCTAACTTCCAAGTCTACAAGCTTCACTTTCTCCCCTTCCAACCACACCAGAACCAAAATGTCCTCCATCAAGCTCCTCGTGGCCCTCGGCATCCCCGCCCTCGCCGCCGCCGCCTGCGTCGGCCCCGACGTCAACAAACCAACCCTCGACCTCCTGAAGGGCTTTGAGAAGATGATCCCCAACCCCTACGACGACGGCTACGGAAACCCCACCATCGGATACGGCCACCTGTGCAAGGACTCGTCCTGCTCCGACGTCTCGTACTCGAAGCCTCTCACCGAAGAGACCGCCACGAAGCTGCTGGCTGATGATCTGGAGGTGAGTTAACAAGTCTATACTTCTTTCTTTCTGTTGCATCTTCCACCGCTTCCTTCCCTGTGACCAGAAGCCTTAAATTACATGCAACCGATTCTAACGAAACCGTTCAACCAACAGAGCTTCCAAGATGCCGTGACCAACGCGCTCGCTGACTCCGTCACTCTCAACGATAACCAGTACGGCGCACTCGTCAGCTGGACGTTCAACGTCGGCGCGGGCGGCATGCAGTCGTCTTCTCTTGTCAAGCGGATGAACAACGGAGAGGACGTGGATACCGTTGCCGAGCAGGAGCTGCCCAAGTGGGTGCATGCCGGCGGAAAGGTGTCTCAGGGTCTGGTGAACCGTCGCAAGGCCGAGTTGAAGCTTTTTGGAACGGCGAGCAAGGGCAAGGGATTGCCTGCTGATTGCTAGATGAGACAACCCTACAATCGTGGATTGGGAATTTATTGAGTGAGAGTTGATGGGAGGTTAAGATGGGGCGCGGCTTGGGTCATTGTCCAGTTTTACCTTACTTTCGTTTTAACAGAATATTTATTGTATAACATCGGTCTATTTCTAAGGTCTATTGAACCTGTTTGGAATGAAATCAGACATCCTTGCTATGCTAGGCCAAAAAGATAAAAAGAGAAACACAAGCAATATGCCCCCGCTGAACGCCGATTAGAGCAAAAGAAATACCAACCACGTCATATCAGTCATTCAAATAATGTACACAACATAGGGCCTTTCGTCTCCGCTTTCCTTAAACAGGCACCAATAGCTATACCTACAGTTGAATAAGGTCTACCTGCGAGAAGTCGGGAGGACTGCGACTGAATATAGTGCGGCATTTGCCATCCAAAGCTTGGTACTCATTGCTGATCCAGACGTGTTTGCTGAATCGCTGGGTACGATAGACTTCGTCGTCGCTGACACCGATATCGTCTCGCGGGATCCAGACCACCGGGCGTTTGGCCCGAAGAGCATCATGCTGGAAAGCGCGCTGGACCAACTGATCGCGCTCGTCCGGAGTGAGGTCCTCCAATTCGTCATGGATACCGGCAAATATCCCATGGCCAATATTGCGAGCCGGGGGGCCTTGATTCTCGGCATCCTCGGCGATTTTCTCGCGCATTCGTTGTACACTGGGAACAGAGGCATCGGACCTGCCCCCGAAGTATGATGACCGGCCTTTCGAAGACCGGTCGACCCACGAAGGGCGTTTGGGCGTCATGCCAGGATGCTGTGCGGTGTTTTTACGTGGCTGTCCTGCTTTGTTGGCTTCTATTTGCTTTAACTCAATGTCGTGAGATGCCCTGTCAGCTTGGCGTTCTCGACGCTCGTTTTCCGCAAGTTGGTTCTCAATCGAATCGGGTTCTTCTTCGTCATCACTTGGCAATCCTAAACGTGCCCTTTGAGCTCGTGCAAATTCCTCATCACGGCGGACGGCATCATCCTCGAGGGTGATAGGTAGATAACGAATCAAGGGCCCAAATGCTTCGTTCAACAGGAGCTGATATCCGACCGTGAGGACGAGCACCACAATCATGAAAATTGCTTGGCCTTTGCAAGCAACCGAGCCCTGCACATCACGGACCAAGAAGAACAGTCCGATTAAGCTAATTTCCATGACGTACAATCCCGTGAACAGCTGGTTGATAGCCTGGGGGAAAAGCAATCCACCAGTATCAAAGCGGAACTTGGTGACATAGAGGGTATTATACCGATAGACGAACCAGAATAGACCGAATGTGAGAACATTAAAGACAAGAATGAGCGGCGATATGACACAATAAATCAGTCCTGGTACAAACATTAGCTTCAATACCCCGAGTAGATTGTCTTGCTTTATGTTCTTATGCTTGAATTTAATTGTTGGAAAGGAAAATAGAACTTACCGATTGAAGCCAAAGTAGTGTAAACGGGGAAGAAAGTGCCCCATTGCATTTGGTTCAAATTGGTTGTCCGCGCCCACTTTTTTCTTGCAGTCGTATCGAGAAACGGAGCTAGAATGAACCAGCTGACAAGATTGACAATCTGAACCAAAGCACCAGCGCTCACTGACATGGCCTGCAGAATCATGTATGAAAAAAAGTAGTTGCTGGATGAAGGAATATTCTGTGCTAAGAGTTCTGGCCAGCTGGTGACGTTGGTGACGTTGTTGACGATAGTTGAAAAACTAGACGAAATGGCCACAACCAGGAAAAGCTGCACGAACAGGAAGGCGAAATAATAATGCTGAACGGTGAGTTCCACAGCCATGCCAGTATGAAGCCCTTGAGTTCGGCAAAGGAATCGAAGGATAAAAGGCAAGATAGCCATCAGGATGGCCAGAAACAATGCAGGCAAGATACCCTGAACGGCAGAGACAAACCACTCTGGTAGCTTTGAGATCCAAGATAGCCAAGTGAAAGCATCTTCCAGGTACGACAGCTGGGATAGCAATCCGGTAAAAGCAACAGGGAAAGCCCACCCAATCACCATGGCACAGACGAGGGTCACGATGCCAAATGTGCGGAGATAGCGTTCCCACCATTTGATCGACATGTTGTCCCATATGACGTCGTCCGGCGAGATTTCCACAATGCGAGGAGCCATTTGTTTAGGGACGTGATGCTGACCGCCTGACAAGCCATATGCGCTGCCACCTGGTGGTTGAACTGAATGAATGCAGAATTCATCAGAGGAAACTTTTCGGGGTGTTGCTGGTCAATCTCGATTTCCAAGTTCAATCGCGCCACTTCTTTGCGACAGTGATCAATTGTGTCAACTTTCTTCCCGATTAGCCAAAGAGCTGGCATCCATTTCCAACCAAAAATCGGCAGTCGCATGGTGTCTCGATCTTTGTCTTTGATGTATTTCTTCCACATCGGTTCCCCGAAATCTTCGTTGTCGAAATCCTCATTGTAAGCAACTGGATACTCTTCTCCGTCAATCTCATCCCCCTCCTTGCGACCCTCAGATTTGCTTGCTTTGCTATTTTCTCGTCCTGTCGGCAAGACCTTTGGGTCAGAGTCAGGTGGCTCCTCCCCTTCCACCGGACTTTCGGGCTGCGTCAAAGGGAACTCATCCGGCTCAGTTTTGCTGCTTGTTTTAGAGTTGCTTGATCCTCGACTTTTCCAGAACGGTCGGTTGGGTTTTGGTGATGTGCCCAAGCCCGCGGCGCTGGGACTTTGGTTCCTTGTGCTTCTGTGGTTTGACCCATCCTCGTGGTTTGCGTTTCTGTGACTTGCGGTCAACGTGAGAGACTCGCGCGGCCCATCACCAGAAGCATGTCCTCGGTTTCCAGCGGTCCCATGTGTGTTCTCTTCGGGAACAAAGCCCCCAGTGCGGGTCAATGTTCCATCAATTCCGTGTTCAACTTTCTTGAGGCCACCGAGGACAGATTTTCCTAGCTTGCCCACTCCTTGGCCAACCGCTCCAGCAGCTTCTAGGGCCGGATCAAAAGGATTGAGTCGCTTCCGTTGCCCTGGTTCTTCCGGCTCTTCGCTTGACCCGCGACGGTGAAGAAGTTGATTAAGCGTATGGGCTTGGTGTGGATCACCGGAGCTAACACCGGCATTCAGCGCCAGCTGAGAAGCTTTCCGATCGGCTTCTTGCTTTTCTCGCCTGTCCACGGCTTTTGTATCTTTGCCTGCCTTTTGGCTTCGGCTTTCGCCTGCTTTAATTGCGCCTTCTTGCATTTGATAATCAAGTCTGTCTCAGCAGCCTCGAGTTTCAGAGCCAATTCATCCCTTTCCTTCACTTTCTCATTGAGATCATCGTAGTTTCGATTGATCCAAATGTTGCGAATACCTCCAGGGAATACGTCAAATAAGGAGTCAAGAGCTTCCACCGAAAGCCAGCTTTCGGGAATGGCAGTCACTAGAACGGTTGTCGCCGATGCGCGAAGTCGATGTTGCGGAGAGGTCAAGTAGGCCTGTCGAAGGCGAATGTAGCCTCTGAGCTCATCGAAGAAAACGGCACACACGTAAACGATGGCTATAACGGCCATGATGAGGTGGCCCCAGTATCGACTTGTATTTTCGGGAGTGACATTACCCCAGGCAAGTTGGTCCAGGCCACTTACATTCCACTGACCGCCACCCGCGGTCCCATTCTTGAAACTCTGATTCTTGCCATTCACTTTGTTCAATGGAAGAAGAGTAGGCAGTATAAGACATCCCAGCGGCACAAATATTTTCAGGAGCATCCGCAGATATCGGAGGAAGAAGTAGGCATCAAGACCGCATTTCTGAATGAACTCGGAGCTGGAGGTACGAAACACGGGGCCGATCCACCGAAAAAAGCCAGGAGGGGAGGGAGCGGTACGTTCGCGATCAGGGACCAGGTAAGTTCGCGGCTGGCTATTGAGACATATTAGCGTTAACGGCAACGGCAGCGACAATATCGCCCATGCGTGAATGACGGTACTCACTAGATACGAGTAAGCTTTCCTTTGAGAAGCAAAAACAGAAGAAACTCAACGGCGAAAATTACGATCGCGGTAGCCAAAGATGCCAGGAAAGTATTGATCCCGATACCTTCACGCTGTTTTCCCGTGCCACCAGCGTGTTCCAGGGCTTTCCCCAGGTCGTTGGACATGATGGTGGCCTAAGACAACCACGCAGGTACGGTCTCAAGGATTGATAAGGTATAGTAAGGTATAGGGCTGAAAGCGACCGGGTATGCAGAAGAGATAAGGCGGCGTAGAAGAAGGAGCAAAGCGTAGGTAGGTCTATGGACGGAGATTCAAAGCGCATGGCAACCCAGATGGCGGGGGCATACCGAATATTGAGCAAGTAAGGGAGAAATCCAAACGAGCAGGCACGAGGGGCCCTCAAAGCTGTTTTTAGAAAAGGCGGGCGTTTAAAGAAGAGGGATGAAGGAGAAGTAAATAAAGGCACGAATAATGACCGAAGTGGCACCGCTGGCCAAAGGAACCGACCACTCATGTTTCGGCAGCGTGCCAAGTCACCAGGGCAAAAGCGCCGTCATTTGTGGAACGTCCACACTTGGATAGGTAGCTGAATTGCTCGCCCATCATGACATCAAGCGCCTGCTGAAACTTCCTTAGGCCTTACGGAGTATGGCCGCACTCCACAATCCTGCAGCTTGCGGAAATGTGGACGGCGGTACGGAGTGCCATCCCAGCTCTGAGACCTGGAGAGAGTTGATCGGTGGAGGGATCAAACATGCTGGGCCAGTGGGTGTTGTTCTTGGGGGCGGACAATGGATCCCCTGATTCTAAGGTAGTATTCAGAGCTCCTGTGTAGATGGAGAAAGATTAACAGGGATGAAGCTAAGGAATAGTACCCTAATCCTGCCTGAGGCATCGTGGCCCCTGGTGGCTCTGTGGCAGACCGCCACAGTCCTCCTTTCTGCGTCGAAAACTTGGTCTGTCTAGGGATGGGTTCTAAGCGCCTGGAGCCATTTAGCAAGTAGCTGGCTGGCAATGCCATGTAAGGATCGATGGATGCAGTGTATTTTGAATTATGAGGATGATTATTCTTATTTTCTTGAGCAGGCCAGAGAGACACTAGTCCCCATTTAGGAAGGATCACATGACCATACGGGACTGGAGAGCGCGTCGTCCCGAATAGGAAACCTCTTAACGCGTCCTCGTGTCGGCGCGCGTTGATGCCCGAGGCCACGAAAAGAAAGAAATTCAATCGAGCTGCGGCCGCCCTTCATATCGTAACACCACCACCACCTCCTCCTCCTCCTCCCCTCCTCCTCGTCCATCCACCTTACCTTATCCGCTCCACCGCCGTCAGGTCCGTCCCGTCAAATTTAAGTCCATTTGTTCGTGGACTGCTACCCTGTAGGGCCGGCTCATTATGTCTTCTCCTGCTTCCTCTCGCCGTAGGGGTCGTCCGACCAAGGACTCGACGGCCACTTCGTCCCCCGCCCACTCAACTCGGTCACAGCAGCAGCAGCCACCCAGCAGCCCGACTCCGGGGGGAGGAGACGAGCAACTACAAACCACTCCTCGTGCGTCTCGGCGCCTCAGGGGCGAGGCAGCAGTCCCCTCGTCGTCGCCGCTGTTCTTTCAATCCTCTCCGACCAAAGGCAACAACAGCAGCGCCGAAACGCCAGATGCTCGAATGGACCAACCCAGCTCGCCCATGAGAGCGTCGTCTGCTATTGAGGAAGGAGAAACAACTCCCCGGGGAAACGGCCCTGCGTTGAGAGGTTTGTTCATCAAACTCATATCGCCGTGCTCGAGAGTTGACTGACCGGAAATAGATTCTTCCCCCATTCGTTATATGTCCAGCTCCAGCCCGACTCGTGCCCACAGCCGCCAACCTCGATCCGATATCCCTAGCAGCAGCAGTGGGCTGTTCGTTTCGTCCCGACCGTCTGCCAGTGGACAACGTGTGCCCCGTCGCAATGACCTCAATTCGGGCGGTTTTGGCTCTACGCCTAGTAGTCGGCGGAGGGTGTTTGTCGATGCCAATGGCATGCCTGCCGCTGACGGAGAACCGCAGTCGGATGCGACTTTTTCTAACATCCATCCTGACACCTCGGAGGCCGAGGTCCTGGGTGGTGGCTCGTCCCGTGTCATCTGGGGTACCAATATCTCTATCCAAGACTCGATGTCGGCTTTCAAAAACTTCCTCTACAACTTTGCCACGAAGTATCGTCTGTGGGCAGAAGGTGCCACAGAAGACGAGACTCGTCGCATGGGCGATACGGCGGAAGACAAGGAATACATCAACACCTTGAACACGATGCGCCAACTGGGCGTGACCAGTCTGAACCTCGATGCGAAAAACCTCAAATCATACCCGTCAACGCTGAAACTGTGGCACCAACTACACGCTTATCCGCAAGAAATCATCCCGTTGATGGATCAGACCATCAAGGATGTTATGGTCGAGCTTGCTATCAAGGAGGTTGAGCGCCTTCGAACCAAGAGCCAGCGGACTCAGACCCATTCCCGGGACCTGAGCTCTGCTCCTGCGGTTCCCAGCTCTGACGCCATGAGCGAAACCGGTCGCCTTCCGCCGGCTGAGATCCCCGATCTGGTTGGCGAGGTAGAGACCAAGGCTTTCAAGGTTCTGCCATTTGGACTTGATTCATCTGTGAACATGCGCGAACTTGACCCCGCCGGTATGTAGTCAGATGACGCCTGGGCTTTCTGCATTGGTACTAATTCCTCTAGACATGGACAAGTTGGTGAGCATCAAGGGCCTGGTTATTAGAGCTACTCCTATCATCCCCGATATGAAAGAAGGTTAGTCTGATCTCATATCCTACTGGTAAGTCGTTATACTAACTTCAGCCTACAACCATTAGCTTTCTTCCGCTGCCAGGTTTGCAACCATGGGGTCCAGGTCGATATTGATCGAGGAAGGATCGCGGAACCAACCATCTGCCCCAGACAGGTGTGCAAGGAAAGAAACTCGATGGAACTCATTCACAACCGCTGCGTGTTTGCCGACAAACAGGTGATCAAGCTTCAGGAGACGCCCGATAGCCCCGACGGTCAAACCCCACACTCGGTTTCCCTCTGCGTGTACGACGAGCTGGTGGATGTTTGTAAGGCTGGTGATCGTGTGGAAGTCACGGGTATCTTCCGCAGCAACCCCGTGCGAGTGAATCCCCGTCAGCGCACCCAGCGGACGCTCTTCAAAACCTACATCGATGTTCTGCACGTGCAGAAGACCGATCGCAAGAAACTTGGCATCGACGTGTCGACCGTTGAGGAAGAACTTTCCGATCAAGCCGCCGGGGATGCCGAACAAACCCGTCGAATTACAGCCGAAGAGGAAGAAAGGATCAAGCGCACTGCTTCGCGACCCGACATCTATGAGCTTTTGGCCCGGTCTTTGGCGCCTAGTGTCTACGAAATGGACGACGTCAAGAAAGGGATCTTGCTTCAGATGTTTGGAGGAACCGACAAGTCGTTTGAGAAGGGTGGCAACCCGCGTTATCGTGGCGATATCAACGTGCTCCTGTGCGGTGACCCTTCCACTTCGAAGTCCCAACTACTTCGGTATGTCCATAAGATCGCACCTCGTGGTGTATACACGAGCGGAAAAGGTTCGTCTGCCGTCGGTCTCACAGCCTACGTGACCCGCGATCCGGAAACGCGCCAGATGGTCCTTGAATCTGGTGCCCTGGTTCTTTCCGACGGTGGTGTCTGCTGCATTGATGAATTCGACAAGATGAACGAGTCGACCCGTTCCGTTCTGCACGAAGTGATGGAGCAACAGACCGTGTCAATTGCCAAGGCTGGTATCATCACCACCTTGAATGCCCGCACCAGCATTCTGGCTTCTGCCAATCCTATCGGGAGCAGATATAACCCCAACCTGCCGGTGCCGCAGAACATCGACCTGCCGCCTACTCTGCTGTCTCGATTCGACTTGGTTTACCTCGTGCTTGATCGCGTAGATGAGCAGGAAGACCGTCGCCTGGCAAAGCATCTGGTCAATATGTATCTCGAGGACAGACCGGACAACGCCAGCGAGCAAGAGATTTTGGTATGTTCATTGGCTCCCTATAACCTATCACGTACCCCGCTAACCGATAACGCCTATAGCCCGTTGAATTCCTCACAGCTTATATAACCTATGCCAAAAACAAGGTCCACCCGGTCTTGACGCCTGCCGCAGGCAAGGTACTTTCCGATGCCTATGTCAACATGCGCAAGCTGGGAGACGACATCCGTTCGTCTGACCGACGAATTACCGCGACGACTCGTCAACTTGAATCGATGATTCGACTGTCGGAAGCCCACGCTCGCATGCGTCTTTCTCATGAGGTGACCGCCGGTGATGTCGAAGAGGCTGTACGTCTGATTCGGTCCGCCATCAAGCAGGCCGCCACGGACTCTCGCACCGGACTGATTGACATGGGCTTGTTGACGGAGGGTACTAGCGCCAGCGAGAGACGCCAACGTGAAGATCTAAAGCGCGCCGTGCTAGCGGCAATCGACGAGGTTGGCAGTGGCGATGCGGCGCGGTGGGCAGATGTTTACCGGGTGTTGAACGAGCAAAATGCCCTGGACGGAGGTCAGTTTAACGACGCCGTTCGGGCCCTGGAGACCGAAGGGCACGTGAATGTTTTGGGTGACGGCGCGCGGAGAAGCATTCGTCGGGTCGGAAGAGCACTTGCCTGAGAGGGAGGAGAGCTGGCTGATGAGATCACGATGCAACGGACTACATAATATCTAGATTGATGCGGTTGAGAATTCTCCTGTCGGATGAGCCGGTCGCATCGATAAGAACGGGTTCTTATAACGGGGGAATGGTGTTCGGTGTTCGTGTAACCTGAGTGTACATGCGGTAGTTGGATTATTAGTTGCAATCCGGTCTTCATACGGAAAATCTACAAAATATATTGATATCTGACGTTATGTATAGAGGTAGTTTCATATCCTGGCCTTTACACTGCCATCTTCCATCTAGATCTATTGGTAATAGGCACCCCGATCCAACGGCAGGGGCGTTCGATCCGGCCAGAGCGTGGCAATGGCCGCCTTGGTAGCGGCGCACTGCTTCGGGTTGACCAGTAAGGCGATCTGCGAGAACAGATCGATTTGGTTGGTGACCCAGAATCGGCATCCCACACCCTTCGAGTCGAACTCGTAGCGATGGCGGCCATGCTCTGTTAATTTGTGCAGGACTCCCGCCACCGTGAGGCCGGGGATGACGTCCAGCGGAAACCCCATCACGGCGTCGGGTGGCAGAGCCAACGTCAACTCGGCAACGGTCAAAAATGCCTTGGACCCTCCATGGAGAACGGTACTGGGGATACTGTGACTGGGTTGGCAGTCCACGGCCACCGAGTGGCCGGAGGGCGTCAGCAAGTAGAAGCACCAGTGGTTTGTGCCCTCGAGCTGGGAGTGCGGCACGGCGAAGATGCAGACGACGGGCGATTCCAGGATCTGGGTTTCATGCGACGCCGGCACAAACCGAACGGGCTCGAAGTCGGCCATGGCTGGAACATGGATAGATTAGCTGCGTCGGAGGGGGGGGCCCAGACTCGTCTCGTGGAGCATGAAGCTTGTAGATAAAAATTAATATGTACATACTAGTCCAGCCTTAGTACTCCTTTCGTACTCGTGCGTGCCCCCACTTTTGATAGAAAGAAGTGCACTTTGGCGATTTAGCCTGCGTTGGGCGAAAGTAGCACTTTTCCGCAGTAGTTCCCTTGAACGGAGGCAGTCCAGAGTACGATGAAGAGGGAGGACTAAGGATGATATAGGGATCGACTAGGGCCCTTCGGAGACTCGCGGACCCTGCACTCTATGACACGTCGTGGCATATCCGCCGGGTTGAGCTCCTCGACGTCATGAGACGGAAGGGAGGAGAGGGAAGAGAGAGAGAGAGAGAGAAGAGCGGCAGAAGTCCAGGCGGGGCCGGCCTGAGGCACATGGGCGAGCGAGTGGCCGAAAAGCTGCCGTGGGTGCCTTAGCGCCTGTCACGCCCCCGGGCGGTGGAGCGGCCCTTAGCAGTTCGCAGTTTAGCTTCGCCCTCCAGCTGCTGCTGCTGCTTCTATCGCCATCCTGCTAATCGCCGACCGGCTCCACTGGCCCAAACTTCCCATCGCTCAATTGTCTTGTCTCGTCTCGTCTTGCCTCCTCTCGGTCGCTGCGGTCGTTTCTGCTTTTTCCAACCGTTTTTGCCCTTCTCGTGGTTTTGCTTTCCCTCATAATGCTTTGTATCGCCCGCCCGACCATCTCCAATTCCTCCATCTGATTCCTTCCTCGATCCCTGCGAATTCCCGCCGATTAGTTCTCGACCACGCCCAATCCTTGTCCGTTTCAATCTCGTCCAGGGCTGTCCGTTCGATTCGCCCATAATGAGGTAAACCCAGAATCCCTAAATCTCCTTAAAATATGTCCATGGTCGCTCATCTCCACCCGCCCGCAGGTTCGGCGAACATCTCGGGTCGTCGATGATCAAGGAGTACTACTGGTACTACATCGCCTATGAAGATCTCAAGAAAGCGCTGAAGACAGGATACGTGACCGAGCCGACCCCCGACAACCCCAAACCCGATCGCAAGGCATGGACCGAGGATAACGAGCAGGAGTTCGTCTCCTTGCTTGAGAGCGAGCTCGACAAGGTGTTCAACTTCCAGAAGCTCAAGAGCGAGGAAATCGTGCGTCGCATCCAAGCCAGCGAGGCGGAAGTCAACAGCGTCATTTCGCGCCTCGAGGGCTCGTCCGAGTCGCGTCGCCAGAGCATTCGTCCCGGCGCTGCGCCTCCGCCCTCCGACGAGGATTTCTTGACGCTCGAGCAAGTCTTGAGTGACATCATCGCCGACGTTCACGACCTGGCCAAGTTCACTCAGCTGAACTACACCGGCTTCCAGAAGATTATCAAGAAACACGATGTAAGTTTTCAATGTGCACCCCTAATTGATTTTGGTCGTTGAGAAAATACGAAAGAAAAAGGAAAAGGCGCATCTTCTAACGCAGCCATAGAAACAAACCGGGTGGTATCTCAAACCAGTCTTCGCCGCCCGACTCAACGCAAAACCATTCTTCAAGGATAACTACGATGCTTTTGTGGTGAAATTGTCCAAGCTTTATGATTTGGTTCGTACGAAAGGAAACCCCGTCAAGGGCGATTCGGCGGCTGGAGGCACCCAGCAAAACTTCGTCCGTCAAACTACGAAATATTGGGTTCACCCCGATAACATCACGGAGTTGAAGCTCATCATTCTGAAGGTAACCACCAACCCCAGTCTGTCTGGCGATATTTTTTGAAACTAACTAGCGAAGCACCTCCCTGTCCTTGTCTTCAACCCCCAAAAGGAATTTGAGGAAAAGGATTCCGCCATCTCATCCATCTACTACGACAACCCTGAAACATGGGAACTATACCAAGGGCGCTTGAAAAAGACCGAAGGAGCGGAGGCTATCCGACTTCGCTGGTATGGTGGTATGGAAAGCGACCAAATATTCGTCGAGCGAAAGACCCATCGTGAGGACTGGACTGGGGAGAAGTCGGTGAAAGCTCGATTCTCTCTCAAGGAGAAGAACGTCAATGCTTTCCTGGCCGGTCGCATGACTGTTGAAAGTGTTTTCGACAAGATGCGAAGGGAAGGCAAAAAGAGCGAAGATGAAATCAACGACCTGGAACAATTGGCGCGGGAAATTCAATACCGCGTCATCACCCGAAGATTGATGCCCGTCACCAGGACCTTCTATCACCGGACTGCCTTCCAACTTCCCGGCGACGCCAGAGTCCGTATCTCTCTAGACACGGAACTAACAATGGTCCGAGAGGATAATCTTGACGGTCGGCGGAGAGCTGGAGATAACTGGCGTCGGATGGACATTGGTGTCGACTTTCCCTTCTCACAACTTCCCGCCGAGGACGTCGAGCGATTCCCCTATGCCGTCCTAGAGGTTAAACTCCAGACGCAAGCCGGGCAGGAACCGCCGAAGTGGATCAAGGAGTTGACGGCCAGCCACCTCGTCGAGGCAGTCCCTAAGTATAGCAAATTTATTCACGGCACGGCAACTTTGTTCCCTGAACGGATTCACTTGCTGCCTTTTTGGATGCCGCAGATGGATGTAGACATCCGGAAGCCAGCGACACGCCAATTCGGTATTACGAGGCCCCTACAAAGTACATCTATATCGGCCAATGAGACGCAGGAAGATGACGACTCGGACGACGATGAGGACCAGGAAGGTCGAGGAACTAGCAGAGAGGTTCGCCGCCGGATGTATCTGAATGGGGAGAATAATGACCTCTTCGAGGACGACGATGGAAATGCCTTGGACATTGAGGAACGCATTGCCGCCCAGCCGTTACCCGGGGACGAGGATTACCCACTTTACGATTCCGACGAAGAATCGATCGACTCCGATGAACTAGAGGAGGCCCGCCGGGTTGGAGGGGCTTATTATTACCAGCAATTGGCGAAATATTACGCCCACCAGGCTGGGAAGGCAGCACTGCGTGGATGCAAAGCGCTAATCCCGCGCCCGAGGCCGACGAACCTTCCCCCTCCTGAACAGAGTGGCATCGCCGTTATCGGAACCCAGCGAACTCACCAGCGATTTGTGGCTCCCAAGGGCAAACGTAAGTTGTCCCATGTTTACTACGTGTCCATCGATAAGTAAAAAGCCTAACTATCTGCAGGGATCCACGTTCCAGTCCGTGTGGAGCCGAAGGTGTACTTCGCAGCCGAGCGAACTTTCCTGTCATGGTTAGAATTTTCTATCCTCCTGGCTACGATCGCAGCTACATTGCTCAACTTTGGAAACGACTATATTACATTTGCCTCTTCATGGGCATTCACGATCTTAGCTGCCTTGGCCCTAGTCTACAGTCTTATGCTGTACATCTGGCGCGTGGACAAAATCCGCAAAAGACGCGACGTCAAGCGCGTATATTACGAGAAATGGGGACCTACCATCGTCGGCATTGGCCTTGTCGCCGTGGTTATGGTCAATTTTGGACTGAGGATGCGACAAGCCGGGTTCGTTTCCAAGGTCGCTGATATCCAAATGGGTCGAGTCCAAATGGGCCGAGGATCAAGTAGTGAACCTCAGCCTCATGCTGGTGAGCTATGATTGCACTCGCCGTACCTTCTATCTTGGTATATTACCTTTTAGCTCCGTCGGATTATATGCTCTATTTAGGGCTCTTTCTGCCCCTGTGATTTTGTTATTCCTGAAGGGGCTTTCTCATTCAGCCTGTTACAAATCTTTGGCTTATGCTCTATTTTTCTTGTTTTACTTATTCTTTTTTTTTGTTAGTGATCAGCTGGCAAAGGCACTGATTAGACTGGGTATATGAGCAATCATGGCATGTACGAAATGGTATTCCCTGTACAAAAAGCATTCTACGTGTGGTTGGAAAGCGTGTCGGTAGTTTGACTGGTTTTGGCTGTTACATGATTGTATTCTAGCAAGTTAAGTTGGATGGACTCCGCTAAAACTGAATAAAAAGGAGGCACCTATTTATATTAGTGACTGGTTTCCAATGTTTCCAATTGTACGTATAGATAGACTCCGAAAAGGGGATGGATTAGTCGATACCAAGATAACAGACATTCTTGATGTCCAGCAAAAAGAAGGTTAAGAAGGTAAAAATGACGATGCAAAAATGTCATTCATTAAGTATAGTAGCTAGCTATGCATGGGCCTCATGTATCATGACAAGGAAGAACCAAGAAAACAATAGATCTGCCTGTACAGATCCTATCCACCGGATCGATAGGCAATCCCAAACTACCTATGAATGATCACGAAAAGGATTATATACGATACGATCGATCAATGAATCAAGGGTTGTAATCAACAACCTCGACGACGGTGTCATCCAAGCTGACGGCATCGGGGTTCTTCTTCTCGATGCCGGAGTAGCGGTTCAGCCAGCCGAGAACTTGCTGGTGCCAGACGAGACTGTTTTCCTGGCTGACGACCCTGTTTTTGGAAGTTGGTTAGCCGGTGAATTGATCAATGTGTGGTGGGATTGATAGGTAGGTGGGTGGTACGTACCAGTGGTCCTCGTCCGGGAAGTTCAGAAGACGGCTGGGGACGCCGCGCTCCTGAAGGACGTTGAAGATAGCCAAGCCCTCCGAGACGGCGAGACGGTAGTCTTTGTCGCTATGGATGACGAGCTGGGGGGTGCTGAATTTCAGGATCCGCTCGGGGGCGGAGGGATCCCAGCGGCGGTAGTTGTCACGGGCACCCCAGAAGGTACCGTTGAACTGAGAAGATGAAGTTAGTGTTCGCTCTTTTTTCTCACTCTCTTCCGGGTAGTGGGTGAAGGGTAAAATCTCACCTCGTGCTCCATGAACCACAGTTCGTCGGTAGCGATTTTGGCATCGGCAACGAAGGTACCGTCGTGGCAGACCAGGGCCTTGAATTCACGGCCCAGGTCGCTTCCCTGGATCCAGTTGATCATGAAACCTCCGTAACTGGCTCCAGCGGCAACGCCGTTGTCGGTGTCGACAAAGTCAAGGTTGTCGCGGACGTATTCCCAGCCCTTGACGAGATCATCGTAAGGCGCACCTCCTATTATCAATGTCAGTAAAGGTAAATTGTATTTACAAAAGCGCAAGACACATACCCCAGTTGTTCTGGATAGAATCGGTCAACTTATCACCCCAGCCAGTGCTACCGGTAGGGTTAGGTGCGACAACGACGTAGCCCTGGTCGGCGAACACCTTGGGGTTCCACCGGGTGCTCCACGAGTCCGCCCACGATCCCTGAGGACCACCGTGGATGTAGTAGACAAGAGGGTACTTCTTGCTCTTGTCAAAGTTCTGGGGGTAGATAACATAGGCTTGGATCTGTCGGGGTCATTGCTGTTAGTACGATTCCGGAAGCATGAAGGACTGAGGATCACACATACATCCGTCCAGTTACCCTTGTAGTAGAACTCGTCAACATCATCGGGTCCAAGTCCCTTGAGTTCGGGATCGATCTCGTTGGCAGAAGCCAAGGTCTTGATAACACCCTTCTTGGGGCTGGCGAGATACACAATCCAGTTGGTCCAGATGGCACTGCCGGTAACCAGGACACTGGAGTCGCGCAAGACATAGTAAGAGCCAGCAGCACCATTGTCCGTGAAGTTCTTAGGCTTGAAGTCGTCACCTGCGTCCGCAGGAATCAAGAACAGACGCGAACGGCCCTTGTCCTCGCTGCCAACGATGATGTTCTTCTTGTCGAGCCACTTGGCGCTATCGGGAGAACGATCCCAGTCCTTGGCCAGGGAGGGGATGGTATCCTTCGAGCCAATGTTGTAGACGTACAGAGTGCGACGGTCAGCCTCGTAATTATCGTCGGTCATCTGGAAGTACGCAATCTTGTCGCTTCCGGGGGAGAAAACAGGGCTGCTGGAGTCTCCGGCAACGCCCTTAGGAGTTCCAGGGCTGTCAGGCCCGTTGATGGGAACTGCCTTGGAGGATCCATCATGAGGGGCAAGGTAGATGTACGACGTGGTATAGTTCGCACGAGGAACATCGGGGGCCTTGCTCTTGTAGGCAACCCACTTGCCATCGGGGGAAATGTCATAGTCCGAAGCGCCTCCGAAAGGCGGGTAAGGGCTCTCCGCGCCCTTGACGGGAGAGACGAGGTTCTTCAGTCCTCCCTTGAAGCTGTACTGAGACTTGTGACCCCCAGACTTCTTGAGAGTACCGGAGAACACGGCATTGAATCTGGGGCTGAGCCAGTAGTCCCAATGGCGCACATAGATGCTGTCATAGATACGAGCAGTGCTCAGAGGGGTCTCTGCAAGCTCCTCGTTGTACACAGTGCCGTTGGCATACGATTCGGCGTACGCAACGAACTTGACATCCCCTGCATGGGTGGTGACGGCCTTGAAGCCCGACAAGGGACCGGGCAGCGAGGCGGCTTTGTAACTGTAACGCCATTTCGTGAGCCATTGAGATGCAAATATAACAGGAAGACATGATCAAAACGAACGACTAACCCTTTACTAAAGTCTGAAATCTGTGAGACCCAAAGCTCAATGCCTCCGGGAATGTCTGCATTGGTACCATTGACATAGATCACGGTCGAATCGTCGGTACCCAACCACAGAATCTCCGAGACATTGCTGTCGTCGGTGAGAGACTTGATGTCGCCCGACTTCAGGTCCAACAAGCTCCACGAGGAACTGCTCTTGTGCGTGTTGAAGGAGTATTGAGACGTCGAGAACACGGCAAGTTTCTGGGGAGCATCATTAGTTCAGTGAGCACCATTGAGCAATAAAACAGGGGGATAACGTACACCAGAAGGGTTGGGAATTGCCTCAGACCTCCGGGGAGCACTGATCAATTGCCTGCAGACCGAGTCAGCCAGAGAGCTCCACAATAATGGGGGGGCCATGCCCGTGGAACAGGGTGGGTTCGCACTTACTCCGGGGTCATAGCCCACGCGACGGACGACGCGGCGGCAATTGAGAGCCAACGAAGAGCCCCCATGATGAAAATCGAACACGCTCGCAGAACTAGGGTACTGGAGAAGCATGCGACGCTCGAATGCTGGCAGACAAGCAGACCGAGCAGGACCCTTGGGGAGGCTTTTATGGACGAAGGAGGCCGAACCTCCGCAGCGAGCAGCAGGGCGACCTGCCTAAAGGGGGAAGGCGTCGGCAGAACGTGACCCACCGGACAAGCAATGATAAACACGTTACATCGTCTCTCTCTCCGTATCTCGCTCTCGGCTTTCTCCTCTTCCTCATTTCCCCACGTCTTGGGTTGCATCGCCAAGCCAGTCCGGCCTCCCTAGCTTGCTGATGGCATCATTTCACGACAGCTCCGGGCACTGCTGAGAAGCCTCATCCGCTGCCTGATGCGGAGTCCGCCGCACCGTCGATAAGCGTATCCGCCTTCAGCCTTGATTATTGATTAATTGTTATTGCCTGGTCTGACTTGCTCCTATCGCGGCTTACGCGATTCCATCGTTTAATTTGCAAATGGCCTGTCCGGTCGGTCCCCGGTGGAATGTCTCAAATCCCTCGCGCGAAGGCTGGATTGTAAACGGAAGGAACGCTCATCGTCATGACCAATTATCTAGAATATGCATACAGTGAGGAGTTGAAGAGTTGAAGGGATGACACCATCCTCATCATCCCGCTAGTATTCAAAATCATCGTCCACGCCACCTTTGCCCGCATTTTCTTTCAGGACCGCCTCCTGTTTCCGATACATTTCCGCCACAGCTCGAGTGGTCGTCGCTTGGTCGGGTTTCTTGTCGTCCCGCGATTTAATGAATCGCGGGAATCGGAGAGACACACCCTTACCGCCTCCCGTCGTTCCCACAAACTCGTCTGCGGCAGCCTGGTACCGCGGGCTCAGGGTCAAGTCCGCCGTTTTCACTTCCCAGACTAGTCGCGGCTCAAACCATACGTCCGGCTGGTCCTTCGGGACCGTTGAATGCGAGTAGAAGGGCTTGGGCCGGTCAATGACGAGAGGCGAGAGCGCTTTGTGGAACTCTTCCAGAATGGCCTCCGAAAAACCGGTGCCAATATTGCAAATGGTTTCGTAAGTTTGCGTGCTCGTGTTGTACGCCGCTAAGAGGAATGCGCCATAAACAGAGGTCCGCTTTCCGCGACCATAATACGCTCCAAGAACGACAAGGTCAAGAGAATCACCAACGCCGGTGAGATAATCCTTTTTTACCTACACTCGCTGTTAGTCTCCGATTCAAGCGTGCGCCTCGCCCTTCGGACAAAACATACCTTGAGCCAGTTTCGACTCCTCTTGCTGGGCTCATAACCACTCTCTTCAGTATCGAGCATTTTCACCATAAGCCCTTCACAGGAAGCCTTGACACTCTCGTCCAGCAGGTTTTGGATTTCGTCGACAACATTGGTATTACCGTATTGGGCGAATTGGAACTCGCCCTCGATACCCTGGAAGGATTGATGCAACAGCTCACGTCGTTCACGTAGCGACTTTTTCACAGTTGTCTGGAATACGTAGGGCCCCGAGTCAGTGGTGGATATCAAACGGAATGGGAACAGAATCAATTACCTCTCCGTTCAAGAATAGGAGGTCGAATGCGAACACGCAGACCCTGACTTTGACATCTTCCGCCTTGACATCTTTCCGCTTGCGAGTCATTAGTTGCTGGAACGGTAGTACCTTTTTGCTCTCGGTATCCCAAGCAACTGTTTCGCAATCCAGCACGAAGCTGGTCACACCACTTTTGATCCAACCGTCTAGTTTAGCAAGCACATCGGGATATTTCTTAGACAAGTCCTCTGAGTTTCGTGAGAAGATCGCGGAAAGGCCCTTGCTGTCTCTTTGCAACGTAGCTGTTGCACCTGGGTACTGGTGAATAGAATCTGGTGCAACGTAATGGATCTGTGCTCTCTCTCCATCATACTTATATTCACACGTAAAGTCTTTTCCTTCGAACCGATCAAGAACTTCGGTAATGGATTTGGTCGGCTTAGCAAGCATAGGCTTGATAGGGATACCTGGCTGAAGCTTGCAGACTTCTCCCAACTTAAGTAGCCCGTGTTCAAGCATTGCAGGGATTATAACCTCATATGCAGGTAGTTCGCTGTATACCGTCTTCAAAATTGCTTCTCCCTCGGCCATCTTCTCGGCAGAAGGTGTCTTCTCACCCTTAAGAGCAGCTTCATGCGCAACCACTGCTTGGGCCAGCGCAACGAGAACTGTCTTTTCGGCAAGCCCTAGTCTCAGTTTTCCTTCTAAGAATCGAACAATGAATTTAGCTTCGCTGGGACCGCCCTTGTCCTTGGTGATATCAACTCCTTTGCTGCCCTTTCCGGCAGTGTCAGCGTCGGCGGCGGAAAGTAGCTTCTTGATACCAGAGATCTTTTTGTCTTGGGAGCCATGGCCCTGAACCTTAGCGATACCTAGTAAGCCTTCGTGGACACCCCTGACAGTCAAAGGTTTCGGCTTGAACATGGTCGGCTGATTCGATCGACTTTTGGCAGCTACCAAGCCCAAGTCACCGATCTCATGCTGATCTGCCTTGATGACCGACAAGCTTCGACCAGTACTCTCCCCAATTGATTTCATAATCAACGACTCGCCAATTCCGAGTTCAATACCAGCGTAATCGGCGGCAAGCTTGTTGATCATCAGTTGAACCGTAGGGAGGAGGTCTTGCGGAGTTAAGCGCAGGACCTGCCGCAAGAACAGAGAGCAATGAGCCATAATGACCAGGCGTTTTGTGGTCATCTCGATCAGGGAGAATGTTGTGCACAGCGCTGCGTAGGGAACAGGATCGCCAGGCTTCCAATCGGGATATGGTTCATTGCCGGTCGCTTTTAAAGTGGCCTGTACTTGCTCCATTGTTTTCTTCATGGCACCTGGCTTCTCGTCTTCCTCTTCGCTACCAGAAGGCGCCTCCTGTTCGGATTCCGCTTCCGGCGTTTCTTCTCCGGACGCCTTCTTCGCAATGGCGGGAGACGGCTCCTTTGCCTTGGTTTCTTTCCTCACTTTCGGACTCTTGGGTGACGGAGACTTTTTCTTCGGTGATTCCGATTTCTGAGGACTCTTCCGCCGCCTTTTCTGGACAGGCTGTATGTCACTGCCGTCGCTGTCTTCATTTTTGTCGGGATTTTCTCTCTTGAGGTTGTTCGATTCGGGTTTGCCGTTCGTCTTTTCGGCGTTTCGATTCTGGCTCGAGGATTCCGCCGAATCAACTTCATTGGCATCAGATCCATTCGCATCTGGCGAATCTTCCGCAGCAGCTTTGGAAGCCTTATCCTTCTTCCCAGAGAAGGCTAAAGTTGTTTGCTTCTTAGGGGCTTCCTTTGGGTCAGCATTAGAGCCGAAGAATCGCCTACGAGTAGAAGCAAAAGTTAGCATCTGAAATCCCACAAAAAAGTTCGAATTGGCATTCGAATCCCCGTTGCAAAGACACACACCCCAGAGTCAGTTGAGAGTCGCGAACATACCCCAGTGTAGCTTGCTT
This sequence comes from Aspergillus persii, assembly GCA_002215965.1. Taxonomy (NCBI): domain Eukaryota; kingdom Fungi; phylum Ascomycota; class Eurotiomycetes; order Eurotiales; family Aspergillaceae; genus Aspergillus; species Aspergillus persii. Next base: position 2,843,745 of record NGZO01000006.1, on the reverse strand, counting down.
TCTACTCTTGGATTCGGACATTATGAAGAGAGCAAATGGGTGGCGGTCCGAGAGCTGAGTCGAGAATTGTGCTTTTGGGTTCGTCCGATTCAACGTTAAAAAGGACTTAATCTGAGTGCTACCGGCGAATCTGCAATGGGCGATCTGAGTCCCACCTCGTGCTAAGACACAGGCCACAGGTCTCCGACAAGGTAGATGAAGCGCTATTGCCGCGGAGTTGCGGAGAGCTGGCATGGACGTTATCTAGTACGTCCTTTCTCAGCTTCCTGAGCAAACATCCGGATCAGACCACGGAGCGCAAATGAGCTTCTTATAAACAGCGATTGTTGGATCAGTAGGCAAAGGCAACCACCTGCGCGGTTGGAGCCTGTGCGGCAACGCGACGTGACGCGCGATCAATTAAAGTCACGTGCCCTGGATGCCAACAGTGCAAACATCAACCGGCAGTATTGGAGCCTGACCGCCTCCTATTCAGGGATAGCCCCTCGACCTCACTCTCATTAGTAAGAATTGTAGACCTGGACATCTTCTGGATCATGCGGACCGTAGAATAATGGAATGCCGCAGCTACTACAACTATCACCCAGATGCTTAGGCTCTAGCCTGTTTTGGTCTGCTCTGCTACTGTCACCATGGATAGCTCGCGGCAGGAATACTTCAAGCAGGTATGAAACCGACTCAAGCTCAAGACTTAATGCTGACGAGACCCGAAGCTTCGCACGCCATGTGTCGAACTGAGCTCTGTGGGCCTTAAATTTCGCGGCCGACAAGCATCATCTAATGAGGTCCTCCAGGCCCTCCGTCCGGTACATAATGTGCTCAACGACCTTGCAAAGAAAAATGCGCTAGATGAGAAGCTAGCGGAATATGCATTCTTCCCTCTGTCGCATATCTTCAATGAGACTCAAAGGATTTCTGCCAATTGCTTGGAATTTGCTGTCAATTGCTTGTGCATTCTCGTTGCCGAAGGATGGCGCAAGCGACTATCCCCAGCCATGGGCAAGCAGCTCATGATCCTGCTAACTCTAATCGTGGGGGGAACGCCTAACAAAGGCAACACAGACGAGACCTCAAAATCCCAGCCCGTCGAACTAGTCGTTGCAGGATTTGACTGTCTTTCGGCTATTTTCAAAGTGCTAGAGGGGCCTACTGCTGAGCGTACGATTTACCATGAGGTTGGTACAGCCACGATTGTGGACCAGACTGTGTATGTTTTACTGGAAGGTATCACCGATGTCAATTCCGACGAAATATGCGTCTCTGCCTCACAAGCCCTTGAGGCACTTTACAGCCGCATTACCGACCGAGTTGTCCTTGCTAGTGTGATGCCGCGGACTGTCTCGGCTTTAGTAAAAGTCTTGAAGCCATCGACACAGACACGACGCTCGTACAAGCTACTTTGCGGGTGCCTTCACATTCTCACTCGTATGTTGAGGACAGTTCTTAGTGACCAAGCTGCAAGCACCCCGCCAGAAACACTTACAGAGTCCGAAAAATCAAGTGATCGCATTATTCTTGATGATTCTTGGCTGAAAGCCACAGCCGCTCAGATGAAACTTGCACTTGCAAACATCATTCAAATTCGACGTCATGAAAGGCAAGAGGTTCAGGAATCATTATTGGAGCTATGTTTGATGGTAGTGGAAGAGTGCCAAGAAACACTAAACGAGTCGATCCCTATTGTTGTCGATACTCTTGTCGTTTTATCCGACTTCGACGAGGGTCAAGCTCCAAACAAAGCCTTCTCCTCGCTCGCTCATACTGCCACAGTCTACCCGGCCGTGCTGGACTCTCTCAAAAACTCTTTGCATATTTGGATTACTGCTTTTCCAAGGACTATGCAAAACAATGACGAGACAGCCAAGCAGTGGGCGCTCAAACAAATATCAACCGCATTCCAAATATTATCTCAAGTTCAATCGGGGTCAGACATTCTAAACAGCAGCCTCGCATCAGGCTTATGTGATAGTGTTGCTGCAGCAGTGAACCAGTCGACCAATGCTCCACAACCTTTGAGTTACGACGCGTCAAGTAACCACACCTTGGAGGTTCTTCATAGTGGTAGCAAACCTCTATCATTTGCGCCAGTGCTCCTGGAGCATAGAAGCCAACAGAAGACCCTTGAGGACCTGCAGTCTATGATCCACCGGCTCAACAAGTCAGATTCTGGTGGCGATATTACACGTCTGGTCATCAATCGAATCCACCAAGGGAGTGGTGCTATCGAAATCGCCCCCTTTTGGTTGGCACTGGCATTCCTCAAGAGCAATACACAAACCTCCGCAGCGTTTGATGATTTCATTTCCGACGACGTCGGGTCTTCTGCTCTACTTTCCACTCGGGCTAGTATGATTGAAGAGTTATACTATATCTCACTTCCAATACTCAATGAGCCACTTGCCAATGATTCTCGAGACTGGCGAGTCTCGGCATTGGCCTTGGAAGTGGTGGCACTGCAGGCACAACAGCTTGGAGAATCATTCCGCCCAGAGCTGATGGATGCACTATATCCTGTTCTCCAGCTTCTGGCCTCCACCAATTCTAACCTCCAGAAACATGCCATGACCTGTTTGAACATTCTAACGACATCCTGCAATTATGACAGCACGAGTACTATGATCATCGATAACGTCGACTACCTAGTTAATTCCGTCGCATTGAAACTGAACACGTTTGACGTTTCGCCATACCCTCCTCAAGTCTTATTCATGATGGTCAAGCTTTGTGGCGCACGGTTGATTCCTTACCTGGATGATCTGGTGGATTCGATTTTTGGAATATTGGATCTATACCATGGATATCCCAAACTGGTCGAGATCATGTTCAAAACGCTGGCTGCTATTGTTGAAGAAGGGACCAAAAGCCCGGCATTCCTCGCAATAGAGAATGGCCAGGGGAAATCGGCCAATCATCGCAAGGAACATTACAAGAGATTGCACGTGTCTGGCCTCGCAGAAGATATAGCGAACCGCAAGGCAAAGCGTGCAAAGTATGCGGAAGAACTATCTGAAGAGGAAAGCAATATGTCGCATCCAACTCAACCGTGGACTACGGAATCTGAAAACCCCAGCCAGCCCGACAAAGACATCAACTTGGACGATGCGTTGGGACAAGATGAGTCCGATGCACCATTGCCACCACCCCGTGAACCAGATGATCAAGAGAAACCCCTGAATAAGTCCCATAATCTGCTGCTCCACATCGTCAAATCCATCCCTTCTCATCTATCCTCTCCCTCTCCTTACCTCCGCCGCTCTCTACTCTCCATTCTCATCCAGGTTGCGCCTATTCTTGCAGCGCACGAAAACAGCTTCTTGCCTCTCATCAACGATGTATGGCCATCTGTAGCTGCGCGCATCACCTTCCCTACCTCACTCGGGCCCACATCGTCATCCAACTCCCTCATGCCCAGAACCCCCTCCAATACCACCACGCCCGAAACCAAATCCAAGACCGGCTCCGAAGAACTCGACTTCCAAGAAGAAATCTACGTCGCCACGACATCCTGCCTCGTCATCGAGCAGATGTGCAAGAACGCAGGCGACTTCATGGCCTCCCGGATCGAAGCCGAATATCCCCGCTGGGAGAAACTGTACCGTCGAGCCTGGGAGAAAGTGAGCGCCGACGCAGAGCGAGCACTCGAACGTCGGGCACAACAAGAGCAAAAAAGCAACCCCACGCCCAGATCAACCAGCCGCTATTTCTGTGCGCAGGCCCTCTTACTTCCTCCCTCTCACTCTCTACCACGGGGTCTGCTCCCTCAGGCACACGAGCATTCACACCCCACCACAGTCTCTGGCGCTCGCTCCTCTCTCTATTCATAACCATCCTAACCCATGTCCGCCTACCTCTCTCGATCGGCGACCAGATCTGCGAGTTCCTAGGCGCATGGATCGCTCGATTCGCGGGGCCAGAGTACTACGATCTATATCATGTACAGAGCAACGAAGAACAGCCTCCTCAGGGATCAGAGATCGAGGCCGTCGAAGAAGCTATCCAGGCGATGACAACCTGGAATGCGGGTTTAACCTGGTTTATCTTCCAGAAACAAAAAGCGCAGGTACTCGAACTCACGACGAAGATGAGAACGCGCCAATTACGGACACCCATGATTGTAGAGGTTGAGGACGATCCGTTGAAGACGTGGGCTATGCCGGGGAGTGGACTGAAATTTGCGACGTTGGTATTTTGAACACGTGAATAAAAATGAGCATATTGTGTCTAGCGTTTAGTTGCAGCTTTGGTATAGTGAGAATCCATCTTGTCGAACGTCAACTAGTGAAAACAATCTTGTACTACGGAATCATGAAGCTTTATTAGAACCAAGACTAAATGTTCCAGATGATGCCAAGCAAAGGGACGTTAAAATGCAGAGAGAAGTAATTGATTGAGTAGTAACTATGTAGACAATTGATAATACTGTCTTGATCTTTTGATTTTTCCATTTTCTCCCGAAAAGAGTAACAATTGGACCAATGTCAGAACTTGTAGTAAATGAGTGAAGAATAGTTGGTCTTACAAAATTGCACGGACATGGAAAGTTGGAATGACTCAAGCGACACATCTCAGAATAGGCAATCTATTCGTCGTCACTCTCCTCCTCCTCACTCTCGGCAGTTTCAAGCCACTGGAGGAAGGGTTCGGCAGACTTGCGAACCTTCTTGCTGGTGGCGATGTCGACGTACTTCTTGCTGGCCTTTAGCGCCCCAGGCCTTAAGAGTTTCCCTCAGACACAACGTCGTTCTCGTAGTAGCCAAGCAAGATGGAGAGATCTGAGTGAGGAGTTCGGGCGGTCCTTGTTGAAGCGCTCGGTGCCACCCAAGAAAGCCTTTTCGTGGCGCTCGGAGGTGATCAGCTTTTGAGAAGACCGGCACGGGACGCAATTTGCTTCACGATCTTGTCATCGAAGATGGTCTGAGCAAGGACAGCAACAGTCTTGTGCTTGGACTCAATGCCGTACTCCTTGGCCTTCATGTAGATTTCGACATCGTCAACCTTGGTCACGCCACCTTTTTCAGTGGCGGTCTTGAGGATCCAGCTGCCGAGCTCGTCGTAGGCCGAGGGACCATCGGCTCCATCCTCGTCACGTCCTCGAGGACGAGAAACGCTTCAAGTCATCGGGGAGATCCTTGGCACGTGCCTTAACAGCCTCCTCAGAGACGTCGACAGCCCATTCATCGTCCTCGATTTCGTCGGCGGCAATACCCTTGGCTTCAGATTGAATACGGCGAGTAAGCTCATCATCGCTGTTTGCAGCCAAGGCTTCATCGCCATTCTCATCGCCATTGTCGGAGTTGCTGTCTCCTGGGCTGCCATTGTTATCGCCATTCGCTGTGGAATCATCGTTCTTCTTGTTCCGCTCGCGGCGCGCCTTCTTGGCCGCTTTGTCCTTCTTCCCTCCCTTGCCCGAGGCAGTGTTCCGCAGAATGAAGGTGCTCAGCTTCAAGCGGGGATCGACATCAGAACGCTGACCGCAAGCCTTGCAGTCCAGAACAATCTTGTCGTCCTTGATGATCACGTCGGTTTCGGGGTTCTTGCACTTCTTGCAAAGAACAAACTTGGAAATGAATCCGTCAAGGTAGTCTTGGAGCTTGGCAGCGTCATGGGCACCATTGATGATCCAACGATCATCAGTGGGCTTGGCGTTGGCCTGAGCACCAAGTTCAAAACCGAAATACTTGATCACGTAGGACGGAGGACGACTGAGGGATTGGGCCACAGAGTTCAGGTTCACGACGACAGTCTTGATACCGTTGCCCTTGCCCTCGATCTTGGACTGCAGGCGCTCCATTTTGTAGCGGTAGAAGGGATCGCTAACGTCCCGACGAATGTTGACAGTAGCCATGATGACGGAGAAGAGAGTCTCTTCAAGAAAAAAAAATGTTTTTTTTTTTTTTTTTAGATGAAGGCTTTTCTAGGACGGGAGGGATTCTGGACTAGGGATGCCTTGAAATAACAAGACATGCGTAGTGGGTTTCCTTGAGTAGAAAATGGTGGCGGTTTAGATCGTCTCGACGAAACGAATTATCACAGCGAAATAGGCAGGCTTTCAGCCACAGGACTTCTGGTGTATACTACAAGGTTTCGACGCGAGGCGAAACGTTTGCAGCTTGAGCGGCAGGTGGTGTTCGAAAGATCTGACGCAGGACGAATACATAGACAAGTTCTCGAGCGACTTGATTCTGTGGCTTTCTCTGGCAGGTAGAGAGAGAAACCAACGGATGGTTTTTCTGTCAAGGGGGGGGAGAGGCAACCGGTTAGAACCCGATCAAAGGGACACGCCAGGGAAGTGGCGGAATGGTTGAAAAAAAACACCGTAGACGACTAACCGAGTGCAAGGTGGGAAGCGACCAAAACGTAGGACGAGTACCTAAAGCTGTATTCCACAGCCTGGCAAGTTGGGACGACGGTATAACAGCACCAAGTGCTGATAGGTTGAAGACGGGTTGGCTGGCGATGAGAGATCGATGGAAGAAGAGTGTGGGAGAGGAGAAAAGAGGAAAGAAGAAGGAAGACGGATGGAAAATGGCCAAACAATAAAAAAGGGACCGAACCGAGTCGCCGCCAAGACCCGGTGAAAAGTTCGTGCTGACTCAGCGCCCACGGTCCGTCCGCTTCCGAGCACGTGCGGCACCGATCTATGAACGCGATGGACTTGCGTGTAATGAGTCTAATGACTGGGGAGCTTCAACTGTCCCGTTATTTCCGAAGAGAAAGAGAATGCTCTGCTATGGCCATGTTACGTGTAGTCCAAACCCAGATCCCAACCCCACGCATATCGGATGGGTATGTATGCATGTATATGTAAGGCTCGGTGGCCGACGGTGACTATGGAGCGTTGACAGCAGAATCACCATTCTGACTAGGATTTGGGGATTCAGCGGAACATGTTTATCATATTCAATCCTGCTATGTTGGAATATAGATCGAGAATATACAGCAGAAATTGCCCGGGATGACTAACCTGGCGCAGTCCCCACACGGTCCCCAACGTCACTGCACGCTTGCATCCTCCAGACTTGCGCACGTCTCTGCGGCATCGGCTATCCTGGTAAACGGCTCAGTAGCCCATTGGCCGCCATCCTGCTCTTGGTTGCTGCAATTGCTTTGGCTTTCATGCACCGTCCGTTGCTGTTTGTTTGGTCGCGGTAGGTCCCACGTTGCCCCTCGTTGCCGTTCACCGCCATCCCGCCTGGCCTGGATCCCGCGTATTCAACACTAGTTGAACAAAGAAGCTTACCGTTCGGTCTAGATAATGCCGTTGGATCTCTCGCTATACCTGGTCACGGACTCGACCCCCGCAATTCTCAAGGGCCGTGATCTGTGTACCGTGGTAGAAGAGGCCCTCAAAGGAGGTAGGCTGGCCGACTGCCGAGCATTTCTTTCGGCTGATCCATGACCACACAGGTGTCACGGTGGTTCAGTACCGAGACAAAACAAGCGATACTGGGGAGCAGGTGCAGACAGCGAGAAAGCTGCACCGGATTACGCAGAAGTATGGGGTTCCCTTGCTGATCAACGACCGGGTGGACGTTGCTCTTGCGGCGGGGGTTGAAGGAGTTCACCTTGGCCAGGATGATATGAGTATGTGGCTGTTTCTATCCTTGGCGCGGAGGTGCGAAAGCTAAAACATGGCAGCCATTCAGGAGGCCAAAAATCTTCTACCTGGAAATGCCATCATCGGAATCAGCGCGAATAATGTGGACGAAGCCCAAAAGGCTGTCGATGCTGGCGCCGATTATCTCGGAATAGGAGCAATGTTCTCAACTCCCACGTAAGTGAACTTATTCAAACCTTTTTGAGAATTAGCCTCTGACACCTACAAGGAAAACCAATACGAAATCAATTCTCGGGACGACTGGCACCCAGACTATTCTTAACGCCATTTCTGACTCAGGCCGCTCTGTCGGGACTGTTTCCATTGGCGGCATCAACCTCTTCAATGTACAGCGAGTCTTGTATCAGTCTAGATCTCCCAAGAAGGGACTGGATGGTGTCGCTATTGTTAGCGCTATCATGGCTGCCGACGACCCCAAAGCCGCTGCGGAGGCCTTTGTCCAGCACATCGCTACGCCGCCTCCATTCGTGCGCGGACCAGCACCCCAGGCTCGCGAGGTCTCTACAATGGTCGAGGAAGTACCACATATAGTCCGGAAGGTTGTTCAAGCACACCCACTGGTGCATAACATGATCAACTTTGTTGTAGCAAACTTCGTGGCTAACGTTGCCCTTTCGATGTACGTCTTCTTAACCCAGGCGAATGTACTCATCCCGTTAATCTAACGCATATATAGGGGTGCATCGCCTATCATGTCCCCCTACGGGGATGAAGCTGTTGATCTCGCTCAGTTCGACGGTGCTTTGCTTATCAACATGGGAACCCTGACCAGCGAAAGCGTTCCCAACTACCTCAAAGCTATCAAGGCATACAACTCTCGCGGCAACCCAGTCGTCTATGACCCAGTTGGAGCAGCTGCCACCCACATCCGACGTGGAGCCGTTAACCAGCTCATGGCAGGCGGGTACTTTGATCTCATCAAGGGGAACGAAGGAGAAATTAGACAGGTATATGGAAGCAGTGGCGTAACGCAGCGTGGTGTCGACAGCGGACCAAGCAGCCTTGATAGCCAGGCAAAGGCTATGTTGGCTCGGGATCTGGCCCGGAGAGAGCGTATGCATAACCATTTTCTATTCAACCCTCGGAATCCGTGCTAAGTGTTCATACAGATAACGTTGTGCTTCTTACGGGTGCTGTCGACTATCTCAGTGATGGAGAGCGAGTGTTTGCTGTTGAAAACGGACACGAACTGCTTGGACAGGTTACAGGAGTAAGTTAGCCCAACTGACACTTTAATGACCGCCCAGGGAAGTCACTCTAGGATGAAATCATACTAACATACCGCAGACCGGGTGTGCTGTCGGCACTGTCTCCGGCTGCTTCCTAACCTCTCACTCAACAGACAAGCTCCTCGCTGTCCTGTCCGGCATTCTGATGTACGAAATTGCAGCCGAGAATGCCGGCTCCAAGGAATACGTCCGCGGACCCGGAAGCTTTGTCCCTGCCTTCCTGGACGAGCTGTACGGCATTCGGCAGGCTGCCCTGAAGGGTGACCACAGCTGGATTGCAGGACGAGCCAAGGTGCAGGAAATCAAATTGTAGTAAGCCAATGAATAAGGGGAGGAAAAAAAAATAGACGATAGCTACATATACCCGGACTTGCGGGCATACGGAGTAGATACAAAGTTTAGTGTGAACCGTAGCTGCTACTCCAAATCATGCCTCAGGCAGCCAGTGCCAAACGTTCCCCGCACGGCGTTTCTTCTCCTCGCGGACTTCCCCGCCCGACTTCCTCCGCTACTCTTTCTCTCCTTTCGTCCGTCATACCTGAAGAGATTATACTGCATTTTCGACTATCTATACACATTGAGCATATCAATATTCACAATGGCGTCCGTTTCCCGAGCAGCTCGTATCCGTGAGTCCATCCTCCAAAAAGAACCACCGTCATCCATAGAACTAACCTCATGCAATGCGTCCAGGCAACCCAGCTCTATTGTAAACTCAACCCCAAGCCTAACCATCACTCGACTGAAATCAGACAGACTAACACTCAACCTTTCTCATCAGTATCTGTGATCTCCAAGAGAAATTTCGCCCCGCGATATACGAATTCTCCAAACTGTACTACCACCCCTGCCCCAACCACAAGAACACACACACAGAGAGAGGGAGAGAGAGATCCCAACTCACACATACACAACTAACTCTGACCCAGATCCCCACAACCACCAAAATGCTCAAATCCAGCAAAGCCCTCTCCATCCCCACCTCGTGACGACCCAAAAACCGCTCTAAGCTCGGCGACACGATTACCGAACTGCACCCCCACCTCGAGGGCCCGCACGTGCGCGCCAACGTCGACAAGACGTTATTCTCGATGGTCACGCCCGAAATCGACGCCCTGCTGCCTCAGCGACCGTTCAACGGCTCCACGGCGCCGCTGGACGCGATCATCGTCGGAATCGAGACGCATATCTGCGTGACGCAGACGACGCTGGATCTCCTGGACCGGGGGCACAGGGTGTATGTGCTTGTGGACGGGGTGAGTAGTGTGAATGCGGAGGAGAGGGGGATTGCGCTGGCGAGGCTGCGCGATGCGGGAGCGATTGTGACGAGCAGTGAGAGTATCTTATTTGAGATCTTGGGGGATGCGAAGCATGAGCAGTTTCGGGCTGTGAGTGGGCTGGTGAAGGAGATGAAGGAGGAGACGAAGGGGTCGTTGGGGTGTTTTCGCGGATTTGAGGTGCTGTTTTCTCTCTGGCTGTTTGGGGCTATGTAGGTTCTAGATGATAGTATATCTATGTGTGGACCAGGAATGCCACCATGGGTGAATGTCGTGATATATAAAGTGCCAACGTGATAATTGACCTAGAACTTGTATCTACTTACAGCGTACCCGGTGTGGGTGGACGGCATTCTCATGTTGACATCGACATAAGCTCTACCAAACCAAATCAACGTAAATTTTACAATTTAGTTCTGCCTATCAAACCATGGGAATGCTTTGCTACTACGCTAATAATCCGGCTACTGCATAGTACATGCCCAAGATCGACGTGCCAGTCGACAAAACAAAACAAGGCCTTTCTCCGTGCTCCGCCCACCAAAACCAAGATATTCCAGAGTCTGTAACGACAGCCTAATTTATTTCACTTAGGATTCGTAACAGCCCTGTTAGGCGGCTGGGCGGAGTTAAGCCACCCAAAGGCAGAGGCGCCCCCGATCGGATTAGATCCCCACGGTTTGCCGGTTCGCGACTCATCAGGCGAGGCACGAGAAGAAGCTGGCTGAGATGAGGCCGCTGTATCCCCAAGGTCGGTGCTACTGCTCCGTGGTGCACTGCGCGAAGACGCCTTGGTGGGCCGAAGCACCTTCATGGGACGACCACGAGGTGCCCTGCCTGCTGCAGATGCATTTGGATCCAGTTTGGAGTCGCGTTTCCACGACCCCCAAACTCCGACAGGTTCCACTTTGGCCGATCCCGCGGACTGGGAATCAGGTACTGCAGTTGACTTATTCAAAGCTTGAGTAGTGTCACTACCAGAAGGCTCATGCATATCCCAAGATTGAGCCTTTCGGCTCTCTTGGGGTTCCTCAATGGAGCCTCTGGCGGAAGCAGACGCGGACCTCGCAGACCTGGCCTGAGGTGGAGAACCAATCGGTTGTCCAATAAGACCGACGTTCGAGTGCCCGTTGATCTCGTTACCCTCGCGGGATTCTGTACGCACAAAAAATGCGTCGACCCGACCCGAGTCATCTTCCGGCCGAACTAGAGGAATCGATATCTTGTTTCTCTCATCATCCACCATGATTATTTTGTCTTGGGAAAACAGTACGTCAGCATTATGAGAGCGCAAGACGTCGCTTCCAATGGCGATTTGAATGGAAGGATCACTGGGATCGGCGTCACGGACAAGGAATCGAATGGCCAAGGAGGGAACCTGAGGTTCCGGGCTACTAGACCGAGAAGATGCCTGGTGTACACTAGCTTCAGGCAGATACATCGGTAGTTTGATGAATCGCAGCTCATCTTCTTGGATCACTAAATCTTCGAGACCAAGCCTCCGGATCATCGTGGTTCCCAGGGACGAGACATATGACCCTGAACACACAGCGGCGTACAGGAGGGAATCATTGGAAAAGTTGGTAGTCAACCAGCACCGGATAATGCACGGAACAGGCCCAAGCAGGAAAAGCCCAGGGGGAGGAATAAGAGGGGATCCACTGACAGAAGAGCTCATCATTCTGCTAACTGTGTCCAAACCCAGGCTATTAGTCCTAGCGGAATGATGGGAATGACCAGATGAACTGTGTCTCCCATCAGACCGATGTGACAAGGAGCGTTCGGTCAGCGGAAGGGCTCCCATGCCACTTCCACTCCTCAGCGGAAATTCGCTGCTGGAGCGACTGGTTTGTCCGTAATGTCCATGGATAGCACTTTCATCGAACCGAACACTATTTGCCCTGGATGTCCCACGCCGTGGCTCATCCTCGTTATCAAGACCATCGTGGCCACCGCGCCGGGATGGTGTCCCTGGTCAAACCCCCTTGAAAGCGTCCGCCGGAGAATGGAAAACAGGTTCTGCGGCAAGAAGAGACGGCAAGATCAGCCCGAATTCAATCGAACAAAACGCTAAGCTCATGATGAAAGCTTCTGCATACCTGTTGGTACTGTACCCCCGATAGAGCTGGGAAATGGCGACACAGGACCCCAAACACTTTTCAATCTCGCATCCTCGTCTTTTCGTCGTTCAAGCCTCGCGATCCGCTCTGCCTGTTCGAACTGCGTAGCGTGAAGCTCCTTGAGTTCTTCAAAAACGCGCCAAATATCGTCGCGAGAGGCAAAGGGATACTGAGCATCCATATCCGAACACGTAGGCTGCAATGACGGATGCCTGCCGGAAGTGGCAAAAGCGGCGGAGTCAAAGAAAGAGAGCTATCTTCTCGCCCGACCTTGATTGTTTTCGAATTGATTATGCACCGTCCAATATCCTAGTCCTGCGCCAAGTTTGCTTTCCTTTCCGAGACAATCTGCCCTGTTCCAGTACTGCCGTAGCCCGTGTCGATTCCTCGAAACTCCTCCACCCTGGTGCGCTGACAGACGGCCGTACGGCCGTCCACCCAAGTGACTAAATATGGAGATCTGAAGTCTTTCCCAAAAGCATATAAAATAAAACCAACGGAAGAATTGACACGGATGATAGGATAGATGGTTTAGGCGATAGGCGATGAGAGCGAATGGATCGGAAGGAAGCGGCAGAAGGGATAGACGGTGATATGAAGCGAGAATACGTTGTAAGAGCGAGTACGGTTCGACTGCCTGTTATCAGCGGAGATTGAGCTGGTGGTATACCAAGTCAGAAAGCAAAGGGTCAGTGGAGACTGGGATTAGCAAGGCAACTCCGGAGCGAAGCGAGTCTCTCTTCTGGTGCAGGATGGGAGAGAGGCTTTGGACGGAATGGAGGTAGATTCTTCTCCGATGGGACCAGACGATAAGAGAGATTTGAAAAACAGGGGACCAGCTGAGTGTACAGGTGTACAGTATTAGAGGTACTACTGGTGGTAATAAGGATGATCAGGTGGTTACAAAAACAAAGGAAGTGGACAAAGGCAACGTTGGGTTGTAGGAGAAATGAGGGGATTCCGCCTGTCAACGCATTCGGTCCGTCTAGACCGCTTTCCTCCCCGGATTTGCAGTCACTGACACCACGGATGCTTCCCTTGTTTGTCGCACTTCCATTCTCTCATTTTTCTGTCCCTCGGAGAAGTCCCCTAAGAATGCGTGACAGCAAATGTGCTTACAATCTTTGATCTGGAACTTACTGGCCAACACAGGTTCAGTCATTGGACTATCAAAAATAAGCCAAATAAAATGAGTTCCTCCTTATCTCATTTTATATAATCTATTGCCCCAGATAGCAGTCTCTTTTCTAACCATTGCAGACAAGGCTCTTAGAGAGAATAACAAGATTCTGAAAAGCGCCGTCATGCACAAAGGCAGGGTGCGTCTCGATATCACCAGTTGTGCCGCCATGGGATATGTTGGCTTCCGGGGAGTCTTTTCCCACCACGTTCCCGCCGCAAGGGTGAATCAATAACCAAAGCCTTACCGTTGACACCTGCATTTTTTGGACCCTTGCTGTGTTATTGTTTCAGATAAAGCACGGAGAACGGGTTCCATCTTAGTCCGTCCGCTCTAAGGATAATGGAGAGCTCGACAGGGAAGGTCGGGCGTCGGACTTGGTATACAGGGATGCGAGTCATGGAATGCAGGTCGTTTATATTGCGGCGCAGCATGATACCGTGTCTCCTGTTCTTACAAAGTAGATCCCAATCTACATCTGTAAGAGAGAGGGGTCGTAGTTTTTTGAACTACTGATTACTATGTACAGAAGCAATTGCTTAAACCATGGCGGAGCGGGCATCGACGATGAGTTCTTTTCAGATCATCCGGGAAGAATTACCGTGTGGGTTAACGGACTGTGAGCATTGGCCATACTAATTGATATAGCCCATACTCCGCACTCACCCCCACCCCCCTAGCGAGTGGACAAAGATCCCTGCGAGCTCGGCCTATGCTCCACCTCCACAGTGATATTCACCGTCTTAAGAACCCCGTCGGGCCTGGCCTCCTCGGTCAAATGTCGGGTGCTCTCGGTGCTTTCGCTGGCGCTAGACCGCCACATGGTCTCTCGTCCATCCTGACCCTGTGGACCGCTTGTGCTTATGTCGGTGGTTACGGCCGAATCGGTGTTCGTGAAAATTCCAGTGTCGAGGAAACTGCGATGTTTGGATCCCGGATAACCCTCTCGGACTCTGCTGCCGCTGAAGGTGGACTGCATGATGTATGCGTTTCCTTTTGGGTGAGAGAGCTCTACCTCATCAGGGAGACGGGTAGTGATGAGACCGGAGTGGAGGCCGGCAAAAATGTGGTAAAGCGTAGGTAGGCAGGCGACTGTAATAGTTGCACACATCATAACCTGGCCGCAGATGGCGGGAAAGATGATATCCCCTGTGCATTTGGTTAGAGTGGATGACAGTCTGTAGGGGCAGAAACAGAATGGTTATCGTACAAGTAGGATCCGATGATCGTAGAAAAGGCGGCAGAAGTATCAACTGCGAGATGGCAAGACAAACGATTCTATGGTTGTAAGATTAACATTGAGCTGTAATATATCGGTTGGAATCGCGTACAGGAATCGGGCCGAGAATGAACAGAGAATCTTAAGTCTCTTTTGCCATGCCATCTGGACATCGCGCATCATGAAGAATGGTATCACGATAGTCATTATTTCTAGAATAATGCGAAGGCTTGCGATAGGATAGAGAATGACGCCCTAACATTAAAGATCTATTAGTACGTTGCTCATTGCTCCGAGGGATTCAATGTATACCTGTCCAGCACATTTCTCAGGACTATAGAGCCATGGCTGGGGCATCTGGCATTGAAAGGCCATTCCAAATAGCGCGAAGAGTGTCCATGCAGTGGTAAGACCGATGGTGATTGCACAGGCCCGGCGAAGACGATCGTTGGGGGTCAACTGCCACACCAACAAAGTAGTAGAAACATTTGACAGTGATAGGATTAAAACTTGAATCAAACTGGCAGCGTAGACGAACTGGAAATTCGATATAATGTAAGCACTGTGAACAGCAAAGACTAGTGAATTCGCAACCTACTTTGCTCGCTTTGTGGAGTGCAGTTGTCTTGAGGGCAGAGACATGTCTCCCTAGCCCGTAATCGACAGCTTTTTGCATAAGCACAACCTGTATGATAGCTAGTATCTGGTCAAGGTCACACTCATCAGTATTTCCTCCGAGTCCCATGAGCCATTCTCGACAGAGCTACCCACCAAGGCTATCCATATCGGCGTGTTTACAACTATCTGTCGCTGTTTAAAGTATATGGCAGAAGCAACTTTGGCGGCAACAAAAATGACTGTAGCGATAAGGAAAGTTACAGACACAAGAGTAACGAGAGGGCCATAATTCTCATCAGAAAGGACCTGGAAAGGAGCCGTAGAAGCAGACATTGTCGCAGCAAGGAGGCATTATTGTTCACCAGCAGAAAAAAAAAAGAAGAGAGAAGAAGGCTGTACATGTATGGCGGCCGACACAGGGTTCTTTGTGACTCCTGAGTGATTTGGAATGCATTTCCCCGGATCCCTGCTTTTCGCTTGTCGTGGTAAATGTGCCTTGGAACAAGGACCATTGGTTGGCCCATGATGTTGGTTTTCTAGTCTCTTGAGGGAAATCCAGGCACTGCCAGCACCAGCGCATCTTAGCCAAACCACCAACGCAGGGTCAGCGCTGAGGCCTTGGCCTTCTAAGGAAGCCAATATCGCCAGTGACATCGGATCAGACACTGGATTCGGATTAAAGGATCAAAAGGCTTGGAAACCACAAACATTGCGGGAGATTAAATCGAGGTGGGGATGGTCGATCCCCAACGCTCAATAAGCGTCTAAGGCATACTAGACGTCTTGGCCAGAAGGCTCGACGCCTGCTCAGTTATCTAGTGCCATCTTCTCATTGGCGATTTCGTCCGTCCATATTATTCCGTTTGTAGTATCCCGCCCTATATGCATGTTAAAGACGACATGGATCTGGCCCAGGGTACAGCAACAACCTGCCCTTTTAGGGACTTTCATCGGAAGGGACACTTGTCCGTCTAATATGCGACGCAGTATTTTTTCCCTAGGGGATATCCTTCCCTCATAATGGCCGCTTGGATCTCTTCCATCCCATTTATATTGAATTTTGGCTGCAACCGGGGGCAAATCTGGGTTATCACTGGACACACCAGACAGTTCAAATGCACGAAGAGGTTGAAATGAAGAGCGGTGGTGCTGTTCGATCAGCACTAAGCACAGCCAATGTGCATGCAAACGGGGGTGCCGACTACCGCCAGAGACAGCAACTGGAGGTACCATGGCCCTCTTCTTACTTTTTTCTTCCCTGCTCATGTGGTATTTATTCTCTTAGAGATACTTGGATTTCTTCTCGTCCCTCGCATTCTCAGCCACACTTCTTGCTTCTTGGGAGGCAACCGGCGGAGGCCTGCTGGCTGGACTCTATATCGGAGGTCCTGCGGTTATCCGGTACGGCATCATTATCAGCGCCGTCGGGAACTTGGCTATTGCAAGCTCGCTAGCTGAGCTGGCCTCGGTGTAAAGACTCTTTGTTGATACCTTCTGTCACGCGATGGCTTATATGCTAGAACAGGCATCCAACTGCCGGGGCACAATACCACTGGAGTTATGTTCTTGCGCCATGTTGTCCTAGGTTTCTCAGCTTCTTCCCAGGTGAGTGGACCTACTCGAACTAGGAACTCTTGAGATTAATGTAATAACATACTTATGTGCAGGATGGGTGACTGTATGACATACCTGATAGGCTGATTCGTACTGAGAGATAGATAGTACTGACACAACTTGCCAGGTCTTTTCTTGGGCCGCTCTCGTCTGCATTGCCCCTTTCTTCATCGGCACCGAGATTGAAGGCATGGTTATTCTCGGCCATCCGGAGTACGAAGCCAAACGATGGCACGGCACTTTACTGATGTGGGCTGTTGTTCTCATCCCCATCATTATCAACATCTTCGCTCGCCGCGTCCTAGCCGTGATCGAAGTCGTGACTGGCATCATGCATGTGGTCTTCCTGCCGGTGACCATTGCGACGTTTGTCATTCTTGTCCCTCGCAACCCTGATGCCTTCGCCTGGAACACATTTGTCGGTGATCTCAGTGGGTGGCAGAATCCCGCCACGGTCTTTTCCATCGGACTTCTAGGAGTCCTGACGCCTCTGAGTGGTACGTGTCGATACCTCCCCAACGAGACTCAAACCCATCTAATACAAGACCGGCTCTTCGCACAG
This sequence comes from Aspergillus persii, assembly GCA_002215965.1. Taxonomy (NCBI): domain Eukaryota; kingdom Fungi; phylum Ascomycota; class Eurotiomycetes; order Eurotiales; family Aspergillaceae; genus Aspergillus; species Aspergillus persii. The sequence continues at coordinate 2,826,308 of NGZO01000006.1, read as the reverse complement.
GAGTTGACGGCGTAATCCACATGTCCGAAGAAGTCAAGAACGCCAAAACCGTCATCCCACGCTCCATGATCTGGGGAACGGCCATCAACGCCACCATGGCCTTCGGTTACGCCATCGCCGTCCTCTACTGCATGGGCAACTACAAAGAAGCTATCCTCAGCCCGACCGGCTACCCCATCATCCAAATCGTCTACCAAGCCACCGGCTCCAAGACCGCCACCTAAATTCTCATGGCCATGGGCATGTTGCCGGGGTGGGTGGCGCTCTTCAACGGCCTGGCGTCCGTCACGCGTCTCACCTGGGCCTTCGCGCGCGACAACGGACTGCCTTTCTCCGACTTCTTCATGAAGGTTAGTCCGCGGTATAAGATCCCCATCCAGGCGTTGTTTCTTGTTGCGTCGTGCGTGATCGCCCTGTCTTTTATTCAGATCGGGTCGACTGCTGCGTTCAACGCTATCTTGTCGCTAAGTACCATGGGATTGTATATCTCTTACCTTCTCCGTTAGTCTTCCTGGTCTTGAAGCGATTTACTGCCCAAGATGGAATCCCTCAGGGGTCGTTTTCGATGGGGAAGTTGGGACTGCCGGTGAATTTGGTGGCGATTCTGTTCGCGACATATTTCGTTATTTTCTTGCCGTTCCCGTCGGAGCTCCCTGTGACGGCGGAGAATATGAACTATGCGGGACCGGTGTTGGGCTTCGTGATACTCTTCGCGTGCGGCGATTGGGTGGTCCGCGGGCGGCATAAGTGGAATGGTCCGACGATGAAGTATTCTAGGGAGCAAGGGTCGGCGTTCATGTTGAAAGACGGGCCAGGGATGTATCGAAGTTCTGGTTTCATTTCCTGTCATATTTCCGAGAGATCTGATTGATTTCATGTCAAAATATAAAATTTGCATATCTTGAGAGTAAAAGGCTCGGACAGTGGGAAGGGTTCTCAAGTCAAAAGGAGATAGTAGAAATGGTAAACAATGCGCAACTCAATAACATGGGCAAATTCTATAACAAGCTAATCTCGATGCTCCTATGCCACATAACGACTTGAATGAAATGACTGGCCGCATGTAGCTCTCAACCTCATTATTTCGGGGCTTCCATCCACCCGGGATGAACGAAAGGTAGCCTCTCCGGGTCCTGGTCCGGCCAGTTCTCCTTGATAGCCTTCATGATAACGTCGTAGACCACCCGATACCCGTCGGCAGTTAAATGAAGACCTAGAATCAGTTAGCATACCATCGCCTCTATTGAAACCGGTAAAACAGAACAGGAATCAAGAGAACGTATAAAAAAACAACACATACCATCCGTAAACAGCGCTTTAAATGCCCCAATCTCAGGCAAGTCCCTTGACCCAGGGAGCGGCTGACCATCCTTCCACCCTGCGGTAGAAACAAACGTCGTCCATACATCAGCAACCACTGCGCCAGTCGAAGCCGCGACTTCGCGAGCCGCGTCTGCATAGGTCTTCGTGTTCTTGGCGGTCCGGCTTGGATGGATGTTTCCTTTCCCCTCGTCGAAGCCCTGCAGTTGATACTCGTTTACAGGGGTGGGTGTGAGGATGAGGATTCTGGGTTTCTGGCCAATGGTTGCTTCGTGCTGGATAATATTTTTGAGATTCTGCTTGTATTCGTCCAGGGGGACGTGCTGCGCGGCGCCTGGGAGACAGGCATCGTTGGCGCCGAAGAATATAACCTAAGGAGATGTTAGATCCTTTGTCTGGAAACTGAATTGATCTTCGATATTGCGTACCATGAATCGGACGGTGGCTTGTTCAGGCTTAGGGAAGAATTTAGGAAAGACCTTGATGGCGTGGGCTGTGGTGTAGCCACTACGGAATGTATTCAGTCAGAGACGATTATGGCTGTAGGCATCGCTGGGCATACCTGAACCCACGATTGATGACATCAAGACGTCGACGATACGCTAGAAGACATTCAGTATCCCAAGTTAAACGGAGAAGACCAGGAAACAAACCATCCTGTAGTGCTCCATGTAGCCCGAAGCCAGTGTCTTGGATACTGGACATTTCCGTGATGGAATCGCCGAAAAGAATAAATTGGTCATAGGGCTGGTACAGCACCTCTGGAGCGGCAGAAGAGGCCATCTTAATCCACCGATCTATGTATATTTTGTGAGAATCTAAAATGCGCTGAACCTACCAGAATGTTTGTCTATGGAGGGATGCAAAGAAAGAAAGTCGAGAGCGCCGGAGCTGCAGAATCAGTTGTCCTTCTTACCGCCTGAGCCCCCCCGCCTTCCCCTTTTCACCACGGAGTCCCGCTTCCTCGTCTTAATTAGTTCTCGACGACTACATCTATAAGGCTGAGGATCACCGGAGTGGATTATTCGAATCAAGCAGAGTTCGCCATGGTCGAGTGGGAGAAGCTGCAATACCACAAGGCCGGGGCAGAGATCAAGACAAGATAGGCATGCTCCGGATAGGTAAATATGGGTAGGTCCCTACCGTCTACGTGCATGCTTTGGAATCTCGAATGCCATTCATGGTGTCTAGGTTGAAGAATATGCAGGAAATGGAATATAAAACTAAACCAAATTGAGCTTCTAACAAAGCTCCTTTGAATTAAGGTCATCGTTAAACAACCAATCCAGGTCCTCGCTAGCGCCGATATTGAAAGCATCCTGGGATGTTGTCTGCAAGTATGTGGGCAACAAGATAGTCCAGAATACTAGGTATGCTTACCATGAACCCCCAATTCTCCTGATCCACTCCCTGTTCCGGCAGCGCAGTCGCCAACCGTTCCAGGATCGGCATGCATCTCGCTTCCACATTTTCGACCGCTTGGATCAAGAGATCGGTAATCTCATCTCTCCGCAACTTACTCCTCAACCCCTGAACCTGGGCTGTTATCATACTTATAAGCAGATAGCCCTTCACATTCGTTTCCCCCGCCTCCAGCACCCGGAGGCACCACGCTTTGGCTTCCTCCAACACAGCCAGAAGGTCGGGTCGCAAGGGCACGGGACACAGACTCTCGTCCTCCTGTAACTGGTTCGGAGCTCGACGGCAATCAGAAAGGCCGTATGCACGCTCACTGTGGGATAGAATTCCGCGCTACAGGTCGCCAGCCGTCGAAATTCATCCACGCTGGACATCGTCGGTGTCGGGCAAGTCGCAAGCCATAACCGCAGTGAAGACTCCACCACCCTCTTCTTGGACAACGCGAAATCCATGCTGTGTGGTCCGGGTCCGAAATACAGGGTGTGCAGCGCTAACAGATACCGGTGCATGAGGAAGTCCACTACTTGAATCTCGTACTGAGAGGGACCACCATCGCGGTTCACTGGTCGCAGTGTGTGAACAAGCTCTCGGTACGCCCCTGACAGCTCTAAGATGAACTGAATACCGTTCGTGATGGCAAGGACCCAGAAGATCCAGCGATAGCTGGCGCGGTTCGTTACAAATCCGAATACCAAGGGCCCTACAATTGATACGGTCAGTATGGCCACGCCATATTCTCACTTCCAAAAGGAGGTACGAACCAACTGGAACACCAAATGTAACCATTAACGTCCAGATACCCATGTAGCGGCCTCTTTCCTTCTTGATGAAATACTTTGTCACCACAGCGCTACCAATAGCAGCGGTCGGTGATATGAAAAAAATGCCGTAGAGCCCTGCACGCTGCCATAGAGGCGAAGCTGGGATAGTCGAAGCCGTGAAAGTTGCCATGCAGGCATGGAAAGCGACAAGGATGAGGTTGGTGAGTTTCTATTATACATGAATTCCCTGGGCACTATTCTTCTAGGTATATAGGGAGTTATTTATTTCAACTAATATATCTTCTATATTAACTAATTATATAAATCTGCGCTCGAGAGACTAAGAATAAGATTTAAATTTAGTATATTATAACGCTTTAGGAGATATTCGCGGTAGAATAAAGAGATATTATTTAAAATTAAAGAGCTATTTATTTCCATATTTTCTAAACACTTACTCCTAGCATTTTCCAGGTTAAGAGTAATATTCTTAGTCTCTGGAAAAAAGGCCAGGGCCTTGCTTCGGTTTCCTTGCTTCTCGATAGAGGACATACCGAGAGATAGGAAGGACTGGAATTAATCTCGGATCGAACGTGAATAAGATATTCTTAAAGAAGAAATGAAATGAACACTGAAAAAAAATGGTTCCAGATTGAAGAGATTTGGGCCAGGAGAACTAGAATTATAGAGCCGACCTGTACGGTTGTTAGCCATATATTGGATCAATCTCCATGTTGCTGTCTGCCACAAGTATGTGACACACACTGGATTGCAATTGAATCAATCAGACGCGAGTACATATTACAAAGGTTAGTGAATACTGAGTATGAATCCTGACTCCTGAGCATTTTGAAGTCGATCAGCGACGATCTCGGGGTCGGAGGAAGCTGTGGAGAGGCGTGGGGATCTGTGGATCCTTAAATCCTTCTCCACGGCTATAAAACAAGCCCACTAATATAACCATCCTCTCCGTATCTTCACTCAAAAGTGTGTATCCGAGCTTCCCTCCTTTTGTGTCGAGTACATTCCCTGTTGTAAACGAACTAGGCTGCCTGCCCCAGGTACTCTAAACAGAAAAGAAACAGGCTAATGCGAGACGAACGTACGGGGATTTGCTTCTTGGGCGTACTCCCCGGATCTGAAAATAGTACCGCAACGGAGATGAAGTTTGGACCAACTTATGTGAGTTGGGGCCGTTCCTTTGACCCACGATTTCCTGGCGAGGATAAGGAGGAGCGAAGGGGTGAAGTGCCTCCGGGACGCTGGATGTTTAGGTAGCACAGGGGATCATCACGTGAGACAGTCGTTGGCAGCAAGTGAGCGCCAATTTGACACGGTCCAGGCCCAAGTCAACAAACTGCTTCCTTTCGCCAAGCACCATGGTAAGCATATACACCTCTTTCTGGAGAGCATGATTCTTATTCAGAACAGCTAGGGTACTGTCGAAGACTTAACAGTCTCCTGCTACCTCCCCGACGATACACTTGCCCCTCGGTAAAGCCGACGCATATCAGTCGGATTTTGCCAGCCATCAAACCTCCCATACGAACATATTCCAACATGGCATCGGATCATCAAATTAATACTAGATTCACTGTCCAGGTCAAAGGCCCAGAAGAAACTGGATACGGAGGCCACCGAGACCTACTCCTTGCACAACTGAAAAACATTCCCCGGGATATCCAGTCTCTTGAAATAACGGAAGATACACCATCAAACATTGAATGGGAACTGCTTGGCAATTATTTCCGCAGGATCAAGGACCTTGAGATGTGCAGTGGCTTCAACGAGTTCTTGAACGATGCGGAGCTACCAGAACACTGGCCGTTGGAACGACTTTCAGTTAGCGATGCCTGCGGAGAAGTGTTCCGCAGCCCATTCGTTCTCGAAGGAAGAGTCAAACATCTTGTTCTGTTCGGAACAAACAATCTACGATTTGATGGACCAACCAGTGATGAGCTGTATCGTGCGAACCAGGATGCGATTGCACGAGGAGAAAAGGAAGCTCAATACGCCAGCACTGAGAGGAGGTTGCAGATAGTATACCTTCCAGAACTGGTTCTTGAAATGATGAATGAAAGATACGCGGGGACTCGTACAGCGCTACCACCGATGACGCAGGATAGTGACTTACCACTACTCCCTACAGAAGTATCAACCAAGATGGCCAAGCTCGAGATCATCGAGAATGATTGCTTCGACACGTTCAGCCGAATGACCATTGCTCTTCCACATATTGTACAGAATCTCTCCACAGTCAACCTTCGTTCTACGCAGGGAAACGACTTCCAGTTGACGAAGGAAGATTTATTTACTTGTGTTCTTCCACAGCTTGCGCAGTTGAAGACTCTAGTTATAACCGTCGGTGAAGTTTTCAAAAATAAAGGCCTTCTTCCAAAACTTTACACCATCCTTCCTCCAAACCTCTCCACCTTACGCTTTCGAGGTCCCACTTCGCTTGCCAAATCCGATGAATGGAACAACTGGTTAACGTTCTTCGCATCTTCGGAGTTTCTGCCAAATTTGAAGCGACTAAGCTTTGTTCTCGACCTACACTACGAAACCCCGAAAGAAAACCCAGCTCGTGGAAGGCACCTTGTTACAGCCCCAGAGGACGTGCTTCGGGATGCGCAGAATGAATGCCAACAGCTATACCGCGCTGTTGAGCAGCGTGGTGTTGTGGTTGAGCAATTCTATGACGAATGGGCTGATCGCTGGTCTCTTCTCAAGCAGGTAGATGAGCGGTGGATGCAGCTTTGATTGTGGTAGTGCCCCTTGGTGGCTTGTGAGATAGGATAGGAAACTCGACTCTGATGTATTATAGTTAAGATACCCCTCTCAATCAAATGCATTATACTACAAAAGCATGAATAGCGCTGCATCTTATATTCCAGGTACCTTATACCCACCACAATTCTGAGTCGTGATTCTTGAATCCAGGCCATTGCAGCAGCACCGGCATGCCTCAGCTCCTCTCAACCTCACGCTAAACCCGTACTAAACTCCCCACGGCATAAATTTAACGTAACAAAGCGAACTCAGATCGACGAGTAAAACTCAAAACACAGAACAGACCTCTTGCCAGAACCAGAAAGGCATTAGTACTATGATGATGATGCTAGATACTAACACCGAATCAGGCCAACGCGGAGAATAAAGCATGTTGAGTTTGGTCTCGAGCCAGCATCCCTGCTCACGGAAAACTCCGTGTCCCAAAGATAGGTAAGTGAAAGTATAGGATATTGACTTTTATCATGACAAGGCTGAACGCAGGACACCGAAGCATTGCCTCCTTGGACTCAGCCGGAATGATCGCCCGTGGCATTGCTTCGAACCTCGTGTCCTGGAAACTCAATAGATCGAAGAGTTTGGTGGCGGGCCATTTAGTTTCCACGACCAAGGGAGGCCTGCTCGCGTTGTGCTATATACAATGACTCATCTCGGACTCGGACTCTCGGACAGCGAGAAGTCTTTTTCATCAACAGACAGACGTCGTAGTGAGAGTCTGTACCAGAGGGTCATCAACTTGGTAATACTTGTTTGACTGTCTCCTAGACCTGATAGGCTTCCCGAATATATAGATGCATTTTGTGGAGGTACTACCTAGGTAGGTAGGTAGTAAGACGGAATATACCACGTGGCGGAGCTTTCCTTGCATTCTTTGACATCTGCAAATAGGTAGTGGTCAATATTTGCTTTTGATACCTGTGGGGCAGAGTGTGACAAATCCTACCGTGTTCAGCCCTTCCAACGCAACGGTGGGATGAGATGGAGTCGTATATCCACCGAAGTTTGCAAAGTAGCCAGGCCAACACTAAGGCTCTCTAGCTATACGAGCCCCCAACGCGTAAACTTCGAGGGGGGTCAATATTGCCCAGTCCATGCTGACATGAGAGCTGATCTGATTGACTATGGGTTTGATACTATTCCTGTACCCCGCATGCGCCCATGAGTACCATGCTTTGCGGTAGGGATTGGTCTTGTATGGCCAAGGCTTACAGGTGAATCTACAGCTACGACAATGGTCAAAAACAGTCCGATTGTTCGGAGCCGACTGAAGGCCGGCGGATAAAAATCTAGAATAATTGAGTTTCATATCCTAAAGCGAGTTTGAGGACGATGCCATTTTTAGAGGGTAACTGTCGTCATCAAAACGTCTAACGCTGCCTTCTTCCGGGTGATACATTGCATAATGTAATCCCGATCAACTTTGGAAAGGCCTCCCGGAATATGCAGTGAACTTCGGTCAGACCCCGGTGGCTCGTATCGTTCGCTGTCATCCATTGACTTCATTGATCCATCCACCAGGTTGTGCAACGAATCCAATGTTTGCTTTGCCTTGGACAGGGTCATTTTGAGCAGAACATTCTGAATTGCCTGACCCTCTTCCTGGCTGACTTTGTAGTCCCCCAGGGAGCATGTGATCAGCCGTTGATCGTCCTGTGGGAGTAAGAATTGATTGGTAATGATAAGCTGCTCGAAGAGCTTGAAGATCATTTCCATTGCCGAGAGAGTGAGTAGAGTGGTTGAGAATGATTTCTCGCACTCTATGCATCGGATAAAGGTGTCGCAGGTTTCCAGTGTGGTCGTGACAGACTTCATTGCGAGATCAAACCGGTCGAACGAATCATGAGACGTAAGTTGGTGCAGGGTGGAGACGTTGGTGGCCTGGTTGTGAACGCAGGTACAGACAGTCCCGGGACCGCCTATGTTGGGAAGGGGCGAAGGAAAGTCGAATGTTAACGGCGTCGTTGAATCGCCAGGTTGTCCTAGCAAGGTAGCCTCATTTGTGAACGATATGGGTGCTGTGAAAGCTTCCATGCTGGCAGATCGAGTATCATGTGCTGTATCCATGATTGATCCCAAGTCCATCGTCCAATCATCCAGGTCATGTGGTGATGGGACGGCTTCATCTGATATGTCTCCGGCAACAGATGCGTTGGTGGGGTTTGGGGGCGTGGAGTCAGCGGATGATCGCGGGGCATGCGCCTGGGTTTGCTTGAGTCAGGTGTTGCCCCAGAGTGTATATACTGCACTTTCTGTGACACTTACTGGTTTCCAGCGGTTGACCGACAGCGCAGGGCTCGGTAGAAGCCCTGACGGGTCCGTAAGATTGAGAGCCAGTTCATCAAGCTCGCCGTTAGTCCCGCGTAACTGCTCAGCAAGCCATTGCATGCGCATTTGATGTGCCCTCTCCAAGGTTTTCCGATTCTTGCTCCCTTTGGGCTTGCCCGCCCTGTTCTGGTAACCGTAGCGGCAGGAAAGGCCCTTGGCCGAACAGCGAAAGCAAGGCGAGCCACCCGAGCACTTTACTTTGCACTGATGGCACGAGTCACAGGCTGACCGTAACTTTTGTTTGTGACTCGGGTTGGTCTGCGGCGGTTTGGTAGGACTGGCTAAGTAGGGTGCTGCGGAGGTCATGATGGCGCCAAGCAAACAAGCAAAAGGCTCGTCTTTCTTTGAGATAAGGGTCAACTGCATGCTCGGAGGAAGCTTGGATTTTAATATACAAAGATGACACAGAAGATGGTCCAAGTAGAACCGGGGAGTCTGATGGGGCTAGGCCTGAGACACGCGATGAAACCAAGAGGCCATATCGATTAGCCTACAAAAGCCGTATTTTTTTTTCAAGGCTAGCTCCGATTCCAGTCAGGGCAAACCGTTTGGCCCAATGCAGACACCTGATGGTAATACAAAGGACAAGGCCTGCAATCCTGACAGAGGAGTCAGGCCAACCCATCCAGGACTTTTTAGTTTGGCAACGGTCGCCATGATCGTATTGGGGGTCAGCTCACGCCCACCGTAAGAAACAAGCGGCATCGACAGGCAGCCACCAGGAATCCAGCCCTCGTAAAAGATGCAGGCATCGGTTATTTTGTGAGGGATCGCTTCCAGGGACGCCGAATAACGATACTATGTTTTTTTTCCCCCGCAGCCAAACGGCTGTCACTGGAGGGCGAGGGATCGATACTGATCATTCTTGCGTCAAACCCGCCCCGAACGTAATATTCCGAAGAGATCTAGGGACTGACCCCGCGCTTCCAGAGGCTCGGGCCCGCGTGAGGGTGGCATGAGGGCTCTTAATAGGAGGCCAGAGCAGATCGCGCGTCCAGACGAGAGTCGGACGAGGGTTGCCGGTCTTGGCGTCGACCCGCCATCACGGGAAAGCCACCTCGGCCGAACTGGCAGTCCCGTGCCCTCGGCCGAGCAACCTCAGGCAGGTTTGGGGCAGTCGCTGCTTGTCTTTCTTCATCCTGTCCGAGCTAGCTGCATACCCTCCGAGACCGAGCCTTCGTCGCATCATGGCTCCTGGCTATCTTAAAAAAGGCCGGGGGGTCTTGGAGTTCCTTCGCAACTTCTCCCACAACTCCAAGAGATACCCGCTCGACTGCCTCCTCATAGACTCCTAGTCATACTGTGTCTTGTTTGCGCCAACCATCAGTCGAAGTTGTCCCCATGCCGGGCTCACTGGACCAGCGGCCTTCTTCCTCGATGGATAAGGAGGAGAGGGCCATGGACACGAAGCCGCTCGAGCGTATCCCACCTAACGGCGGTGCCAAAGCCTGGGCGTGCGTGGTGGGCTCGTTCCTGCTGCAGTTTTGCTCCTTTGGCTATGTTAACGCGTATGTGATTCATATCCCCCCTGAGGCCCTGGGTGTTGCTAATAATAGTCATGTAGTTGTGGTATTTTCCAACTCTATTATTCCGAGACCCTGTTCAAGGACCAGAGCTCGTCATCCTTGGCCTGGATCACCACTCTTCAGATCTTCCTCTTGTTCATGTTCGGTCCTGCGGTGGGAAAGCTTATTGATGTCTACGGGTGTCGCAAGCTGCTGCCACCATTCAGCGTCTTTGCCGTATTTTCGGTTTGCATGCTGAGTCTGTGCAAACAGTTTTGGCAGGTGATGTTGGCCCAAGGCATCGCATTTGGCCTAGCCGCCGCTGGCCTGTCTCTGCCTGCAATGGCTACTGCAACGCAATGGTTCTCAACCAAGAAGGGCCTGGCAGTGGGCATTGTTTCTTCCGGTAGCAGCCTAGGTACGAACCCGGTTCCTCCTTTCTCGTATAACCGAAGCATCGTGGCCGCTAACTTTGCTTTTCCTTTACAGGTGGCGTTATTTATCCGTGTATGCTGCCGCGTCTCATTCAAGAAGTCGGATTTCCAGCCGCTGTCCGTTGGACCGCTTTGATGCAGGGCGTCCTCCTGTTGATTGCCAACATTCTGTGTTCGTCTCCGTTCCCACCATTGGGCAAAGGGTCTCCGGCGGACACGAATGCCGCCCCGAGAACTGGACTTCGCGGCTTCAAGAGCTGGCCTTGGGCCTTTTTTGTCCTGGGTTGTTTCTTTACCATGTGGGGCCTCTTTGCACCATTGAACTACCTACCAGAGATGGTCTCTCTCCATGGTTACAAGGACTTCGCCCAGTACAGCCTGGCCATCGCAAACGCCGGATCACTGGTTGGTCGAATTGTGCCTGGATGGGCAAGCGATGTGATTGGGCAATTCAACGCCATGTGTTTGGTGACTACACTCTCCGGTGTCCTGGTTCTGGCATTCTGGCTCCCTCTTGAGTTCCACACGTCGCTGGCCGGAATCATTGTCTTTGCCCTACTTTATGGCTTTGTCAGTGGCGGTTTCGTCAGTCTAGGACCACCTTGCGTCGTCGCCTTAGCAGAAGATCGGGTTGACGAGATCGGCGTGAAGCTTGGTGGGTTCTGCCTAGGAATTGCTCTTGGCGCCTTGACGGGTCTTCCTATCGAAGGGGCGATCAAGGACCGAGAGGGAGACAAATTTACAGGCTTGATGTGTTTCGCGGGCGCAACCATGATCCTTGGGGGAATATGCACGGCTGCTGCCCGAGTCATCAAGGGTGGCCCTCAGATCTTGAAGAAGGTTTGAGGCGAAAGAGGATTCGATGTTGCTTTCTCGCTTTGTTGCTCCAGCCTAGATTATAACTTTTAATGTCGAATTAATTAATCTCAGCTCGCTCATCATCTTGCATGACTCCTCTCTCTGTTGCTTCCTTACTCTTGTAACGTTAGCTTTGCTTCCTTTTTCTTTATCTTTAGTTTCTACTAGGTTGCCTTCGGTCAATGCACTATGGATTACAGCACCGTATAGAGAAGTGGCAGTGGCACGTGCAATGTCGCATGCCTTTCAAACTCCGCAAACCCGGCCAGCTTCTTTCAAACCTGTTCCTTCTCCTTCCTGTGTAAATAATCATCACTGGATCCAAAAAAAAAAAAAAAAACAAATTTACTGGGTGGAATCATCAAAAAATTCTTTGGGGCATGCAATCCATAGGGCTTCAATTTTTGGCAAGCACAAACTCAATACGATACCGCAATGAACATCCTCCAACTTTTATCTCAATTCAGACTCCCACTCCAAACTTCCATCTCCGTTTCCGCTCAGCTTAGGTGACACCGAGCTGACCCCCACCGGACGCAAATCAAGGACCTGTGTGAGACATCCTCGCGGGGAGACGACCCGGTCTAGCCGCCATCCAGCCATCTCGGCCAGCGCTCGGTATTCTTCCAGCGTGCGTTCCTTGTTTCTGCAACGCGCAAGCATACGAATATCGGCGTATCTAGCCCCGCGACCAAGGCGGCCATCAAACAGAATGGACTCTACGATCAAAACTCGACTGACTCCGGGGATCAAAGTGATAGTCTCTCGAAGACGGCGGAGAAGCTTCACGCAATCCTCATCGCCCCAGTTGTGCAAGATCCATCGCAGCAAGTAAACAGATGATTTAGGGATCTCATCTTTGAAGAAATCGCCCCCGGTCACCGAGACGAGTCGGCTTGTCAACGGATCATCCGGAGGGAACTTTTGCCGTAGAATCTCTGCGGTGGATGGGAGTTCGAAAGCACCGGCCGTGGCGTTGGGGAATCGCTCCAAATACGAACGGATGAAGTCCCCGACACCCGCGCCAATGTCAATGATGGTCTCGGATTTGACTTCGTCCCAGGGGTAGTCGGTCAGCAGGCCCGGGGCCTCGACCACGCTTCCGGTGCCCGTGACTTTGTGGAAGCCAGCGATTCGTCCGGTTTCGGCCAGGTATTGGTAGATTGGCTTGTCCGTGTTGTAGAAGAGCTCGGTGGCGGTCTTGGGCTGGTCGCTCTTGAGCTGGTCAGGCAGATGGGAAATCAGGTCATAGTATTCCCGAGGGAAGAAGTCGACCCAGTTCAGCCAGGTGGCCCAGTGGTCTTTGCGAAGAAGATCCGAAAGCCTGTTGTTGGACAGCTTGCCGGTTTTGGGGTCTTGGTGGAAATAGCCCATTTCGCGAAGGTACCGGACGATTTGGAAGAGGCCTTGCTCATGGAGACCGGTGGATTTGGCCAGCTCGGAAATACTGCAAGGCTGAAGCTTCTGGACATGGTCGGCCAGCGCATACTCCGATGCGCACAGTAGAACTTTACTGTTTGTGAAAGCTGGAGCACGGTCAGTTAGGCATTTGGAAGGTAGTACATGACTAAACGGAGGTCATTACCGAAAACTCCATCCACCAGTGTCATATGAGGCGGAGTCAAAGTGGCAAGTAGCTTGTCCAACGCTTGCACCGTGTCCAAGAGCTTTTCATAGACCGGATTAGGCTTGCTCATGGACGTCGGAGAGACCTCGAGACATGAGTCGAGCTCTTGCGACAGAGGACCTTCAAGCTGCGTCAAGGCATGCTTGATGTTCCAGTTGAGGTGGTCCAATTCGTTTTCCATGATATTCGGTATCAATTGCCTTCTTGAGACACACACACACGATCTTTGCAGGAGGGGAGAGGTATGGTTTCAACACAACGTATGAGTTCTAAGAAACCATTGGCATTTAAATTTTGGCCTTGGGCTCGAAGATAAATCCACAATTTATCGTGCCAGCTGACATTCTCAGCCCGGCTGACTGTTCTCGGGGAATATAGTTCAACAAAGAACAAATACCCGCCGATGCCGTTCGGGCGCCGCAGCTCGGCATCGTACGGCATCGTCTCACTCAGCCGAGAAGCCTCAAACAGGCTGGCATTTCATTCAGATCCGAAGTCCAAAAGATCTTTGAAGGAGAAGACTCGAACCCCTTCCTTGGGGAAAACAAGTTTGCAATCTATACAGGCATTTGACACGGAAACCTTCAGTAATGGCGTACGACGCTACCTTACTAGACCACTTCTACGTCCAACTGGCGAAAGTATCCTTCATCTGTCGCTGTCGAAGATGGAACGCAGTCTGCCAATCAAGACAACTGGAGAAGTATCACCTACGCACAGCTCAACGCTCTTTCGGAAAAATGGAGCAGAATACTGCGCCTGTCTGGAATAGGCCCAGGGTGCATAGTCCCTCTTCTTTCCACTCGATCTATTGCAATGGTTGCGGCTACTTTGGCAATCCTGAAGCTTCGCGCAGCTTATGTTCCAATCGACTTGGATTCCTGGGGAGAGGATCGAATACAGAGCGTGCTCGAAACTGTGGGCCCGAAAGTTATTGTTTCAACCTCAACGTCCCGAATTAGTTCTCATCGGTATTCTGTAATTGAATTGGATAGTACTGGATTTGAGGATTCGCCGACAGTCGAAGATGCATCGGCAAGTGGCCAATTTGCGAATTCGACTGAAAGAAGCGATGACCTGGCATACCTCATTTTCACCAGCGGAACGACAGGAAAGCCGAAGGGAGTAATGGTCGGCCAGAGGTCCATTTCGCGCTACGTGACAGAAGATGGCGAACTTCCATTTAATTTGAATGTAACGCACGGCACACGGGTGCTACTGATATGCTCGATTGCGTTTGATGGTGAGTTTTGGATTATGCAAATTAAGTGCTCGTTCTAATTTGCATGATGTAGTATGTGCTGGAGTCATGTTCAACACCATCTGCAACGGTGGCACTCTTGTTTTGGCCAATCCTCACACGCTTGAAGCTACGGCTAAAACCTGCCATGTTCTGCCTCTGACTCCAAGCATCTTGGTAACGCTAGATCCAAAAGCTGGATTCAACACAGTGGAGTCAATATTTCTTGGTGGTGAGAGTCCAAGCCCATCTTTGATTGAGGCATGGTCTTCGCCGCGCCGACGGCTCTATAACTCCTACGGACCGACGGAGACGACCTGCACCACGCTTATGGGGAGATTACTTCCTGGGAAGCCCATTACAATGGGATTTCCTATCTCCTACAGCACCATCATTCTTCTCGACGAGAACGGAGACGAGTCATCGGAAGGGGAGATATGCATCGCTGGGCCGGGCCTAAGTCTAGGCTATTTCCAGGATCCAGATCGCACCGCCAAGTCATTCGTAGTCTGGAACGGAACAAAGATCTATAAGACTGGTGACTATGGAAAGAACACCGAATATGGATTGCAATTTTGCGGCCGAAAGGACAGTATGGTGAAGAACCGAGGCTTTCTGATCAACCTGGAGGGCGACGTTGAGCCTGCGCTGTTGTCTTTCGACAAAGTCGAGCGGGCATATGCTTTCATGTCACAAGGAAGATTGATCGCATTTGTTAGCCCAATCCATGCCAAGGAAGGCCTCCGCGAGTATCTTGAGCATACAACATCCTCATTCCTAATTCCGGACACAATTCATACTCTTGACGACTTTCCGACTACCAGCAACGGAAAGGTTGATCGGCGAAGCTTGATTCATATCCATGAAGTAGAGCAGGGGGCAGACTCGAGCAGATTAGATACAGGGTTACCCGCACTGGAGGCTGTCCGACGAGGCATTTCATATGTCCTTAGGCTCGGCGAGTCGCATATACACGATGATTCCTCGTTCCGTCAGTTAGGTGGACATTCTCTGGCTGCCGTTATGCTGGTTTCAGCATTGAGAAAAATGGGATTTAATATGGGGGTCGCTGAGGTCCTCATGGCTGACAAAGTGGAAAGGTTGGCGAAAAGTGTCCGGGTTATGTTGGACACTGTTCCTCGCGCTTCCCCGATCAATCAGCCCTCATTGGACAAACTGAAACAAGAGATAGGGATGACTAGGCCCCTCGGAAACGAAGGTATAGCGCCTATGACCGACATGCAGATCAGAATGATAAGTGCGAGCGTTTCCAAGCCAGGGCTCTCATTCATCAAGACGTCTTTCACGTTCGAGCATCCTGGGAAAATGGATCTGGGGCCCGTTCTTTACGCTGCCTGGGATCGCCTTCACCAGCGGCACGAAATTTTGCGAACATCATTCATATTGACGGCTTCACACGGGGCTCAGATTATATCTCATGATACCCGCATTGCTTGGAAGCAAGTTTCGGTCACTGAATTCGAATGGGAACCCGCCTGTGAATCCGAGGAGTTTCTCGATGTGAATGCATTTAGCGATTTCAATGCGGAGAGTCAGCAGTCATTGTCGAAGATCACTCTACTCACACTGCATAATAGTCGGACGCGACTGATCTGGACAGTCCACCACAGTCTGATTGATGGATGGTCTATGGCAACCCTGATGCGTGACTTAGCCGCCTATCTAGATGGTCAAGAGCTTCCACCAGCACCGCAGTTTTCTGATGTTTCTCAGGCAATAGGCCAATTAGAGCATGAGTCTTCGGACAGGGCGATTGGATTCTGGAAAGAATACCTAGACGGTTTTCTTCCGGCCCAACGACTTCGACTGCCTCCGCCGTCTGACATCAACAACTATACGCAAGCAGATGTTTCCCATCAGCTCAAAGTAAGCGTATCAGCGCTTGAGGCTGCGGCAAAGGACAAATTTGCGGTCACGCCATCGACGATCTTATACGCCGCATGGGGTCTTCTCTTGTCTCGATACTGCGGTTCTGAGAGCATTATCCTAGGGGCCGTACTTTCAGGTCGAAGTCTCCCCATCCCAGGAGTTGAAAATGTCATCGGGCCCATGATCAACAGTCTACCTCTAAAGGTGAACGCGGACGAAAGCCAAACCGTGCAACGCTTCATAGAGTCTGTGTTCGAAAGTCTATGCGGAATCCTAGATTTCCAGTGGTCGCCTGTGTCTCTCATTCAGGAGGCATCAGGATGCAAGCCGTCAGAGCTCTTTGAGACGCTTTTTGCCCTTCAGTATGGCTTCCCTGAGACTCCTTGGGAGTCGAAATCGGTTTCTGCACCGCGTGATATAAGCTACACCGAAGCCACGCAGGTCCCTTTGACGGTCCTTCTAGACAATTCTGAAGGAAAGCTCGGTGTTCGGTTTCTCTACCGGAAGTCCCACTTCGATGGTCAAGTTATTGAACGCATGATGCGCCAATTTGACAACCTGCTTACAGTTCTTGTCGAAACCACTTCAAGCTCCGGCTTAGATCTGGTGACTTCACAAGTGTTCACTGGTGCCGCAATAGAGAACGATACTTCGAACTTGGAACAAATTGTCAGGCTCCTTGATAGGACTACGAGCTTAGCGCAGGCAATCAACAACATGGTTCAAGAGCATCCCGATATATGCGCCGTCGAAGGCTTAGAAAGCTCCTTCACATATGCACAATTTGGCAGAATAACCAACCAGATCGCCGCTCGACTATCCCAGCACATATCGCCAGGGGATGTGATCTGTGTCATCAGCGATGGCTCCCTCTCGTGGGTTCTCGCGATGATCGCAATCATCAAAGCCGGTTGCATTTACTGTCCAATTGACCAGAAGCTTCCAACCAAGAGAAAGGAATACATGATCCGGAATTGCCAAGCATCGTTGATTTTATACAGCGACCTGGTGCAGGATATAGTGCTTTCCGATGTCCCACATCTGACTGTAGACTCGCTAATATCACAAGTTTATACTGACTCAAAAAGCACCACTCTTGTCAAGAGCAGCGCTGGAGGCGACGACATCGCCTGTTTGATTTATACCTCTGGCAGTACAGGATTGCCAAAAGGTATGTTTGAACCGATAGATCAACATCCTGCCGACTTTGAAAAGCTAACAATATTCCAGCCGTCCAACTACAACACAAAGGCATTCTCAACGTGATCTCCCAACCAGAAGGGAGACTACACTCACGCCCAGGCCAACGCAACGCGCAGATGTTATCGCTCGGATTTGACTGCTGTATAAAGGAAGTCTTCTCAACCCTCTGCTTCGGAGCAACGCTCGTCCTAAAGGACCCCGAGAACCCCATCTCCCATTTATCAAAAGTCGACGCGACCATGGCAACGCCGTCTCTTCTTGCAACGCTGTATCCATCTGATTATCCCGACTTGAAGATAGTCACCGTCGCCGGTGAAGCCGTCTCCCAATCCCTCAACGACAAATGGTCCACTGGCCGAACGATGGTCAATGGATACGGTCCTGCCGAATGTACCCTCATATCTACATTCGCAAGGCTACGACCAGGAAAGAGGGTATCGATTGGGAAACCACTTCCCGGCACATCGTGCTATCTTCTTGATGCAATGAAACGCCCAGCTCCAGTCGGTGTCAGCGGGGAAATCTACCTCTCCGGGATACAGGTCACACCTGGGTATCTTCACAACGCAAAGGAAACCGCCCGACGATTCCTCCCCGATCCCTACCAACCGGGCCAAACCATGTATCGCACGGGTGACATCGGCAGACAGCACGAAAATGGCAATATCGAATACATCGGCCGAGAAGATAACCAGATCAAGCTGCGCGGATTCCGAATCGACCTGGGCGAAGTCCAGAGCACAATTTCCAAAGTAGCGTCTGCAGCCAGGAACGTCGCCCTCGTCGTCTCAAAAGGACACTTCATTGCGTTTGTGACTCCAGAGACCATCAACGTCACAAAGCTAGTGAAGAGCCTCGAGTCCCAACTCCCTCAATATGCAGTTCCAAATAAGGTGATCGCACTCGCGACTCTGCCTACATCCGCGAATCATAAGGTTGACTCCGACGCATTGAAACGATACCTGCTCGAGCAAGACAGCGATCACAAGGAGATGCACGAGGAACTGGAGACTGACACCCAACGGGCCGTCGCAACTATCTGGGCAGACGTTCTCGGTCGCAATCTCGGCCAAATGCCCATCGGTCCAAAGGACCGATTCTTCGAGCTCGGCGGCCACTCACTGCTACAGATCAAAGTGGCCCAGGCTATATCGAAGAAATGGAATATTCGTCCATTGCCGCTCAAGACTGTCATTCGGCATCACGTCCTACAAGATCTGTCTCGTGCTGTTGAGGATCTTCTCAACGATTCAGTTAGCACAAACCACCCCGTGATTCCCTTCCTAGAGACACCACCTATTCCGCGCGACGGCAGTCTTCCGCTATCATATTTGGAAAATGAAATGCTTCTCAATCATTTGGTATCGATGGGTTCTCCAGCCGGGAATATGAACTACGTCTGCAAAATCCGAGGGGACATCAACATTGAGACTCTGGCAGGTGCCTTCCAAATGGTGACAGCAGATACCGAAGTATTCCGCTCCAGGTATTATCTCTCACAAGGCATATTATGCCGATCACTGGTGGAAGCAACCCCTGAAGTGCCCCGCGTTGTCCAGACCGGCAACCTGAGCTCCTTTGTCCACGGGCGAGTCGCTAAGCCCTTTGATCTTTCAACGGAGCCCCCAGTCGATGTCTCCATTGTGATAGGAAACCCGAGACATACAATGCTAGTTGTCGTCATGTCGCATGTCGTTGGGGATGCAACCACCATGGAAACGTACCTCAATCGTGTCTCGGAAACATACGATGACCTGGCCGCAAACCCTCAGGCCGGGGTCGGAGGCGGAGCTGGGGCTAAGGACGGTATACTAAGAATACCAACTGCAAAAAGAACATACATTGATTGGGCACACTGGTCTCAAACGATACAGCCTATCCCACGGGCTCTGTCATTCTGGTCTTCGTATCTGTCTGACCTACCCAGACCGCTCACATTCGCAAACCCCGAGCCAGCCCCAGCCACATACGTGGGATTCACGCGATCATGGGCCCTTTCTCGCTCCATGCTTCTCGATCTGTCCCAGCTCGCCGCCAAGGCGTCTGTAACAATGCATCAAGTTGTGCTAGCGGGTGTATTTTTCTGTTTGCAGTGCGTCGACCGGCGGGATGACATGCTTCTGGCGGCGCCGTTCACTCATCGGACAGAAAATGGGACCGAAAACATGCCGGGGCTTTTCCTTGATCGGATGGTGGTTCGCCTACGGAGAGACAAATCGGCGGCGGAGTCGCTTTTCCAGTTTTTGGCATCCGTCCGGGAAAGTAGCCAGCAAGCCCTGGAAAATATTGTTCCATTCCACTACTTGCCCCGGTTGATTCAGCGAGCACCGAGCCTTTCTGATCCGCTTTTCAAGGTTATGGTTACGTACCATACCGCAGCAGACCGGCGACCTCTGCTGAGTCTTAGGGACGCAGATGTTCGGCCCATTTCGTACCGCAATACCCTAGGCTCGAAGTTTCCCCTAACGGTTGAGCTCACGGAGACCGTGCAGCAAGACCTTCAAGTAGACATGGAATACGACGTGGGTTGCATCAGAGAGGAGGTTGCGCAGCGTCTAGAATTCGCTCTGACATATGTCTTGCAGCTTATGATCCTGAAAACTACGCCCCGTGAGATTATAGATCTCGGGGCAGCATCGTTCAAGCCTCCGCCAAATGACGGGACAGGACACATGGATACGACAACCCAAGTAGCCAGGGAGACCGGCGATGGAACGCTGCAGGGACAGGGACTCATGGGCAATGGGATCAATGTCGGGGTAGGAGCGAACGCGGTTGGGATTGTCTCGGAAGCGATTGGTGCTTGTCTTAATCTGGGCAAACAGGATGTCGATGACCAGAAGTCATTTTGGGATCTTGGCGCTCAAAGTATGGACGCCACCAGGTTACAGAAACTTTGCGAAGAGCGTGGGCTTTATGTAAGTCTCCGGGACGTGTTTGTGGCCGGGAATATCGGACAATTGGCAGCTCGTGGTGTGATGGTCAGATCAGGCTAGATTAGACTGCTTCCTTCGCCAGATACTACAGACTCATAGCACATGTTAGTCAAATTGATGAAACGAGCCCTTCGCTGCCATTCGGCTTTTTTCTTTCCCAATGCGTAATCCCCAGTGTACAAGGAGGCTCATTCGTCGTCCAGACTCTTCCGATTTCCGAGCCCCAGCGCGGCTGAGGCGTATAAGCTTCAGCTGTTAGCCCTCCTGATCGGAGAATCCTTCCACTGATTCGGACGCCGAAAAATAATCCCCCGTTACGGCGGTGAATTGCGGTTTGTCAGGACGTATTCGGACCATGAAGGAACGCCTGGCGTACTCTCGGTTTTGCCACTGGGGTTTCAGACTTATGGGCTAAAGAAAGAAACGGCGAGCCCAATGCCAGTCGGTGAGTCGTATATAGTCCGGTAACAGCCCGTAGAAAGGCTCTCAGAGATATCCCAGATATCAAAGCTTGTGAACTCGACCTTGATCCATTCAACATGTCTCTGAGTGCCGAATCGTTCATTCCCACGTCCCCAGGGCCGCTGACTCGCCTCAACGGCGTTAACGGCTACCCGGCGAAGATGCAGAAGAAATTGCTGAATGGTGACACGGACACGAGAGATAGTTTGTCCCTTGCTTTTTTCACTCCATATGACATACTCACAACAGCCCTTCCACTGCCTGCTCCCACGTCCTCCACGGCATTCTGGTGGCGAGAAACCGGTCCTCTGATGAGCAAACTGCTTTCGAAAGCAAATTATCCCCTGTACACCCACTACAAATACCTTCTGCTTTATCACACCCACATTATGCCTCTGCTTGGGCCACGGCCGCCTGTCGAGAACTCTGGTCAACCGTCGACGGCCAACGCACCCTGGAGATCCTTCCTGACCGACGACTTCTCCCCACTTGAGCCGAGCTGGAATGTGAACGGAAATACCGAGTCCCAGAGTACCATTCGGCTTGGTATTGAACCCGTTGGCTTCGAGGCAGGTTCGGTTACTGATCCATTCAACCAAGCCACGGTCACACGCTTCATGCACTCGTATGCCGCATCAGAAGTCGGTGCGACCGCATCCTTGTTCGAGCATTTTCGTGCCGATCTTTTCGTGAATCCCGGCGTACACCACCAAGTTCGGGAAAAGCTTCCAGGCGGCGAGCACACCACACAGAGCTTCCTTGCATTCGATCTAGACGCCGGTCGCGTGACCACGAAAGCATATTTCTTCCCCATTTTGAAGGCCCTCAGCACCGGAAAGACCACAACACGGGTGGTTTCGGATTCGATCTTACGACTGGCGCGAAAAAGCAAAGTTTGGGGTTCTCAAACAATCGCAGCTTTATCCGTGCTTGAGGCATGGATGGCTACCTTCAATGGGGCGGCCAAAGCAGAAATGATCAGCGTCGATTGTGTCGATGAAGCAGAGTCCCGAATCAAGATATATGTCCGCATCCCTCACACTGCGCTGCGGGAAGTGAAGGACGCATATTGCCTCGGTGGTCGCCTGACGGATGAGAACACAACCGAAGCCGTTAGACTGTTGGATGAACTGTGGAGAACGGTATTTGGTGTCGTGGACGAAAACATCGAGCTGCCACAGAACGACCATCGGACAGCGGGAACAATCTTCAATTTCGAGCTGCGACCTGGCAAATGGTTTCCAGAGCCTAAGGTGTATCTGCCTGTTAGGCACTATTGTGAAAGCGATATGCAGATTGCTGGGCGATTGCAGAGCTTCTTTGGAAAGTTGGGGTGGGGCCAGCTTGAGCGAGAATATTCCAGAGATCTTGAAGACCTGTTGTAGTTCACCCTTCCCCTGAAGATAAATCTGAAGGCGGTGTTAAATCTAAGCAGCCACACCATCCGTTGTCCACATCAACTGGCACGCATACCTATCTCTCATTTTCGTATAAGAAGCAGAAAGGTGTTTATATGACCATGTATTTTAGTCCCCGGGTATACAGCGTATGAGGCGCAGCGTTATTTTGTTTCGATTGAACATTTTTCATTGCATTTCATTGTTTCCCTTTGTTTTAAGAATGGCATCTTGTCGCTGGCGATTTCCTTTGTCGTTCCTCAACAAAAAAATAGAGGCCTAGTCATTATGCGATCAATTGTTTGATGAGCACTGCAATTTTGAACGGAAACATGGTTGAAAAAGCAACGCGTCCAACTTTTGGCTAGTACGAGTTAGGATCGGTCGGGTCAAAGTTCCAAAATCCCTAAAGCCGGCGATTAGCAAAAGACATCTCCGAAGATGAATCAGGTCACCCACCCAGTCAAATGACATGGATATGTCCTGCATGTCCAAGCCTCCGAGGTCGGTAAGGTCTGGCAGTGGAGTGTCCATGACTGGGTTCCCTGCACTAAGGGTGTTTCGGCATATGTCTGGGGAGCTGCCATGGCTGCGGTTGTGTTGATATCCGGTATCATGCCATTTGGTGAGAAAAGAGTTGAGTACGGCGTTAGGGGAATGCTTGAGGAGCGTTCTTGGCCAGACAATTTGAAATGATGCGGTTTGATAACGTTCCATGTCGAACTGATTTCACGTCCTTTCATGTTCATGGTGCTTCGTAAGACGGTCAGAGCGCGAGAACGGAGTATACTATGATCTACCGCCTGGAATTCTGGTGTTTCCAGTTCGGACACAATATGCATAATGGCTTGGAAGCAAGAGTGACCCCCGATATGCCATTGGAACCGTTGAGCGTCTTTGTCGTCGGGAATCATGTTCATACTTTCCATCAAGCTCACAGACTTTTCCAATACGCTGAAAGGTTTAATGTTAGAGGTTGGAATACGATTCGAGGGGTCAGTTGTTCTTAAAAGAACGATTGACTTACGTGTGTCTGATTTCCGGAGTGACCACTGCCTCCCGATATTGCTTTGGGGTACGTAGCCAGAAAATCGACCAGCACCTCCACTCAATGATAGCCGCAAGACCAAGAGCAAGGCGCTGCATTGGCACATTGGCATCACAGTACTGCAAATACTCATTCTGAATATGCGAGGCCATGTCTGCTACCATGTTGCGAACTTCGATGAATAATGCCTGAAGTTCCGCGATTGGATATAGACTGGTATTTCCATTAACAGTCGAAGCCTTTATCCGTCGTTCTAGTCGATAGGTACTTCGTACAATTCTCCGGAAGCAATGAATCCCATTGAGTCGGATCAGGTGTCCAGTCATATCCGTAAATCCCGGTGGGGAATACGTTTCCGTGGTGGGATGCGCTCCTTCCACAAGGTCTTCATCATCAAATTCCTGGGTAACAGAGTTGTGTAATCCTCGTCAGCGATAGTTGGTTCCTGGCCCCTGGCCTCTGCCGACCTGAAGTCAAGATGACATATTTGGTGCCACAGCCGGCGACGAATCTCAACTTGGATGACATCCATATTCTTTGAAGGAAATAAAGATGGCTCTCTGTGGAGGCCTTGGGAGAGTGCCATTCTAACAGCAAGACCAAGCAGGGTCCACGTTCTTGACATATCATCTTCCCGTGACTGACAAGTCTAGAAACCCATTAATATCATTCATATCCATCGAAGTATGAATGGTTACTTACTAGAAGAAGGACAAATGCCTGCAGGACTTCAATACTTGGTGTAGTCAAAAAGCCTTCCCTTCCAAGCCCTAGCTCCACCCCTCTTTGAAACTGGGCCAGCAGCATTTCCTTGTCCGCGGAAAACTGCATAAGCACGGATTCTGGCGACATGCTATTGGCAGCTGAATAGAATATGGCCAGCGCCAAGGGTTCGAATGAGTGGATCGAGGGATCGGGCGTCAATCCTTCACTTTCTTCGCCGGCGTCCTGATTTACGATGCCGTAGGTTTGATTGACGTAATGCGCAAGACGTCGTCTGAGAGAGGGCTTGTGCACCAGGCGCGTCATCGGGTCAACGTTAGCCAGGAATATCTCTAGCAACTCAAAGCAGTCTTCTGCAGACCGCGGGAGCCAAGGCGTAAGGCTGTCGGTTCCGGTGTTGGAAAACGGAAACGGAGTAGAGTCCCGCTCAGATGAAGGGCTTTCTCCAGGAATAGCCCGAGCTTGGTCGCCGAGTAGCATTTTCACATCGTGGATCTGGCTAAGTTAGCCTTGAAGAAAATTGACTCACGTTTCATAGGGCCATACCTCGTCTGCGAGTAGCGCGTAATGTAGGGAAGAGACCCATCGCGATTGGCCACTTTCCGGCTCCAGTAACAAAGCACCATCGTAGCCATCAACTGACAGGGTTTCGTTCTTCCGGTCTGACACCGCACCAGCAGCAACACCTTTCTGGTCTCCATCGAACGGCGTGTCCGGGGCAGGCGCTTGCGGATCCGACAAGGCTGGAGCATTATCAGCAGCACCGCCAGCAATAGCTCTTTCCAGCAGCTTTTCCAGTCTCTCCAACCGGTTTCTGATCTCGTCTTGCCCAGACCGCAGATTGGGTCGCGACACGCGATTGCCCGTGGTGTGGGATTGCGACTGCGACGAGACCTGGGGATTCACGTATGTACAAACTCGGTTGCCTCGCTGGCATGGAGAACAGATAGGCTGCACATGATCGCACTTCACTTTCCGACGACGACATGTCAAGCACGCCGTTATCGTCCGCTGGCGGCCTTTCTGAACGCCACCAGACAGAGCCGGTGGGGTGGACTTGGTGGATTCCATCAGCCGACGGAGGGAGATGACGGACGCTCCTGCTCAACACGTTGGACGGAACAGCGCCTATCCTATGGTGATTCTGTAGGGTCGGAAGGCACGCACGCAGAGCTTTCAAGCACCAACGGGCCCGACGTTGCAGAGTTGTGGAAGAGTTGCTGCGTCGAGGCACGAAAGGAAGTCGCGACTGCCTGTAGACGGCTGATGCGCTAGCCTGTTCGGGTTTAGTGCGGATCGTCGGTTCTGCTGACTCAGATTGTGGCCTGAGGCTGCAAAGCAATGCATTCGGGGCCTCAGGCAGGCAAACACGGCGGTGGGAAGGGCGATGTGAATACGACGGAGTATAGGAATAGCGAGATGAAGTACATTGTTACGTTTTAATCTACGAAATCCGAGACCTGAGCTGCCGTTATAAATGCGATTTCTTCTGCAGCATCGATACTATGCATCGCCCCCCTGTCACGGGCCAAGAGACCCACACAGCCTGGGCCCTCTAGCAGAACCTCGAGTCTTTCTTTGTTTCTACACGATCTTTCCAACCACGACCCACCTTTCTGCACCTTCAGTACCTTCAGTCCGAAAACTTTATCAAGCCTTGACTCGCTGCAAGGGGGTCCCACTTCGCCTTCAGTTTCCGAAGTCTCTCTAGCCGCTCTCCCTCGCCGAAAACGCTGCGTGCTGTATCGTCCTCATACGGCATGTTGACGTACCCTACGCTGTTGGCACGCGCCCCATTCGGCTGGGCCAGAAAGGCCTCGCGGATATCATGGTTGAGACGCGCACAATTCTCGTCCAATGCAGAGCTCTCATACCACGCCAAAGGCATGACCCAGTATTTCGCCTCTTGTCGGGCTTCTCTGGCCAGGGATGTCTGCTGACCATGGGGGTCTAGCTGCTGAGCAACGTCCATGCTGTAGAACTCGATCAAGATGTGTGTCGCCGCTGCCTCTGGACATTCCTGGATGAAGTCCATGTAGACTTTGAGTGCCGCGGTGCAAGAGTCGGACGACATGGACTTCATCCCGAATGCCGCCAGGTTCTTGCGCCCCGCGTATCCGCAGATGCGGTCACTGGAATCGTTTAGGCTAAGGTACGGAATTAGATGGCCGACGTAGTGCATGGGGTGCTCCTTCATACTTGGGAGGGCCAGCAAGGTCTCGAACTTGGTGGCGGCCTCCTTGGGCGGTCCAACGTACCACAGTTGGAGAAGCACAACCGGCTGAGTTATATGAGGGTCAGCAGGCCAGGTTTTATTTTTAGCAGGCACCATAGCTTTGCTCACCTGTTGACTTGGTGCGAAAAAGACCAGCCGGCCTTGCATTCCTCCTTCGCAGTGGACCTGGTCCAGTGCGTCTGCGACAAGTCCCGCATCCATGGGACTGAAGACCAGGGAGCTGTGCCAGGTGTCGTGGTGCCACGGCTGGGCTCGAAAAGTGGCCTCGACCACGACTCCGAATAAATGACCGCAGCCTCGGAGTCCCCAGAAGAGGTCCTGGTTGAGATCGCGCGATGCTTCCACTGCGCGGGCCGCTCCGTTTCGATCCACCACGACGACGCGCATGCAGACGACGGTGTCTATCGTATACCCCCAGTGCCCTAGGAAGCGGCCAATGCCTCCCCAAGAGTGGCACCGATCTGTTCAGGCCGACGTTAGGCGCTTTTATCCAGATTTTGGTGGTTTTCTTGTGCCTTACCAGTCCCACCTCGTTGCATGTTCCAGTAGCAATGGCCAACCCAGCTGCCCCAGCTGCCTTGATTCCATCGCCCATGGTTGCTCCTCCTTGCGCAGTGACCAACAGATTGTCAATGTCAACATGGACCTCCCTCATCTTCGAGAGATCGACGACGATGCCAGGACTGCTGACAGTTGAGAACCCATTGCTGTGGCCTCCGCCTCGAACCACAAACGGTCTGTTATTCTGCACGGCGTAAGAAACCTGCAGGCATAGTTAGCCCTCTCACAATATCCAGCTCCTCAATTCTGTCTCTAACCGTAGCAATAACATCATCTTCGGTAGTTGGCTGAATCACCGCCGCAGGGATCTGAGCCCGATACTTTGTCCACCGCTTGAGAGCATCTTCCCAGGCCTCGTCGCCCTCCACAATCACGGTAGATGCCGAGAGGCGGGCATTCAGCTCAGCTTTGATGTTTCCGGCCATTGCGAAGATTCTTTTTTTTGTGTAACTGAACTGGGGAATTTGCGGGCGTACAAGGCATTTCAAGTCCAGGTGGGATTGTCTACAGTAGCTGGTCGTCTTGTCACATGTTGGTTCAGCTCTCAGCTCTCAGCCTTCAGCTGCGGGGCCGGTGGACCATCGTCACTATTTATCCACCGATGCGCCCTCGTGCGAATGTTTACTGGCCGAGTCTCGCTCCATCCGATTCATGCAGGGTATGATTGGTATGGCGCCCTGAAAGGACATATTAGTGTGGTTGTGGCTTGGCTGAACAAAGCGGTTTCTTTCTGTGTCGGATCATGCGTCTTAAACAAAGCCAGCATTCATTACTGTCGAAGCAAATTTTCTGATTGCGCTAGAAGCAGTAGGTGCCCTATCTGTCTATATCATAATACCCAATGCCAGCCTCTCTCAACGCATCCTATCCACTAAGTCGCCGTAACCCCCTCCCTCTCTTCCAACCTCAAATCCACATCATACAGCGCCACCCAGCTCGTCTTATCAACCTTAAATTCCCCATCCATGG
Source organism: Aspergillus persii (assembly GCA_002215965.1). Taxonomy (NCBI): domain Eukaryota; kingdom Fungi; phylum Ascomycota; class Eurotiomycetes; order Eurotiales; family Aspergillaceae; genus Aspergillus; species Aspergillus persii. Next base: position 2,798,604 of record NGZO01000006.1, on the reverse strand, counting down.
CTTGCATCGGCTGCAACGACACCCGATACTGGCTGAACAGATGGAACACGACCGATTTGATGATCTTATCGGCGATATGCTGGCCAAGACACTTCCGCGGTCCGTAGCCGAAGGTCGCAAGGTTATACCGCAACTGCATGAATCTGCATTAGCTTTGTACGTAACCTTGAGTGATACCACACTCGCCTGATTCTGCTTGATCCCTTTAAATCGGCTCGGTCGGTATGCGCGGTTATCGGGTCCCCAGAAGGGATTCCGGATGTTGATGGCGAACGCGTCCACGATGACGGTGGTGTCTTTGGGGACGATGAAGTTGCCTAGGATCTTTTCTCGAGGAGGGTTCTCGGGGAAAGTAAATGCTGGCTGGCGTTAGTATGCCATATCCTTCTGTAAGACCGTGCAGAGTATGCTCAGTCGTCTGCACTCACATAGCACTGGTCGCAGACGAAGCGCCTCTAAGAGACAGTAATGAAGCAGGGTATCCTTCCGGGCAATATATTCCTCTTTACCCTCCTGGTTTTGCTCCATCTCTTCCAGCAAGTCATCCTGAACTTCTCGGGAATCCGCTAGAAGGATAACGCACGAAGAGATCACTTGTGTCACGATGTCCAGGTTCGCAAAGGTCGATTCCGCAATGGTATCGGTGACCTTGAAGCCGATGATGTCAGTACGAACCTGAACAAAGGAGATGTGGCGCCTCATACCTCATTCCTTGTCAACGCGCCGCGTTCCGCCGCCTCAGTCAGCAGGACGATTGGTGTCTCAGGCGCGCCCTTCTTCCTGGCCCTCGTACACATCGGCATTAAATTCTTCCACAGGCGCTGGTACTCCCGTGCATCCTGATAAGCTTTTGTCCCCAGATACTTGGTAATCTTAGTCCGATGGATGCCTCCGCGACGATGGCCCCGAAGACCTGCGAATATCGACGGCCCAGATCCCACAGCCGTTCCTGCTCGTCGTCGCTCATCTTCCCGTAAAACATCGATGCGACTTGAAAGAACGGATATCGCTGCAGTGCCTGTGTCGCGTTGACCACGATATCTTTCTTCTGGCCCTCGGAATCATGTCTGAGAGCTGGCAATGCAAAGCGATGGATTCCCGCAACGTACTCCTCAGCCCCGTGTAGAAGCTCTCGTGCAGAAACCGCTGTGCTGTGCGATGTGAGAACATGGGATCCAGGGTCTTGCGGAGCACATTCCAGCGAGGCGCATTGATGAGGCCCAGCCCGGACCCGAGGAGCTGCGTAAGCAACCAGCCGGCATTTGCCTGGTGTGCTTTATTGTGGTCTGCGGATTGCTGGTAGAGGGCTTCGACGTCTTTGGGGTCTGTGATAACTCTGTCCTCGATTGTTAGAACCATTCTGTATCACAACAATAACCAGAACAAGCGGAGACGCTGATCAAACGTACACTTCCGGAATACTCGCAGCCCAAATACGATAAGTCTTGCCGTACTTCTCCTCCCATTCCCAGCTTTTCGACTTCGCGGCTAAGAATTTATCGACCATCTGTCCATTGGGGAAGGAATATGTTGGTCCTGGCATAGACTTCTTTCTATCTGTCGAGGGAATACGATAAATTGAGGATAGGATGCCCTTTGTAGAAGACAACAATTAGTTATTTTCCCATTATCTTGAGAAGCCGCACAAAAGACCTTACATTCGCAACGCTATCAAACACCATCCTCGGCGCAACCAAAAACACCACCAGCACGACAACCAGCATCGACAACCCAATACTGACTTTCGACTCGACGGGGACTGAAAGCCCCTTGAAGATGATATCCTGGTACGAGGCCATGTTGAAGATATTCACGTAGCCAAACTATGCAACAGGTAGATCCAAGAAGCACATGCTATGAGTAAGAACCACCGCATCGACCAAATCACGCCGAAGCAAGTCAGGCTGGCCACGTGCTGCATATTTGTATCAAGCATCGATATTGTAGAAAGCGCCAGGCTCCGTAGGACACGGAGATGATGATGCCGTATCTATCGGGGCTTAAGATCCCAACCGTGGTTCCGTGGGCTGGTTTCGGGGCATAAAAGTCGGCGCGGGGCGGCGTGATTTCGGCGCGAAATACGATGCGATCTCAAAGGGCTGGACCCAGATCTTTTTTTCAAGCACAGATGAGGTGAGATGACATGATGACATGGATGTGGGCCAAGCAACCACGGTGAATATCGCGCAAAGCGACTGTCATTTTGCGGTAGGCTGTGTGATAGACTGAAAGTAGTAGTAGACACGTGCCCGTGCCTTGAGACTCAGCTTGAGTCTTAGTGATCACTACAGCCCCTGGATTAAGATAGACTAAGGTACATATGGTACATAATTTGGTAACATCTGCATGTTCTCATGCTGACCACGTGGGAAATCCTCCGTGGACTGTTTATAGGTCAGCTCTGCATAGTCCCTGACTCTCTGTCTTGAAATTCTATAGTTACTATACAGAGTGCGACTTAGATCGGTCCTTTCGTAGTCAAATGGTGTTCTTGCATGAAACTCGACACATATTTTTAGACTAGAACCCCTAGGTGTCTGCTGAACATACTTACTTTTACATTCGCCATGAGGAGGGACGTAGGCAAACAGAATGCAGTGGATGTGATGTATTGAATATCTCCCTCAGAACCCCCGATATGCTCTATATCTATCTCCTCTAGGCTCCGGATTCAGTTCCTTCCTAGTACAATAATTTTGGACACAGGGCCTCCCTTGTCTTTCTGTCGACCATGTCTCCTATGAACTAATCAAGATGTCTATGATCTCAAAGGTCGCAGAGATCTGGAAATAGTCAGGACAAGGGAAGACCAGTATTACACCGGGCGATCTGCACCTGGGGTCACTCAGAATGCATGGAAATGTCCTAATTTTGGAACTTCTTTGCAATCTACTCTAACAGGTACGCCAACTATACCATGTTCTCCTGCATTATGCATAACTCTAAGGATAGTCTATAGTCGAAAAATCCAGGACACTGCTCTGATCCCAAAAGGCGACGGCATATGGCCGGCGACTGCATTCGAGATTGGTTATAGCGAGCCATAGTACGATATACGTGCGATGTACTGTATAAAACTGGGACTCTCTCAGACACAATCAGACACATGTTCAATCTGGCTTTGTGGAAGTATACACCTACGACTCGGAATGTGAGCCAATCCGTTATTGTTTTGTGAGATTTACAAGGTTCTGATTACAATCTAGACCTTTTCCCCTTCCTGGAAATCAATCCCATCAAGAGATCCAACTCGAATGGGAGGAACTCCTTCAGGAGTGTTTGGACCTTTGCATCTCACACAGGCAGACGAAAATACACGGTGCTTGAACTAGCAAGGAAAATGGCAGGTTTATAATGGCGTTTTTCGTATATTCTCGTGGGCTACTAGAGGATACCGTTTTTCTTTTTGTGGTACATTTCTACTTAACGAGACTATCATGGGAATTTCTATTTCTGTCTTGGGCTCTATCCCAGAACTGCTAGTCCCAGGAAGAACTTTGCAAAGGCATATGCTGAATATTCGTGAAGCCATTTCCTAGCCGTCTTTGGGAATAGAGTACTCGCAACTTTGCTCCTTTTCCTTTTTTTTTCTTCTTCTCTCTTTCTTCATCACCGCTCTTTGGTTCCCCCATTTATCCCCGTTGTCTGTACTCCAGCCTGTGGTTGGCCTATTAGCATTAAACCGCTTCAGTACTGAACTCTCCTCTATACCAATCAGACCCCAGCGAAACCAATAGTTAATGAGCTCTGTGTCAACCAGAAGTCTAATAATCATACATACATCACCCGTCCATAAATCCAGTACCTCCAGGGCAAGGGTATAGTAGAAAAACAAATCACATCCAGAAAGCAAAGACACCAGTTAGAGAAACTTCCCCTTCGAAAACCTCGAACCAAAATCCGACGCTTTGCTAATCATATCTCTCCGCTGCGACGCACTGATCTTCGACCCAAGAGCCATATCCTTCTCCTTATCAAAAGCGCGCTGACTAGGATCATCGTCCTCTTCTCTTTTTGTCTTTCCGCGCCGCAGTCTCCGCGGCTTTCTCTTTCCGTCGGGATTCCTGTATCTTATCAGTTTTTTCTATATCAATTCACAATCATAGAAAATAAGTAAGAAGCCACAGCTCCTCAAAGATAAGTTTGACAACGAGAAAGGCAAAAAAAAAAAAACATACATTAAACTTCTCAATCCTCTCCGCCATCACCTGCGCCTTCTTCGAATTACTCCCCCCCTCTCCCTCCTTCCTTGGTCCTCCCGATCCCGCTGCCGCCGTCGAAACGCCCAGCACTTCATCCTGCAGCCGTCTCATCTTCTGCTCGGGGGTTTCCGTCCACGAGGCATCCACCCCACCGGACGCAGCAGGCCGACTCGACCCGGGCTTCCCGCTCTGGAACTTCCGGTTCCGGAGCTTCGTCGGGTCCACTCTACTCGCCCAGCTTGAGTCGTCGGGCGGCTGGAGCATCCAGTCATCGCGCCGCGAGGTAGCAGGCCCTGCGGACTCGGCAGGCTCGGTTGTCGGGGCGGTTGGCCCCGGTGCGGCTGTCGCCGGTGGAGCTGAGCCTTCAGGAGGGGGCAGGCTGGGCCCGAAGTCATCGTCATCGCTGCTCTCTGACTCTGCGTCGGAGTTGGAAGCGGCGTCGTCTTGCGCCGCTGGAGCATCTGATGGCGGAGGTAGTGAAGGGCCAATTACTCTGAGACGTTTGTCGGTGGGGTTGGGCCCGTCAGAGGCGGGGTCGCTGAGTTTTCGCTTTTCGGGCTGATCCATATTTGGTTGGAGGGTTATGATGTTACAAGATGTTGTTGGATGGAGGTGGATGGATGCAACTGCAAGATGGATCATTGCCGGTGATGAAAGGACGAAAAGGGTCTAGTGTTCCTCACCGCCTGCCGTTTATGCTTGTAATGTTGGTTGAATAGATGAGGTAAGCGAATTCTTATGCATCATCGGTTTATGCATTAGATGAACAATTAAGAAAGAAAAAAGATCAAGATTTTTCACCCTATTAGATTGACAAATGTGGATTTGGATAGTATAACATTCAAGCCATCGGTCGGAGGATGATCCGAGTGTAACTCATCTCGCGAGAGCAAATACAGTTTATATAGCAATTAACATTAGTTCAACCACATGTCTCATAGTATCCAATACATTACATCACCATCATCCGGGTATCAAACAATTTAAGCAGTCCATCCATATATAATTCACCCCCGCAGCTCTTACTGAGCTAGACGACAGCAGGGTAAGAATAAACGACGGAAGACCTAGTAGCGGACCTTCTCTTCGAAGATAGGCGGAACACCCTTGTCCATATCCCAGTGGATATGGTTCTTCTCATCCAGCCATGCGTCCTCATCCGTGATGGGGATCACCTTGATCGTGTGCGCGATTTCCTGCTTGCTTACACCCATCTCATCACGAGGGATCCAGAGAAGAGGAGCCTGGGAGCTAATGCAAGGATGGTGGTATGCTGCGCTTTCGACTTCGGGAGCGTAGCTGGCGGTCTCATGGGCGTTCGGAACCCAGCGGCGAAGTTGTTTATATCCGCTGTACTTGTCCGGTCGAAGGTACCGGACCAGGAAGTTCGGTCGGCCTTCTTCCTCCTGAGACGCCTCGCCAGTCAATCCCTTCTCGGCGGAATCGACATTCTCAACGCCGTTCTCGCCCTCTTGCTGTGCAGAGCCGCTTCGCCCGACCTCACCGGTTTGCTCCCCGGGAGAATGGCCATAGTCGGCCTTCTCGCGTGAGAGAAGAGCCTCTTCCTCGGCCTCAAGGTTCTTGGGCAGGTAGTTGATCAGAGGAGTGAGCGCACTGTTGAGGGAGAGGTGGTAGATAACAATGAAGACGAGGAAGATGATCATAAGAATCAAGGGGCCCAGCGCGATTCTGCTGCTAGCCGTTCCGATGGCAAACAAGCCAATCAAGCAAACAATCAAAAGATAGCAGCCGACCGTGATTTGTTGCAAGGCGCGGACGTACGCTCTGCCCTGGGTATCGATGTCTGCATTGGAAACGTACAGCATGTTGTAGCGGTAAGCGAAATAGAAGAGATAAAGACCGATAGTTGCAAATCCCATAACCAAAGGAGCGATACAAGAGTAGGTGATGGCTGGATTTCAATCCTAAGTCAGAAAACATTCTTAAGAGGTTGGAGCGGAGGGCCTTACCAATAACAGCAAGAAGAGTTAGAGCGGGATACACGGTACCCCATCCCAGTCCAGCAAGGTTGGACCAGCGAGAATACATTTTACGAGGAGTGTTGTCCAAGAATCTTCCGAGGACTTTGCCAATAACCAGTCCGCCGATTTGAAGGAGAGCCCCCGAGCTGAAAGACAGTCCTTGCAGCAGGATGTACGTGATATAGAAGTTGGAGACTTTGGGAATGTTGTTGGCCAGCAGCGACGCAGCCTCTTGGGGTTTTTCAACAATCTTGGTGGCCACTGAACTGGCAGACGAGGCAAGGGTAACGACAAGGAAGACTTGGACCACTTGGAATGCGAAATAGAAGTTCTGTGTAGTTAGTTCAACCTCGGCCTGGGTAGGGGCGCCTCCAAGTTTTGCCATCACTGCAGGTCAGAATCAGCAAATAATCGATCGTAAATATCACGCCCATATAGCTCACATCGAAGGATAATCGGCAACACAGCCATCAGTACCGACATCAGGATAACCGGGAGTAGAGACGTAATAGCACCCTTAAGCCAGTCCGGACAATTATCAATGAACGAAAGGAACTTGACCTTGTCCGTCAAAAAGTTGATGTTAGATATAGCACCGACAACGGCAGTGGGAATGGCCCAGAAAATAATCAAGGCAACAACAAAAGCGATTGTCGCCGAATGCCGAACAATGCGCTCCCACCATCTGATACGCAGGTTGGACCAGATGACCTGGGTGGGCTCAAGACCAATGTATCGCGGTGCCATATGCAAGGGAAGGTTGTGGGCAACTGGGTCCTCGTTAGCTCCTAGCCAGTACGTAGCCTGGCTGCTGCGAGATATCCCGACGAAGAGTGCCAGGGTATAGAAGGGGTATCATACCTGATTGGTACGCGGCCTGAGCATCTGCCTGGTGATAAAACTCAACAAAGACCGAAGAGACCAACTTCGCATCTCCGGCACGATGCTTCTCCTGCAGTTCCTCGATCTCCGGGGTGAGGCGCTCGATTTCAGCCCGTGCCCAATTGATTGTGTCCACCTTCTTGCCGATGAGCATCTTTAGTCTGTGCGTAGGTCTATCCTTCGGCTTGACCCAGCGAGCAGCAACGGAGCCCGATTCATCATCGGGCTCTTCTCCAATGTTCTCAGGAACAATCGGGCCGTCTTCGACGTTACCCTGCTTCTTCAATGCCTTGAGACGCGCGGCGTTGGCAAGCGTAATCAGTTTCGTCTCTGCGGCCTCAAGCTTCATAGCAGCATCGTCGCGCTCTTCAACCTTCTCCTCCAGCTCACCGGTGTCCGTAGCGATCCAAACATTCTGCACCTTGGCGGGACCGAACATCTGGCGGATCTTGTCGCGATTCAAGTAATCTTGAGTGACCGCGGTGAAAAGCACCGTTCGAGACGAGATTCTGTTGGAATAAGCGGGGGAGAGTGCGTAAGCCTGTCGCAGATTGATATAGAAAAGACTTTCACGGGTGATAGTGAAGAAGACAAATCCTGGATGAGCGATTGCATTAGCTGAGAAAGCGGCATGCCAGAGGGAACCAAGCCTTACCAACAAACAGCCATGCCATGAAAGCATGGGCAAAGTAACGTCCATAGGTCTGGTCCGAAACATTGGCAATACTCAAGATGTCCAATTGCTCTTTGTTGCCGCCACCGGTTGCATTAACGGGGAACAGAATGGGAAATGTCATGCAGCAGCCCACGAAGCAGATCATGGCGATCGTCTTCAAAAAGCGCAGCAGGAGGTAGGCATCCATAGAATGATGTTGCAGTACATATTCATCGGGCAGTTGATACATGTCACGAATCCAATTGAGCAGACCGGTAGAGGAAGGGGGCGTTCGCTCCTCGGGGCTCAACACTCCCAAGTACGTTCGGGGCATGTACATGCGGCGCTCACTTCGGCGCAGGATTACAAACACCAAAACCATCGCGACGGCCACCACCAAAGACGGGACTAAGGTGACGACCAGTCCCGAGGCCGAGTTGGACGTATCCTGCGGGGTGTCATCCTACACAACAGGTTAGACATGTTCTTCTTCAAGCGTTGACAGGGAACGCGACGGAAGCCAATCGAGTGCATGGCGGGAGCGTACAGCACGGCGGGTAAGTTGGTGGATGTGATGAAGGCCCGTTAGGCCAACATCGTATATTGTCATTATGGCCGTGGATCAGATTGGCCTGATCCCTCACAAGGTATGTAAATCTTGCTGCGAATGGTTGCCCTCTAGGGGGGGGAGTTACTGCGTATATTCAGGGACCGAAATACGAGCAGATCGTCACGTGTGAGGTGCGACGACGGTTGTTTCTGTTTCGGGATTGAAGCTTCGCCGACCGGGGCAGAATCTGAAGAATCCCGAGAAAAGGGGGAGGACGAGAGAAACGAAAAAAAAATGACAATCGGAATGAATGGATTTAAAAGAATGGAGCAACCCCAGGGTCGGAGATGAAAAAGGAGGAAGGAAAAAAAAAAAGAGAGAGAGAGAGAATGACGAGTCAAGGGACTTCAAGCTTAAAGGCGAGAGAGGGGGTAGGATTGAGATAGCTGAGTGGATTCCTTTTTCGATTTTTATTTTTTTTTTGTTTTTTTTTTTTTTTTTATTTATTTGAATCGTTCAGCCGCTCGATTATGTGGTCACCGAAAGCCAAAAGCTCAATCTGGCGAGAATGAATGGATGGCCAGGAGAATGGTTCCGCGGGAAAAAATCCTCGTTGGCCTGTTGCAACAGGAATAGCCTTCACCACCGCTGGGTTACCTACTTTGAAGGAGAGCTAGCAGGAACTAGTGTTGAAAATTGGAAAATCGAGGAGAAAAGAGGAAGTCGAAGCTCTCCACCGGGGAGAGGATAGCGAGTCAGAGGCGTGACCAGAGTTGGGCCAGACCTGGAACGCAGATGGGATCTTTGGGAGGGGAGACGAGCGGGAAATGGAATGCGATGACGAGACCGGCCCAGGAGAACGCCCGATCCCTTTCAACTTTGTTTGCTCGGCTCGATAAGGGTTGACGATCTCGGATTTGCCGTCTGGAATGCGAGCGCCTTCAGCCCGACCGTCAAGTTAGGGAGAACGGAGAACGGAGAACGGAGTACGGAGTACGAAGTGCAGGTAGCTCACCAGGTGTCTAGTGATTCATCATCACGACCGTGGTTGTGGTGGCTGGATGGAAACGATTGATGCTACGTAGACGGAAGATAGCTTGGTCGACCTTGGTCGGCTTCAAGTTTGGTCGACCCAACCCAATCGATCGGCTTCGTCACATGAAGCGGCCGTTACGTAAGAGGTACCCAGTGCTTGGGAGGTACTTGGGTACCTCCCAAGTACCTGCGCTGGGTGGCAAATGGCCGCCTGCCGCCCTGAACGCTCGCTTTGCGGTACCAGGGTACGCCGACCCTGGGACCTGAGGCAGAGTGGCGCTCGTCCAACGCATGACGCAGGATTGGCACGATTTCTTGGCGATGTTATTATGCTGTTACACGAAGTAAAACACAGGCTTGGGGTTGAAAACGGCCGTGGCCTGCATCAGACGCAGCATCACGTGTGCCGGTCGGCGTGTGTTTGGTAGACACTCTACAGATACTCGGAGTAGGAAACAACGTTGCAACCCCAACAAAGTACTTCGAACCCCCGACGGACAGACATGCCAGCAGAGTGTGGCTGTGACAACACGAAGGCTGCCTACATTCGCCACAGAATGGGGTAAATCAGGCGATGATCGGCATTCCCAGCCACAGCAATCAATCCTCCTCTCTTCAGCCATGTGCCTAGTACTATCCAAATCTCCATTCTCCACAGGGGTAACCCATGGTCCCTGAGCCGATACGATAGGCGATGACTGAATCCATGATGCTTACATCTTCCGTTGTGCTCATCTTTTGATCTATCGACGGGCAGAGATTGGAGAGCCAGCAGGACCGACTGCGCCCCGTTCTTGTTTCAAGTGCAATGGTTCGATGGGTCGATCGGATACACTGGGCAATTCCCCCGGCAAGCCACAGCACCACCCCAATTAATGGGCGTCTCCTGTGGCGCTCTGTGTATATGCGCTCGTGGCTCTGGATTTCCAGCTATCGATGACACTTTTATTGCAAAGGGACATGTCGGGATGGTTGGTATTCTTGCCAGGCCCTTCCTTCGATCGAAATTTCCGTAGTGCCACTTGAATTTCATTCTCTGGTTTGATTATCAAACACTACCAGAAGGATAGACGTCAGAAAATAAACACACATATATATACCTTGAAATAATATCCATCTACCTAAGTGAATCAGTACTTTATATTCATATATACCCAAATCAAACAAAATCCTTTAAGCAAATCCAATGTAAAACAGCCCCATCCCAAGGCTGAAGCCCAGACATCCGAGACGGTACTTTTGCACGACGCCTTATCATTGGATTCATGCCGGGCGCAGATCTCGACCAGATGATATACCTTTGGCATTACGTTATTTTTTTTCCTTTACGCACTCTAGACTAGTACTTTCCCTCTTACTTCTCTATACGGTCCTCGGTATAACATGAGATATTGTATTTTGCTACCTCCGGTACACCATCAACATGGTTCGCAAGGTAGATACGCGTCTAACAACAAGAGAGATCAGTATGGCGCATTGTGCGATGGAGGCGCCCGCTCCTACTCGGATAAATTGTTTTTGGAATGGGATGCCTATGTCCATTCCGATCACTGGTTGGCTGCACAAGCCTAATCCGCATGAAATCCTGCTGACATTCCACATTGCCGCACCAGAGAATGTCGCCCTGCTACGAAGCTGCCTAAATGTGGTGAGTATGGGAGTCGACCTGAAACCAACAAGAGGTCTGTACATGAGAACGCCGGTGGCCAAATCAATAATATTGACTTGGTTGGTCTCTTCGCTTTGGCAGTCTGTATCACACCCCTGTTACTTACCCTCAATGTGGCAAGAGACTTTGACAAGTCTAGCTCGCCAAAGTTCTACCACATCGTGGTCCTATGTGGAATGTGTTGTCTTGTTTTCACCGTGTGGGACTATCAGTGGGCCGAGCGACCACTAATTCCATTTTATCTAGTACCGAAAGGAAGGGTTTGGAAAATATTGGCCGACGCAGTTCCTTCTGTTCTGTGCCCGCTCCCCTGTACATCCAAACCAACATCAGCCCAATGAGTACCCTAAGGCTAACGCAAGAGGATAGGTGACAACCAATATCACTCCATATTTCGCGCGCGCTAACCCCGTGAATAGGTGATTGATGTCGGCCATGAGCACATGTGTCGGAATCTGCCACAATATGATGCCAGGTAACTAATGACATAGAGATATACATGTCTTTCTTTCTCCTTCATCTGCCGTACCCTCACCTGCCGTAGATCTATCTGTCTCCCTCATACCCTAATACTTCTATATTTGCCTACCGAAGGCTTCCTGAGGATCGTTTATTACTGTAGTCTAAAGAACTAGCCCCCCCCCTCCCAATTAATTTAGAACCCCCTAATAGCAAGTTTCTATACTTACATTACACAGATTCTAAGTAACAGTCTAGAGTAGAGAAGCTGGACCAGACTTTTACCCATAGTAGGCTACCCTAAGATCTAACTTTTTTACTTTCTCTTTTTTGTCGCGCTTATACACGTGTATCTCCGCGTCCGTACCTATCTGTTTCCATGCTATAATTCTAATGGGTCAAAAAGAAATACACTCTCCTTGAATATTTGGAAGAGGTGAAGCAAAACAAGACCATTCCTATCTTGTGAACGTTGCTGTGCTTGGTATTGCGTAGCTTTGCATTCCATATACCCCTTCATAGCACTGTATCAGCGAATAATTGCACTCCAATGGAAAGACAATGAAAGAATGTAAGCTCCATAACAAGCTACCCGAAGAAGATAGCTCGTTGCCGATCTGCCCGAAAAACTTATAAATACTATAGCCTTTTCGGAAGTGAAATGTACCTCGTTCTAATCAAACCTAACCCTATTGCCTGCTACTCTCTTAAAATTCACGTACGGGAGATCGCCATGAAATTCTATCTCGCAATGGCACTGTTCCTTGCCACGTCGTCGGTTGCGGCGGAGACATGCGGGGCGGACGATGTGATAGTATCAATTGATAAGGTGTCGGCGGATGTATCATATATGGAGGGTGTAACCGAAGCCGGCAGTACTTCCATCGCAGATGATAGCGTGAGTATTCGGACTTGAAGTGCTAGAGCTAGTCGGCAGGACACAACCTACCCTAATATCAAGTCCAATATGACTGACTCTGTATAGCCTATTATCAGGGATACAGCAGCAATGGTCCAGCACTTCCAGGAGGACCTTCAGTGCGAGATTGTTATCGAAGACCCTGTGGAACAGCAGAGGGTATGCGATGCATATGCTGAGGTATGTGTAAAGTGAGCTGAGTGTTGCTAGTGATTCACTACAATGAATGTCTCTTATTAACAGCCACGTGACGAAACAGTTTGCTGCAAAACAGAAGGAATCGCTTGATGCGGGTTTTGATGAGTCCTTCTTGAAAGCGAACAAGGAACAACCCGAGGCAGGCGAAATGCATTCGTATACAGACCGCTTTGAGAAGGCCTTGACAGTGCGTTAATTCTTGTATTCATGTGCTATTCTCATGCTGACTAGATCAAGGGATATACCGACAGAATCAAAGCTGGTGTACCAGAATGTGCAGACCAAATCGCGGGGAGCTATGGACCTGTACAAGAAGACATGGCTGCTCTACTGGTGATTTATCCAGCAGAAGAATAGTGGCAGTTGATTGGGGTGCCTGTCATGCTTGACGAAGATCTTCAATCATGGAAACGGCACGATCGTATCGTGCAGGTTACACTTCTTCCTATCCAAGTACCATTCACAACACTATGTCTTCTATCCTGACCCTGACATTGCCCTTGCTCAATTTAGTTGCCCTTTCCCTGGCTATCTTTCGGTGTTTGTGCGTCCTCCTGCACTAGTTAGTCGAGATTCTAAACTACAATACTAATCTCACCTACCATCTTTTAATTCAACCCTCTATAGATTCTCCCTATTCATTTCACAAGACCCGCTATTAATATAATATAGAAGAATATCTAATATCTAAATATTTTTTATACTTAGATGATATTTAGATATAGTAGATATTAAATAAATTTAATAGATTCTAGCAGGTTCTGATAGGTTTAAATATATTAAATTTATTAATAAATATATATACTAATATTCTGCGATATTCTTAATAAGTAATACTTTATTATTTATTTCTTATAGAGAATATATTAGTTTACGAGGATAATAGGCCTAATCATGAGCTTAGGAAGACTAATACTACGCATATATAATTATTTGTTATAATTAAAAAAAAGGCGTTTAAATATCTATTTAATATTATGGCTTGGGAAATGGACCGGATAACCGTAAGGCCCGCGAACCATGGCCTTGAACTGGTACACGGATGGATGATTCGGTCCCCGGGTCAATGGCTCTGCGACAGCCAGGTGATATTATTGTTGGTTTCTATCTTTCAAACTGTTAAGGATTCCGCAGTGGTCCTAGTATTCGTGTAACGTTTTACATTCCTAAACAGTTTATCTATCCTCCTGGGCGATCTCTTGAGAGGCCCTTGCTTGTTGTCTATTGCCTGCCATCCCCGAGGGCGGTTGGATGCTCGGAAATAAGTCGTATTGGCGCAATCGTCGGGGGTAGACTCAGCGTTGATGTTTTAGTCAGGCCAACTAGACCTCGCTCTGTCTTTCCAGCATAGTCAAAGTCTCTTCTGTGGTCCAGCAGGCCATCGCCCGTGCTGCTGATTTTGGCTTGTCGAATACGTAGTGTAGTATAGGTCTTGATTTCCGAGCTCTTTATTGCTCCACGGCTTGCTTACGGTTGACACATGAAATTGGCTTGATACCGCAAGAGAGCTAGAAGTTACAAGGGAATGCTACTTTTCAACAATCACACAAACATCATCTGCGAAGGGTGTCTATATACGACCAACAGGACAACTAAGTTAGATAGTTATGTTAAGATCTTACTAATCACACGGTTTGCTCAAGGTCCGTCTACCTCCCGCGCACAAGACAGCATATCCCATCTCTGCCACGCCTCAATGATCGACCTGTCTACGAATCAGATTCTGTAGCCCAAAATGCACCAGTTCCTCAAGTCACCTGTGCGATGGCTTCATAACCCTCGCTACGTAGGCTTCTACCGCTGCAACAAATACCGGACTACGACAAAGTTTGCGAGGATACGAAAATAATAAACTACCGCAAGAGAGAAAGCAATATCTAACAAGCTATCGCTTGATCCACTTATATAGACTGGAGAAGCGCGCCCTACCATCAGCAAATCACTTCGCCAGATTACTTTGTTAGATAGATCAGCCCTGCAGGAATGTAGTGAAAATCGGAGTGATATGTTGGAACCCTGATGCGGCGTAAAGGTAAAATATATTTGTACATGGGCACCTTCTCCCGACTCCAGTGCAAATCCCGGGGCGCTTGCTACACCGGACTGGATGTATTTATCCTTTAGCTTCACATGTCGCATACTTTGGAGGCTCGAATGATATTCCAGAGGAACGTGCTTATAATAAGTATCCCAAGGACTGGAAAACTTCCGAATTCATCCACGAGGCTAAGTGGCATCACCACATTCGTTTCTACCGGCAACCTCAAACCGGTATACGCAAAGAATGGCACGCAAACATACAGCCAGCAGAGACCCCACATAAAGCCCGGGATTCTCAACCCCCTGATGTAGAGAGCTCCATTTGATTGCAGTTCGAAGGCGTCTTCAACCCTGATTATTACTGGGTTCGCGATAAAAAATAAGAAGATCCACCCAAGGGAGTCAAAAACTCCAGCATAGCCTGCACTGAGCATGTGGAGAAGTCCAGACAACGAGAACACCAAAAAGGACTGGATAGTCTCCTGGCCCTGACGGGAGGATGAAATACGCAGCTTGAGGCGTCGTCGTAGGTGCGCACTAATGGTCACTAATGGCCAGCGTAATAATTGGTGCCAATATCTCCTATTAAAAGATTAGACGCCAGCTCAAAATAATTGAAATTAGTAAGGCCCAACGATGAGCTTCTCATCACGGGAAAAGAGTGAGGGGAAAGCAGAACGAACGAGGCGGCTTACCCCCAGAAGTGTCGGATGCTGGATACTTGGAATTGGTCCATTGTCCCGAACAGCGGTGGCCAGTCCGTGGGGGCCGTCATCCCCAACAGTACCGATGTGGTTGCAAGTCCTCCGTAGACCATTGCAAACAGTAAGCGGAGATTAGCCCCGAGGATACAGGCGAGTGGTAGCCGTGATGCCCACTGCTCCCTGGTTGAAGTAGGACGAAGAAGCTCCGCCCCAGGTGCCAAAGCCTCCGGCCAACTATAGTGAAAGTATCGCAAAGCTCCAAAATTCAGCAGATCCAAAGCCATGTACTGCCAACCCAGGGCCATCAGACGTTCTACAATATATCGGCTTTTCGGAAGTTCGCGGCGATGCGGTCTCGTTTTCACCTCCCACGGTGTCCCAACACCCCGGGTACTGGTCACGCAGTTCAGAGCAGCACAAAGCCGAATAGAGTAGGGGCAGGGAAATGAGCGGACTAATTGATGGATCTCCACCTTGAGGATCAGGAACAGGCTAATGAAATGGAGAAGCTTGACCAGGCAGCAGAATGCAATGACTCCGCAGAGAAATGGGGGCCCTTGTAAAAAGGCAAGCAGCCAAAGTTCGAGAGCAGCGAGGATGAAGAGTAAACATATATAAAGTTGCCGTAAAGTTGATCCATGGGTCGTGAAGGCCAAAGAAATTGAGGAAACTATGTATTCACAGATGACAGTAGTGCCTAAGATCGGGAGGCAAGACATGGGTAATGCAGATCTCTTGTAGCTTCGTCTAGGTCCGACAGTCGTCCAGCTGTATCAAAGACACTTTCCGTGCCAAGATGATGTAAGGCACAAACGCTATGAAATAACAATTTGTATTGAACAAAGAATAAGCTGCATGGTGAGCAGCAACTAGTGTGGGCAAGAGCCCCTATTTATGTTACAATGGCCTTACGCGAGCTGAAGATCACATGGCTACTTAGGGTTAGTTTAGGAATCTTACCGGCGAGTTCTTGGGAATATGCCTAGAAGGTCCCTGACAGATGACGTCCAGCAAGATGATGAGTGAAGGCAATATGTGGTGCGGTTCCCTCCGCCTCTTTTATGGAATTGATCTCAACCCCCTTGCATGCTGACCGTTCTTAATGTGTAAACTGCACACCCCTTTCTTCCCACCCGCGTACCTTATAAATAACATGGACATTCGACCAACTATCCAGGTCAATCCAGGTCAATACGGGTCAAGATGCAAGATTCATCCGACAGTACCTGCTTCTCAGGAGTGCAGGCCATCAACTTAGCTTCCGAAGATTCGTGTCAGCCTGGGTTCTACTGTACGATCGTTGTCCTTCCCTGGTCATTTAGCGCTCTAGCGGCATATGGGATTAACGTTTTTTAGGTCCAGCGACTAATGCACAAGATCCGCCGGCGTTTTGTCTCCCATCGCTGGACTGTCTTCTAACCCGACTTCAGAGTGGCGGCGAGAACTTATGCACCAGTGCCCAAGGAAAATTCGAGCCGGTCATATGCAATGCTGGGTTCTACTGTCCAGTTGGCGGTAAACTGGAAATTCGGTGTCCTCGAAGTCATTTTTGCCCACTGGGGACCGTGACGCCCTTCCGGTGTTCGACCATGTCAATATGTCCCGCAGGAAGTAGTTACCAAACCCCCCTGTCCGGGTTCTTTCTTTGTTTTCTGCTTGACCTTTTGTTGATCGGGATGTGTGTGGCTTTCCGGCCCCAATCGTCGTTGAGACAACTGATGCACCCCCTGCGCCTAACCCGCCGCTGCCGGCACCCAGAGTTACAACCCGGAGAGAATGAAGCACAAGCCGCAGTCTCTCGCTTGGAGCTTCGAGACTTTTTCAACACTGAATTAGTGCCCAATGGCCGCCTGTTCCTGAGCTTTACCAACATCAGTCTCCGTCCTCGGCACTACCCTCGCAAGGTCTTGTCTGGACTGCACGGGGCCGTCCATTGCGGTTCAGTCCTCGGAATCATAGGGGCGTCTGGTTCCGGAAAATGTGAGATCTCATATTTCTGGCTTCCCAAGGCGTACCAGGATTGACCAGGCTATTGCTTATTAGCCAGCTTCGTCAATATCCTTTCCGGCAGGATACGGCCCACAGTGGGATGGGTCTCGATAAATGGCAAGAGAAGCGAACCGAAGCAGTAATTGCCCCTGCGCCTTCACTGAATAGGATCTCACACACTAACCGTTATACCTTTCCTTTTTTTTTCTCTGTTGGGTATAGGCTGAAAGACTTGATTGGTCTTATTCCCCAGCACGATGCCCTTCTGCCGGATGCAACCGTCCGTGAAAATATCCTTTACTCTGGCCGTGTTTTGCTCGGTGGTCAGCTGTCGGAACGCCAAGTTCAGGAATACGTGGATTTTTTGATATTATCTCTGGGACTACAAGGTATCCGTCATGAATTGGTCGGGGGCCTGACAAAGGAAGGGGGACGAGGTATCTCGGGAGGTGAATACAAGCGCGTGAGTATCGCGATCTCGCTGGCTGCCGCGCCGCTCGCGTTGATCCTCGACGAGCCAACGTCGGGTCTGGATGCGACGGCCGCACATTCGCTGATGAAGCTCCTCCACTCGATCTCGAGGCAGGGCATCATAGTCGTCTGTGTGATCCATCAGCCACGGGTGGAAATATTTCGACTTCTGGATGATCTTCTCGTGCTGAACGGCGGCGCCCAAGTGTATCTTGGAAAGGCTGCAGATGCACAACCGTTCTTTGAGAAGGTCGGCCACGGATTCCCGGCCGCGTCTAATCCGGCAGACGTGATGCTCGATATTCTATCGGATGGGTTTCCACTTCCGGGTGAAGCGAAGTATCCCGCACAGGAATCACTAAGAGAGAATCCGTCGTCCGGAACCTGCATGACGGACGAGACGCTGGACACGCTCTTTCGAACGATCAAGCAAAGGAGAGCAACCTGGATTCGCCAACTTTGGCTCGCCTTTTCCCGGAGCACGGTACAACAGTGTCGACAGACCAGCAGCCTTGCTCTGGAGATTGTATCCAGCGCAGTGACTGGCCTCATGATTGGCCTCGCAGCGTTTGAATCCAGAGGCCACTTCTTCCAAGGGATTTATCACAATTCATACGGTTTCCTTTCCAGTGCGGTGGAATACCGTCTGGTAGCCGAGCAGAGCCTGTTATGCTGCCTTGCAATTGGTACGGCCTACTTTGATTTGGATCGCTTTTCCTGCCCATAGGCTTACGAAGCGTGACCTGCAGCTTGTGCGGCTGGGCCTCCAAGTGTGAAGATTTTTGGAGAGGAGAAGGTGACGTTTTATCGGGAGGCTCAGTCCGGCCATTCTCGCAGCGCTTATTTCATAGGTAAAAGCCTTGCTGTCAGCTTCCGAATGCTAGTAGCGGCTTTGCATTTCACATCCTTCTACATGGTTTTAGCGGCCCCCATGATCTCGTTTGCCCGACAGCTTGGGCTGGGCTTGTTGTATTTCTACTGTACGTGTGATAACTTTGGTTATATATGGGTTGACGCATATGAGTGACTCCTCGTTCAGGTATCTATGGGCTTGGATTCGTTGTCTCAGCGGTCACGCGGCGTGAAGATGGACCCCTTCTATGCATGCTTCTGAGCCTCATCATCTCAGCACTGAGTGGGTGTGCACCTCGCCTGTCAACTGTGCGGAGCTGGCATTTGGAATGGTTCTGGTATGCTTGGCCAGCGGTAAGCTTTGACTCCTTCCCTTGCCAACTGGGACGGAAGGGGAGACCCTTTAAACTGACCATTTGATTGTTGTTGTCAGACCTGGTTTTCAGAAGCATACTATCAGGAGAATACGGCTCCTTTGGCGTACCTTTATAATGTCAGCGACGCTGCCACATTTACTGGCTACAGGCTTGGTAGGACAGCGATGGATATGTGGTATGTCTATGTTGTGCAGATTGTGCAAATGCGAACACTAACCTCGCAGTGCTCTCCTTTTGATTGGGACAATATATCGTGCAATATCCTATGTTCTTTTCGTTTTCTGGGGCTGGAGCTCGCAAAAGTAATATGTCTTCCGGGACTGCTGACTTGGGATGCATGTACGACCTACGGGTCCTTTACGTGGAAGTAGGTCGAAGTGATCAGCTCCCCAACTTCCAGGGACCTTCTCAGGATCGGATACGCCCATGGACGCCAGCTCCAAAGACAGAATAGCAACACCCAGACATATCCAATCAATCTCTTCGCAACTGTATTCCCTTCCAGCACTTGATATCTCTTTGATAGGCCACCGGCCACATCCTCTAGTGCAAAGGCGAGCGGCTGAACCGGAAAAAGCACCAGGGCGCCTGTCTTTTTCAGAGGTATACCGATCGCCAAATCAAAAAACAGATGAATCAGACCGGAAATAAAAAAGCAGGAGGCGTAGCGCACATAGCGAGAGGTGATTGTGCCCGGGTGCAAACCCAATACGGAGCAACTGATAGAGTCAGCACAAGACGTGAGGAAACCACGGAACGTTTGGTGCCAAAGCTGCCTGGGTCGATTGGGAGCTTGTTAGTTATTTTTCCATAATAACTTTCTGGTTACCCACCTCCAGAACCTCCGAACCGACCACGCTTCGCGAACCGATCCGTGGAATGGGGGCCACTGCGCCGGAGAGGATGCATTGAGGAAGACTGCGATAATCGAAAGAAGGGTATAGACAGCTTTTAGTAATAGGAAAAGGGTTGCAGTAAAGAAGAGACTGATATGAGCGTGGAAAGGCAAAGATTCCCCCCATGGGATGCACAAGAGACTGTTCTGTTCCAGGAGAGCAAAAAGATCGGTTTGTTTGGGAGGTCGATGCACGTAGGAGCTGGCCAAAAATAGCAAGGTCGCTATACAGAGAACGTAGAAAATGCTTTCAAATCCCTGCTGCACGAATCGCGGTTTGCTGCAAATCCGCCCCGTCTTGCTATTGAAGCGGTACACCCCGGCAACCTGCCACTTGGTATTCAGACGACGAAAGTTATTGGGGAATGCCAAGGCAAACCATATGGCGTCCCCACGGTGGGCTGGCTCCTTCGCTTCTTCCACTCTATGTGCTCTGCATAGCTGATGCGGGATTGGAGTAAAATGTCAAAACTGTTGAAAACCTGAACCCAGGCGCCCATTGCCAGGATGCCCCTTATGCTTACGGGGATCTGAGTGGTGTGATGATCGGCAATTTGAATGGATACAGCAAGCCCCAGGATAGCCACCATGGCCAACACACGCAAGGGGGATATGCGTAAGGTGAGGGTGGTCACACTTCCAAGGATGAGATGGATCAGAATGTACAGACCGCCTATTGTGACAGTGGCTAGCACGTATTGATCATGATCCAACAGGGAGGACTTTCCGGCCATAGCGACAAGCTTAGGAGAAGAGAAGAAAGTCAGAAGTGTAAAGGACTTGTCTGTCTTTAGTGCTTAATATCTCCTCGTCGGGTCGGCTGAGCACCGCGGAGATTTCCAAATGTTTCCTACTCTGTTCCTGCCCAGACCCGCATCACCTGTGCAGTTGATAAGCGAAAAAATAATAACAGGGAGCCAGAGTTCCAGCTTCTCGATCAACCTCCGTAAGCAACACAACCCAGAGCAACTGTCAGCAATGGGCCACTCATTTTTTTGGACATTACTTCTCTCCACGCTTCCGTGGATGACCCTATTCTGGGTGCTGAGAATCGTGGTTGACAGGACGTCCTTTATTATCTTCCTAATCGCGGGCCTCGTGATTGCTCTGATATACCAGTGCCATATTTACCCAGTGTATACCAGCCCTTTTCGGTCACTGCCCACCCCAAGGTCTGTGTTAGCACTTTTTCTCAACCTGATACAGAGTCTGATTGTGACAATGTTATTCTAGCCTCGAAGCTATTGGCTCGGTAATCATTCCAGAAACCTCAGATTGGTTGGGCGAGAGCTTCCCCTGCTTTGCACGGAATTCCTCGGCAAGCATCTCGTCCGGTATTATACATTCTTCAGCGTGGAGTTGATCTTTGTCTTAAGCCCGGAAGCCATCTCTGAGCTGTGCCTCCAGAAATCCGGTCACTTTTCCCACTCGGGAACTATCGAGTTCCTATCAGAAGCCGGACTTGGGTACTCCGGTCTCCTTGCAGCAAGGGGACAAGCACATAAAGTAAGTATAGAAGATCATCATCTTGGCCATCAAGCCACGGAAGCTTAACTTACAAACCATTCAATAGCACCTTCGTAAACTGTTTTCACCGGTCTTTACTCCGGGAAATTTGGCCATCATCTCCCACCCCTTATGGGAAAGTTGTATAGCAATGGTCCGACAAATCGACCAACAAACAACGGCCATACAGATAGGCCAGTGGACATCTCGGTCTGTTTTAGAACTCTCTGGCGTTTGCGTGTTTGGCCAGGACCGAGATTGGCTAGCCCGGTACCCAGGGTTCCTTGAAAGCCTAGAACGCCGAGTGGCAACCGGACAAATCAAGAAAATCGTGCTGTCCACCTTTCCCCGACCTATTCGCTCCCTTCTGATGCTGACCCTATTTGGTCGCAAAGAGTTGGCTGACCTACGTTATGTGGACATTGTCGCGCGAGACTTGGCCCGGCTCGAAAAACAAAAGCTACTCACTTCAATCAACCCTAGTCCTAACAACCTCATCTCGGTCATGCTTCAAGACGGGACTCTTTCCGATGAGCAGATCGTAGGCCACACCCTCGTCTTCTTGGTCGGAGCCTCGGCCACTACCTCTGCTGCTTTCCAGTGGATGCTTCTCGAGCTGTGCAGATTCCCTGCCGTTCAGTCGCGGCTACGAGAGGAACTTCAATCGTACGAGCAACTACGGTTAATGACTGACAGCTCCATTTCCACAATCGAAAGCTTGCCATATCTGCGAGCAGTGGTTGATGAATTGCTCCGTTTGCATCCTACGGTTGTGATGACGGAGCACGAGGCGGCCAACGACACCACGATCATGGGTACTCCAATTCCCAAGGGCGCGCTGCTATTGTGTCCCCCTCTGGCAACAAATTTGAACCCCCAGATTTGGGGTGAGGATGCGTCGGACTTTAACCCCGGCCGTTGGCTGGCTAAAGGAACGGGAGACCAAAAAGCGCCGATTCAGCATCCATGTGCGAATATGACCTTCTCCCACGGCCCACGAAGCTGTCCAGGTCGGTCCATTGCCAGACTGATGCTGACATGCCTGACTGCCGCGTTTATCAGGCATTACCAAGTTTCACTTCATAATCCAAACCAATCATATGTGCCGACTGAAGCTGTCTATGCGAAGCCAATGCCTGATATAGCGGTACGATTGGTAAAAGTTACCTAGGCGGAAGGAGTGGCACGTTTCTTCTACACATCCATCAATTCCTCATTCTGAGAATTTGCTGTATACTGGATAGAAGCAAAGTATTGCATTTCCTGCTTAATGATCTGTGTTGATTTCCTTCTGGAGAAGGTTGATCTCCACAGCATGCATCTGACTTCCAATGGCTGCGCTCTGTTGTCGCCACTTTTCCTGTGCTACCGTGCTCTATTACTCATAAGCTGCCCTGCACCTTGCGGCCCCGATAAGGTTTTATTAGGTTACGTGTAGTGAATGATTTATGTAGCTTAGACCCTGTTGCCACCGGCCTAAATTCAACACCAGCGATATACGGAGCAAAACTCGGTCAAGAATCGACAATAGGAGACCTGTGACTGGCCCGTTCCAGCAGGATATCGACATCTTTCTCCGCCTCCTCCCAAGCCTGGATGATGATTTCGTGTCGTTTTTCACCTCTCACGCGTAATGATGCCTTGAAGGGACTGGGTCGGACACCAATACCCTGAGTAAGGTCCCAAGGGTCAACCTCGAGCCTCCGGCGACCCTCATAGGCATGGCCAATGTCGTATGCCCATAAAAGCCGTGCGATGGCAATGGACACGGAATTCTGGCCGACATACAAGCCGGGGCAAGCTCGACGACCAAAACCAAATGCACTGACGGGAAGGCGTGGGTTCCGGATCCATCGTTCAGGATCGAAGTCGAACGGAGACTCAAAAATACTCTCATCCGTGTCCAGTGAGAAATGATTTGCCACCACCGCGATACCTTTGGGGATTAGGAATCCCCGATAGATGTCATCTTCGTCGGCCGCATGGTGCAGACCCCCGGGGCTAGGGTGCCGCCAACGAAATACCTCACTCACAATGGCCCTGACGTATGGCAGCCTTGGGAGATCCTCAAAAGTGGGCATGCGCATGCCAACCACGGAATCCAGCTCTTCATGTGCCCGCCGCACAACGCCCGGATGCAACACACAGGCCATAACAAAGACCTCGAGCACAATCGCCGTGCTATCCGTACCAGCTTCATAGAGGGCGCCAACGTTGTACCACAGCTCCGGCTCCGTTAAACCCAGGGCTCGGTTCAGCCGTTTCGCCGCCTTGGCCCAATTCCACGAGGCAGATTCCGAAGCCAGCTTCATATTCCGGCTAAAGATCTCAGTCTGTCTCTTGGGTAAATGGTCCGCGTGGCGCCTCCAGGGTGCCAGCCGGTCTGGCAGCCACTTCAGGATCGGGAAGACTTCCTCACCCAGACTGATACTCTGCAAGATGCCGTTCATGACGTCTTCCAGCTCACGGACTTCCGGCTCGCCACCGTGGGACATGCGCTTGCCATATGCGAGTGAAAAGATCTGGGAAGCCGCATACCGCTGGAACTGGCCCGAAAAGTCCGCACTACTCAGCAGATCGTATATCATCTGCTTGCTTTCGATATCCTGCACCACCTGATAATGTTGGCTCGCCTGGATCGTCAGCAAGGAGGTATGCAAGCGATGGTGAGCCTTCCATTTCTCTTTGAAGGGGAGGAATGTTGGAAGAAGCCCGTTGCTGACGCGATCGGCCAGGAACTTGGGCCGCGAGCTATAGTTGCTCCCACGCTTCTCGAGCAAGTCGTGTGCCACTTCATAGGAGCCCAGCAGAATCATTTTCAAACTCCCGAACCGGACGCAGATAATGGGGCCGTACTGATCGTGCCACTGCTTGACCGTACGCCATAAGTGCTCCTTCGGAATTTGATGCAGGTTGCCGAGGATAGGAAGCGTCGGCGGGCCTGGGGGCAATCGCTTGGATTCCTGTGGCGGTGGCCGACGAAGCAATATCAAGTAGCATGCTGTTAATAAAGTGGCTATCGCGATCGAGATGAACATGGCGTTCTTGCAAAACCTGGGAGCTGGCAGTTGAGTGTGTTATAACGAGTTGTACGACACCCACATTTGAACAATCTCTGTCGACCGAAATCCGCCATTTATCCTGGTAGCGAGAGGTTGGACGATCTATATTCCGTCCCAACCAGCCCCTTGCGTCCTGTTTTGCTGAGACGCAACTGGGCGACCTGATCTTAGCTAGCCATGGATGGTTATGCGAGATTTGAGTACTCCCCTTTTGTATGAATCAGCTGATGGTAGAAATATTCCATCGTTGGCCGTAGAGCTATGTCAGATTTGTGGGACTCGCTCTTGAGATATGTCCTAACGGATCTGAAGTGTCTTACTCTCCCATGATAATGGCGTTATAGTTTTCGAGTGGAGACATTGAGAACCCAAATCGAGTTGGTTAACTGTACGTAACCGGCATTTAAGGGGCAGTTGGTAGGCAATAGTATGTCATGCATCGGCGATACCGAAACCACAGTAGCCCGTATTAAATCAAGTGGCAACTTCTTCATAGCAGATGCCCTCCTGGTGGCAGCTGGGCTACAAGATGCCCGATGAGTGAGAACCAGTTGCTAATATGGTGGCTTGCACCAGCGCTGAACGCTCGACCCTCGATTGTTCAGGATGCAACTTTGCCACGAATAGTGAGAAAGTCTAACTCATGCACTGTGTGCAATGATGAAGTTAGGCTGCTGTTTGATCGTCGAACACGGCACGATGCCATATAGTTGGCCTTGAAAAGCTTGCGCTTCCTCACCGGCACTCTCATTCTCCTTTCCCCAATGCTTCACGGATTTTTCTTGCTCCCACACAGGTATGACTGCTTCAACTTCGGTATCGAATGCCCGCTTGAGCGTCTACTATGGATGGGTCCATACTTGGCTTCATACATTTACCCCTTCAAGTAAAGAGGTCCTGAAAGAGCCTCTTCCCCTAAGCATCAACACAATAGCACATCTGCTACAGGACTCCAACCTAGGTCTCCTCTCGGACCCGTCACTCCTGCACCAGGTTGTTACTTCTTTTCAACGGAGATTTAGAGATGGGCAAATTGTCCTAGG
Organism: Aspergillus persii; assembly: GCA_002215965.1. Taxonomy (NCBI): domain Eukaryota; kingdom Fungi; phylum Ascomycota; class Eurotiomycetes; order Eurotiales; family Aspergillaceae; genus Aspergillus; species Aspergillus persii. Next base: position 2,773,114 of record NGZO01000006.1, on the reverse strand, counting down.
TGGAACAGTTCCGCCTTCTTCGGAAGAAACAAATCTACTTTCTGGGAGTTATGATCCCCGAGTCGAATGTGCCTGCAATGGAGTGCTACCGACATCCTCGATACAGACAGCCACATCGACTACCTGTCGGTCAATCGAGAGAATGCGGTCCGCACAAGCCGACATTATGAAACGTCATATGGAGTGGAACGGCCGCGGCCTATTTACTGTAGAAAAACTCCGCGCTGCGGTCGAGGAGCTTACACTCTGCAATTTCGGTATCGACGAAAGCTTAACAAATTGCTTGGGAACCAGCGTTGGAGCTATCCTTTGTATCAGCGCCCCCGACCGTCGACCAAGTGGAAGATGCGACAGCGATCCGGACGTCTACAATAAACTCTTCCCTACATTCGAGAAGATCAAGCTGTGTGCGGATGCAAAATACTTTCACGCAATGGCCTGTGGCGGTAGCCTCGTCGATGAAGGCCTATTACGTGCAATTGCTGATGCTGGAAACGATGTCTTGATTGGCGACTATTGCGAAGCAGCGACAGAACAAACGTTCCATTTGCTCCAGCAAACTGGAGCCGCTGCGGTCGCCTTCTTGAAGGCGTGCAACTTAGCAGGACTTGTCAGCGATTGGCAGCTTGATGTCCTCGTCGCAGCTCATATACAGTTTCGGGTGCTAGGTTATTATCGCAACCACGCCGTCCCCAAATTACCGGCCGGATTATATGGCAGTCGGATGACGGGCATAACAGTCCACCGGCATATTGATATCGCGAACGCTGTTGGGGTGGTGGCCGCCTCCCTGGCAACAGGACAGCAGCTAAACGAAGCTGAATACATGCAGCTTTCCTACGGAACGACCCTGATTAACGACCTAGTCGACTTTCGCAGCGATGCAATGCGCAGACAACGGGAAAACCCTGTCCTCCGGGGTGTCCAAGGATCTATTTGCCAATACCTTCACCAGCAAATGCTGGACTGTCTGATCTGCATTCGGCATCTAATCGAATCCAAACGTGTGCTTGCACTGGTGACCATGGCCTTTTGCAACTGGTGCGTCATGGCGTCCCATCACAAGCTGCATGAATTATACCACGGCGTTGCGCAGAATGTGGCGCTCAGGCAATGTAAATACCATGGGCTGGAAGAGCAGTATGAATTGTTGCTTTATGTGTTGCGCCCGTACGGGTCACTCGGTTCGGCTGGCCCGCATATGGGGATGAAGCGCAGGGATTTAGATCGACTCTATAGTCACTATAAACAATCCCCTAAAACACACCAAGCGTGGCTCGCTGACATGGTGCGCATCCTGATGCAACCCACCACTTTTCGAAGGATTGTTGACGTCGTGCATTATCCTTGGGTCGGGGACATTGGAGAAGCTGGATATTGTCCTTAACAAATGGACGTTAATAGCTATATAGCCCTTTTTTTCTTACTTTGTGGAGGGTTGGCAAATAATATCATCTAATGAGTATTTCCGTGTTGCGAATCGTCAATTCACCTCGGTGAATCCCCTTTATAGAGCTCTAATTTGTAGACAGGATGCGGCCAGGGGGTGCTATGACTAGAGAGAGGACCATCTCAAGCTGCCTATGACAGCAAATAACTGATCACATACGCAAGGAACGGACGTGAAGTGATGTCACAACCGACACCCAACCCACCCAACAACAGCCCTAGGTGCTTGTCCTCTCGGTCCTCTTCATCTGAACAGTTAACAGCAAGCATAGGAGGACGGTATTAAGTTCTCCAGCCTCTGTGTGAGTTGGAGCGAACTCCAACCAGATGACGGTAAGGGCACATCAGTGCCGGAGAATGGTGGCTGGAGTGCTGATCGGGAAAATAGTCCGAGTGAGGGTTCGAATGGGCGAACATATTCAGATAAGGTACCTAAGAAGATAAATTAGTAATTCAGGTGCATCCACGGCAGACGCAGTCAAGTACGGTAACCCTGCCCTAGCTCCTTTTTGTGAAGGCACATGAATCCAGCATTTGTAAAGGCGCCTGTAGTCTTCGGAAAACATGCTACCATATCAAGCTCTTATATCTTAATCGGGCCATTGCTCGTTACTCAACGTGTATGAACGTTATATTGTTTGCTTGCCCACCTCCCACTTATCCATGCGACATGTTGGTATGGAAATGAATAGCTGAGGTGTGTAGGAGAATCTGTACGCTGTATAATGCAAAACAGTAATGGCTACTAAAAACATTAGATGGATACCTGTAGTCCATGACCTGGTTGGCTATTCTCTCCAAGCCAAAAGTCAGTATTTGCTATGCTCCTTCAAGGAAAGCCTAGTCCTTCCCAACGCAACAATTTTGACTGGTTATATTATTATTAATCTATAGTAAATCCTCTTAACTAGGACTAGGAGTAAGTAAACGGAATTTTATATATATAGACGAATTCGGAGAGGATTAATTATAAGCTTTTTATTATTTTTTTTACACTTTCGCGATATCTATACAGGCGGTTTAGTTATAGATAATTATTATAATCTCTAGATCTTTAACTGCGGGCCCTAATATAAGATATATAAATAAAGATTAAAGAGACTTAAAACTAGATTATTATAATTTTATTAATCACGGATAAATCACTTAAAATAATAGCTTGTACTATTTTCGTAGAGTATATAATTACTTAAATATAAGGCTTGTTCGTAGGGAGGAGGAGGGAGATCGTTGATGGGTTGGGGATGTGGTTTGCCCATTTTGATTTATTATTGACTCTGAAGTTGACAGAAAAATTGGTGAGAATATTAGAGGATATCACAGAGGAGATATCTTTAAGAATACGACTTTTTAGCTTATGTCAGGTGAGTGAATGGCCCCCAAATCTATACGAATAGTTATACTAGGTTCTAAATCCTTATTAGTGAACTCCACATTGATCTCTACAAGAAGAGAATAATCTCAGGTATGTCTCTCTATAAATGAATGAATCTACTTGGTTCTATCTCTCCCTATACTACCTGCCCTCGACTGTTCGCTAGACCGCCTTCCTACAACTGCAGAGTCCAGACAGTTATATATAAGGCCCCTATCTTCCAACCCGCAACACCATTCCCGTACGAAGCATATGGAAATTCAACGCAAGTGGCAGGGATGCAGAATGGATATACGTATGAGGCATCCCCCCTGTAAAAGTCAACTAAGAAGAATCAATAAAAAATCTCACTTCAACTAACCCGTTCTTGGCGGGTATTGGGTAACCCAAAACGGGTAAACCGCGGGTTGTGTCGAGGTCTAATCAAAACCATGCACTGATTTTTCGTTTACAAGTTGTTATTAAGACATCTGGATGTGTTCCGAATCAGATAGTGTTACTAAAATTACTACATTTTCCTACGGGACATTACGAAACTCTAATAAAGGAGGGTAATGATATAATGACTAATAGGTAGTCGTAATCAGCGTGGCGACTATAATCCCAGCTATTACTGTAGCTTCAGGTGAAGATGACCCGTGATAATCATAGCATTAAAAAAAGCACTAACTGAAAAGCACCTTTATAAATAATAATATAAAGTAGCATTTGAGCAACCTTTCAAAAGATTAAACTGTTAGATGCCTTAGTTATCAGACTTTCTTAAATATAGTGGATATATCAGACACCTGCAATACGCAGTAGATAGAGGAATCCAAGCGTTTCTGACCGATCTGTAGTCATCTCTAGTAGCTCGTTTTCATCATATTTTTATTAGGCGACTCGCTAAAGGTGCCGAGGACAGACTGTCCAATGGCCAGGATGAAAGCAGTAAAGAAGAGGTGGAGTACGCCTGCCTTTCGACCTTGAGCATTCTTGACTGCGTAGCTGAGAGAACAGAACTGTTAGGTGAATTGATTGACAGATTGATCAGCACGGGTCCTGCCTGCTATAATTAGTCCATCGATCCTTACCGGCTTGCCCATGGTCTCTTGAGCGTCGATCGTAATCCCCGGGGCACCAGGCACATGCCATTTCGAAACAAATGTAATAATATAGCCTTATCTATTATTTCAAATATTTGGTCTCGCATTAAATTACAAAGGACTAGATACCCTAGAGGAAGAGGAAGGTTCAAAAGTACCCGGACCGTTAGGGGCGAAATATGGCCTCAGGCTGCCAAGCCGTGATAACAGTACCATATAAAGCAGACGATCCGAACGACAGCTCTACAGATCTGCCGCAAGAAGTGGTCCTTATCTTCCTGCTACCGTTTTCAACTTTTCTTTGAGTGTCGCAACCTGAAGCAAATAGTCATCCATCATGGTTATTACCACCAGAAGAAACAAGTGGCTGGCGCTACTTTTCTTCTTTCTCTCCTACCTGGCCCTCTGCCTGTCTGTGCCGACAAATTCTGACATGTAAGTACACCCGATGGCTTCTTTGTATTAAGCTACTGAGATCATTCGAACAGTTTCCGATCCTCTTCTCGTGTGAAGCGCGGCGTCGACCCCGAATATCACCGCCTATATGAAGAACTTATGGCAAGCACAACTGTCGGGCAGGGCGACCAGAAGTTCATGGCTTTCGGCACGGAGCCAGCCGCCCTTGGCAGTGATGGCTTTGCCGGGTGCATCGGTTTGGTTATCGCAGGCAGCAAGGGTGCTATCTTAGCGCACTACGCTGACACCCCTGACGATATGTCTAAGGCCAAGGCCAATTTACCTGGCCTGATCCGTGACAACAAGGATTCGTTGGCAGGCGCCAAAGCGCGAATCTACGGGAATGTCAGGCTACATAAACCAAACGAATTTCCGGCAGAGGAGAATATTCAGCAAATAGAGGACATCGTCAAGGACGGGCTTAATATCCAGCCCCGGAGGGTGAAGTATATCGAACCGACTGATCTATTGTTTGATAAAGATGGGAATGAGATAACAGAAAACGAGCAAGAGGACTCCATGAATGGCTTCATATTAATTCAGCACCCCGGTGGACCGTCCCAGGAGTCCGTCGTCCACTACGTTCATCTGGATTGGCAGAAAGCCGGGACAAAAATCGATTAGGTTGCCTTGCGGCATGGATATAGGCTGTACTAGATGCTGGAGGATCTTGATTGTATGGCTGCTCACATGATTCACACTGTATTTAGCTCAGCTTCCACCTCCAACATCTTCCTGAGTACAAACATCTCACACCTGCCCGTACCAAGCCGACCTGATCATACTTTGTTATAACTGGTATGATTAGCTAACACTAAATAATTCGCTTAATCAATTAGAAACTTGCCAATTACTTTCCCCAACCATCGAGAATCGCAAAAACCTCTTCCCTCGCCGGCTTGTCCGCCCAGTCCAGTGCGGTATTGCCACGGTTGTCATCCAGATTAATATCACCGCCTCGCGCCAGTAAAAACCGTACTTTTTCGGGGGAATTGGCATAGACTGCAAAGTGTAACCCTGATCCTTTCTGCCTGCTCCTCCAATGGTCATATTCGGCTGGATCCCACTCCCACTCTCGCTGGTTGATAGGGACGCCCGCCTCGTCTAGTAACCATTGCAGGACTTCCATCCGCCCTTTAAGTCTACTTTGAGCAGCCCGTGGAAGGGCATTGCTACAACGGAAGTTGGCCCCATAGGCGGCCAGCAACCGTAATGTAGATACTGAAGCAAAAAGACCAGCTTGGCTCGGCACATCTAGGTACCTGTTCTTGTTTCTCGCATTCGGATCCGCTCCATTCTCAAGACACCAGCGCACCTGTGCCTCGTTATGGGTCACATAACTGTCTTGTCGTCAGCAATAACCTTTTCTAGTTCATCCAGGTCCAAACTCACCCTAGTATCGGAAGAAGGTTTGTCTTAAGGGGGTCATTAATATTCCACCCATGTTTTAGAAAGACCTCAAGTACATTAAAGGCATTACCATTCATAGCCTTCTTTGCAATCACCGGCGTAATAGGCACACCTCGCTTCTCCAAAATATATTTGACAGTAGCCACTTGGTTTGTCCCCGCAGCCTGAACCAGCAGCCGAGTAAGACAATCGTAAACAGGCCTACTTTTATCGGTGTAGCTTTTCATGTCATGCCAATCTTCTATCTCTGTCGTCGTGGGGTCGATCCAGAGATGATCTTTCTGCGTTACACTTTCATCAGCGACCTCGGCCTCCCATCTGGCTAGTTGACTCTGCAGTTTGGGGAGGTCTCCGGCTTGGGCGGACAGTTGCATTTTCTCCATGAGGGACCGGGGATGCTCGACTGGGCTAGACATGGTAAATAATGTGTCTGGTATACTGAGACAGAAAAGCAGAGGTTTGGGGTTGGGGTTAGGGGAGTAGGGAATAGGGAAATCGGGAGGGGATAGAAGCCCCGCTCTTATACTCTGAATGCGGTGGGGCCAGCCTGTCGACTAATGGAGGGTAGTTAATACAAAGGACTTATTCTAAATCCATACAGTTACATGACAAAAGGCTCGGCCCAGCGGGGCAGAAGATGTCTTGGCATTCTGCCGATCAGCGAGCTTGGATAATTACGGTAGTAACTAGTTATAAACAAAGAAGTAGGAGTATAAAATCGTAAGATTCTCTACCCACACCAAATCTACGCATACATGTACAGCACTCTTTGGGTCGTGTCAGCATTCGGTCCAGCCTCGCTTACTCCTGAACCGGAGTGCATCGCAATAGAAAATCACGGCAATCTTGAAAACGATGCCTACTCTGTAGTACAAGTTCCCGTCCTGACCCCTGCAGCTCAAGCGTTAAACTATTTTGGGCGAGCAGCTGATTTAATAGGTCTGTATAGTAGATTAACACGAGACTTTTATGCTCCAGTTACTGTTAACATAGTTAATTGTGGTAAAAAGAGGTTAGTGTGGTCAATATTTCTACCTACGCTGAGTGTTTCTCTGTTCTGAAGTTTTGACCACGGTAAGCCTCTTTCTCGCTACAGCTCCATTTTTCGACTACCCAACCCCTGTCTATTTTACGATCGTCGTCCTCTGGCACATATCCTCCTCTCCTGGACCGTCGGCAGGAGCAAAGAATTCGACCTATTGTATATATTAACGAACTGCTGGAATGAAGGAATTCATGATTAGGCTCGCAGAAGCAAGAGATGCTTGCTCTTACCAGCGGACCCAGACTAAATAATGGCAGCGGTGGAGCGCTCGGCATGCCAGGCCTTTTTACAGCATCTAGTTTATCAAGAGGCTTCGGTATCTGAGAGATATACTCCTGCATGTCTTTGCAATTCAAATATGTGGTTTGAACGGCCAATTGAAGGCCTTCAAATAACTGCACGTTAGAGACGACATCGTATTTCTCTTTTGGTGCATTTAGCACATTGCTGACGTATTAGGCATAGTTTGCACTGTTTCGTTTGTTTGTCCCACACAATGGGTTTGTTTACTGCTCCATGCAGTAAATTGCTGCTTTCTTGTTCTTCTTTCCTCAACCTAGTGTCTCGTAACTAGCCTACAATAAAGATCATTCCTTCACTCCTGAGGTTGTCACAACTCCCAGGTTTTCTACTCGCCAGGCATTCAACACTATGTTAGGCAAGTTCAACAAGGGAGAGGGACAGGTAATTTATGTTTCAATATATTTATTAAACTTCAACGGATTGTAGTGCTACCGAACTTAGCTGTCTGCTAGTTATATTAATAATTCGACCTATCGTTCTTCCAGATCTATACGTCGTATTTCACAGAACACTATAACAGGATAATAATTCCTGTCTTAGCGTGCTTAATGTCGTACTATCATCCATTACAGCCGGGTAGTTTGCCTATTCTTGAGGCAAATTATTTAGCGTCCGAGTTCATGCGGGGGCCATATGCATGCCGTATCACATTAATAATTAACAGGAGGGGATCATATACTGCGCTTCCGGTGGTCAAGTACGAGGGACCGAAAACGCCGCAGGGTGGCAAATAATCGGGCTCACCCACCGTCTTTTACCGTCCCGTTTTCCAGTTGTTCCTACTGAGCAGCGAACAGAAGCGCACAGCGCTATTGATAAAGCAGTTGCGGAGGTCTTCTCCAGAGTACCTTCCTACATCAAATGGAAAGACTGTACTGGCGAGATTCTCGGTCCATACTCGCCTCTCTTGTAAGTAATATTACATTCGTGCTTCTGTATAGTTGGGCCCATCTTGACAAATGACTTAGTTACACGCCCAAACTGGCTGAACCGTGGTTCGATCTTGCATTAAGCGTCACGCGACAGCAGAGGCTTACATGTCGCGAGAAAGAACTGGCCATCCTGGCAGTGTTGGCGGAGTATCGTGTCCCCTATGTGTTATACGCGCACTCGCAAGTTCGCCGTTGCCGCTGGACTGTCACAGGAGCAGGTTCAGCAGGCCGTGTACGGCGAGGTACCCGGCGACTTGGACCAGTCCGAGGCCGACGTATACAGGTTTGTCTTACAGCTTGCCAAGTTGAGGCGACTCATGAAGGATGATGACTTTGATACCGCTAAGATGGCTGCCGGTCGCGATCGAATGGTCAGTTTGGTTCATATCGTTAACGGGTTTATCTACGTGGGTATGTTGTGCAACATTTCTGATGCGGAGGTCCCTGATGCGGAGGTCCCTGATGCTGCGGAAGGAGTATTTATTACAAATCTAAAATAGTTCAACTAGCCGCAACAAGCCGGTCTGTTTCTAGAAGCGCAGAGCCTGATGGGACCCAGACGAACACGATCCTTTTTTCCCACCCCCGAGTAATTTCAAACCCCAGTTCCCGCACCGTACTATTACCCAGAACGTTAAATATGGGCACATTAACCGCCAACTCCTTCAGGATCCAATTTCGGAGATCCACAGCCGTAAGTGAATCCGCTCCAGCGACATGCAACGGCGCATCAAGGTCTAGCTTCTCCTTGGGGGTTAGAGTGGTGCGGCAAAAATGGCCAGCTAGTGCGTGGGCGATGGTCTCAGCTGCACTGACTATCGATCCAGTTTAGTTTAGGGATATACGTGTATTGGCGTCATCCGTTGATCGCATGTTGTCGCCTGTGTTGGTGGTTGATTTGGCAAGGCACAGACTCCAGAACTGGTGTTGGAAAGGGGGGGGGGATTCCGTGTTTGACTACCATCAGTACTTCAGGGATGAACAATTCCCGTTATTATCTGTGACAGTAGCCTTCCATTATCTGTAAGGTTCCAAACATGGCCAAATAACGCGATGATCTCTGATTCTGGAATGTGCCGGTATAGTTGGGTAGACACTAGCCTGTCGACTAGTCCGTGCTTCTGCGATAGGAGACCCCCCCCCCGTGAGAAGGATGCCCAGATCAATTGAAATCCCATGCTCGCCCTGGGATAGACGGTACTGGGTAAGAGCATCTTAGTAGGCGTTTGCGGCCGCGTAGTTAATCTGTGTTGCCTGGCCCAAAATTCCTGATATCGACGATGTGAGTGCGGAAAAATACATTCCGCTAGGCAGGACTAAGCGTAGATTGCAGGACCCAGTAACTTTAGGCTGAATAGCAAGGTCCCAATCTTCAAATGCCATTTTCTCGTACATGATATCCTAGGAAATTAGCATTCAGATGTTTCTCGGATAACCATCTTAGCAACAGAAGTGCGGGGCCAAGCATCGGCCGAGAACTCTAAGCCCTCCAGCAATCACGTAGCTGGATAAAGGATCCAAGGAAGATGACGCTGTCCATTTCTTGGTGACCTGTCCTGCCATATGTTCGTCTTAACCCTGTCATTCTGGCCTCGAGTGGGGAGACAACGTACAATCGCTGAAGCGGCCATATCAAACTTAATGATGACATTTGGTTCGTCTTCGAGGCTACGAGGGGCAGAGGTAAATGATGCGAGTTCTGAAATTTGAAGACATGATCCTGGGCGCCAAATTGACAATTGATTGGTAGGGGTCATCGAAAATCGGCCGAACTGGTGATAGAGTAATTCTGGAAAATCGACTCTCTGGTAGAGAATATTGTTTGGTATTTCCGAATCACCGAGAAAATTCGATTTTCTCCCTATCCCATCTGAATTGACAGTGAGAATTTGACCACCTATCTTGAGCATCTCGGCCAGATCTAGCATGTTTGTGTTTATAAATTCAATAATTATCTCGGCGCCGCCCGAAAACCTTTGTAAGGCCCCAGGGAAGCCGTCATGCGGCAAGATATCAATGCCATTAAGCTCCGCACGCAGGTCCTTTCCCACTCGCTCAGACGGAGCAGAACCAAATAGCTTGAAACTGGACCCCTGTAGGTGACATAGAAGTGCACCAGCAATCCGCGTATCCGGTCCCAGGGCAACGATTGCATCATTGGGGCAAATTCGGGCCGACCTTGCCAGAAACCTTGCGCAAACAAGATCTCGGGGCATAGTTGATGCTTGTGAGAAGGATACAGAGTCCGGTGTGAGGGAGACCAGTCTGCATGGCACGCGGACAGATGAGGTTAGCTCGCCCGGTGCAAATGCACACACTCGATCCCCAGGTGTGAGTACGGATAAGGACCCTACATGGGCCACTAATCCAGAGTTTTCACGAGCGCGTCGGGGTCGTGTCTAACCATCTCACACCACAGTTTCCATTCGCTTTGGGCAGGTCTTGGTTTCTTTAAGCAGTATTATATAGACTTGTCTGCCCATCACTGAGAAAAATAGGGTTTGCCTTGTATTTCATTGAACGGCCGGATGTGGACATTAACGCAAGAGATGAGGCTGGGTATACCGCGTTCCATATCACTGTGCTGTAAGAAGGTACCTTCTACATTATGATAGTAATCCCAGGTGATAACGGCATAGGTTGATCCCGTTAATAGTCCGCTGCCGCGAAGGATTTGGGATCGGGAATTGCTATATGAATTTACGTGAACGGCACCCCGAGTGTAAATGTAGCACAGGCGCTTATACTCTTCTGATGTTTCCCAAAGCGACATGTAATGGATTTATTTCATTCAGTTTGGAAGGGGCAGGCTGCCTACTACAGGCGTTTGACTTAAGGAAAGGGTCTGGAATACAGTGGAGGTGGTATATGTAGAGCTTAATTCAGGTAGTATAATTAGAGTAGCATAACCAGCAAAAGGCAAAATGGGGGAAGAATAATCATCAAACAAATCAGGAACATGCGTAAGGATGTGGTGGTATCTTCATACGGCTCCGCATTCCTAAAAAATAAGGATGGGCCAGGGTTCTCGATAAAAGCACTATCCTCCATCGGACCAGGAAAGGTATCATGTTCGTCGTGAATATCAGAAGGCATTGCGTCTCTTTCTCTGTTCGGCTCGGCTAGCCTCGATTTTAATTGCTGTACTTGTTGCTTCAACTGCCATAGTTCCCAACTGAGTTCTCTTTGGTATGTGACAGCTTGAGAAGGATTTAGCCAGAATTCCTCGTTTATCTCTTTTTGTGAAGAGCTGTTAATGCCATTTAACTCATTGTCGTTTTCTTTGAGAAGAGTTGTAGACTGTGGTTTGTTAGAACTACCTTGTATATCCGAAAATATTGTACGCACTGAATCTTCAATATTGGCTGTCATGGCTCTCCAGATAAGGCAGGGCTGTAGAGGTTTCTTTCGGATATTCGTCTGCTTTATATGGTCCTGCGATCACGGCTGGGAAGCCTGAAGCCATATTTCGCCTCTAACGGTCCAGGTACTTTTGAACCTCCCTCTTCCTCTAGAGTGTCTAGTCCTTTATAATTTAACGCGAGAATAAATATTTAAAATAATAAATAAGACTGTATTATTACATTCGTTTTGAAATAGCATGTGCCTAGTACCCCGGGGATTATAATCAACGCCAAGAGGGCAAGGGCAAGCCCGGTAAGGATTGATAGACTAATTATAACAAGCAGGGCCCGTGGCGATTAATCTATTAATTAATTTATCTAATAGTTTATTCTATTTTATTAGCCATTGCTGTAATGCCGTAATTAATACGTGGTTTATAGAATATAAAGGATAATTATCTAAAGACTTATTTAGCTTAAGTCGTATATAATATTCTATTTAATATATAATATAAGTCTAGCCAGGGGCTCATGTGTATTAAGATATTAAAATCCTAATAGTAGTAAGAAAGTACTATATAAGGAGGATTTGTACCCTCGTTATTACCGCTTAAGATATGTCTTGGTGTACTAAGTATAAACGGCGGGTTCGCTTGTATATAGTTCGACAAGGGTGTCAAATACTCAAACCCCAATCAAGATGGAGCCAGTCTCATCCGTCAGTCCTTGAATGAGGGGGAGCGTCGCCGGAGTTTGTTAAACAAGCGGATAGGGGTACCCCCTCGCCCCTACCCCGTTGACTACTCGGACATTGTATTCCACATTGGCAGTGACAGAATCCGCCATACTGCTCTGTAGGAGACTGGGATTTTGGCAGTGCCACGGACCAGCTAGTGGGCTTTTTGGGCAGCATGGTTCTACTAGCAAATGTTATCTTGGTAGCCAGGAAGCCTCCGGTAGGTTCAGCTTCTCATTCAGCTTCTTTGCAATAACATACTAAATCAGAATCGATAGATGAATTATTATTGGCTATGATACCCCCTTTCTCCTCTTTGGAGGAAGGCTGTGTGTGTGTGTGTGTGTGTGTGTGTGTGTGTCAAGTGGTAAAACGTGCTAGCAGAGTATTAAAGCAACAATTCATTGATGAACAAAAACAGGATAGTGGAGGTGTTATTCGCACCTAGTGTAGCGCAATGACGCCATATCTCAGTTGCCATAACCAGTGCAGTATATATAACGAACTGAAAAAAAATGATATTCGACCCTCTCAAGACTAACTTTGCTTAAGTCTCTCAATATCGCTCTCCAGCCTTGGCCGCACTTGAATAATTACCTACCCTGGTGTCTATTCCAGAGCCTCGGCCCATACCCGACGGGATCATCACGGTTACATCCTTCCCGCCGGCCCTAAGCTGCAGTCAGATTCAAAGCCCCGCCGACCCCGTTGGATGCTTCTGTTGGAAATTCCCCCTGTGGCTGATCTCCGCGTGGTCAATCCGCAGATTGACGAGAAATATCTCGGAATAAAGGTACTTTCATTGGCCGAGTTTCCATGGATGATTGCTGAACGCGAGACCAGTTTCCCCAGACAGTCCTGCCGTGGCCGCATAGGGGCCTGCGGCGTATATCGATGAATTCGTTTAGGTTCGGAGGGTCGAACGCACATGCTATTTTCGATGATGCCTATCACTTTCTGCTTGAGCGTAGTCTTGATGGGATTATCTGCTCCTCAATGGCGCCCAAGGAGACAGGTAACCTTGTCTTGCCGAGACGCGTTCGAGAGAAGATCTGCTTCCAGTCAAACGGCTACCATCCTTCCTCCAGCCTCTGTCTGTTTCCATTCTCCGCCGCCAGCAGTAATGCGGTCCATCGCGTCGCTGAATCCTATAATCGTTTCATTCAGCAAATCCCTGGCAGTGACCAGTCGCAGAGTGAATTACTCAGAAGACTGGCTTATACCCTTGCACAGAAGCGGAGTCTTCTCCCATGGCGAGGGTTTAGTGTCATTGATCCTCATACCAATCTCCGTGAGTTCGAACTTCGGGTTTCCGCGCCACTGAAGTCATCTATGAAGCCGAAATTGGCGTTTGTTTTCACCGGACAAGGAGCACAGTGGCCTAGGATGGGCATAGAGCTTCTGCAGTATGATGTGTTTCGGGAAAGCCTGCGACAGGCCGAGGTTTATCTACGATCACTTGGGTGCGAATGGAACCTAATAGGTGATTATATTGACTCCTACTAGATACGCAACCTAATGCTTACTTGCCCAGACAAACTTTTAAACATATCAAGCAGCCAGATCGAAGAGCCCCATTTCAGCCAGACCCTCTGCACAGCACTTCAAGTTGCCCTGGTGGATCTTCTCGCGTATTTCAACGTCCGCCCAGACGCTGTTATTGGGCACTCGTCTGGAGAGATTGCAGCAGCGTGAGGTGGACCCAGGCCGATGTCTAACATATTCACTGATTGAATCTAGGTACTGTTGCGGCGCCATATCGCGGACTTCGGCTTGGAAAATTACCTACCTGCGTGGGATTCACACATCGAACTTATATAAACGCAGTTCGATGGAGCGTGGGTCAATGATGGCTGTCGGCCTCTCGTCAGAAGAGACTTCAAAGTTTCTAAACGAACAGACCCAGATCTCCGGTTCGGTCTGCATCTCCTGCTATAATAGCCCTTCCAGTGTGACTATTTCTGGGGACGATATGGCCATAGACTCACTCAAAGTTAGATTCGACAGAGCTGGCGTGTTTGCCCGCAAACTCAGAGCCACTGCGGCGTATCATTCTTCCCACATGAATCTGGTCTCAAGTGACTATTTGCATGGGCTGGGAATACTTGAACCAGGGGATCACTCTCTCCATGGTCCCGTTATGTTCTCCACCGTCTCGAATAGCAGATTACAACGGGAGAGCCTGCAAAATCCGGCCTACTGGGTTGAAAATATGGTCCAGCCAGTCCGGTTCTCACAGGCCTTTGAGCGACTGTGCGCAAAACGAGTTGTAAAAAAGATTGACAGGAGCCACTGCGGGTTGATGAAGATCGACACTTGTTTGGAAATTGGCCCGCACAGCGCACTTCGCGGACCTATCCGTGATATTGTCACGTCAAAGGAAGCCAATATGGAGTATGCCTCCGCACTTGAACGCGGCTCTTCGGGGGTGCAGTCGATAATGCAGGCCATGGGACGCCTTTGGTGTCCTGGGCATTCGCCTCATCTTTCCCGACTGAACGGCGAGTCCAGTAATATTCTTCCGCTCTCTGATCTCCCTCCATATCCTTTCGATCATTCGGAAAGCTACTTCCACGACAGTCGAATCTCCAAGTCTCATCGCCTGCAAGAGTATCCCAAAACTCGTCTTTTGGGACACCGCGCCGTGGATTGGAACCCCTTTGAGCCACAATGGCGCGGCTTTCTGAGCGTAGCTGATCATCCTTGGATCGAACATCATAAGGTAGAGCGCTCAGGGCCCTGAAGACAGCATGTGCTAACGAATATTGTAGATCAATAATTCTGTCCTTTTCCCAGCTGCTAGCATGATTTCAATGGCTATTGAGGCTGCAGCCGAGAGTTATCTGTGGCTATGAGCTCAGGGATGTTAAGTTCCACGCGGCAATGACTGTCCCAGAGGATCAGAGTGTTGGGACGCAATTGTTCTTGCATTTTGACAGCAACACCACGGCGCGGAATCGATCCTGGGCGAGTTTTCGCCTCTGCGCATACATGCGCAACAACTGGGAAAACATCTGCACCGGGCGCGTTCGCGCGGAGCATACGTCCGAAGTATCCGAAGTTGACAACGGACAAGGGACTGCAGATCTCCTCCGCGAGCTTCAGCAGGATATTAATTCAGTGACGAACACTGGCTCACCTGCTTCAGTGGACTCCCTCTACGAATGCCTGCGAAACTGCGGGATGGACTACGGGTCACTCTTCAGAAACATCCAAAGTGCCCATGTTTTAGGAAATCAGTCAGCTGGCCGTGTATTCCATTGCGAATGGCCACCAGGTGCAGACGAGAAAAAACCTCAAAGTAGAATCGCCTTTTCCGGAATGCTCGATGCACTCCTTCAGCTCGCACTGGTGACCTACACCGAAGGGGGGAAAGCTATGAAACCGACTCTAGTCCCATCGCAGATTAGAAAAGCATGGATATCAAGCTATGATGAGGGCTGGGCGGACGAAAGTTCTGTTAGTGCCATATCCAAGATAACGTCGCAGACGGATCGCGGCACAGAATGCGAGATCACCGCGTTGAGCAACGATGGGTCCAGGGTGTTTGCCCAGCTAGAAGGCGCCAAGATGACTGTTGTCGATACGATTTCAAGTTCTTCCGGTTCTACCGACAGAGACATTCCGCTGTGCTGGAATCCGGTTTGGTTGCCTGATCTGGACCTTATGGATGCTAAAAGAGCTATCGAGATACTGCGAGGCAGGTCTTCCCGAGGATGACGGGCCGACTGGGCTTCATCAGCAACTACTCGCTCTCCAACTGGATTGCTTAGAATATAACCTGGTGCAGTTTGGAAAGTCGACTTTAAAACTTCCTTCTCATTTGTCCCGCTATATTACATGGGCAGAAGAGTTTCTCAAGAGACATGGCCGGAACGTATCTTTCTGTCGGGACCATGAAGTCGACTACAAGGAACAGGCGAACTATTTAAAACATTTCAACGCCCAGGGCAAGGTCCATGCCGCGGTCGCACAAAATATGAAGGGAATCCTGCTCTTAGAAACGGATCCCCTGGATCTGCTTTTCAGCAGTTCCTTGCTTGAAGACCTCTACACCGAGCATAGCGAAGTACCGGGCTGCTTCGGACCATTGCAGAAGTATCTCCAGCTATTCTCGCATAAGCATCCCAACGCGGAGTATCTTGAAATAGGCGCAGGAACGGAGGAACCACAATGCCGATTCTCACGTCTTTAAGCCGCGGGAGCATCTCACAGTCCACATATGCCCTGTACAAGCGGTACACTTTCACCGACATCTCCGAAGCATTTTTTGCACCAGCAAAAGGAAGATTCAGCAGCTTTCCACGCTTGGAATTCCAGCGCTTGGATATCGAACGGCCTGGCACAACCCAGGGCTTTTCTCCAGAATCTTACGACGTGATAATAGCAGCGAACGTTCTACATGCAACACAAGACCTTTCCACAACGCTGAGGAATGTTCACCGGATGCTACGCCCTGGTGGTAAGCTCATTTTGCACGAAGTAGTGAAGCCATCATTAGGCATAACTGCCTTTGTCATGGGGCTTCTTCCTGGCTGGTGGTTGAGCAGTGAATCGTTCCGCGCACAAGGGCCCTGCATTAACGTCGACTGCTGGAATCGAATCCTTCAGGAAAATGGCTTTTCGGGTATTGACCACGAATTTCGTGATTACCGTGACAGTCAATGCCATGAACTTAGTGTTCTCGTCAGTACTAAGGTCCAGCATCCTGGGACACCTTCAGGGGACTTTAACGGCATCGATATTATCACTGATCAGGCCAACCACGGGGCCACCGTACTAGCTGATTCCTTGCAGCGGGTCCTGCTAGATACAGGCGATCTGGATTGCAAGCGTGCTAATCTTGGTGAGCTTCGTGCTACACACACCCACCCGGAATCCACAACCATCATTGTCGACAACCCGGATCGGTCTTTGCTTCTCAATCTAGATGGCCCTGGTCTGCATTTTCTTCAGAAGCAGGTTCAGTTATACAAAAGGATTATCTGGATCTCCAGGACTGTGGATGATGGCTCGGGTCATCCGTCCTTTGGGATGGCTAGTGGCCTTATTCGATCTTGGCAAACCGAGGTCGAGTATAGCAAGGTCTTGAGAATTGGATTGTCCACATATCAAGGCTCTCCCGCGGAGAAGTTGCATGCTGTCAGAGACATCATAGTTCGATTCTGTCAAGGCGACGACGAAAACTTTGAACTTGAATACGAAGAACACGATGGCCTCATGAACGTCTGTAGACTCCAGATAGACAATGACTGTCGAAACGCCATCTCCGACAGTCCAGCAGACGAAGTTCCCCTGCAAACAACTTGGCAAGCCTCTCCACCTCTCCGGCTCGTCACTGAAACGCCCGGCCTTCTGGAAAGCCTGATATTCGTCGAAGATAGCCTCCACTCCCAGAATCTCGCCGCCGACGAAGTGGAGATCGAAGTTCGGAGCATAGGCCTGAACTTCAAGGACTGCCTGATTGCGCTGGGCCGCGTACCAGGCCAACATCTAGGAAATGAATGCGCTGGGGTCGTCCGGGCAGTCGGATCGGCGTGTGCAGGACACTTCCAACCTGGAGACAGAGTATCCATGTCCACCACCGAGTCGTTTAAAACCTATGCGCGCAGCAAGGCGCAATGCGTCTGCCAGATTCCCTCAAGCATGAGCTTTGATGAAGCAGCGTCGATACCTACCCAGTTTGTCACGGCATGGACATGTCTTCACGATATTGCGCGGTTGACCAAGGGCGAGACCGTCCTCATTCATGCCGGTGCAGGTGGAACCGGCCAGGCCGCCATCCAAATCAGTCAGTATTTAGGAGCTCAGGTCATAGTGACGGTAGGATCGAAGCAAAAGAAGGAGCTGCTAGTATCTGAATATGGCATTCCAGAAGACCACATCCTTTACAGTCGCGACTGTTCGTTCTCGAGTGCGGTCAAACGAATCACCAGAGGCCGCGGTGTTGATGTCGTGCTAAATTCGCTAGCGGGTGATGGCCTCTTTGCCTCTTGGGAGTCTCTAGCACCATATGGACGATTCATTGAGATTGGCAAAACAGATATCTTGGCGAATTCCAACCTGCCTATGTTCCCATTCAACAAGGGGGTTACATTTTCGGCCTTCGACGGCTCAATGTGGATGGTTGAACGGCCGTATGAAGCGCAGAGAAACATCCAGATCATAATGGATCTTTTCGCGGGTGGACATATGCATACTGCCAGGCCTCTTAATATCTATGACATTAAAGATGTAAAGAGCGCTTTTTCAACCCTTGCGCATGGGAAAAGTAGTGGCAAGCATGTTGTGCAAGTGTCTCCAACGGCTGAAGTGAAGGTATTTTTTTTCTCTTTTCTGTTTTGATTCATAAGCAAACGTCTAACCGGATACAGGCAAGGATTCAAAAGCCAGCGTATACTCTTTTGAATGATGCCACCTATGTGATTGCAGGAGGCTTTGGTGGAATCGGCCGTACTATCGCGAAGTGGATGGTTGACAAGGGTGCACGCCACCTTATCATTCTGTCGCGTTCAGGCCTTAGATCTCCAGCATCGCGAGAACTAGTCGAAGCTCTGCAGGGCGCTGGAGCTACAGTGCAAGCACCGGCCTGTGACATCAGCGACGAGGCTGAGCTTCGTCGTGTCCTTTCCGATTGCGGCAAAGTAATGCCTGCGATTCGAGGATGCGTGCATGCTTCAATGGTCTTGCGGGTTAGTGTAATTACTAATATCTTAACTAGAGCAGGGCTAATTCCTCACAGGACGTAGTCTTCGGCCAAATGACCCACGCCGAATGGGTAGCCTCGACCGCGCCCAAAGTGTCCGGTTCTTGGAACCTCCACGAAGTATTGCCCGAAACGTTGGACTTCTTCATCCTGCTTTCTTCCGTCTCTGGGATAATCGGCCACCGCGGCCAATCTAACTACGCCGCTGGAAACTCCTTCCAAGACGCCCTCGCCCATTATCGTATCGCCAAGGGCCAAAAAGCAATCAGTATTAACCTTGGCGCGATGGTTGACGACGGCTATCTCGCTGAGGTGGGAAATAAACATATCAGGGAAAGATTGTTAAGCGCAGGCGCCATGCAGCCTATTACCCGGCAGGACCTTTTCTCCCTTCTTGAACGCTACTGCAATCCGTCGCTGGACATTCTCGCGCTCAGCGCATGCCAAGTCGCTTGTGGGATTAATACGCCGCGCGATCTCCATGCTAAGGGCCTAGACGAGCCTACTTGGCTTCAGCGGTCTATGTTCAGTACTCTGTATTGGGCCCCCTCGACAACGATGACCTCTACTAATGGCGGCATACACGGCCAGGAGAACGTGCGCGACTATCGACAGGCGTTTATCGAGGCGGCGAGCTCTTCTGAGGCTGGCCAAGTCGTGGCTGAAGCCCTAGTAGCCAAGATAGCACGGAGTATCTGCGGGCCACAACGGGGGATTCCGAAGTTGATGCTAGCCAACCGATTGTGGCGTATGGGGTTGACTCTCTACTTGCAGTTGATTTGAGAGGGTGGCTTCGCAAGATCTTTCAGGCCGATGTCCCTACATTCGAGATTTTGGGAGGCACCAGCTTTGTAGCGATGGGGGCGACGGTTGTGAATAGGAGCGGGTTGAGAAAGGAAGGGAATTTAAATCCAGTGAAGATGACACATTGATGGTTCTTTCGGTTCTAATCATGGATGCTATTTTCATATAGGAGAAATAATGTCAATTTACAGTTCCCTAGTCTGTCATATTGTTGAGCACTTAATGTGATCCGCTTTCCCGGTGTAGAACTCTACCTATACTAGGGCTGATCAGGTCTCTCCCACTTCTCTACCATTTTCATTCTATTTCTTACTATTACGACACCAACACCAGCCACTTAACTAAATAAGGACAACTACGCTAGACAGAACACCGAGCAAACAAAAAAATACCCGCTAATTCGCACTTCGAGTCAGAGCCAAGTTGTACACCCCTTCAAATACCAGTATCTATCTCATAAGTTATTAATAGCTTTTGTTAATTATAGTACTAGCTACTCTAATCGAAGCGTCAAGATTAAGTAAGTCATGAATATATGCCATAACAGCAGCAGATACATGACGTACGTTTAGCTCTAGGCTAAGCTTGCTTTCTTTACTATCGAATTTCATCAGTTGGTTAATATTATCTCGATTCCGGCTGGTGGCAGATTAAGGCATCTTTACGTTCTTTTGCTCACTGTGCTTCGGGTTTCTCGTCTTCTAGTCTAGCTCTTCTGTCGGAATAAGATCAGGTTCGATCACTTCTCGCTAAAAGTCCATCGGTCGGAGTCCTAACCGTAGATTCGCAGCAGAGAACTTGTGGGGGGTTTATACTTAACTATAATAAATAAAGTACGTTAATTACCGTCCGCATAATATTTACAAAATTAATCTAACCTCGAAGGCTTTGTGGTTGACAGTTAACTAGTATTAAATTCTTTATCTTTATCTAGAGTATTAGGATAATTATTAAATTATAATTTATTACTTAACCAGAATTCCTCGCGAGCCTCTAATATTTTATATAATTTAGCGACAATATCGTACACGTGATCTTTAATGGCGAGTCATTCGTAGGTCTTAAGATCCTATTCGCTGCTAAACAGTCGGCGTGTAAATTATTAGTCGTAGTCTTCCAACGTAACCAGTAACATATATAACTGTTATGCATTCCCTTCGGTCGGTTATACGTAGTAGTAGATAGATTTATAAATTTCCTGCTGTTTATCCTTATAATTAGTCCACGGAAGCAGCCGTATGGGACGTCGTTTCCCGATAGAAGCGGGGATTTTACCTGTCGTGGTGGAACGAGACGGTGTTTGGGCTCGGAGTGGCCTCTAAAAGAGATCGTGACAATGTTAGATAAACACAGGGAAAGTCGTCGGTCGATTGCGTTCCCTCTGTTGTCTCTCTCGTTCTTCTGCCTGCTTCTCCCGTTCCTCTGCCTGCCGTCTTAGCTCGGCTTCCTTAAGGAAAAGCGCTTTGTAGTCTGGAGAGCTACTTCTACTCATCGCTACCGCGAATAAGGGATGGAAAAGATGGAAAACTCCAGGGTAGTGTTGGTAATCAGACTGTCCCTTCTTCTTATTGTTAGCTGAGCGGCCCTTCGGTGGAAGTATTAATCCGTCACCCGTGAACCGCCCTGGGCCGCCAATTCCAACCCTTGCCGGAATACGGGAATAATCTAGAACCTGTATTAAGACTGTGCGCATTGGTCAACGTGTCATCTCGTACTTATGCAGCCATCCACTCAGACGAAGGAATTACCATTGCGGCGTGTCCATCCCCATGCGCGCCGCACCGAGGCCGGCCATATGCTGTGTCGCAGGAGACGGCTGCAGGTCGATCGCATATCGGGCCTCAAGTGTCGGACCGATGCGATATTTGTTTGTTTTAATTTGAGGCTTGGAACAGGGCAAACATATCCGTATGTATGTATGTATGTATAATCGAGCTGAAAGGGATGAAAAGCAAAAAAAAAGAAAAGAAAAGAAAAAGGGAGAGAGAGCCCGGTCATTCATTATTTATTCACGTTCTAGAAAACCAGTGCTGCTATATACAAATGCACCTATGCAGGACAGGAAATTGGAGTACGGCTGCCTGCCAACCGCTTGGTACCGTTGAATAGTGCGTGTCGGGCCGAGTCAAGAAAAGAAGAAGGATGGCTTAGATTCAAAATATGCAGTGCTTTTGGTGTAGAAAAGTGGTCTTGTGTTTGTTTCAGAGGTCGGACGTGTCGGATGCTGAACAGATTTCCTCCTCGAATGTGTCGATGCCTCGGATGGGAGGCACCATCATTAGCAGGCCGAATAGAATTTCGTTGAATTGAAACTGAAGATCCGGTCGCAGCTGCTTGTGCATTTTCAACAACTCGCCCGTAGACCAGCCTCGCTCGGGATCCTTCAAGTCCACATCATAGTTCTCCTCCAACAGTAGCCAGATAAAAGTTTCGCAGGCCGGGTGTCGATCGAGCTTGTGCTCTTTGGCGATGGTGCATAGATGATTGAGGAAGCGGCCGGTCTTGCTTTGTGAGTCCTGAAAGTCCCACAACGTCGACGTAATATATATCAAAGCCGCAGTCCGAGTCAGTTCCTGGGTCGGCGCATTCCGAACGACGTACATGCGTGAACTTTCGGGAATCTGAGAAGGACGAGGTCCACTGGAGAGTAAAGGGAACAGAGGGCTATCCATTTGAAAAGCGGATTGGCGCTGAGGAACGGAGGAGAGATATGCGCTCGTGTTGTGCTCCAGCATGAGTTCTTCCGCGCCGCGAAGAAACGTTGTAAGCCATTGCAGATTCTCCCCACCGCTAGAGGGATTCTGGGGCGGTATCATGAGATATCGTACGTAGTGCAAAAAGACCTCGACGGCATTGCTGGCTCCAGCTCGGGACCGGAGGATTTGAACAGCCTGATCCGCATATCCTCTGGCTTTCTCTTTAGTGCCGAAGCGCTCCTCCTGCAGCGCCATTCCAGTCATGGCCATTGCAAGACTGTCTGCGTTGATGGGCAGAGACCCTCTCGCAGCCTTTTCGATATCCCGAGTCGCCTGCCCTACGTGCGTGTCGGCCTCATTGCTGCTCGGTAGATCGTATAGTTGAAGTTTCCAGCGGGCGCAATATGTCAAGATCACAGCCCGAAAGGCTAACGAATGGCTCATTGCCGTGCGGAAGACCTGGTTTTTGATATACTTATTTTGACCCGACCAGTACGTCAGCCTGTTAGTCCAATAGTCGGCCAATTCCAGTTCGGCCTTAGAGCAGAACATAGGATAGCTGTCGAAGGGATCTTTCCTGGAGGCATCAAGTAGACTGACGGGTGAGACAGGGCGTGGGTCATCGGTGGGGAAGGAAGCGGACTTGAGCATTGGGAACCCGGCGGGGACCTGCGAACCAATATGAGCGACAGCCGAGAAGTAAACGCAAGAACACGGGTTGATGTCGTTTTTTCCCATGACATTGTCGGTTGCACAAACAAGGATCAATAAGACGACGGGAAGGGTGTTTTTCACGTACTAAGGATTTGTCGTCCGGGACCGATTCAGTCCGCTCTGGACTTTCCCGAGGTCCAATGGGCGCGTTGAAATCAAAGTCCTCGTCCTCCAGGTCTAATGTTTTCTGCTGCCAGGGGAAATAGCGAAGAGATCGCCCGATGATCTTGTCCTGGTCTCTTCGCGGATGGGAATGCTTGCGCTGTCTGCGTTTTTCCTGAACATGGTGGCGCATAACATGTGCTCGCTTTTCTCTGGACGATGAGTTGGAGTCGACGAAGTAGAAAAGTTGGTTTTTGGCGGAGCTGTTTTCTGATAAAGAGGGGTGTTTCCTTCTTCTGAATTTGACGGGACTTTGACGGGCATCATCCGGCGAGCCTATCCCACGGAGTGACTAGTCAGATCAGGTGAAACAGAACGGGAAGGACAGTGCTCCGTAATAATAGGAGCCAATGCACCGACCGACCTTGTTCGGAGTTTCGTGAAGATGCATCAGAAGCCGGCTCAGATTGTGTCAAATCAGCCGACGGGCGACTGCTCGCGGACATTGCTGGATGGAAGGACTCTTGGGATGCAATTCGACTGACTAATCGGAGGAGGGGACGCAATAACTTAGGCTCAGGACAGCATGTCGGAGTCGAGATCAGCAAGAGAGCGCCAATAGATACGACAGTTGCTTTGAGCGTGTCATTGCAGGCCCCGTGGCTTGGAGACAACGGCGTTTTTTTGGATCCGTTTAGGCAGTGAGATCGTACAGAGTAGTCAGATTGAGACATGGTCGGGGAGAGCATGCTTATCTACCAGACTGCCACATCTCTCTCCGTACAGTACAGTACGGGGTGGCATAAAGTGTCATGTTGGGTACAGGCAAGCTAGCAGTAGCAGGTACAGTAGTAGCCGTAGTTAGTCACATATTTACGGAGTAGCCAGTACTCCGTAGTACTAGTCCTCCTATCTAGCACGACCCCGGGTGTGCCGTTTCTGACAATTCAGGACGACTGCAGCGCGCGAAGTGAGCATGCAGTGGGGGCACTTCTTGGGGGGGGGTGACAGATGGCGAGCTAAGAAGGTACCTCAGGCCCCGTTGAATTGACCCCGAAAGTCTATCCCCAGCTGAAGGTCGGTCTCATTGGCCGCCGGGAAGCTTTGGTCTCCGGCTCGAATTGCTGATCGGATCCCATTGGCCGCGGAAAGGCATCCTCTGGGCTGGGAAAGGATCCGCTTGGTTGTTGGCCGGAGGGCTCGAGGACCTTTGCCCCGATGCGGCTAGTGTTCATGCACCGGCAGGGTATATCCTGGCAGATGGCGGAGGCTCCGTGCGCGACGCTGCTGACATAAGCGACTGCCGAGCACGCACCAAAAGAAGCAACCAAAAACCACTTAACGCGTCGGCACCGGAAATACTCCTTCCCCGACGCGGTCGCGTTCTCGACGCGTCCCACCGAAAAAGAACGCAGCCAGCAATTATCGCGAAACTCCTTCCCTGGCAACCCGGCATCCCACCCGACCGAACGGCACGACGGACGAACCTTTCACCACCCCCGCCTCGTCAATTGCGACCAGCAACCTCATCCCGTCCATTTTCTTGTCGCATACCGTTCAGCTCGACACCCCTTAGCGGCCTTCCCGTTGGCCGCACACCGTCCACAATGTCGTCCCTGTTTGACGCCGTCCTTCAGTCGGAGCTGGGCTCGACGACTGGGCCTCGTGATTATCGCCTTCATTCGGACCAGCTCCCAAGCTCGCGGCCGCAGCCACCGTCAGAGAGCAATGGGCCGATGAGTGATGCGCATGGTTTCCCCGATGATCAGGTTCCGGAGAATGGCACGTCCACGACCAGTCGGCTCCGAAATCCCTACCTGCCAGGACCGCCCCCGCTAGTCGACGTCGCGGGCGAGAAAGTGCGCCAGGCATTCGAAGAGCTACTCGAGACCTACGTCGATGATCCGCTGTCGTCTGCACCTCCTCCGACCTCGTCGCAAGCCTTCAGCGACAAGTACTACATCGCTCAGATCCAGGGAATGCAGAAATTCGGGCTTTCAACTCTCTACGTCGATTTCGCGCACCTGACTACATTGGATAATCAGATTCTGGCAGATGCCATCACGAACCAATACTATCGGTTCCATCCTTTCTTGACGCAGGCATTGCACAACCTGATCGCAAAATATGTGCCGGAGTACTTCGCTATTCACCGCCAGATCGATCCTGCTAACCAGGAGGCGACCTCGTCGATGTTGACGGCCGGCGCAAGCACAAGTGAAAACCCAGAGGACCCCGCTGATGCAGAGCGGCATCACCGACAGAAGACACGCCATCAGCAGAGCGACAAGCTCTTCTCCCTGGCTTTCTACAACCTCCCCTTAGTTTCTCGACTCCGGCAACTACGGACCTCCCAGATCGGAAAGCTGCTCTCAGTGTCGGGTACTGTCACGAGAACGTCTGAAATCCGCCCGGAATTGTCTTTGGGAACATTTATGTGTGAACAGTGCAAGACGGTTGTTCCCGATGTGGAGCAAACCTTCAAGTACACCGAGCCCTCGAAATGCCCGAACAACCTCTGCGGCAACCGATCTGGGTGGAGGCTTGACATCGGTAAAAGCACCTTTGTTGATTGGCAAAAGGTTAAATTGCAAGAGTCGTCCCATGAAATCCCTACTGGCAGCATGCCCCGCACTATGGATATAATCCTCCGCGGTGAGATGGTTGACCGTGCTAGGGCTGGTGAGCGGTGCATTTTCACCGGCACTTTGATCGTCATCCCTGACGTGAGCCAGTTGGGACTTCCCGGTGTTCGCCCAGAGGCTGTCCGCGACGACAGTGTTCGTTCTGGGGAGATTGGAGGTGGAGGCGTCACAGGCCTGAAGGCACTTGGCGCTAAGGACCTGACTTACCGACTTGCCTTCTTGTCTTGCATGGTTATTCCTGATCTGTCCACTCCTGGGCAGCGGTCACACTCGGCTAACGGCCAGGCGCAAAACATTCTCAACTCCCTGAACCCAACGGACGAAGATGTGACTGAGGACAAGGCCCAAGAAGCTCTCTTGCAGAGCCTTACGCCTTGGGAGGTAGAGGACATGAAGAAGCTTGTCCATTCCGACTACATCTACTCCCGCCTTGTGGATTCCATTGCACCTATGATCTATGGCCATCGGCAAATCAAGAAGGGGTTGCTACTCCAGCTTATCGGTGGTGTCAGCAAGACTACGGAGCAAGAAAGCATGCAGCTTCGTGGCGATATTAACATCTGTATCGTTGGCGATCCGTCGACTAGCAAAAGTCAATTCCTGAAGTAAGTTGTCTGTAACGAGTCCTATTTTGGGATCTTTTGCTCACAGTACTAGATACATCTGCTCCCTGCATCCTCGTGCAGTCTACACCAGTGGTAAAGCCTCATCCGCAGCTGGTTTGACGGCCTCTGTTGTTAAGGATGCCGAGACCGGAGAGTTCACCATCGAAGCAGGTGCTCTCATGCTTGCTGTATGTCATGCCCTACCTTCTACAACACACTTCCCTAAAATACTAATAAAGAGTCTAGAACGGAGGCGGTATTTGTGCTATCGATGAGTTCGACAAGATGGATATCAGTGATCAGGTCGCTATTCACGAAGCCATGGAACAGCAAACAATCTCTATCGCCAAGGCCGGCATCCACACCACCCTCAATGCCCGGGCATCGATCCTTGCTGCGGCAAACCCAATCGGCGGCCGGTATAACCCCAAGGTACCACTGCGAGCAAACCTCAACTTCAGTGCTCCCATCATGAGTCGATTTGATCTCTTCTTCGTGATCCGGGACGAGCCGAACGAGACGGTGGATCGTAACCTTGCGGACCACATTGTCAACGTACACATGAACCGCGATGAAGCCGTGGAGCCCGAATTGAGCACCGAACAACTGCAACGGTATATTCGCTTCGCGCGCACCTTCAAGCCGGTGTTCACCGACGAGGCCAAAGCGCTGCTTGTTGAGAAGTACAAGGAGCTCCGGGCGAACGATGCCCAGGGCGGCATGGGCCGGTCCTCCTACCGTATCACCGTCCGTCAGCTTGAATCTCTGATCCGTCTCTCCGAAGCGGTCGCCAAGGCGAACTGCGTGGAAGAGATCGTGCCTAGCTTCGTGCGGGAGGCCTACGACCTTCTACGACAGAGTATCGTCACCGTCGAGAAAGATGACGTTGAAGTGGACGACGAGGAGAACGCCGAACACCAGGAAGAAGATGAGGAAATGGGCGAGACGGGCGAACATGGCGAAGGCGACAGTCCTATGCGCGATGTGCCCGAGGAAGAGCAGCCGAAGCAGCCCCGCGAAAAGACCAAGATCTCGTTTGATAAGTACATGAAGATTCTGAATCTCATCGTGCAACGTCTCAGTCAGGATGAAGCCGCATCCGGCGAGGGTGTCGAACAGGAGGACCTGATCGTCTGGTACCTCGACAAGTCGAGTCGGAGCTGAACAGTGAGGAGGATCTTCAACGAGAGCGCGCCTTGACTGCCAAGGTCTTGAAACGCATGATTAAGGTTTGTTCCACTACTTGTCACCCTCGAAGCTTGAATAGTTCATTAACCACTCTCATCTCTTATAGGACAATATCCTAATGCCCATCCGAGGAGAGGGCTTGGTTGACACAGCCAATGATGGCACGCAAGGCGACCAGCTGCAGCGGACGGTTTATGTCTTGCATCCCAATTGTGCGGCTGATGAGTTAGTATTTAATACTTAAGTTAAGATAAAAAGAGTAATGATGAATATGCATACGTTAGAGCAATAGGACTTGAACTTTTCCACCGTGATTGTAGTTTAGGTGCCTGTGGTGTCTGCTTAAGTGTTTTACCATTTATACTGAGCGCTCCCGACAATTATAGATTTTCTAATGATTCTGTAAAACACAGTAGTCTGCAAAAGACCGTCTCCAATTTTCCGTTACATTAAATTTAGGAGGTGCTACAGGCCGACGATGAGCATGTGAGCGCCACTGAATTCGAGATGTGCTTCATTACGGCAAATTGACAGCCTTGCTTTGCTGGGACTCGTGCAGAGACCGATGTCGCACGGAGCATTATCTCAGTCCAGCCAAATAGGGCGAAGCCTCACCTTTGTCTCCCAATCGATGGTTTCAATACGCTGGCACTATGAGTTTGTTCCTCTGTACTCAGCGTATATTGAGAAGATCTTAATTAGCCGATAGTTAAGGATCACCCTTAATAACCGACAGTCGAATTCTGTATACGCTGAGCCTGGGTACAGAAGACCGTTGGCCCCGCAGACTAAGAATAGAACCGACCACGTTCCTGGCCCAAAGGTGTACCATACTCCGTTACCACGCGATCCAAAGAATGCATGGCAATCGAAGCGAACGCCGAACGATATCCAGCAAACTTAACTGGCTCCGTCGGTTGGACCCTTGGTCCGATTTCTTGGGAATAGTTTGAGCCCACTAAGTCCGGTGGAGCCTGAACCCGACCCGCCGAGATGATGACGACGATTGGGAGAACAAGTGAGACCATCGCTGCGGACTTCGTTCGGAACTATGCCCATTATTATTATTGCCCGGTCGATGGATGGATGGTCTGGAGAGGGCGACTCCAGAGTTCCAGACCTGCCGAGTGACCGACCCGTTTTCAGCCGCGGATTACCTGCATGGCATGACGGGAAGCCGACCGCACGTTCGCTATCTAGTAGTATCTACTTTGTAGTGTGTACTCCGTACCCGTAGACCTTGGAAGGCAGGATGCAGGGTAAAGTGTATGGCAGATATTCTGACACCTGGCGTAACATCGCACATTAAACCATAAATATTAATAAAATGAAGGGATGATCGTCCCGCCGGTTGACGTTGCCTTTTCGGCCAGTCGTGACGATCGCAACCGATCAGGGGCAAACATCAGGTGCACAGCGAATGAGGGAGGGGGAAATGGGTATTCGGCCGGTGCTGGAGAACAGCCATTGATGCAGGTCCTGCCAAATGCGACGGAGAGGATGGATTCAGGGGTGCGAGATGAAGTGGTTGATGAGACAGAGTAGAAGAGAATAGAGAAGAGGAAGAAGAAGAAGAAGAAGAAATGGAGGGGCGTAAATTACCGGCAGGAGCTGAGGTAACCTGACCGTACGCAAACGGGCCCCTCCGCGTCCCGCACCAGAAATTCCCCTTAAATCTGCCGCCGTCCCGCTGTTTGTCTTTTGCTTCATCTTCCCCAAGTCTGTCTCTGTCTCCTCCCCTCTTCACCGTCTTCATTCAATCGCTTCCTGTCATCATGTCTGCTGGTTCAGTTCTCGTTGCTGGGTAAGTATTCTCCCTTGATGACTCGTTATCCGCCTCCATCGACATACTTCCCAGAAACTAACCCCGCAATCGTCTAGTGGCACGGGCTACATTGGCTCTTTCACCACCCTCGCCCTGCTCGAGGCCGGTTACAAGGTCGTTGTCGCCGACAACCTGTACAACTCCTCCGCCGAGGCTCTAAAGCGCATTGAGTTGATCTCCGGCAAGAAGGCCGAGTTCGCCCAGCTGGATGTCACCGACGAGGCCGCTTTCGACAAGGTCTTCGAGGCCCACCCCGACATCGACAGCGTCATTCACTTCGCTGCTCTGAAGGTAGATAGACACCCTATTGCTTTATAGATCCGGTCCTTTCAATGCATCGCAATCGGCTGACATGTTTGCGAATTTCCCTAGGCCGTCGGTGAGTCCGGCGAGAAGCCTCTGGACTACTACCACGTCAACGTCTACGGCACCATCTGCCTCCTGCGCTCGATGGTCCGTCACAATGTCAACAACATTGTCTTCTCCAGCTCCGCCACCGTCTACGGTGATGCCACTCGCTTCCCCGACATGATCCCCATCCCCGAGCACTGCCCGCTGGGCCCACCAACCCCTACGGAAACACCAAGTTCGCCGTCGAGAACGCCATCACCGACGTGATCAACGCCCAGCGCAACAACGCGCTCAAGGCCGGCAACGAGGCCGAGGCCAAGAAGTGGAACGGTGCCCTGCTCCGTTACTTCAACCCCGCTGGTGCTCACCCCTCCGGTATCATGGGTGAGGACCCTCAGGGTGTGCCTTACAACCTGCTTCCTCTGCTCGCTCAGGTCGCCACCGGCAAGCGTGAGAAGCTTATGGTCTTCGGAGATGGTGAGTTTCTAGACCCGTTCCTATTTCATGCAAGAATAATGTAATTGACTGAACCCCCTAATTCACAGACTACGCCTCCCACGACGGCACCGCCATCCGTGACTACATCCACATTCTGGATCTTGCCGACGGTCACTTGAAGGCCCTCAACTACCTGCGTTCCAACAACCCCGGTGTCCGTGCCTGGAACCTGGGTACCGGTAAGGGCAGCACCGTCTACGAGATGATCCGTGCCTTCTCGACCGCCGTGGGCCGTGACCTCCCCTACGAGGTGGCTCCCCGCCGCGCCGGAGATGTGCTGAACTTGACGGCCAACCCGACTCGCGCCAACACCGAGCTCGGCTGGAAGGCCGAGCGCACTCTCGAGCAGGCTTGCGAGGATCTCTGGCTCTGGACGCGGAACAACCCCAGGGTTACCGTCAAGAGCCCCCGGCTGAGCTGCTGGCCCAGCTCAAGAAATAGATTCGGAGCCAGTCATCTTAGGAATAATCGCATGGACATAGACACGAGAGTTTAGTAGATTGAAAGAAACGAATTTCCTTTTTTCTTTGGTTTTTTTTTTTTTTTTTTTTTTTTTTTTTTTGGATAGTCAAAGTTCCCAATGGACGCCTTAGCCTTATTATGATTTCCTGGTGTAACCTCTATTTATGAATTCTATTTTTTAACAAAATGGGAAAGAATTATATCCACTAATCCAGTTGTTCATTTACTTTCCTTCCCCTTGCGACTCCGCCTCGACCCCGGAGTCGGCTCCTTCTCACCCTTTCCTGCGGCATTCTTTGCGCTCTCCCGTTGCTCCGCTTCCTTCTGCGCCAATGCACGTTTCACCGCGGCCTCCTTCTCCTTCGCCTCGATCTGCTTCTCGCTGAACTCCCACAGCTGCTTCCCAACCTCCTCGTCGCGCACCTCGTTCCGCGAGAAATCCACTTCCCGGCATTCCTTGATCATCCAGCCGCCAGTGCCCCGACTGTATCGTGCCTCCATGGCCGCGTACAAGATACTCTGGGCGCCTTGCTGCGGCGACTTCAGAACCAGCCACCAGAACGGCCAGGTGACCAGGTATGCTAAAAGTCCGAGCAACGAGCCCCCGGTTAGCCAGCGCCGCATGCCCGGAGTGCGGCTGAATCCCGGGTCAACGATCAGAACGCGCGTGCAGGGGGGCTGGCCGTCGGGACGTTTGAAGGCGTTGAGATGTTGTTGGAAGGAATGAGCGAAGATCATGAGGGAGAGTTTGCTGGCAGCGAAGAGGCTGGGTTTTTTGGATATCTTGGCAGTAGCGGTGGCTGAGCCCGCAGGAGTCTTTTTGGGTGGTTTGTTGGATTTGTTCGATTTGCTAGATGACTTCGAGGTGGGGTCATTGGTTCCCGTCATCGAGGATAATGCCGCCGTGTCCGTCTGCTTCAGATCGATCGTCGCTCCGATATAGCTCGAGCAGGTCGTGAAGATGACCCGGACATCGCGATGGGCTGGCTGCGCGCGCAGCGCGGGACTCAAGATACTCAGGAGATGGTAATTGGCGAGGTAATTGACCTGCCATTCTTCGTCGAGGCCGTCGGGTGTGTCCCTCCGCGAGCTAGACGAGGGGTTTGCCGTGTTCGCGCAGAGGATGACCATATCGAGACGACGGGCGGGGACGTTGTCGATCCATTTGGTAGCGAAGGTCCGGATGGAGTGGAGGGACGAGAGGTCGACTTGTTCGGCGTAGATGAGCTGATTGCCGGTGGAGCGGCGCAGGTCTTCGATGTACTCGACTAGGAAGATGTCCGACGGGGCGTGTTGCGTGAGGAGGACGACTTGGGCGCCGCGCGTGGCGAGCTCGTGGACGACGCTGGCTCCTATGCCGGATGTTCCGCCCTGAGTAGATTCGCGGGTTAGTTGGCATTGGAGATGGGTAGAGGGAGAGAAAGAAAAGAGGAAGGGTATATGTACCGTCACCATCACGACTTTAGAATGCATCAGTCGTTCGGAGCTGTTTCGCGCCCCGCCGAAGTAGTATTTCAGCACGGCGATGACGAGAACCCATGGTATCAGCTTGAGGATGCTATAGGCGTAGGGGATGGATGAGAGGCCCTCCGTGATCCCCTTCGTGATAATGGGGATGGGCATTGTGAAGGGCCAGGGAACAGACGGAAAGAAGAGAGAAGATGAGGTCGGACCGAAGAGAGAGAGGAGGGGAGGAAGAGGAGGGAAGAGGAGGGAAGAGGAGAGAGAGAGACAGAAAGATGAAGCGTGAATCGCAAAGGTCGAATTTCGGGTTTAGCGGCCGATCTCCCGCCTCCGATTTATGCAACGCCTTCAGTTCTTCTTCATTCATTCCGCCTTCAACCACCACCCCGCTGACAAGCAAGCAGCCATGCCTCCCGACGACGACGACGGGGAGGATTACTTCCTCCCTCTCGAAGACCAGCGTGTCTTCGGCGCGGGAATCAGTCGCAAACGAGTCCAATTTGTGCGCTCCTCCGACCACGAACTGAACACCACCCGCACATCGTCTGCGCCTGCACCCTCCACGCAAGCCGGGCCATCCATCGCAAACAAATACCTCTCCATCGTACTCTCCAAGAACCAGAATAAGACCTCAGCGTCCAGCACCCCAAACACTCCTCCTCCCATCTCCGAGACGAGCACCGCGCAATCCGCCCCTCCCTCCCCATTACCTTCATCATCCCCCCTTGCTACAGCACGATGCGAAGTCTGCCACCTCCCCCTGTCCGACGAAACAGATCCATCATTATCCGACGCCACGGAGCACCGACCACACGAAGCATCTCTCGCGCACCAAGTGTGTCTAACGCACTCGCACCCTCCCTCGCATCTAGACCGGACTCGGCACGGACTGCGCTATCTCTCAGCGTACGGATGGGACCCGGACAGTCGAATGGGACTTGGAGCGCCGGGACGAGAAGGGATCCGGGAGCCACTGAAGGGAAAACTGAAGGTTGATACGGTTGGGCTAGGCGCGGAGGGCGATTCGGAAGAAGAGAGGGACAGGAAACGGAAGGCGAGAGGACGAGTCGCGGGGGGGAAGAAGGTTGAGAAGTTGAATGCGAAGCAGGTGCGGAAGGGGCATGCGGATGCGAAGAAGAGAGGGGATCGGTTGCGGGAGATGTTTTATCAGAATGACGATGTACAGAGGTATCTTAGTGGAGGGGGATAAGTAGGGGCGGGGGGATGGTTTGTTTGGCATTTAATAATAGCGTGTGATACCCTGGGTCTGATTTTCTATCTATCGATTTATTATGGTGTTTTGGTCGGTTTGCAATAATGGATACATATCTGAACTGAGCTACATACATACATTGGATTATGGGAGAATATGCCACAAAGAACGTCAGACGATGCAAAAGAAGCGCCCGGTGATTGGGTCAAGATAGTGCCGTAGCGCCTGAAGGTGCGCAAGGCGTGAGAATGATAGAGAGAGAAGGAGAGAGGTGGTATCACAGCAGCGTTATAATGAAACAGAAGGGTTGTCCGCAGACTGCAAAATGCCCGTGGTTGCCGACTAATTAGGGCATTGCAAACTCGAACCGAAGTGAGAGGCGTTCAACGGTAGATTACCTGAAGAAATGATGTCGCTTCTTCTCCTTCTTTTCTTTGGGTGGTTTTGAGCCAGGCGCAGGAGCTGCAGCGGTGGCCGTGCCGTTGGCGGGTTTGGGAGCGTTAGGTCCCAACGACATCGTACCCATGGCCTGCGAAGGAGGAACGGGAGGGTTGAGGTTCGGCATTGGGGGAGGCTTCTTAGGCGCAGGCTGCGGTGGCGGTGGCTCTCTCTCAAACAGATGGGCTGGAGCCGTGGGCTTGGGACGCTCGGCTGGAATATCCAGTCGTCTCCTGTCGGTGCTGAGGTCGCCGAGCTGTCGCAAAAACAAGCTAGGGCTTAGTAAATGGGAGGTTGCCAAGAAAACATCTCTGCCAAAGGACTGTGAGATTTCATAACAGGCGCGGGCCTCTCCGTATGTCGCACCACCCGCCATGAAGACAATGATGCGCTGCTTGGGTTGCTCTGGTGCCGAGCGACTTCGGGCCCAGGTCGGTTTGGCGCTTCGCAGAGAAGCCTGCGCGAGGGTGTCTTGATGCTGTCCCATTCCATCGGTGTCCGTCTGCGGGCGAGTAAATGGGAAAACGCTTGTGTCCAGTGTTCCGCGAACGAGATCCTCCAGCATTAATTTCACGTTTAACTCGTACCGGGACAAACTTGTCTCGTCAGCCTCGGCAGGATTTGGGGGCTTTCTGGCGAAGAGTGGTTGAACAGGTGGCTTATCATCCTTTAAAGGCTTTTCCGATCTTGCTCCCAGGAGATCAAGGTTATAGATGACTTCGCCGTCCTGCGGTGGAAGTTGGCCATGGGCCATCAGCTTCCTGATGTCTGCCCCAAGAATACCGCCTCTATAGATGATGTAAAGCAACAGTAACCTCAACCTGTCCGATTGCCCGACTGTGTCGTCATCCAGCAATTGAACCAACTGTGAAGCCAGCCCCTTGGCCTTCTTGAAGTTCTCATCCAGGCCCGTGGACAAGCATTGCTCCACTGAGCTCACTTCGAGTAACTTGTGCTCCTGGAAGATTTTCATGCATTCTTGCGCCATGTTCAAATGCAACGTGTATGCGTCTCGGCCCTGTTGGAACTCAGTAAGGCCAGCCAGCATATCTTTAATCGTGTTGACATTGGCTTTGTTTCTGCGGCACGTTAGCAGCAATCTTCTTTCAAATGGAATTATTTGTGCGCCAGGAGAGTCTGGAAATGCAAGAAAGGGGGAAATAGAAGCATGAGCACTTACTCCTCCGCAAACTGAGGGTTGGCAGCTCGGAACTTGGCGAAGTCTTCACCTAGCTTCTCAAGAACATCTTTCATGTGAAGGTGTCGGTAATCGACCCAGACGTGATCTTGATCGCTTATTTCCATTTCCTTCAACTGTTCGTTGTGACTCCCCTCGTTCACAATGGTTTTGTAGGTCACTTTATCGCCATCCTTGATCGGTAGCAAATCGTGCACCATGGACTGGTAGGTAAACTCGTGGACCAAGGGCGCGACCAAGTCCATGGACCGATCGACCACAAGGAGTACACCACGAGGTCTCTGGGAAGGAGGTGGGAAGTCTCGCTGGAAATGGGCATATTGATCTAGTTCGTTCTGAATGAAGCGGGCCAAGTGCGAGCACAAGACACTGGCTTCATGGGTAGGCGTCCTCGGGCGATAGTATCGGATCGTCGGGTACTCTCCCAGGCTGACACAGATTGACACGGCCTTGAATCGCAATCAGTAATTGTTTTTTTTCTCCGTAGCTGTGTCGGTTAGACCGCACCTTCTGGGCCAATGATTCCAAGTGCCCTTTGATCAGATGATTGCATCCAGGATGGAACAGCACGGGGAAGCTCCAAGGGTCTCGAAACGTCACGATGCGCGACTCCCTCGGGAAGTAGTCGGCATTCATGACGCGGAAACTGGCGATCTGATCCTGCGCCATCTGCGACCGTTCAAGCCGCACGCGCTGCTGCGGTTCCAACACTATTGACGACATTAGGGCCAGTTGCGACCGGAGAAGCCAAGAGGTGACCAACCCGCTGTCCAGACCAACCATGCTTTCCTGTATCTCTTTCGTTCGAAGTCGGCCATCAGACAATCCACGATATGCGTTTGGGGCGACAGGATGAAGAGCGCGTCCATCCCAGGGTTGGGCGACCGTCTATGTTCGATCTGCTCAACATCTTGCGGAGTCGACCATTCAGCCGATGCAATTCTTCCGTTGTCAAGGCAGAGGGGACATACTGGTGACATTGAGATTGAGGATGTCGTCCTCGCTCACGGCATTATAAATCAGTTTTCGACTGGTCTCATCGACCACCAATACTTTCCACTAGACGACCCCTCTCCGTCAGTTTCGTCATCGAGTCCAGGTAAGCCAAAGGCCGATCGCACCTCATCACCCGCGGTATAACGGATCGTATTAAGGATAA
This sequence comes from Aspergillus persii, assembly GCA_002215965.1. Taxonomy (NCBI): domain Eukaryota; kingdom Fungi; phylum Ascomycota; class Eurotiomycetes; order Eurotiales; family Aspergillaceae; genus Aspergillus; species Aspergillus persii. The sequence continues at coordinate 2,736,911 of NGZO01000006.1, read as the reverse complement.
CTAGAACATCGCAATCGGCGGTTAGCATACCCACGAAGAGGCCCTGCAGACAAGGCCGATTGCGCCGACTCACTATCGCGTTGGATATTCAGGATGGAGGTGCTCATCTTGGCTGACCGGCAGCCCTCAGCGGTGCATCGATGGGTTGGGAAGACACCTGGTAGTCGGCAAAGCGGCAAGACGAGAGCGAGACGGCTGGATGAAATGGCAGAGACGGCAGTACGGTGCAGGCGACCGGGCGTAAATTGCGATCAGGGGCGGGGGAGGCCTTGCTCGTCTCCCAGGTTGTCTTTTTGAAACGTTTCCATAGCCCGACCCTCTCCAAGTCCCCACCATGCATCATGCGCAGCGGCAGAACGCGGGCGGTGTGGCGCGTTGATGACTACGCATCGGAATCGCCCATTTTGTTTTTTACCTCAACTTCGATTGAGCTTTTCTTCTTGTCCCTCGCTAGTTGCTCTGGCTCTTGTTTTTGCGTGAGCCGTCGGTCGCGTCCTCGCATTCTGATGAACACTGACCGCAGGCCTTTTCCCCTTTTCACCCTGTTTCGTGATCAGCGGCGATTTTGATCGTTCCGAGCGGGTGCGAGTTTCTCGCCTTCGACTCGTCCCAAAGCCATGCAGCAGTTATGGATGGCTCGAGGCAGACAATGTCTCCTCTGTACCTACCGGACATTGCTGCGTCCCGCGACAAGAACGTTCACGACCACTCCAACGCTGCCGCGCAACCATCGTGCAATAGAGAAGGTTTACGATGCAAAGTATAATGATGTGAGTTTGCAATGTTGTCTGTCGGCTGTTCGCGAGGACTGTAGCTAATCGATATGTTCTCCAACTAGTATCCTGCAAAGTCTCGATTAAAGTCCATAAAGAAAGTGAAAAAGGACCAACGGCGGATGGTCACCACTCCTGATTTCATTGAGATGGTTGAAATCATCCTGGAGCACTTTCGAGCCAAGCTGCGTATCAAATCCGGTTCCGCTTTAGAAGACTGGGAGAAACTCGAACGATTCGTGTTAAATGCGTGCAAGGTCGAAAACACGGGCAAGGCCCTTCCGGCTAACCCTGGGGCTTTGCGACAACTGAAGCTCACACTACAGAACGCCTACATCAGACGCGGCACCACTGGAATACAAGACGAGATCGGATATCTAGTTTACTCGCGGAATCTCACCGCCAAATACTCTCTTCCGAACCTGAAACACCAGAAGAAAGTGGCCGATCTCAGCTATCCGGCGGAATGGTATCCGCAGGCACGCGCCATGCAGCGGACGATACATCTACACGTTGGACCGACAAATTCGGGGAAAACGTACAATGCGCTAAAGCGACTTCAGAAAAAGAAGGGATTCTATGCCGGTCCGCTAAGGTTGCTCGCACAGGAAGTGTACCATCGCTTCCAAGAAAGTGGAATCTCATGTAGTCTCGTCACTGGCGACGATGTCAAAATCCCTACGGACCACATCCCCCCAATCATGAGCAACACAGTGGAGATGGTCGACGTAGCGGAGCATTTTGAAGTTGGCGTCATTGATGAGATCCAAATGTTGGCGGATCCCACGCGTGGATGGGCTTGGACTCGTGCTGTCCTGGGTGCGCGTGCTACCGAATTGCACCTCTGCGGAGAAACGAGAGTGGTGCCCTTGATTCGCGAAATTGCCGCGCTCACGGGGGACAAGCTTGAGATCCACCGCTATGAACGACTGAACTCTCTCAAGGTTGCGGATAAAAGTCTCAGGGGTGACCTCAAGAGCCTGCAGAAGGGGGACTGCGTCGTGGCGTTTTCGCGGTTCGGCATCCACGCCTTGAAAGCGGACATTGAAAAGGTCACTGGCAAACGAGCAGCCATTGTGTACGGTAGTTTGCCTGCCGAAATCCGTACGCAGCAAGCCGGTCTTTTCAACGACCCAAACAACGACTACGACTTCTTGGTTGCTAGTGATGCCATCGGCATGGGTCTGAACTTGTAAGTTGATTCCGCACTCTTTATGACGAACCAGCCTCTTACCATGCCCCGCAGGAGCTGCAAGCGCGTTATTTTCGAAACTCTGGTGAAAAGGATGCCAACTGGTCTTCAGAGGCTTACTGTGCCGGAAATCAAACAGATTGGCGGGCGAGCGGGTCGCTTTCGAGTCGCAGGGCAACAGGAAGGTGACGCGCAAAATGTCGGCATAGTGACTTGCTTGGAAGAGGTAGACCTGCCTTACATCCAGAAAGCCATGTCGACCGAGCCACCTCCCCTGGCTGCTGCCGGCATCTTCCCTCCAGATGCCGTGTTCCACAAGCTCGGTGCCTACTTCCCATCAAATGTGCCTCTAGAATACATTATCAAGCGCACCTTGGCACTTACGCAAGTTAGCCCGTTGTTTTTCATTTGCGACCCAGGAGTCAACTTGAGAATGCCGAGATCATCAGTAAGGTGGAAGGGTTGCGAATGGAAGATCAATTGACCTTCATGGCGGCCCCGTTGCACAACCAGGATGACAAGGCCCGTGACGTCTCACGAGCGCTCGCCGAGTGCGTCGCGCAGAACTCCGCCGGTCATTTGTTGGATATTCCGGGGCTCAACCTAGAGATCCTAGATGAGCCACCGTCCGGAAGCAAAGAGTACCTGCACATCCTGGAAGGGCTTCACAAAGCCGTCATCTCATACTTATGGCTCAGTTTCCGATTCGGCGGTATCTTCACAGATCGCACTCTTGCGACCCATGTGAAGCAATTGGTGGAGGAGAGAATGATTAGGGCGTTGACAGAATTCTCGTCCAACAAGAAGCTCAGGAAAGATGCCTCGCTCCGACGGCAGATCGCTCTGCAGAAACAAATCGAGGAACACAGACGAATTCTTGCCGATGTGGATTACGAGGGTCTGGATGGAGGGCAACCGCTCTCGGTTGACCTCTCTGCGGAGGATAGTTCTGTGGCGGGAACGTCTCCTAGGGCTGCGACCAACTAAGAATGGGATGATCGGAAGGTATCCCTATCGGTTTCATGTTGTGCTACCTTACCATCAACCTTCTCATGAACAACTTCACGAGTCGATTTGTCCGCCCTGTTTCGGGGTCCCGGTGAAGTGCAGATACTGCACGCCGGCTGAAGAACGTCATAAGCGTTCTTATGGATATCTTATGGATATATTTGTGAAATATTTGTATATTAGCCACTGAGCAAAAGCATAAGAAGCTCGCTGCTCGATTGTATTATATCAAAATAGACGGTCATGATCTTGTGGAATATGATGCTGGGTTTGAAATATATTATGTTAGTCAGTCCCGAATAAAGGAAGCCAGGTTGATCCTTCACCTATTAGATCAGATGCAACGTTGTAGATAACAGAAGTTAACTGGAGGAGCATAAAATAAAAAACCAATTGCCCATGGATAAACAAGAGCAGACTAGTTGTATAATGTCCCTTGTACCTGTAGAAGTAGGCAGTCCATAGATCCTAGGCTTATCTTATCGGTGGCAAGGAAACCCCCGAGCCGCCACAACGATTTTCCGCGCCAGTGAGCTTTCTCGGCTTCAGGATTGCAGTCGTCGCAAACCCCAACTCCCAGGCCAGCGAGGGGCTTCGCACTCTCTCTCATATGAAGGTGTTCTTCTTTCTGATTCCATTCATTCTGTGAAACTACTCTTTTTTTACTTCCCTGTTTCCTGTATTCATCCGCCCACAATGGATGATCTCCAGTCGCTCGAGCTCTTTTCGCTCGTGTCGCGAATCACCGGCGAGATCCAGAACCACCTGGGCATTAACGACAAGACGCTGGCCGAATTCGTGATCGACCAACATCTGAAATGTGGCTCGTTCGCTGGGTTCAAGAAGACGATGGAGGAAATGGGAGCCGAGTTTCCAGAGAGTTTGCTGGAGAGTATCGATCGCTTGGTGCTCACGATGCACCCCAAATACAGGACCCACAAGGCGGACACGAAGGCGGCCGACGGCGACGACGATATGGATATGCTGAACGCTCTGGAAAAGAAGGCCCGTGTCTTCAAGGGTCTGGCTGTTCCGGATAAGGTACAGCAATGGGACGAGGAGGACTACGCGCCGCGAACGGATGCGGATGAGGGCGATGCGAAGGCCGATGCGATGGATGATACGTTTGCGATGCTGGAAGGGTTGGCGGGGAAAGCTCGCGAAGAGAAAGGTGGCTCGACAAGAGATGATCGGGGGAGCAGGAAGCGAAGCAGAAGTCCCGACTACGATGATTACGATCGCGGACGACGTCGCAACAATAAATATCGCTCTCGATCAAGATCCCAAAGCCCACGATACCGCAAACGAGACGACGAGGTGGATGAGTTTGGCCGCTCGACTAGGAAGCACAGCAGCAGGGATGAGGACTATCGCAACGGTCGCAGCGAACGGCGGAGGAGACGTGATCGGGCCGAAGACGACGACTTCCGAAAACCACCTCCGGTCGAGTTGGATGAGCAGCCTATACTGTACAAGGTTTACGACGGGCGCGTCACCGGTGTGAAGGATTTTGGGGCCTTTGTGAATCTGCAGGGTGTTCAAGGCAAGGTGGACGGTCTAGTCCATATTTCTGCTATGCAGGAAGGGGCTCGCGTCAACCATCCTTCGGACCTGGTCTCGCGAGGGCAGCCGGTTAAAGTCAAGGTTGTCAGTATACAAGGATCGCGCATCGGGCTGTCGATGAAAGAGGTTGATCAGGTGACGGGACTCGACCTTATCCCTCAACGACGACTTGCATCTGGCGCCAACATGGAACGCCTTGATGGGGTTTCCGGTAAGGATCGATACGGGAACCTGAGTTCGGATGTACCGATTATTGAAGAATCAAACGGACGGCCTATGAAGAATAGGAAGCGCATGACTTCGCCAGAGCGATGGGAGATCAAGCAGCTGATTGCATCCGGGGCTGTCTCGGCGGCCGATTATCCTGATATCGATGAAGAGTACCATGCCACGTTGACAGGGGAGGGTACGTTTGAGGAGGAAGAAGACGTTGACATTGAAGTGAAAGATGAAGAACCGCCTTTCTTGGCCGGACAGACCAAGATGTCTCTGGAATTGTCACCTATCAGAGTTGTCAAAGCTCCTGATGGATCTCTTAACCGTGCAGCCATGGCAGGAACTGGGCTGGCTAAAGACCGACGGAGAGTTGCGCCAGCAAGAAGCACAGGATAAGGCTGCGGAGCGAGCAGCGGAGGTTGATCTTAACGCCCAGTGGCAAGATCCTATGGTCGCCCCCGAAGAAAGGAAATTCGCCGCGGATCTTCGCACTACACAACAAACCAAGCCTGACGAGACGGTGCCTGAATGGAAACGGGTTACCATGGGCAAAAACCAGTCATTGGGCAAGCGGACCACCATGTCAATCAAGCAGCAAAGAGAGAGTCTTCCCGTGTATAAATTCCGCAATCAGCTTCTTGATGCCGTTCGTGATAATCAATTAATGATTGTGGTTGGAGATACTGGGTCCGGTAAAACAACGCAGTTGACGCAGTACTTGGCCGAGGCTGGATACGGGAACAACGGCATCATCGGATGCACTCAGCCCCGACGTGTGGCCGCCATGTCTGTCGCGAAACGTGTGGCCGAAGAAGTCGGCTGTAGGCTGGGCGCAGAAGTCGGCTATACAATCCGTTTCGAAGATTGTACCAGCCCGGACACGAAGATCAAGTACATGACTGACGGAATGCTTCAAAGAGAAGTCCTGCTTGATCCAGATTTGAAAAAGTATTCTGTGATTATGCTTGACGAGGCTCACGAGCGAACAATCGCTACGGATGTACTTTTCGGGTTACTCAAGAAGACGATCAAGCGACGGCCTGACCTTAGGCTGATTGTTACGTCTGCTACTCTGGATGCGGAGAAATTCTCTGAGTATTTCAACGGATGCCCCATCTTCTCGATTCCTGGTCGAACCTACCCTGTCGAAATTATGTACTCCAAGGAGCCCGAATCCGATTATTTGGATGCAGCACTTATCACCGTTATGCAGATTCATCTAACTGAGCCGTCGGGTGACATTCTCGTCTTCTTGACTGGCCAAGAAGAAATCGATACAGCGTGTGAGATCCTCTACGAGCGTATGAAAGCGCTAGGGTCTACCGTCCCGGAACTGGTTATTCTCCCTGTCTATTCTGCCCTCCCTAGTGAGATGCAGAGCAGAATCTTTGAACCCGCCCCGGATGGTGGTAGAAAGGTCATCATTGCAACGAACATTGCGGAGACATCTATTACGATTGACAATATCTACTATGTCATTGACCCTGGTTTTGTCAAGCAGAACGCATACGACCCGAAGCTCGGTATGGACTCGTTGGTTGTCACTCCTGTATCCCAGGCTCAAGCCAAACAAAGAGCTGGCCGTGCCGGAAGAACTGGGCCAGGAAAATGTTTCCGCTTGTATACCGAAGCGGCTTACCAGTCGGAAATGTTGCCAACCACCATTCCAGAGATCCAGCGCCAAAATCTGTCGCATACGATTCTTATGCTTAAAGCCATGGGCATTAATGACCTGCTGCATTTCGATTTCATGGATCCGCCCCCGACAAATACAATGCTTACTGCATTGGAAGAGCTTTATGCTTTGTCAGCACTCGATGACGAAGGTCTTCTCACTCGCCTGGGAAGAAAGATGGCTGATTTCCCTATGGAACCCGCTCTTGCCAAGGTGCTGATAGCGTCAGTTGATATGGGATGCTCGGAGGAAATGCTGAGCATTGTGGCCATGCTTTCTATCCAATCGGTGTTCTATCGCCCTAAGGAGAAGCAACACCAGGCCGACCAGAAGAAGTCCAAGTTCCATGATCCCCATGGCGATCATCTAACGCTTCTCAATGTATATAACGGGTGGAAGAATTCCAAGTTCAATAATGCCTGGTGCTTCGAGAATTTCATCCAGGCGCGACAGATTCGCCGAGCGCAGGATGTTCGGCAGCAACTCATGGGCATCATGGACAGATACCACCACCGGATCGTCTCATGTGGCAGGAACACGACCAAAGTGCGTCAAGCCCTGTGCACCGGATTCTTCAGAAATGCGGCGCGCAAGGATCCCCAGGAAGGATACAAGACGCTTGTCGAGGGCACGCCCGTCTACATGCATCCCAGCTCGGCGTTGTTCGGCAAACCGTCCGAGCATGTCATCTACCACACTCTTGTTCTCACTACCAAAGAATATATGCACTGCACGACGTCAATCGAGCCCAAGTGGCTGGTTGAGGCAGCCCCGACGTTCTTCAAGGTGGCCCCTACGGACCGTCTTTCGAAGCGAAAGAAGGCCGAGCGGATTCAGCCCTTGCACAATCGCTTCGCCGGGGAAGACGATTGGCGTTTGTCTGCGCAGAGACGCCAAGGAAGAGGAGGTGGTGGTGGGACCTGGGGCTGATTTTTTACCTTGGTGTTTTTCACGCGGATTTTATCTTGCATTTGCTGTCTGGGTATATACTGTAGTTCTAAAAGAATACCCCATTTGAAACGTTTTCTTAGAGGATTTGTTTTTTTTTTGTCTCCGCGTCATAAAGTGTATGTTAAAGGGCTATAGATATGCTAGATGAAGATGAACCTAGCTTTTGTTGCAATAGTCCGAGGACCATAGGTACTATACAGGAGGTATACCGCAGTATAAAGTCACGTGAGTTAATTGCCTCTTTCGGCGAGGCCCGCCCGGACCAATCAGGGACGGCAAAAATCTGCCGGGAAGATCGTTAGTAACCATCAATTCATGCATCCTCCATCTCCATCTTTTTCTCCTCAAGGATTCTCATATCAGATACACAACATGTCGCACACGGACAATCAGTTTCCCCGGACCAAACGGAGGAAGTTGGACTCGGGGAGGAGTCAACTGCCCAGACCGACATCACTTCGCATACGCAGCTGCGTACCATTCTGACTTTTCAGCAAAACATCCAAGAGACCAAACAAGGTAGGCAGAAGACCATGCACCCTGTGTTTGGATCCCGTGATTTACCAAATACTCTAGGTTTAAGGAAGTTCAAGGAATTCCTCCAGTCCATCCAACAGGCAGAGAATGAGGGCGAGAAAGCCAAAAAATTCCGCGTGCTCAAAGCCTATTGCGATTCACAAATCGCCTACAATGGCGAGGATCCCTCTTGCTTCCCTGATTTGATGCAGGCCTGGGGCTTCGCGGACACTAACAATAATGACTCCCTGTTGACGACAATCCCGTCCGTGGTGGCGCTTTTTATCAAGACGATCTCCAGTAATTTGGACTTCCGGGACTTCGGACTGGCATTGTGTAAATTTTTGATGCATAAGGATCAGCTACGACTCTTCAACCGTGGTTTGACCGCCACAAAGTCGAAGGAGCATTTGATCTCTCCGTGCCTGCGTCTTCTCACCGAAGTGGTCAGCTTCGACGGGGTGCCGCTGCCCGTCAAGTCTATGCGGCACGCTATATCACTTTCAAGCGTATTGAGGTGTTTTTGACCCCCAACAAAGCTCAACTCGAGGATGCTTCCGATGATGCGCAAAAGTCGACTTTGCGTCGCAACGCCCAAAGATACGTTCTCGCGAACCTGCGTGTCCAACATGCAACTGCTAAGAGCGATATCCTTGAGCAAAGCAAACTCATGAGAGCGTTCTTCGAGTATATAAGAAAGGACCCGCGAGATATTGTCATCGATGTTATCAAGGCTGTTGATAGAGATGTCATCCAGGACGAATCGCTTCCTCGGAACTCCAAGAAGCTGTTCTTCAGCCGTTGGAATCTGGAGCGATTGGTGACTTTGTATGGTTATGACCGAGAGTCGGAGAATCCTAACCCGACAGGATTCTCTGTTGCCAACGAGATTCACAAGATCCTGATGAAAGTTTGTACGAAAACGGAGCTCGGGGTGTTGTTACCTGAAACAGGCTGGTATCCTAACGGTAGCGACCCTGAATCACTGCCGGCGGACAGCGATGCGTCCATTGAATTGGGGCTTGATTCTGCAGTCTACGTCGACAAGTACAGAGAGTCTGTACCGGTTCGCAACGGAGTGCTCTCTTACATCATTCAGGCACTTCGCCCTGACACGGACAGTCTCCAGATTGAGCTGCTAGTGGCAATATTCAAGGCAGCGCCCGAGTTGGTGGCCGACTTTTTCAGCAAGAAAATCATGTTCATCTCGGATCCGAAGCCTGTTCCTTCATGGCTGGCCGAATCTGCACTTTTATTCTCGACTGTTAGTCTGCCGGTTCCGAAGAACTGCGGATGGAAAGACAAGCTGCCTCCGATGCCGCCGCCACCCTCGGTGGTATCGAAAACATTCTACCGCGTCCGCTGAACCAGAAAGTCCTGACTCGATGTCTGAATTTGAATACCGAGATCGTTACCCTTTTCGCAGTTCGCCTGATTACGGTCTCCTTTAAGAAACTGCAGAAGGTCCTGCACATCTTCAACGCCGACCACGGAATCAGTCAGCCGCTGTGGAAACAGGCTGCTGGAAAATTAGTCGCTGAATTCTCCCGTCGTTGTCCGGTCGTGAAAGATGTTATTCAGCTTTACAAGAAAACCGCCAAGGACGATTTGCAGCAGCAAGAAGCCGTTGCCGAGCTGCTTTCTTGTTTCTATGAAGTTGCTCCGGATGCAGCGTTTGAGGAGGTCCTCGATGTTTCCCTCATAATGGTCGAAATCTTGAAACGGCTGGAGGAGCCTAACGTCTCGTCGGATGATTCTGAATTGTTGCTCAGTCAACTGCAGAGCATTTTGAAGATTGCGCAGCAGTCGTCATCGATCCGTTGGTGGCAGCAACCCGGTAAGTCGCCCGTTCCCTCTTCTTGCATCTACCTATTGTATGACAAGAGCTAATGGAATCTAGCCTCTATGCAATTCTCGGCGTACACCTCCGTGATGAAGGTCCTCGTGGAAGCATCGTCCCAGGATTCTCTCGGTGATATCTATCGCTTATTGAGATCGGTGCTCGTGGAGAACTCAATTCTGCAGAATACGTCGTCATTTACTGCACTTTTGTCGAGTTTCGAGACATCGGATTCTGCACGCTTACAACACCAATTGGCCTTTTTCGACAATTGCGTCTGCCGGATAGCGAAAAAGCAAGTTCATTATCAAGACCTATTGGGGTCTTTCAAAACGAATCAGTCCAAATCTATCAGCTCTATCGCTGCAGCTATCAGCGAGCAGTGGCCGTTTGTCATCAAGTCTGGAGATGCAAATGCCCAAAGTGCCGTCTGCGCATGGGCTGCCCAGGTGCTCGGGCGGTTGAAGCAGGCCGGAGAAGATTCGAAAGCGCTCAAGGGTGTTCGCGACTCCCTGATGGACGCGGTAGACGACAAGAAGCTCAAGTCAACTCTGAAGAAAGCCCTGAAAGATTCTGAAGAGACTTCGCCCAACCAGGAGCGAAAAAGCCTGAGCTTGGACCAAGAGGCATCCCGGGACGCTGGAAACGAGCAACCGCAGGTGGACTTGCTCGAGATGTTCGGCGCACTTCCCGTAGAGAGTGATACTCGGAACGAGTTGCACAAATGGGACAAGGAAGAGCTAGATGCGTCAATTGAGCAAGGCCGAGTGGCGGACTTGATGGTCTGTCTCTGCTCGGAGCATGAGGAAGTGCGCAGACAAGCATTTGCCAGCATCTCCCGATTCATGTCTAGACTCAGGGTAAGTTTACGACATCTATGTACATCCACTTCGAAAAAAAAAAAAAAAAAAAACCAAGGGAAAGACTAATTATACTAGGAATCCAAATACTCCGAATGGAGATCGGTCTTCATCCTTACCGGAGAGCTGTTTGAGACGGTCAAATTGATTGGCCTTGAATCGCCGGTGCCATGGATCGTGGGAGAGTGTGCAGCTGGCTGTCTTGCCGTTCTCACGAATCCCACACACAAATTGTACGGAAAGGTCAACAAGTTCCTACAGAAAGCCCCTACCTGGGAACCCGAGAAGATTCCCTCTTACTGGATCGACAAGATTTTGCTTCATGAACCTGAGTTGGACGACGGCCATTTTGAAGAGACTAACTGGCTGCTTGATTTATTGGTTAAAGGCCTCCGAACTGGAGCGGTACGTCTTCCATACTTTATCTACCATTTTTACCATCTGCTCTTTCCACGAATCATGCCCCCTCACCTGTTTCCTTACTGACTCATCTACCCCATCTACCAGGATTTGGAGATCTATCGCCGCGCCAATGTATTTGAGCGCGCCTTTGCCTTCTACGAATCTCCCAGCACGAGTGTATCTGTCAAGCGGAAGATCCTGCACCTGCTGTATCGCTCCACCCAGGTGCAGGGCAGCACAACCCTCATCACCCGGGCGGGAATCATCAGCTGGATTCAAAGCCAGATCCCGGTCGTCGGCGCCAAAGAGGCCTCCAGCTTCTCGGCCATCACCAACTCCTTGCATGAGTCCTCGGATAAGGATCGAGTTGCCAAGTGGAGTGGAGGGGCTGTTGGGGAGGCTGTTAGGAGTATCGCGGCGAGATATTAGGCAGGGCATGTCCATAATGCGCAATAGTTACCATATAGATGAGATGCGATGTGAATCAAACAGTGCAACACGCAACAACAGTGCAAACTGCAACGCAAGAGACGGGCGGTGACGGACGGCAGGAAACCGCAGCGACCCCCGCTTGCCAGTCTTCGTAGTCTTGCTGGCTGTACAATCCCATTTCCCCTTTCCGACTCCCAGTTCACCCCAGCTCCCATTCCCTCTCTCTCACGCACCTCCCCTGGTAACCAGACTCCTGCTTGTCAACTTCCCTTGCAGCAACGCCTGATTTCCCAGCATCCCCAAGTGGCGGTCGGGGCGTTGTTCGGTACGTAATTTCTGCCGGCTTCACCTCCCGCTTCTTCTCAATCCTCCATCCACCCTCTCGTGCCTCTCCTGTCCTCTTTTACCCGTGCTCTTCCCTAAACCTGTCTCCTTGACCTCTCGATTATCTACCCATAATCTACTTTATCTATAATCCCATCTGCGCTGTCGCCAAACCCACCACGAGCCAATGAGCACGACGTAACAACCGCCTGCCGATATCCCCGTTCGCACACACAGAGTCTGCCTCCATGGCGCGACGTTACGAGATCGATGAGCTGCTGTGGCTGCGCTCGTCGCCTCTGGTCGCTAAGCCTACTACTTTACCTCCGGTAGAAGAATGGATGGGGTGAGTGTGTTCTCATTGATCCTTTCGCTGTGACCGCAAGACTGATTTGGCCTGTGCTTCGCTAGCCCACTCCCCGACCCGACAACGCAACGAAAAAACCCCAGAGACCCTAATAACCAAAACGAAACAACCCCCCGACGATCGAGTATTTTCGAAGCTCGCCATGTATCCCGCGGCTCCAATTCAGGTAATTTCTGGTCAACCCGGCTGCTGAGTGCCGGAACCGCTAGGGAGATCATCGCTGGCTAACTGAGGTTCCCGTCAACTTCTAGAGGATATTGTTCTTGGACCGCCAAAGACTGCTTTTGCATCCGCTTCGCGCATCGCGACCAAAGGTTCCATCGACGCAACTGAACGGCCGCCCAGGCCACTCGACTCGGATGATCCCAAGAACGATCGGTTCAACTTCCGCGAAAAGTTCTTCAAGGAAAGAGATAACGGCGATCGAGATTTCGATCGGCGCGATGGCAAATCAACATTTACTGGCCGACGTTTAGATAAGGAAGACTGGAACAGCGGGCGCCCACGCCGCACCTTTGGACCGGACGAACTGGAAAGAAAGCCCAGACGGAACGGCGATTTCGACCGCTGGGAGGGTGCTCGGGACTTAACCCGGGATCGCGATCAACGAGACCCCAATTTGGACCGAGGAGCCAAGGATAACAAGGACGGCCGATTCTTCCCTCGCCGGGACGGCCAGCCAGCGCGCGCACGGCACGAAGGAAGCTGGTTCCGCGACGAAAACCCCCAGGATGCACACGATGCCGAGGAGGAAAAAACACCGGTGCGCAATCGCGAATGGCGTAGAGACCGACATGGTGCAGACCGTGATTGGACTCGCGGCGCCAAACTTGAACAGGAGCCCGAGTGGTTGGACTCCAACGACCGGGATGAACCTCGTAGGGTGCGTACCCAAGAAGATTTTGAACGGTGGAAAGAAAAGATGAAGGCGGGATCTTCGCAGCCTCCCATGGAAGAGAAGAAAGAGTCGCCCATCGAGCCTTCGCTTGGCCACTCCGACAAAGCCGAGATCAAGCCCACCGATGGTGAAATCTTCAGCAGCAACGGCGCTCCTTTCCAGAGCGACGCCACGATGGAACGCTTCTTTGGACTCCTAGGGGATGGCAAACCGTCCCCGGTCATTAACACGTCCTTGCCATTGGAATCGACTCCCAAAAAAGAGACCGCACCGGGCAAGTCGGCCAAGTCCTCTCGCTTTGCTGGACTTTTTAGCCCTCCTCCGGGAAGCCCTGCCAGGGAGCCTGACCCTCCTCAAATTGGAAGCAAATCTCCGGTGACCCAGCCGCCTCCATCATCAACAACGCCGTCGGGCGATGCAGACCAGGAGGGCTTCCAGCGCATCCTACAAATGCTGGGCACCAGCAAATCACGCAACGCTACACCCCATAACGATAACGTGCCAGCCAATCGTCCTCCGTCTCTGGTGCAAATGGAACAGGCTCAGAGTGCGGTGTCGTCTCCGACTCGCGAACAGCTTAAGAGGCCTGAACAGCTTGGAATGCCGGAGGCTGCGATTCGAAACGCCGGTGGTCCTCCTCTGAAGGAGAGCGTATATGTTCAGGACCCCCAGGCTCGGGATAGGGAACATCTGCTCCGTCTCATGCAACAAGTCAAGGTTTCTCCCATCACAAGCCCAGGACAGGGCGGCCAAGGTCAGCCTCAGAGCGCCGGCCCTGGCCCTGGCCCTGGCTTGATGAACATGCCAGATGTCTTGCCTCCCCCTCCCCCCGGTCTTTCATCCGCGCAGAAAGTGCCACCTTTCCTTGACGACCCAGCGATAGCCAACTTGCAGCGGCCGGATCCCGAGCAGTTTCGACGGAGACCTGCAAACGGGCCGCCTATGGGCTACTTTGACGATCTGCCGTTCCCTCAAGGAGCCCAGGTCCCCATTACCCCTAGTGGTTCTAGGGCGCCGCAAGGTCAAGGTCTTCCTGCCATGGGCATGCAGCGACCCCAGGCTTCGAGCATATGCCTCCCCCCGGATGGAATGGCCACCACCAGATGCCACCGCAGCAGGGAGGTGGACCGGCGACCCCTATGGGCCCGCCACCAGGAATCCCGACGCCTAACCGGGGAATCAACCCTAATTTCTTGGGAAATATGATGCCGATGCACGGAAATGTGCCTCCTCTCGGTGATCGACAGCCCTTCCCTCGTGGCGCCGGCGGTGCTGCATCGGCGGGATTCCCCCCTCCACCGGGCATGATGCCACCCCCTGGCTATATGAACGGCCCTCCCCGGCTGGATTCCCTCCGATGCCGCATAACGCTGAGGCCCTTATGGGAGTTGGCCACGCCGGACAAGGCCCTTTCGAAGGCAACCCTGGTCCCCAGGGCCCCCCGCCTTCCTCTAGACACTTGCTGGATATGTTTGGTCCTGCTGGCGGTGATGCCCGTGGTGGTATGATCGGTCCTGGACAGTTCAGGTAAGAGCTGGGTCCGCCGCTGTAGAGTGAAGATGAATTGCTGGCCCAGCTTGTTCGGGCTAGAAGGAATCTATTGCGGAGCTGACTGCTGTTGGCTGCATGCCGGCGGGAGAACGTTCTGTCAGGAGAGTTAGTTAGCTCTGGGTTGTACTTGTGCCACAGAGTTGAAGATTGACACAATGGAGCGATGTTGCTGCAGCGAAATAACTTCCAAGTCGAGTATTTGATATCACCACGGCCGTCAACGTTTACAAGCTTGTATATCTAGGTAGATGGCTGGATAGCTTCGATTGAATCTTCTACTTGACAAGGAACATTTTGCAAATCTTGCGTAGTAAAATAATAATCAAGCGGCATAAGACCCAGTGGCAGCCGTGGTTTCTGTGCTTTTTCGATGCTGCGGGCCCATGTGTTGACTTGCACTTCTTTTGGCCTGGCTGGCGTTTTCTTCTCCTTCCCACCTCCCCCCATCTTCTCTTCCACTCTCGCCCGCCTCGTTTCATCTCTCTAGGCTGCTCTCTTCGTGGCTTTCATCCCAGTGGCGATTTCCGCCTTTTCTTTTCGAGACTAGCCTGCCAGATTTCTGTGCCGCTACCATCACTCTTCCCTAAACGTGCCGCGTCCACTGGTGAATCCATGCCGCTCTCAGTCTACTTTAATGCCTAGCTAGACTTTCACTATCCCTGGCATATATACGCCTTGTCTCGATGGTAAAAAAGCCTTCCCCACTCTCTATCTTCGCGCATTTCCTCTCTCGAATATAACAATCTCTACAGCTTCACCTCACATAATAACTATGCCTGTTGTATCTGCAACCACTCCCTATATAGCCATTGGTCCCAGGCCTGAATGATCTTGTTTCTTTCAAGAAGAAGATTCATGGCTGACTCTATGGCTTCTCCCTCTAGCCTATCATTATGGATCCAATCGATTTTGAACTTTGTCTTGATGTTGATCAGCATGTGAGTGACTCCTTACTAGCATCCTTGTCCAATTCTAATAGGGGTACGGATTATAGGGCACGCCCCCCACCAGCCAGGTGACGTCGACATTACTGGGACCCATGCGAACATCCACGAAGTGACATACCGGCCCCGTCGAACCCGGACATTTAGTGAAATCGAAGACGAGAGCACCGATCGTTTGGACCATGACAAAAGACCTAGACTATTGGAGCCCGAGGAAGACACAGAACGGACCCACGGCGAACAGGATGGTATGCCTGATTACTATTCATGTCAGAGCCAGGAAGTCGATCCCTTCTTTCCATATTATGGAAGCAATGCTCAAATATTGATGAGCCCTCTTCAGGCTATGAGAGCCCCAGAGCCTTCCAACAGTAGCCCTATGACCGGATATTCCACTCATATTCAGCTTGAATACCACCACTCATTTCACTCTGAAGAGGGAAGGACCCTGGCGACCCAATTTAGCATTTATGAAGACCCAGACGGCATGGAAATTGATACATCCCATATTGAAGTCAGTCATACCTGGACCCCTCGATCCACTTGCGTGGATGATGACAAGGAAAATGTCGACGGAGAGGATGGCGCTCCGGACGAATCTGACACACCCCAGAATCCTCGGGTGCTTCTTCCGTTTTCAAGCTCAAATTCCACCATGGAAGCTGAAGCTGGCAGGAGCATCTATGATACCGAATACGGCCTTGACGATGTCCCAGTCTATGCCCACACTCAAGACTCTATTCATGACATGTATCGTGACCTGCCTTCCCGAGGTCCCTGGCTCCAAGGAGAACAGGGCGCGGTACTTCCACGGGCCCTATCTTCCCCATCACCACCGCGACAATCCCGTCTTTCCGACTTCGACGCAGACGACGAGGCCGACTCGGACGTTATTCTGTCAAATAGCCGCCATGGCAGTTCTGTGACCGCTCATGACAACGATGGCATGGGGTACACTTACGGGCCCTTCTCCACGCTGGCCCACCCTGCTGAAATACCTATTTATCACCCTCTGAGGGAAATCCCGTCCATGAGCCCCGTTTCCCCTGAGGTCATGCCACGGGGACCTCGCCGGCCTAGAAGGATTAGGGCTTTTGAGTTCCCGCTGTAAAATTTCTGATCTGATTCATTTGCAAGGCCATTGTCTGTTTGTTATGCGAATTCAATGATTTGTTGATTATCGGCGGCATGGGATTGTATTTGCCTTTTTTTGTAGGGTCCAAACTGCAGCAGTTATGGGTATCAATACATAATTACTTCGTGTAAACATGCTATCAAATAAGAAAAACACCCTTCGTCTCTCGTTACTCCTTTCTGGTCTTCAGTCCCTCCCGTATCCCATCACTGAACCAAATCCTGCCGTCGTTTCCATCCCCGTAGTCTGAACGAAAGCTCCATCTCAAACCGTTCAACCGGAGTCGGCCCTTCACATATCTCCTTGAGCCATGTCCGAGCCAGATGGGAAGTCATGTTCAAACGAGGGCTCTCCGGCCTCCCTCATATTTGCAAGATCTGTCTGAAGTGCCAGCGAAGGAGGTGATCTTGTAATTCTCCTGTTAATAATTAGAACATCTGACATGTCTTTTCATCTTGGGCCAAGTCATTTACATCTGGATTCACCGAAATTGAGAATGGCTTGGGTCACTGGTCACTGAGCCATCGTGAAACAGCCCACCCAGCATCGCACCTGTCGAACCGTCGAAACAATGGGTATTTCGCCTATCATCCGTCCGAACTGACTGACTATCCGACATGGTGGCCGGTGATGCCAAAGTGAGCGTCCTGAACATGGTGCTGTGTGGTTATTGTAGCTTCGAAGCGACGCTCCTCTGGGAAGCGTTCTTCGCGAGGACTGGTCAGAGGAGGCGAAGTTTCCTCTGGCTTGAAGTGAATAAGATTGCCCTTTAGCGGAAGTCCATTGGCTCCTATGCGAATTTAATAATTAGTGAATTACTGTAGGCATGGGTTTGTATTTGGCTCTTTTTGTCGGGGGTCTACGAGAATGTTCAGCGTTGATGTCGTCATAATGGCTTTTTTATATGTAGCATGGATGCAAGGTCTTAACTGCAAGAAGAAACGGAATATGATACGTCCCAGCAGATCTTTTGAAAGAAATTACAACGTCTCAAATGCTTCAAATGCTTTCAAATATTGTCAGAAATGTCAAAGCCCAAACGCCATCCAATATCCCAATCGCAAGAGTAGGACAAATCAACGCTCCACCAGAGCTAGAATGAAGAGTTTCAAAATTTCAACATGAAAAAAAGGTCCAGATAAAAATCAAGAGAAAATACGAAAACGTCATCAATGCACTGCCTGCTTCCCCTTAACGTCCTTGCGCCCCGTGATCCTAATGGTACCTGACTCGGTTTCCACCACCGTAGCAAATATTCTCAGCAGGTCCACGACCGATGCACGCTCCCCCAGTGGTTCAATTCCAATGGTGGTAGAGATATCAGACGTTTTCCACTTCTGGAGGTCCAGCAGATAGTCGTCAATGGTGTCCTTCACAATAATTTTCACGAATTCGACATTATTCTTCTGGCCAATTCGGTATATCCGAGCGACCGCCTTGGAAGTATGTTAGACTGGACAGAAATGATGGAAAGTACATGATAGCATACCTGATCCTGGACAGCTTCGTTCCACCATAGGTCGACGAGGATACACTTGCTTGCCATGGGCATGTCGAGTCCCGTTCCTCCGGCTTTCAGACTGACGATTAACACTCGCATTTCCTCCTGCTCCTTGAATTTCTCAACGCTTTTGAATCGGTCTTTAGGAGGCATCTTCCCAGTCAACTGAGCGAGATTAGCTTTTACGGAGTTCGAAATATCACGACAAGAAGGTTCCGTTACCTCTGCATGGGACCATCCCTGCTTGCTGCACATGATACCGAGAATCCTGACGAAATCCATGAACTGTGTGAACACGACGACCTTGACGTTAGGGTTTTCCGCAATCCAATTTGCAATGAGCTCGCGAACTTTGGTAAGCTTCGCACTCGGCATTGCGCCCCACAGGCTGAAATCCAGTCCGGCTCTTCGTCTTCGTCGTCCAAGGCGGCATTGTCGTCCGGCCTTGGGCCAGGATAGCCAAAAGCTCCGCCGTAGCGTCTTGTGGACCTTGACTTTGCCTTCTTCTTTGCTGAAGTATTTTTCTTTTGCGCGGTGGAATCGGACGATGGCTTTTCAAGATCTATGTCTTCCACGGGGACACCGGGTGTGGTTTTCTCGATCACCACGTTGCATTCAACACACTGGCGTTGCGGACTGGACGACTCCGATTCTTTGTCACCGAGAAGATAGTAGCATTCCTCGCAGTAAAGGTGCATGCACGATGTGATTATCGGACTTACTGGCGCGAGTTTGCAGCAGGGACAATTGGTTCGTGCGAGTCTTTCGTCCCATTGCTCTTCCTGATGGAGCTTGGTCATCAATTGGTGGAATTCTTGCACAAGTTCCGGGTTGATTTCCTGTGGTTCATCGACAACGGACTCCTCAGGCTCGCTTGGTTTCTTTGATTGGGGCGGGAAGGGATTCTTTGCCAATGCTCGAATCCAGGTGGTGATTGTGATGGAAGGATCTTCTGGATCGCCACAATTTTGCGCAATGTTGGTGAGAGTTTTCATCAGGGTTCCGGACAGTAAATCCTTGAGCATTTTCTGTACGGTCAATACATG
This sequence comes from Aspergillus persii, assembly GCA_002215965.1. Taxonomy (NCBI): domain Eukaryota; kingdom Fungi; phylum Ascomycota; class Eurotiomycetes; order Eurotiales; family Aspergillaceae; genus Aspergillus; species Aspergillus persii. Next base: position 2,717,717 of record NGZO01000006.1, on the reverse strand, counting down.
ACTGCAAACCATGCGGAGCTTCTGCATCATTGCCAATATGCATTGATGCTGGGCCATTTTGGGATTTTCCAAAACAGCAGAAATGCCTAGTTATAAGGTTAGATATCCTATGTTTTCCGTTAATTATTCCTCGAATGTTCCTCAGTTACTTACCATTGATGTTATTGATAAATGCATCCACTATGGCGTCGTATATAGCCCGCTCTGCGGCACAGAATTCAGTCGAGATAGTGCGCTCCTTGATATCAGGCAGGTTGACCACGGGCAAAGAGAAGAGGCGACTCGCATGTGTTCTTCGAAACATGAACGAACGAAGCAGATTCAGAAGACGGTCTCGTCCAGTGTCATCCTAACATTTGTTGTTAGTGCGTATCAAATAACCTTTCCACCAATTCACCCACCATGCAATATTGCTCGATGAAACTGGTGAATGTCCCAGTGTTCGGGACGCCAAGGAAGTCGAAAAGTGGATAGAACTCGTGAATATAACTAGATATTTGTCCATTCTGAGCCCGAATGAAGTGCATGGGTTCTTTGAAAGGCTGTTTAGTACATACTTTTGGACGGGGGTTCCACTCAAAACCCATTTGAAATGGCCAGTGAGAGCACGAACGGCAATGGAAGTTTGCGAAGTGTGGTTTTTGATAAGATGCCCCTCTGGCACAATAACCATGTTAGCACCGCACAAGCCCGATATGATCCAAGGTAGTTTTACCTACCATCAAGAATAATCCTACGGAATCGAATCCGATGAAGAGGGCCGGCATTTTTCTCGTAGTTTTCAGTCCACCATTCTCTGATCTTATCTTCGTCGTTTCCATCGGGCTTGCCTTTATTGGGCGGATAGGATCGTCGGACCTCATCGTACGTCGTTATCCTGCGAGCATGAGATTAGTATTTGGGTGTTCTGCTGGAGAAAATGCTAGAAGCAATAAGGTCTTCTGACACAATATCATAATTCTGCAAGCTCCTAGGCGAGTCCAAAGTGTCGAGTCGAGAATTGGCGCGATATATAATCACTTCTCCTGCCGCATTCCTGTCGCAATGCTTGAGGATTTGATTTCTCCTGCTCTCGTTAGTACCTTGATGTCATATATTTTAAATTCAGCATGGCTCACCAGTGTTCGACTAAATGAGAGGGCACGACAATTAAGGTTGAGTTGACAGAGTCGGTTTCGTTGCTATGTTTGCCATCGATGACATTGGCTGTCGCCCGCATTAGAGTATCCAAAAATTGAAACGATAATTGAAAACACAACGTTACCCAAGGCCTGGATAGTTTTCCCAAACCCCATGGTATCGCAGAGCATACCCCCAAAAGGCTGCCGAGTGCAGTGCTCTCGCCCGCGCTAAACAAGTCAGTTGGAACCTTCAATAGCCCCAGAGTACCTACCATGAACGATGCTCCTAAAAGCTATTTCTCATTGTTAGTAAGAAATACAACCACCACACTCCTAGAATAAACCCACCTGGTAATGGTATAAGGTGGTTTGCATGCCGACAAGCTTCCAACCATTATTCTTCGGTTCCATCTTAACTTTCTGCGAGAACTTCCGCGAGGCCATAATGCACTCTCTTTTGTCTGACTTCGCCTCCTTTTGGTCCGCACTGGGCAAGCCGGCAACAAGTTCGGCAAGGGCCTTTTCCTTATCGTTCTTGGTGACTCGTGGAATTGCATCCATGGAGGAACTGATATTGGCGTCCTGAACGAAATTGGTGTTCAAAAGTGACTCGAGGCTTTCCCCTGTTTGTTTAGATGCCTTCTTTGGCTTTCGTTTGGGAGCAGGAGGATCCGACTTCCCCGTGGTGCGTTTCTGTCCCTTTCGTCCTCCTTTACCTTTCTTTACCTTACCGAGCACAGCATCCAGGCCAAATTGCATGCTCTTCTTTTTCTCTGCTGCGGAAAGCTCACCAGGATTGCGTTTTCTGCGCGCCGAAGGCTTCCTTTTCCCGGTCTTGCTCGCAGACTGAGTGGCATTCTGCTCAGCCAGTGGTTCATTGTGCTCGGATTTGTTGGCATCTGAATCATCTTCGTCCACGATCAGTGGATTTTCCTCGGCAGCCTTCTGGTTTTCCGCTCGCTTTTGACGTGCACCTTCTTTCAGCTTTGCCGCTTCGTATTGAACCATATCTGCTAGGGTAGGTTGCTGCAGCCCTTGGAACCATTTCTCGGCATCCTCGAAGCTACACAAACAATATCAGAGATATACTAGAATTTATGCTCGTTATACTCACTTCTCAGGTGCTTCCTCTACCTCGGGCCACTCTCCGCTAGGATCCTGGTCTTCATTGCCATCAGGCGAAGTATCCATGGATTTCTCGCCATGCTCGGAAATTGGTGGGGGAATTTCCGGGAGTTCCAGATCATCCTGGCGCATGAAGAGATCTTCAGACGGGGAATAAGCATCGAGATCGGCCAGCGCGCTTTGCATTTCCTCATCTCTCATGTCGGTGTCGTCGAAGCAATCCGGCAATGTCTGGAATGATGGACAAGTTATATCGGGTTCATGTTCAGCTCGCATTGAGGATATTTCCGGAAGGAGTGGCGAAGATGGCCAGACTTTGACTTCTGCCGGGTCATACATTTTGGCGGGCTCAGTAGAAGGGACAGCAGTACTGTCATTGTTCTGGGAGTTTGAATCCATGAGGCATGTGAGAAGTAAATAAGTGATAATTCAGAGTTGAGTAAGAGAGAAAGTTGTTGGAGGGGCGGAGTAGATATGAGAGGGATGGAGACAAGTCAAGGATGTGAAGAGAGAGGCAGGAAGGATAGAGAGGGCTTATACATAGAGGAGAGGTGGAGAGAGGTGGAGAGATGTACAAAAGATGGGATGATGGAGGAGATATTAATGGGTAGAGAAAGGATAAGAGAGAGGTTAAGGGTATAAAGAGAGATAGGCAGGACAGAGCGATAGATAGATATAAAAGGGCTGAGGTAGAGGGTAGATAGACAGAAGTGTGGAGATACAGGAGAGCTGAGAGGAATAAATATAAAGGAGAGATGGGAAGATAGAGAAATATGGAATAGATATGGGATATATGGGGGAATGTAGGTAGAGATGTCTGTATCGCTGGCAATGCCACCCTCATGACTCTCAGCCACATACCATATGCTGCTTCTTACTTCCTACCTCACACATCCCATACCACTTCCTACGCCACCTCTTGTAAGCTCCACGTCTCCCTTCCCAGCCCCAAATTGTCACTCAAAAATCTTGAAAATGCACATCTTTCACCGTTCAAACATGAAGAGGACATTCATGGACGCCAAAAAGAAAGATGAGCAAGGCGGGCCAGAGTGGCGCAAAGGGCAAGAAGAAAACGAAAATTGTTGCTATAACGGAAGGGGAGGGAGCTTCTTCTGAGGGCCTAAGTGGATCAAAAGATTCCACCTCCAAACTCACCGTTTCTGGCCAATTGTCGTATTTGGGCGAGAAAGATAAAAGAGGACTTCACACACGGAGTATTGTCCAGGGCTGTTGGACAAGGGCAAAAACTCTCTGGGGCGATGATACCATGGGATCCTCAAAACTGATGTGAAGGGCAGTATGCTCAAAAGGCCCGACAAAGAACCCCAGCCAGAAAGAGGTCGCTGAAGTCAGAGTCTAGGTAGATGCGCGAGGAAACATTCCCTCCAAAGAAGAACATGCTCTGAAAGGAGTTTGATATATAAAGATTCATACCAATAATGACACATGCGGTTTGCCAACAAGGTATGAGATCTGACTTAAAGAAACATATCTCCTTCTGCTGGGGTTATGGAAAGACCATGACTCCAGGCAGGTGGCCTATCCCGAGATGGCTCGGAGCATCCTGCCCTAATTATCAGCTGAGGAGACCGTTGTTGAGGGAAATTTGCCCGAATGGATTCAGGAAGGGGACGATTTAAGGACGAACTGTCGATACTCTTCCAAGGAGAGCTCAGCACGGCCCAGGAGTCCTAAGTTATTGTATATAGCACTGTAGAGAATTCAGCCAGAGGGAATGGTGTCAGAAGTAAGTTGATTGTCCTCGTCTGCCTGTGTAGCCCGTTTGTATGTATGTTCTAGTAGCTTTACTTCTCCCTGGTTACTTTTGCCATGAAACTCTGCTAGCTCATGTAGCACATAAATGATAGTTTTTAACAAGAACAGGCCGGCTGGCCCAATGGCAAGGCGCTTGACTACGAATCAAGAGATTGCAGGTTCGACCCCTGCGTCGGTCAATCTTTTTGTTTTTTGGTTCTTGACATTATATAATATCAGTTGCACAGTGGAAAAATTGTTCATAAAAGATTTTTTGGTGACCTGCTTTGGGTTTAGCGTTGGTTTAGGTGGTCACGTTAAACCCTTTCTGTATTCAGCAACTATACGGAGTTATTCTCCCCTTCAACACAGTTAGACTAGACTATGAGGAACCGAACATGCTACGGCTTCGCCTTATATTCATACTTGGCTATGACAAAAGAAAGTAAAATACTTAAAACCCACATCCCAGGAGTGAATCTGTCGTAATGCAGGATCCCGCGACGGATTGCTTCGAGATATAAATCTCTAGCTTAGGTTCTACACTCCGGTCAACTTGACCAGGACCTCTTCCAGAATTATTTCACAGGAGTGGAGAATTACGTAACTAATTACCTGACAACTTGTTCATTACAAACTGTGTGCATATACCCAGCTTCGTAACCTTATCCCCTAGGATACTTTAGGGGTTCGAGGCTTTGCGTGCACTCCGGTACAGGAGACTGATTACTACGGCCACCATGAAGTAACCTCTCTCATTGTCTCATGATTGAATGCCCAGCTCAGCGATTCAGCGTTACCCGGATTAAACAAAGCATCAGCCATCTGCTTACAATGTCAGCAACGAGTCTCTAGAAAAAGGCCGACAAAGCTCACTGTAAGATCCCAGTCCCCCAATCCGTCAGATAGAGTATCAGAAGAAATCGGAGGAAGAGTGTCTAAAGCTCCGTTTGGTTGTCCCTGCGCTGCGAACCTCTCAAGGATGGGCAGGCACTGGTCTATGGCCCCCGTGGCGGCTTTGACCAGAAGATGTGGGATTTCCTCCATACTAAGCCCTTGTGAGAGACAATGTATCTGTGCACCGATTACACACGCAAACAAATATCCTCGGATATTTGTCTCGCCTGCCTCTATGCATCGTAGACACCATGATTTCACGTCCTCCATCACAGCTAAGAGGTCTGGACGTAAGGTAACGGGACCGAGGCCTTCGTCTTCTTGGAGCTGGGCCTTGAGTTCACCGGCAATGAACATTGTCGCTTTCAAGGCAACGTAGCGATAGAACCCAGAGCTACAAAATACAAGCCGTACAAAGTCATCGCGGCCTGATGGGCCTGTCTCGCTGGCACCGCGGGAATTCAGAAGAGAGGATGCCGGCCAAGCAGCATACCATATTTTGAGTGAGGTTTCGACCACTACCTTTCGGGAGAATGCATATGCCGTATGCCGTAGAGCTGGTCCGAAGTAGAGTGTGTGAAGGGCGGATACATACTGGTGCATAATGAAGTTCACCATGCGGGTAACAAACTGAGAAGGCGAACTTCCATTATTTGCTTTATATCCTTGAAGCTCTCTGGTGAGGTCTCTATAGGCCGCTCGCAAGTCCGCGTCAAGTCGGAGAAGGTCATCGTATGATTCCTGCGAGCTGATATCGTTAAGGAACCTAGTCACCGCGAGCCGCGAGGGGAATGTTCTCCGAAGGGTGATCGCAATGGATGTTTGAGTATAATGATTCTCTGGTCTTGGGGCTGGATCTTCAATCATAAGTTGCTCATCATCGAAGTTACCTGGTGGTTGCGTATCGAAGTCAGAGAGCGAAATGAGTGGAGCGCCCCCGCCAGTCAAGCTTGACTGTAGAGCAAGTTCCAGAATAGTATTCCACAGCCTTCTGCGCAGTTCAGAAACGAAGACAGTCTTCTTCGGCAGCCGTGATGGATCTCTGTGCAGTCCCATAGTCATTGCTCTTCGGAGAAGCTCGCCAGCCGAGACCCAGATGGAATCTCTCCCCACTCCTATGATCTCCCGAGCGATCAAGAGTAGGATGTTGGTTTGCAGAAATCGAATGCCAAGCCGAGATTTGAACTCCGGTTCAGAGATCCAAGTCAGAGCTTCATAAACCCATCTGACTGCCGAAGTACGTAGGGAGAAATTATCATCGTATGTGGCAGCGCCAATGGCAAAGATAAGCTTGAGCTGAACTAGAAATTCGGGATCGGGCTTAGCTTCTGGCAACCAAAGACCCTCATAGTCCCTCTTGAAAGTCGGAATGTGAAGAATTCGATGTATCGTCTCCGTTGTTCGAAAATAGCAGTCCACAAGCTCATTGGCAACATCAACTGGGGGTAGATCACCCGTTGGGAGCGTGGGCCAGGAAGGTGTCCGCTGCCGACTTGATAATGCGGGCCAATGATTTGCATTTCTGCATTCCAGACAAGGCCTCTTGGATTGTGTCTCGCACCAAGGGCTCTTCCAACCCCAGTATATCCTTGAACTTGTTATCTGAAGTCAGTTTGGCTTCTAGCGTTCTAGCGTTCACTTGGAGAAGAACGCTTACCAAGGACATCCCGACAATCCAATGGCTCTGACCAAACAGGCGTGTCTTATGCATGACACTACGAGTTAAACCTTGGGGTGGACCAAATGCACTTCTTTCACAGTGGAAGTAATATGTTCCACCTATTTGTGAACCAGCCGTTTCAATCTCAGGATTTGGAGTGGGAGCGTGAGATTGAGGCGTAGGGTTTGAAGTTGCTTTGGACAATTGATCTTCAAGCTCCTTGATTCTAAGCTTCATAAGCTCCAGATGATGAGCAGAGGACGGACTAGCAGGTGACAAAGCAGCGACAGAGCTTGGAACTGTAGAGCCAGTCAAATGGCTGGAATTTGGCGGCGGTTTACTTGTGTAGGAGCCATTCTCATCTAACGCTGGTCCGGGCAATGGCCGACGTTGGGCAGGCGGTGGAGGTGGTGACAGGCTCTCATAAGTGCAAGTAGCCTTCCTGGCCTTAGTACAGTTGCTACAGGGGCTCTGTCTGTCACAACGTAGTTTGCGCCTCCTGCAGAGAGAGCACGAACTAGATCCGTGTTGTCAGTACTCTATACCTATACTATCGGAGAAGGACAATAAGTGGGTCAAGACTCACACGGCAGGTCTTCTGCGCCGACGTCCGGGTTCGGACATTGTTATTCACCTTGAAGTGTGCTGTCCTGACCTCGGGGATCGTCCAGACATCCAGATCAGATGAAAGCGTGTCCTGTCAGACTATCTCCGACGGACGGTCTCCAGTCCTTTTTTCAAAGGCAGAAGTTGCGGTTGTTGTCCGTCTCGCCCGCCATTTCCCGACTCCGATTCCGGGTAGATCTGCGCTTTTGGTCCGTCTCGCTGCCATTTGCCGTTTCCGCCTGAGGCACCTCAGACGGGCGGCCATGAGGTTATATACAACAGTTGGATTCGCTGGTGGATGCCGTTTTCCTGTCCCCTGGACATCACGCAAGCGTCTCTTTCTTTCTCTCCCAGAGGAGGCAGTGCATCTGCAAGTTCTCTTCCAGGAATCAAATGATCCAACAAGTCCAGCTAGCACCCAGCCAAAAACAAGGAATAATCCCTGTTGACCAGCGAAGTATGCTGCCTAGGACCTCCTATCTGCCAGAGAGGGAAGTTATGCCGGGAGCGCGAGCCCTACCTACATGTACACACTTCGAATTTCCGATTCCACTATGCAGCCATTTGCAATAGTGCCGTCAGTCTGTATTTGGATTACTTACCCCTATAGAATAATTCCATCTACCACAGAAACAGAGTGTTTGGTACTGTATAAATAACAAATTAGAGATAGTAGTGTCTAGCTGCTGCGCTAGTCCATCTGAAGTTAGTGGTCAGCTGACCCAGTGGTGGCATGCTGTCACCCATGCATCGCTCACTATTCAAGCGTTTCCAACCATCGACCTGGCCGAGATACCTAAACTCCATCATTCATGTATCATGTCTCCTCGACAGCTTGCCCCCACAAGAACATCCCCAAGGTTCCGGGTGGCTCCACGATTTTTCGACCGCCTCCCAATCGAGATCATCCACATGATACTGAGTTGTTTAGGCTTCTATTGCGGCGGGGAACAACAACAACCGCCAGAACCACCGGACGCGTATTTCCGCGGTAAACAGCAGCAGTCTGATCAGCCTTCCTGGTACTCTCTGAAGCTCCAGACACTCCTCTCGCTATGTCTTGTCTGCAAACGGTTACGAGATATTGTTCAGCCGATTCTATACCATGACTTTATGCTAGGATACGGCGATTCATGGTGTTCAGATCTCTATACGTGGGACGGTCGGCTGACTTCATTTATGAGAACGGTGGCGCGACGACGAGACTTAGCTGCTCTGGTAAAACGGATCTTTATCCACCCTTACCTGCTGGAGAGTTTTGGCGAGGAGAAAATAAGAGTGAGCCATACTTGTATGTCAATTTCACGGAAGGTCATGCGTGCCCACCCACGGCGATACATTAGTGAGAGAGAAGCTTGCGGTGCGCTCCAGGAGGCCGCCCACGCCTTAGGGGTCAAAAGCCTGGAGCAGCTCTCAAGCCGCGACCTGATCACTGTCTTAATTATGGAACTACCGAATCTGGAGCATTGCAGCCTCGAAATTGGCCCATACGAAGAGCAGATTGTTCCATCCGCGGGTCTTTATATTGCCGGGATTTCTGAACTTCCTCTTAAGACCATCGATGTGTCACTGAGATCATGGGGCGATGATCTATTCTATTTGGACCAGCGTGTGGGCAGCCTCCTAGACGTATCTACACGTCTAGAGACCCTTAACCTCCATATGTGCCATGGTTCGTCCACTGGCTCATTCCCGTCACTGCCAAACCTGAAGAGCCTTAGTCTTACCTTTAGTCGTTTCAGTGAGCAGAATCTTCACGGACTCCTTTCGTCTTGCCACAGCCTACATACTTTCTTGTATGAGGCTGATTACGCTCCATGGAACGAAGATGCTTCACCATTTCGTGGTAATGACCATTTTCGGCTCTCACATGCTGTGAGGTATCTTAGTCTCCACTGCGAAACACTAGAATTCTTACATCTTGATCTTCGCAAGCGGGGTTTGACCTTTGACCCTCCAGAACCCCGAGAAACCTTCAGCCTGAAGCAATTCACGGTCTTGAAACACCTATTTCTGAACTTAGACGAGTTCCACAGCCAGTTCATGGCTGTGGATCCACTAGTATCAGGGGATCGAGAGCTCCTAGTCCGGATTCTGCCTTCTAGTATTATATCGCTACACCTAGCTGGCTATATTACCCCGGAGCTTCCTCGCTTAGAGAACAGTCTTTTTGGCCTTGCGCATGCTGTTTTGAGTGGCCAATTTCCAAAGCTGAAACAGATTCGGTGGAATGAAAAAGAACCGTTAAATGATAGTATAGGTATAAGAAGTGCTTTTGCAACCGCTGGGGTCAGCTTTGATTATGATCGTTGGCTCATAAGCATGCCTACGCTTGAACAAACTCCACCTACAACTGTATATGGCGATTACACTTTGGTTGATAACGGAAGGGGTTCGCTTGAACTTATCTTACCTGTCGAAGAAACGGGTTTCACGCGTAGTGACAGCCAGAGCTCACCACGTCCCAATTATGATAATCCGTCATCTGACGAAGATGATTATCTTTGATAATATGAAGAGATTTTGTGCTCACTGAGGAATAGCATGAAAGCAAATGGCAGTTCGCAGTCTGGAACCCTAAGTCACTCAGTATGACTTTTCAAACCTAGATCCCGCTAGCTATATACAAGATAACCATCTCCACTCTACCTGCACTTCACATGCTCTTTAATCTGGCATATAGTCTCTTCCAGGGAATAGATAGATTCTGTTATGCTTGGATATGTCTCACCTGCCGTCTTGCGGTCTCTCTTGGGTAAATATCCACGATACCAATAAACCGTGTTAACCCAAGTTGCTATATTAACAAAATCAGATCGAGAAGCCGCATTAAGGCAATTTGGAACTCACATACCCATTGCATACATAGCGAACGCTTGTGCATCCTCATGCCCTATTAGCCCCCCGTGTTTACCTACAACAATTTCACCTAAACACCCCGGATCGGTCGTGCGCACCTCTTCTCCCTTAACAGTAGTACATGTTAAATCCCCTGCTATCATGTTATACATGGAATACTCCAGGGAAGATTCACACTGGACTACTTACTCAGTCTGTTGCTCATAGACCTGACAAAGCCTACTGCATGTGTCGACTCATGGATCATAGTTGAAACTAGAAAGTCATCGAGCCATCTGAGACCACGAGAGAGCCTGCCGGCGGTAAAGTCGTCCAGATGAATTAATGCGTCTGTGAGACGCACCTGCTCGTCAGTTGGAGTAGAACCGATCGGAACGTGCAAGTTGCGGTAATGCAAGCCGGTCTGTGTTCGAGTGGATTCAGTCTCGAGCCATGCATCAAAATGCACCGGACAAAAGGTTATAGTCTCGTCAACCAAAACGGCGGGGGCTCGTGCTTGAAACCAGTGTGCCTTGATGCCGGGGCTAGCAGGCACGCCACCAAATCGCGTTTGCCCCTCCCCAGATTGAAGGGCACAGACTTCCAAGCGTGGGACCCAGTTGTTCTCGAGATAGATGGTAGCATCGATTTGGGATAGCCAATACTGGCCTTTTTCATCCGCTGTTTATATTGGGTTAATACAAGTGGGGTGGTATGAGAAGTATTGGCAATACTTACGGTTAGGTTTTTTTGGTCTAGCGGATTGGATTGGTCAGTACGTGGGATTGCGATAGGGGTTAACAAACTAACCTTGGGTGTAGGTTAGCCCTTTTGCGTTTCTCTCCGAGAGATATTCAGCCTGGTCACAGTGAAGTAAAACATCAGGGGGCCTGCTTTCCCCGGTCCTGTCACTGTACCAGCGGCATATGCTTCGTATGTGGTGACCATCGCTTGTGCGATCTCCCGAGTCTTCCTGAGCCTGTTCAACCCAGCCCGATTTCGAGAATCACCTGGTCCCCAGTATATCCTTGAGATAACCATGTTGTAGCTTGAGATGGCGTTTGTCTCGTCAAAATTGCGCTGCTCTCTCGTCGCCTTGTCAGCCCTGAGCTCGCCAGTACCGTCCTCGTCGTAAAGGCTGAGGGCAAGCTCCAGGTGTTCAAGCATGTTCCGCATCTACCGGTCGATCTTTGTCAGTTTGGTTGAGTCCTCTGCTGGGATTCCTTGATACTTACAATCGGGACAGCATCGGCCATCGCCCGAGTGAGCATTGGGCTCATTCTATCATGCGTGCACTCGTGCCATACATCACGCTTTGCGAGTGCCCTCTTGTGCGGGGCAAAAGTATGGTTGAAAAAGGGTTCTTCTTCCAGCGTGCTCCCTGCTGGTGCAGCGGAGCAAGCAGAGGTCCAAAAGCCAAGCCACACAGTGAGCAAAACAGGCTTCATAGCGATGGTGGACTGACCGAACGATATTGGAACGAAGCACCGTGACACGAAATCGATTCCTGCAGAGGTTATCCCGTGTGCTAGGCAGACTTTCAAATATCCTCCAGGCCCATGGCATGGTAATACCCCTTGAAAAATAGCCTGCTCCGTTCCTTCCTACTACCTTCTCTGATTTGGAATCCCCCTGTTTAGTCGGCTGCGGTGTTTCGGATTCAAGTAGGGATCCCTGCTCAGCGTTGCATTCAGGCAGAATACGTCCTACCCACCTTGCTAGAATAAGATGATCTAGTGGTTGTTTTTTGCGCTTGTATTTGATATCCCCTCAACGCCCAGAACGCAATCTTCGACGGAGGCAGGTAGCCCGAGAGAGGGGATAGCGGACTCATCTGGCGGATAATGAGCAGACTCCTATTCATGGAGTCGAGACTAGTACTCTGTAGAATTATAAACCTCTCCCTTCAGCCTCTGGCTTCCATACTCCAGTCCTAATTTCCACTGTCTTGGACTTTCAAAAGTTCGAAAATGCATTGGACGAGTTTGCGGGCTCCTGCAACCGGGCTGGTCTGCTTGCTAATAGCTGCGAGTACATCGGCACTTCAACTAAACGCCAATTCAGAGAAAGACGCTGCGGAATTGAATGATCCAAATGCATTTTACACTCAGCTAAGGCCATGTCCTGCCGAATGCACCGCCCTTAACCCCGGCGACTGGACCGTCTGCCCATCCTTTCAGCGATTCTCCCACTGCCATGAGCCCGTCCTTTTTGATTTCGCCATCTATACTCCTGTTGACGACCCGTCTAAGACCCTATGGTTTCGTGCCTGCACTGCAGGGGAACAAAATGCGACTATACCTGCAGATGTGACCGCCGAGAGAGAGAAGGTGCCGAGCACTCCAGTTTACGATACTAGACTCGTCCACGAGTCAAAGGTGACGGTACAGACCACGCAGGAAACAACATCTCACAAGAGTACCGGTAGCCATGTCTCCGTTGCATTAGCGAATCTGCGGTCATATCTTTCCTCTGGGCCGGACTTGACCAAGGTGATTATGCTGGGTTACTACGAAGGAGCCGTTGTTGGCGTGTACATCGGTCAGGCTTTTGGTCGAGCTACTGCTCCCTCTATCATCGATCACGTCCCCTTGCAAACTGAACAAGACGCCCCTTCTGTCTCTATTGCACAGCTTTGTAGCGACGATCGGGATCGACATCATTTTTTGGTATTGCAGTCTCACCTAGCGGTGACCTGGCCGCTGTACAGGAGGCACTGGTCTCATGGTCCGAAGGCAAATGTACGACGGAACCTGGCAGAAGTACAACCTCGGTCCCAAATGTCAGTATTTGGGAGGTATCGCAAAACCAAACCAGCAGCAGCTCACCGTCCAATCCTACGGATATCTTAACGTCTCATGTCGAGCCCCTCGCTGCGAGCGGTGCCAAGTACTGCAAGACGCGGACAGTTCGCTCCGGCGACACTTGCACAACCCTTGCCAAAGCATGCGGAATCCCACTCAAAAAGTTCTACAAGTACAACTCTAAGAATATTTGTCCAAAATTAGTAGCGGCAGAAGGTCTGCTGCCAAGCGGGTCGCTGACGCCACTGCCGTACGCGAATGGGACATGTTACACATACAAGACACAAGCCGGCGATAACTGCTACGACCTTAGCGTGGCCTGGAGTGTGACGCAGAAAGACATTGCCAAATTTAACGACGGCACCACCTGGGGCTGGAACGGCTGCAAAAACTTGGGTATAGGGGTTAATATCTGTCTCAGTAAGGGTGATCCTCCGGTGCCAGCAGCGATCTCTAACGCTGTCTGCGGCCCTCAGGTCCCAGGCACGAGTATCGATGGATCGATCACTGACGCCTCAGACCTGGCTAAGTTGAACCCGTGCCCGTTGAACTCCTGCTGCAACATTTGGGGCCATTGCGGGATAGACTCAAGCTTTTGCACCAAATCGAAAGGTCCCACGGGGAATCCAGGTACATCCAAGCCTGGTGTTTATGGCTGCATATCCAACTGCGGTACCGATATTGTGAACAATGAGGCGGGACCGTCGGCTGGTTACCAGCGCGTGGGCTACTATGAGACGTTTAATTGGGACCGCAAATGTCTACACATGCGAGCGGAGTGGTCAAATACCCTTAACTACACTCACATGCATTGGGCGTTTGGCGGTATAGGAGAGGATCTATCCGTCTATATTAACAATACTGATGAACAGTGGCGCGGCTTCAAGGGCTTGGATAACGTCAAGAAGATTGTTTCATTTGGCGGATGGGGTTTCTCTACTGAAACTTCGACGTATAACATTCTTCGCAGAGCCATGGAGCCCAAGAACCGCGACACATTCGTTAAAAATATGGTGGCATTTGCCCAGGCAGCCGGAGTAGACGGAATTGACATCGATTGGGAGTATCCTGGCGTATGACTTAAGTCTCAATATTCTCTATTTGTGAACCCTGCTAATACATACGGCTTCTCTAGGCTCCTGATATTCCCGGAATTCCTCCCGGGCGAAAGTCAGACGCTCCTAACTACCTTGCAACACTGAAGGCATTACGGAAGGAGCTGCCTAAGGATTTCTCCCTTTCAATTGCTGCACCGCTTCTTATTGGTACCTCAAAGCGTTCCCGATCAAGGACATGGCTAAGGTTGTCGACTATATCGTGTTTATGGCATACGATCTACATGGTACGTGTCCTCTTTTGAACTGTCATCGGCAATTCATAACTTATGCCTGCTAGGTCAATGGGACTATGGGAACATCAATACACAGTCTGGCTGCGATACTGGTAATTGTCTTCGAAGTCATGTCAACGAGACTGAAGTGCGGCTGACACTTTCTATGAGTAAGTTCTCTGGATCCCTCTGTTTCGATGAGAAAGCTTGACTTAATATTGACCATCGCATAGTCACCAAAGCCGGTGTCAAGTCCAACAAGATTATGGTGGGTGAGTCCAGTTATGGGCGGTCATTCAAAATGGCCAAGGCAGGCTGCACAGGACCCAACTGCCATTTCACCGGCACAAATGCTACTTCAAATGCAAAGCCGGGTCGGTGTACCAACACCGGTGGCTACATCGCCGATGCCGAGATAAAGGAGATTATTTCGAAGCGAGGGGATGCGGCAAAAACATGGTACGATGAAAAGACCGCCAGCGACTACCTGGTATATGATGGTGAGTATTCTCTCTCGCACTCTTCTCTTTCTGCAGATCGATCTAACGCCTGGCGAACACAGACCTAGAATGGGTGGCATACATGGGCTCCAAGACCAAACAGGCCCGAAGAGACACTTGGAAGAAGCTCAATTTTGCCGGCACCATCGACTGGGCTGTTGACCTCCAGGACTTCAATTTGGCCGATACCGTTGGAAAGACGGGAGACTACGATGAGGACTCATGTATCAACATCTTTGATAACATGATCTGGGATTGGGCTAACCCCGTCATCGAGGCCCCCGTAGGCTGCACAAATCTGATTCAAGCATCCCCTCTGGCGACAACCGTCACAAGGACCGCATATACCACTCTGACGCTCGTTTCCGGGCACACTCTCAGCACCAAGGTGGTTTCCACTGTCTTTCCCATTTCCGAGGTCAACTACCAGCCATTCACCCTCGCCTCTACGGACATGGAGAGCGGCACAGTGATCACATACAGGCCCGTTCCACGTGTGACGCCCAATCCGATGTCGGTGACGGTACCACAAGGGTGGACTGTCACTTCCCCTGGCGGCAAGGTTGATGGGCCGTCAACGACGAAACCGACTCTGATCGGTCCCCCTAACGCAGGCACTACGACCACGACCACGACAAGCACCACTATCACAGACGAATCGGGTTTTGTCATGTGGATTACCTGGCTACCAACGATAGACTACAACCTACCGTCGATTGTTACGCCAAAGATTCCAGCGCCCACACGCATCCCCGACGACGACAGCTCGCCTACTCCAACGCCAAACCCGGGCGTGGTCGACTGTGTCGATACCACGTGTACGAAGGGCGCTGACTGCACTGACAGCGGCTGTACTCGCGGCGGAGACTGTACTGGGCCGAAATGCACCCGCGGTGGTAACTGTACCGGCAAAAACTGCGTCCGCGGTGGAACATGCGTTGGTAAAAGCTGCGACAGAGGAGGAGACTGCAAAGGCAAAAAATGTACTACCGGAGGCGGCTGTTCAGGGCCCAAGTGTCAACGGGGCGGTGGATGCAGCGGTAAGAACTGCAACAGTGGCGGCGGCTGCGTGAAGACATTACTCCAGAAGTGCGGCCCTGGAGCCTGCATCGATCCTGGCTGCAGGACCGACATCGGTTGTCCGGCTTGCGACAATAAGATTATTATCACGGTCCATCCCAGCCCCGGAAAAGGCAACCCTAAGCCGACGCCCCGGCCTAGCTGTCGTAAGAATTGTCCATCACTACCTCCCTGCCCAGATGGAAGCAGCGAGTGCAACACGCCCTGTAATGCGAAGAAGTGTCCGGCGCAGAGCATGCCCACGGGCAAGGCCTGCACCAGCCTCACCACCGTCAACGCCTGTACGGAAATCATTAGCAGCACGGCGGTCCAGACTTCCCCCGTTACCAGCTACTCGACGGCCACGCGCACTCGCTGCGATAAAACAGCCGGCTGTGATGCGCAGGACATGACCTTAACAAGCACGATCACTACGAGCGATGGGCCGGATCCAACTCTTACGGGGACGGGCATATATGACTACTGGGATGCTGGGACCTATGACCATGCTATATTTGAATCGATCGGATCCGACTACGATGAATGGGAGCGAACCGCAGATATTCCTATCCCCACCTCTACTACTACGTCTACCTCTACTACTTCTACCACTACTAGCTCCACGGGACCGACCCCCACCGCCGCTGATGGCTGTGCCATAATGCGCGGCGGGCAGGGGGTATGCTGGAACAAGTGTGATCCCGCAACCGGGCAGCCCATTGAAGGGACATATGAAGAAGGGGATGCGTGGTGCTGGCTCAAGGACGACAATATCGGCGCTTTTTGCAATCATGTGGAGGATTGCCCGTCCCATTTCCAGTGCCAACCTAATGACTGGGCCCGAGGAGGTTGTTCGAAGCCAGAACCCGTGTCCGGCGGCTGTGCCATTATGGATGGCACGCAAGGAGTATGCTGGAGCAAGTGTGATCCGGACACGACGGAGCCAGTCGACGAGCAGTGGAAGAAGGGAGATCCATGGTGCTGGCTCAAGGACGACGATATCGGCGCCTTTTGCAACAAAGCAAAGGACTGTCCTGCGAATCTGCAGTGTCAACCGAGCAGCTGGAAAAGAGGAGGCTGTTCGTCAAACGAACCGACTATGGTGCAGGGTTTCTCTTTCAATGGGACCTCCAGCGTCATCTCGAGACCCCAGGGCCTTCGGCTCGATATATACTAAACTCACCTCTCCTGGTATTGATATATGATATCAAATCGAGACGGGCGACTATGAAGGGTTACAAACTGACACTCCTTTTGGCCAGATCCGCCACATCATTTCCACATGTTATTTTCACCGAAAAGGGTGAACAAGTAATACTAATCTTCCGGACCAGGACCAACGGTGGCTTTAGTATTGTATACGAATAATACATAGTAGGCACATAGGGATGAATAATGCTCAATAGAGCCGTCCATTGAGATTTAGAATAATGTTGAGGTATTTGAGCTAGGTGGCCGAACAGAGAAGAGATACAGAGGTCGTCTTTCTGCATACAAACATTTCCCAAGTTCAGTGATTCGGTCTCAGGAAGTAGGACACAAAATAGCGGTTCTCCTCACCATCGAATGGCTGGCTCACTCGATGGACGGGGGAGTGCAGACGACCACGGGTCTGATTTTGTAGATAATTTGCGACGTTTACCAACACGCACTCAGGCTTGGGATCAATCCACAGCCACTCTTTTGTGTGCTTTGTCTGCATCTGACTAGCCCATTTCTCGCACCACAGCAAAGTGATCGAACCACCATCGGTGTGCGTGGTATCAGGTGCGTCAGAAATGCGTGTCTTGGTTGGACCAGAGACAAACTTGAATCCTGAGTCGCTTTTTCCATCAGGGTGATGAGCCCGTTCAATAGCCGAGGCTTCACCAGGACCAAGTTTGTCAGAAATCCTGCGGAGGAGGGTGCGTACTATTGAGTCGCAGATATTGAGAAGATCTAAGGTCGGGCCAGCGTGTTCTGCGAACGGGGTGGGTAAGGAGACAGTGGTCTGCTGGTCTCGAGGGATCTAGGGGGATTAGAATCAGGCAACATGTACGGAAGATTATGAGTGGACCTACTTCAAACGATTCGATACCTGCTCACTGAGGTTGGTTGATGGCGCCTGGCTAGGGCATCTGAACAAGATCACCACGCCTTTCGCGTTAAGGTCAATCGTGAAAAAGACGTGGCAAGTGTTCACAGAGGAACTGGGAAACGGCAACCAGGTACAACATCATGTGAAGGTATACGAAGAGCTCCTGCGGGCTTTCGAGCCGGATTTGCCCTCACCAACAACAAAGGCCATCCTGCATCCTCGATACAGGCTAGGCAGCCTCAAATATTGGAGAGCAGCGGTGGCGCAGCTGCTGGTGTCTCTCTATCCAGACGGGTTTTCCCCGAGATTCTGGGGTTTAATATGCATTTTGAAGCCCTACAGCTGGATACCATGCAAGCGGCTAAGGAGTTGCCCGGGGTTCACCTCAACCCGTATTATTTCCTGCTTCATGTTTCAATCGACAACAGCCACTTGGGCCACGCTGCTATGGCTATGACGAGCGTCGTGGACTACATCCAATATCTTGCTGAGACGCAAGGCGAGGTAGCTGCTGTGGCGGGCTGGAAGAGAGTTCAGGCTGGATATATCCTCAGCGAGTGGGTTTCTGAAAAGGGCAACCAAGCAACCAATATTCTTCCCCAACTCAAAGACCCAGGCTGCCCATAGACTGCATTGCGGCAGCCGGGTGAAAAATTGCAGGACGACTGCTGACAGATTGGCTGGACCCTGAAGCGTTCAGGGACAAGGGATGGCAGCAGGAGTTTATGCGATGTTTAAGAGCATGCAAACCATAGATATATCCGGGTGACAGCAAAAAGAGCAAATTAGTGCAGGAGCTACAGTGGGGAGGAAAGATGTACGGCTCATTCACAAAAAGCGAAGTCGAAACGGTTGAGCTTTGGGTAAACTCCATGGCCCACAACCGAATGCCTTTTTACCACTCCTTTATCGAGCCCATGACACGATCGCTATGTCAAGAACCCAAGGAACCAGGTACATACAAGAGAGCTAGTCCAGTCCGTGAGGTTATCAGTGAGAACCTTGAGCCAGCAGGCTTGCTTCCCAATAGGCCATTGATGAGGTGCACGGAAGGCCTGGCAGCAAACCTCCATTTATCTTCCCTATTACCACTCTGGTTTACACAGTGTTGTCTCCTGGAATCATTTCTGTATGCACCGGGGAGAACGACCGACACTCTTGGCTGCGCTGTCGTACTCTTCTTGCGGGTTCAGTCCGGCTTCGAGACGGAGCCCCTGCTTGTGACGGGGAAAGATGAGTTCTTCACACTGGACAACGGAGGGATCGTTGAGCTTGGTCTAGAAATGATTCGCCGAGCGTCCCTTCCCGTGCCCCAAGACCTCCAAGGCATTCTTTCTTGCTGGCCGTCAGAGTTTTCCAGGACGATGCTCGAACTAGCTGCCCGTCCCATTCACAATCTTGGGGCTCTGCTAGGCATGTCTATGGCGTTTCTGGAACTGCAGGAGATGGTATCGGAGTTCTCAAACCCTAGCTTGCTTTGTCCTAAGAGCAGTGAGCGGCTTGCATTGCTGGTCCGGAAGCAGTACCAATGCTTGCAGATCTGTTTAAAGGAAATCCTGGCCCGGGATGGACAGCATGTGGACTTCCACCATGGCTATGATGTAGCGAAGGCAGAGATTAACAAATGCTTGATACCAACGGGGTAAGACGGTTGGTTTTTATTTGCGCATTTTCCCTTGTGCTCTGCTAAGATTCTGAGCGGGATGCCTCCTAGAGGCAGCATAATCTCTAATATCGAGTGTATTTCATATACAAGCCTGCTTTAACTTATTCCTTTTAATAAATATATATATACATAGGTAGCTACAGGAGATTGGCTATTATGATGATCGGAATATAGATAGGGTATGGGAGACTACGTGCGTGATTTACTGGCGATGTTGACAGCAGTAAGTATGCTCGGTGCCTGGCATTCTAAGCGAGGTTCCTGTAGAGGAAAGATATTTAAACTCTAACGGCTGTATCTATATACAGCCCCGCTTGAGCTTAATAATTCTAATGAATACATATAGGGAGCTATAGGAAAGGTTGACTATGATTATAATAGAATGTTGATTATGGGAGACTACCGTACATGATTAACCTAGTAGAGAAGCTGACTGCACTAATCGTACATCCATGCGAACACCTTCATCCTCAAGCCCAAGTAGTTGATCCTCACCGTCCCTAGGATCATAACCATACAAGTACAATCGCCTAGCGTTCGTCGTTCTCTTTATTCTTGCTTGCCCCTAATCAAACAGTCACTTGAACGTTCACGGAGTGGCTGGGCGTACCCTGGCCATCCAGCACAAACAGCATCCAGGTGACGCCACACCAGGTTCCTCGGGGATCTGGAAAGTATATCTGTTTCCATCCGTGCCTGCTTCTGCTTCAGAGAAAGGAACGGCAACACGTCGTTGATCGGTGTCCACCGTGTGGGTAGCCGAGCCATAGCGGATGATGGACGATGCGTCTGGATTGATATCTCCATTGGCCGTGCCCCCCCGGCTTACCGGCAGAGGGCTTAACGGAGACTATCTCCGGACGGTCTCGTTGGGTTCCATCCGCATCAGATAGGGGGGCGTAAAAATATGGCCGTCGAAGTGGTTTGCAGAACAATTCCCACATAGGTCCGTATTTGTGGTCTGCGGCACCAAAGATACCGTGACACATGCGATCGAGTCAACCATCAAGCCTGTATTCGGCGATTCTATTTACCACATTGAGTCCTTGCAAGGGGACGCTCGGACAGGTAAAACCCAGGACTACAAGTAGTAAGTTCCCCAAACATAGGATTGCAAGCAGAGAGGCATTAGCGCATTAGCTAATGTGGCGATTTAGTTTTGGATTCAAGGATAGCATTTCCCAGCCTAGATTGGACGGCTGGGAGAACAAGATGAGAAGTCCTTGCCCTACAAATGTAGACCAGGGTAATGAGATGGCCACCCCTATACTCCACATATTTACCTGGGAAAGCGATGCTAATGGGGTACAGCATCATCATAATGAATCACCCTGGCACAAACGGGTCGGATGAAAACGAGATGGGCATGGTCTGGGAGCCCAACTGGGCTAAAAATGACAGCTATCTTGTTCTTCGCAAAATGGAGCAAGACGTGGCAAAGTTCAAGGGGTAAGTATCTCCGCTACCTTGGTTTCCAACCCCTATGAGTAACGGCCGCATTAGGACCACGGAAAAAATCGCAAACGACAAGTCGCTGGGCTTGAATTTAAAGTCGGCAGAAGAAGTGGGAGCACGCTTTGTAGGGCGATGGCAAAGCGGTAAGTTGGACTTTGTGTTCAAGCTGTATAGCTACTGAAATGTGGATTTGTAGGAGCACCAATTGAGTGGCATCCAACACGGGATCCAGCGAACTACCCGGAAGACAAGCAATGGGGTTATGCCAACAAGTGGGAGTATAAAGACCCCAATCAGGAGCTGCGTTGCCTATTCGGATCCCACATCCGCAAGTCAAACCCCAGAAATACCTTCGGCCAGAATGACGACAAGGACCTAAGCTTGATCATGCGCCGAGGAATACCTTTCGGATCTGATTACAATGAGGAAACAAAGAATGAAAAGCGCGGACTTCTGTTTGCATGCTACCAGTGCAGTGTTACGAACGGCTATTCGTGTCTGATGAACAGTAAGAGAGGGCCTAATACCTTTTACCCAAACGGTCCCTGTTTTCTCTGACCGCATTACATAGGATGGATTAACACCGATGGTTTCCCTTTCCCTAACTTGGGGCAGGATGCTATTGTGGCCCAACCGATTAAGGGCGCTGTTGTGAAAGAGGATCAAGTATTGCACTCCAACTTCTACAGCTTGGATGAGAACGGCAAGCCCTATGAATTGAACGCAAACGGCAAACCGCCAACCGACAAGAAAAAACGGGTGGACTTCCCCAGCTTTGTCAAAATCCGTGGTGGTGAATACTTTTTTACCCCTCCCATCTCGTTCTTTGGTAGGCTGGCTGAGACCGTCAAAACAACTACGGAATCTGACTCACCGGGGGATGTCTTAAATAAGAGGGCGGGAATAATCTGATTTGATCCTATGTCCGATATGACGCACTCCGAGATACAGGGAAGTCAACTAGGGCCAAGTGATTTTGACAGGAAACGTATCACAGAATAAAAACTCACGTTCATGTTGCTTTTTTGTTGGGTTTTATTGACCAGTTATTATTTGACTAATATTTTAAAAAAAAATAAGAAATAGAAAATGAAAAAACAAACATTGCGAGCGCATTGGACTGGTATTTTCCTATCTTGATTGTTATACTTCGTATACTTCAATCCTTAGCTTTCTATGACAACACCGTGTACAACAGCTACGCGGGGACAATCCGACCAAAGTTCTTCAACCACCTCAAAAAAACTATTCCTCAATTCCCTCCTACAATTTCTTTCTTACGCAGGCGGGGAATAGTCTAATTTGACATGCTGTTAATGGCAGCATTTCGCTTTCTTGCCTGCCACAGCACGATATAAACAAAGGGGGTCACCGAGTGGAACAAGCATCGTCTCCTAAACCGAGTTCTGGGTCTGTCTTAGGCACCAATTCATACTACTAATCTTAAAACACCCTGTTAGGTCTGTCGGGCTGCAATATTATCCGTCGGCGCCAATTCCATGTGTCGACTGTCGAATGAACGTATCATAAGGGGATGAACCAGATCCGTGTTTTGCCCGCCACAATAATTCTGAACGTAAATATGTTAGAATCGCCAACTTGACTCGATTGAGAGGCTAACAGAAACGATGAGTGTTACCGTACGTAGCTAGCTGACTAGTACGGGAAGTGAGATGATTGGTGACACGGGGTATTCCCAATAATGAGTCCCTATGGTTTTAATGCTGGCTACATCTCATGAATGCACAATTAATCAGGTCAGAAGGCTACATAGGTCGTTAGCTAATACACTGTATCTATAAGGAAGTAGGTAAGGTAGTCAAGCGCTCCATCAATTAGGTAGGGCTTATTGTTGGGCCGAATTATCCAATCAGGATACCTAGGTCATGCCCGACAAGCAAACCCGACAAACACATCAAACACAACATACAGCCATACAAACAGGACAAACCACTCAAATCCCACCAATTCATCCAATCAGAGGGTAAACTCCAACAGTAGCGCTTACAACATGGAAGAGGAATACATGGAAACAACCCGCCCTAAGTCAATGGCACGCCATCCTTCCTAGAGGGCCATAAGTAGAGAGATTCCCCAGGTAGTTGCTCAATTTTAATACCTAAACCACTTCTCAAAACCATCCGTCGGATTTCCGTTGTTTACTATCGATCTTCTTATTTCCCCTCTCTGTATTCAAACACAAGAACCACTGCAAAATGTCAGCCCAGGATGGTATCAACTTTGGCCAGAAGTTTACCAACTTCAGTATCATTCAGTCCAGTTACAAAAAGGTCGGCAATCACGACATTGGCGTTGACATGATCATTCCTCACAAACTCCCAACCGGGAAACGGCCTATTGTCGCTCGATTCCATGGTGGAGGATTAGTATGTTCACCCTGCTGCATTGAATAATCGCACGAGGAGTCACTAACAACCATTGAAAGGTAACCGGTGATTCCTTGTACGAAGACTGGTTCCAAAAATGGCTTTTGGACCTGGCGGAATCTACATCCGCAGTTATCATCTCCGCCAATTACCGGTTCTTCCCCGAAGTTGCCGGTCTTGATATCCTCGAAGACGTCGAAGACTTCTGGACATGGCTTCATTCATCTCACCCCAAGGATCTTCTAGCGGCTCATTCAACGCCCATTGAGCCTGATCTGGACCGGGTGTTAACTGCCGGGGACTCGGCGGGTGGGCTATTGAGCGTGTATTTAACCCTGAGCCATCCAGATGAGATCCGCGCTGGAACGGCATCCTACCCTTCTCTTCATTGGGACACAGTACCGATGCACCCGCAGAGAAAGGGTGCCCAGCCAGACGATCTACCGATCTCTGTTTTCGATGAATATATCCACAATATGAGGCCCGAGAACGTCGAATCCTCCGACCGATCGATTACACGCCGGGCTCTTGCAGCAACAATGTCTTGGCACAGAAAGGGCTATGAGGCTTGGATTCGTGGCCACAAGACGCCATCGCAATCGGAACGTCTGTTCCAGCTTGCTAGGCTGGATAATCCAGACACGAGACTTCCTTCTGGTGGTTTGGTGATTCTGCACGGCGTTGATGATGAGTCGGTTCCTTATCAGGCCAGTGAGAGGTTTGTCGATAAGGCTAAAGAAGTTTTACATAATAAGCAGGGTGGGGATAATATTGTTCTGGCCTTGAGGCCGGGTCCTCATGGTTTTGACGCTGATGCTTCAATAACAGAAGGATGGCTGGAGGAGGCGCTCAGAGTTGCTGTGAAAACTTGGCTAGAGTAGAATTATTCTATTTATTCGCAAGAATTACTTTCGACAATCATCTGCTGTCTAATTGGCTCTTCTAATTCTCAAAAGCCATCTACTCACATAATAAAAAACGCGTTCCAACTAGTACTTATCTATAGGCAATGCTCTATTTAGCGAGCAGCATCGAATCTTCGAGGCAAACAAAATCGTCATACTTTTTTCACACCATAAGCTCGCATCGGATGATCCTCAAAATACAATAAAATCCAGCCGATTGAGATATAACTGGCTGTCCATACAAGTCACAGCTCACGCCTTGAAAATGGCCCAATGCAGGTTCTTACATCAGTTAAGGTTCTGGGTATTCTCCCTCTCTCAACCGGGCAACCTGTACCAATACAAAATTGGAAATTCGTAGGCAGACATACTTCTGAAGGCGGGTTTGTATCCTGAAATAAGTCAATGTGCTATTTTAGGCGGCTGACTTTGGGCTAATAACAATAGAGAGTGATGAGAATACAGCGAAAAGATCACATTACTAAAACCCAATAATATGCTAGTTCGCGAACCAACTTAGGTCTTGTACATATATCCACGTCAGTGTTGCAGATGACGAACATTTCACACGCAAGCAACAAATTTAGACCCCCCTAAGCATGAATTGACCCTTTCCGCCGTGAGGGTTTTTATTTACCACGCGAGTTTGGCCATAATGTCCGAAAATTGACAATTCGAGATGCGTGCATTTGATGATTAATATACGATATGACATGCATTTAACATTCCCGGGTTCCAGTCCTGTGGTGTAGCGTCGTTAGTTCACAGTTTATGTATATTTAAGAGAAAGGACAGCCTGTGCGATATATAAATACGTACAAGTTTCTATTACCATTATAGTATCTGCTACGTCGATACTTTTGTGGATATATTCTAATAAATTACCGTTCTCATACAAACAAGGATGAGCAACAAAACGAATGGCAACGAAGACTTCAAGAAAAAGCTCTATGACATCCTCAATATATGACTCAGAGCCAGAAAAGAATGTAAGTTCATAGTCTAAAATTAATTCAGCTAGTGTAAAGCATCAATTCAAGTTGAACAACCCTAGACTTTACTAATTGTCCTTAGCTGTGGCCCATTAGCTCAAAATCAATGAACCTCCGAATAGAAGATTTCTCTCTACATCCTACGCCATGCGTGACATTTCGCTTTTTCATAACTCATAAGATGTCTAATATCAACAGAACCCTGCATGGCGGCTGTGCGGCTACTTTAGTTGACGAATTGACCACTATACTCTTGGCTGCGCTGTCCAAACCGGGTCTCTATTCCAGATATGGGGTCAGCAAGAGCTTAAAGGTGTCATTTATACGGCCAATCGAGCGAGGATCTGAAGTCAGGGCAATTTGCGAGTTGGTTCACATGGGGAGCAAACAGGCGATCTTGCAGACGAAGATGGTCCGCGTTGGTGACGGGGAGTTGTGTATTATCGCGGAGCATGAGAAGGCGAATACAGATTATCGAAAGGATACCAGGCTGTAACTTCATCATGTTGACAATTAATTACTCGAATCGTTCTAAATACTTGCTCCTACGCTTTCATTCTCTTTTCATGGCAGAAGATGTTTCTCTCCTATTCAGCAAGAGGTCGCGCGAGTTTCTGTAGTCACACGAGTTTACTGAGGCGTGTGGTAGGACTTCAGAAAGGACAATTTCATCCCTCCATTATTTCAACAAAAATACAGTTCGAAATGAGAATACCACTATTAATAGTAAATGGGAAGATCTATCAAGAACCTTATACAAGTAACAGAAATTACACATGAAGAACCACAAGGCAGGAAACCAAACAGAAAACAGCAAGAAAAGCAACTCTCTCTATCTATCGGAGGGACCATATTGCTGGGTAGGCGAAAACGACGACCGCTCCGCCGACGCCGCCGGATCATTTTCAACAATCCTCTCTTCGGCCTTCTCATTGTTAACATTATCCAAGATGCCATACTCGGCAGCCTTCGCCTCGATCTCTTCATCCGACAACTTTGGCAGCTCCTTAGAGGCCCGCACATAGTTCATTTTTTCCACATAGCCCTTGGCGAAAATCAGATCGATTTCTTCGAGACTGCGTCCTGCCGTTTCGGGATAGAAGAACCAGATGATAGGAATGAAGACGGCGTTCCACGCAGCGAAGAACAGGTACGTGCCCCACCCGATATGGTCCACCATGACGGGGGTGATCATGACGACGGTGAAGTTGAAGAGCCAGTTATTGCAGGTAGAGATAGCGTTGGCTTTAGATCTAGTCCTGAGCGGGGACAGTTCCGCAGGATAGAGCCAGGGCAGAGGGAGCCAAGTAGCGCCGAAGAAACACATGTACATGAAGAAGCCGAAGACGGCGCCTTTCGCGGTCTGCGAATCCCCCGGGATCAGGCATCCGAAGACGATGACCATTGCGGCGCATTGGCCGTAGCTGCCGCCGAGGAAGAGCTTGCGGCGGCCGATTTTCTCGATGAAGAACCACGAGAAGGTGGCGAAGATGGCGTAGCAGATCATGTTGATGCCGCCGATCAGCAGGGCGAAGTTGTGCGATTGCCCGATGGATTGCTCCAGCAGGACGGGCAGGTAGTAGATGACGGCGTTGCAGCCGGAGATTTGCTGGAACATTTGAGACGACGAGCCGACCACCATTCGGCGGAAGTGCTGCGAGGGACCGCCGGTGAGCAGGTCGCGGAATCTGGAACGCGTGTGCCCAGATCTAGAGGAGATTAGTTAGTTTGGTGGACTTGGGTGACCGATAATGAGATACTCACGCTCGGATAGAATCCAGCACCAGGTTCTTCTCCAACTGAGTGTGCGGATGATCGATCTCAGTCCCAGCCAAAGCCGCCAGGACCGTTTCGCCTTCTTCGACTTTATCGTGACCGATCAGATACCGAGGCGACTCCGGAAGATACCACATGCCCACGATGATGATGACCCCGAACACAACCTGGAAGGCAATCGGGAACCGCCAGACCAAATCCTGCGGGCCGAAGTGGGCGCCGTAGTCGATCCAGTAGGCGATGGCCGTGCCGATGGCGATGGTGCCTCCCTCGATACAGATCAAGAGACCTCGATTATGGGTTTTGGAGCACTCGGCTTGATACGTGGGGATGGTCGACGTATTCATGCCGTTGCCGATACCCGTGATGACTCGACCGAAGATGAACTGGAGGAGTGGTAGCGATTTGGGCATCGCAGACACCTGAATGACCACGCCGACTATCATGATCGTCGCGCCGATGATGACCATCCAGCGACGACCCAGCATTTCGCCAAAACACAACGCGACAATAGCCCCCATAAGACAGCCTGTACGGGCATAGAGTCAGCTCGTGCGCACGCCGAATGTATGGATAAGGAGATATATACTGACCGACCTCGTAGACAGCCGTCACGGTGGCCTGCATTGTGTTGTCGCCTTTCGTCGCTGTGAACATGTCGTTGAAGGCGGGATCAGAAATGATTCCGGACATTACTCCCTCTAGAGTGAACGGTGAGCGCGGCATTCAGGGGGAAAGCTACAGGCAATCAAGAGCCTTACGGTCGTATCCAAAAAGTAGAAAGCCCATTGTCGCAATGGTCGAGACAGTCAGGCTCAGTTTCTTGCCTGACAGTCCCGCAAAAGTCGGGGTGCCATTATGAGTCTGTGCTAAGCATACAAGACAATTAAGATAATTTCCCGGGGGTGGCAACCGGTTCGAAAACAAATTGAAGCCGGGTCAAGAAATATGGGGATGAGGGATGGAGAAAAGGTCCGGGGGTCAGTCAGGTCGAGGAAGATGGGAAAGATCAGTGGCCACAATATCTCATAGAGGACATTGAAACCCATGCACCGCATGCAGTAATGATCGAAGATAGAAGTCCCTTTTTGCCATTCACCCCCTACGATCGTCTACCAGCGATTGGGACATGCTTTACATAACCGGGGGTCCTCCCGCTTGACATCACGTCCATCTTCGATGATTGGGTTAATAGGGGGATCAACGAAGCGATCCAGCCATACTTCGACGAGGGAACATGACATAGACGAAGAATTGGGAGCGATGATGCAGACATGATGCGGTGGTGCGCGAGATTCTGAAGAGAATCGATCATTAGCCCAAGTACATGATGTAACGCGACGGATCCACGGCTGGTTCGAAGTGAAGATACCCACATTTCGCGGCAACCAGATTGGTTCCCAAGCGTCGCGAACTCGCGACGACAGCTTGAAGGGGTGGAGAAGGTTCTCCAGTCCGTGATTAAGATTTCCTTAGTGTATTTGGTGGGTATCGTTTGCCGCAATTGCTGGTGGACGCAGTACTGAGTAGCTGTAGACTGTGGGCGATAGACTGTAGATGCAAAATGCATCCAGCTTCGACTGGCCTTATGTAAGACAGTAAGACTGGCACTGGGGGTTCAGTCACACGACGTCCACGTAGCTCGGTGCGCCCTCAAACTCAGAGTCGTAGGCGGGGAGCGACGCGTTGGCTGGCTGAGCGTAGCTCGATCGAAGGACGAACGGAGCTCGAGCCATCTTCAAGACGTCGGTCGGTCCCGACGAGCCATGTCGCCTCAGGGTGAACTCGAACTGTGTTTCAGAAGCCGTCGTCAGTTTCGAATGTCTAGAAAGTTCTTGGGTCAACGTCGTTTCATACCTCGAGCCAGTGGCTGACTTGCACGTTTTGGTATTTGGTGTCAAAGTGCATGTTGAGCTTTCCATCGGCTTCGTGGTGTGTCAATGCGATGGCCTTGGGCAATGACAGGTTGATATCCAGCTTAGTCGCTTCGGTGACCATTGGTTTCTCGGTCGCATCCGAGCCCCAATCAGCCTCCGAGGATGTACTATTGTCACTCGATCTGGCAGAGTCATCCGGGACAGCAGACTCGGTCGACGGCCTCGTCGGTAGAGAATCGCCCGTAGCGTTGTGGAGGAGAACCCTCTTGAAAGGACCGAGACAGGATTCCAGCCCATTCCGTTGGAGGTATTGCGTGTTCTCCGACAGGTAGATCTTCAATCCCCTGAGTTTCGCATTGCCCAGCTCCTCGAGAGACAGGACCACGGGCAGCTGGTCGCCCAGGGCAGCTCCTCTCCTTAGGATGGTGACCTCGCAATGCAGCAAATGTCGCCAATTCCGGGAAATGTAGACGGGCTCGGCATCCTCCAGCATATCGTCCTCTGGACAGTGAACAGCTGCGACCGGCATGGTTTGCGTGATGGGGTGACTGAGGCGCCCCGGTCGCTCCAGACAGGCTTCCACGCTGTATTGCACGTTGCTGCCACGTACGCAGATGGATTCCGGTAGTTTGGGCGGCAGAACCATCTCGAACCCGTACTCATACACTCCAGGCAAGAGGACCTGATGCTTCGAGTCACCCGTCTTGCGAGTGTTGCCACCGGGATAGATTCTCTGCTGCAGAGAGTTCCAAAGCCGGCCGTTCTCTTGGCCTGCATGGCAACTGTCGCGGTCGCAGCCGGATGATGCAGTGTGCAGAGCATCCTCGGGCAGTTTGCCTGCACTGTCCGACCCGTCGGAGCCTAGGACCACCATTCTGCAATTTGTAAAGGTCCTCATCTCCGAACGGCCTGCGAAGATCATGTCAATCAGGGTATACTTCCCGGCATCGCATCACGTGCACATACCATAGGACCATTTCACATGAGAAACGCCGCGCAGGTTGACGCTCAATCGCTTGACCGGCGTTTTCTGGTGCACATTCAAAATGCAGCTCCCTCGAAACACGGCGGGTTTGTTTCCACATGGTGGGATGAACAGGGCGGGCTCCATACTGACGATGTCGAGCCCCGTCTCGGCGGATTTGCGACGACCGCCGAGTGATCGCGCAGTCTCTCGCAAGGACTGTTGCAACATCATGGGGTTTGTTGTTTTGGAACGTGTGTTGGATAGCGGTTGGGGCTCAGGAGACGTTGGGAGACATGGTCAATAAATAATTAAATACCTGCTCCAGGGGGAACAAGGAAAAATCGGTAGGCAATCAAGAACAGGGCAGGTGACCGGATGGCCCAAGCCGTTATCGAAGCACGATTTTCGCACCAGAACGCGTTCTAGATTGGAGAGACGCCGTATAGATCGGCCCTAAGTTGCGTGACAGCGCTAAGTTGGGTGCTAACCTGGCTCACTTGACCCAGAGAAAAAAAAAAAAATTTTCTCTCTTACTTAGTCTTCGCCACGATCGTAGTTAGCTTGAGATATTTTTCTTTGGTTGTTTTTTTTTTAGCAATTGCTCACGGAGGGTCTGTCCCAAGTCTTTTTATCCCCCGTTCTTTGTACCCTACTGTCCTACACGAGGTGAATTCACTGGAACGCCCAAGCCCAGCAGCACCTGGTCAGTGGTCAGTGGTAGATTCCAGCTGCAAGGGCGTCCCAAGACGGAGATGATGTCACGGTGAAGACATGCTCCAGCAGCAGCTCTTCCAATGGCTGTTGATGGTGACGATCCATTATTGACGGAGAATGTGCCCGTTGGATGGTCAAACTTGCCAGCGAGACATTCCTGGTCCCAACAATCAGGTGATGGTGATGGGCGATGGGGGCGGTCGAGCACACCGACTACTAGTTAGTAGTAGTAGTTAGTACTTAGTACTTAGTACGCAGTAGGTAGTTGACGTGCCGAGTTCCTGAATATCCTGGTTTCAGCAGTTTCGGCGGTTTCCTTGGAAAGCGTTAGTCAATGGACAAGGAGATCAAGGGATGGAGGACACCATGCCACTACTGTCTACTCTGCACAGCTTACGTGCACTGGATGGCTGGTTTAATGCATTATTATTGCTTGTAATTTCTTAGCAATAAAATAAGCAAATTCTATAAATACCTGATAAGGAGAACGGAGAGGCATTCTCATGATCGCCACCGAGTTATTTATGCCGGACTCCGGTCTAGAACTCCTTTTCTTACTTAATGTTGATATAAAATAAAACCAGTATTATTTGTATGATAGTAATTACCTACAGTACTGTTTCCCTAGGTGGATATAGCAAATGTACCTGTATCAGGGATATATATATATATCCCTACTCTGTATACTCCGTACACTCCCTACGCTGGACTTCTGTATCCTCTCCACTAACGAATCGACACGTCCAAAGCAACGAAATGCAGGATCTCCGCAGGCTAATCCCCCCTCATGTAACCTCAACCCGAGCTACCGACGATCTGTCTTCCGCTGCAATGTGATTGCACACAAGATGCTTGTCATAGAGAGTAATTCCTGGTAAATGCCCGGTATACTCTGTCGCCCTGTTTCCTGTACAGCGTCAGAAGTACCTCGAGGTACCCAACCGGTGCTGCCACCACCGGGAGATACCTCGCTGGTACCCGACCGGCGCTCCACCGTTCTCCTAATCTCCTTATTCTTGACTTTCCAATTGTTGCGCTTCCGAATTTCTTTTGTCTTTTGTCTTTCGTTCGTTGTTTCGCTAGTCGCACTCCTTCAACTAAGGGTCTCTCTCTTTCTCTCCCTCTCTCTCTCTCTGTCTGATTTCTTAGACCCCCGGCCAGACCTCCTTTCTTTTAGCCGCGGATCGTTTCACATCCTCTCTCTCCTGTCCCTCTCGTTTGCTTCTCCTCTTTGCCTCGCATCGATCGTTCTTTTGTTCCCCCCCCTCCCCTCCCCTCATCGATCATCCCGTCTTCTTCTTTCTCATCGGTCGCTGGATTCCTGTCTCCCATCTCCCGTCTCCGCGACACCAGCCCCGTCCTCGGTTACTCCCTCCCTCCCTCCCTCTCCGTTCTTACGGCCGACATCAGCTCAGCCGTGGAATTTGCCTTCCTCGTTTTAATCGCCATTCTCATCCATCATGGCTCCCAGCGATCATCCGCAGCCAGATGGCTCGGGGTCTGCCAATACAAAAGACGACGCAGCAGCTGCGCCCTCTCTCTCGCTGGATTTGCCTCCTCAACTACCGCCGCTGGCCCCTATCTCGTCCGAACCCGTCCAAGAACCCCAACCCCTGCTCAGTCCGCGACTGCCCCCCTGGATAATACGATAACCAACGCGACGGATGCGAAGCCTTCTACCGGTATCGACAGCACAGAACGGGTCTCCTCTCCCACGGCCAGTGAACCGAATGCTCCTCCGGCAACCCATGCCTCGGCCGAGGAATCACACGAACCCAAATCCCCCGAAGTCGGCCCCGGAACGTCGTCGCCAGTTTCCGACACCCCTGCGAAGGAGGATGAGGACTCGGGTCCGTCGCTGTTGATCACGCTGCTCTTGATAACCGGGGCACGGCATCCGTTTAAGATAGATGGGAAATATCTCCGGAAGCAGTCTGTCAATGTGGAAAACAACGACCCTTTCGCCATGAGCGTCTATACGTTGAAGGAACTCATCTGGAAGGGATGGGAAGCGGGTAATGGCTCCTGTTGTCCAGTCTATAGACCATTGTGACTGACTCCTTGTGCAGATTGGGAACCGCGACCGGCGTCACCCACCTCGATTCGGTTGATTTCATTTGGGAAATTACTCGATGATAAAGCACCCCTGTCTGGTATGTATTGCGGGCAGTTTCCTGCCGCAAGAGGCGCGAATGGCCTGAGGCTGACATATGGATTTAGATTCCAAGTTCAACCACGACGCTCCCAATGTGGTGCATATGACCGTCAAGCCTCCGGAGGTGATTGAAGACGAGGACACCAAAGGAACCAAGGGGCAATATCCACGCGACAGAGAGGGCAGCCAGCGCAGCCCTGGTTGCCGTTGTATCATCCAATAAGCTGGTGCCCGCTTGCATCCGCAGCCCTTGAAGATTAAGGGATCCTGCTCATCAAACATTCGCTGATCGACAGTTCTTTGTCCCCCCACCGTGGCCGCAGCAATCTGCAGCGGGTTTGCTGGCTAGCCTACATCATGGGGCCTCAAGGGCAATCCCCCGATTCGTTCCCCATCTTTCGTCGTCTTTCTCGTTCTGCCCCTTTATGTCCTCGAGTCACTTGGGCGAAGACTATCGTTGTCCGATGGCTTCGATGCAGGATATCTAGCTAGTCAGCTGGACGGCGTTTCTGGATATTAATGTTTTAACTCTTTCGGCGCCGAGACATGTGCGACATCTTCCCTCCCAGATTTGATCCAACGGCCCTCTGCTCGGCCCCTGCATTACCACTTGAGCAGCTGGACGCTTCTCATATTCGCCATCCACCATTCGCCACCCCGGTTATATACCCCCTTCTATTTTCGAATCTTTGTTAATTTCATAGGATTGGTTGCCGTCATTTACCAGTCTGTTTATTTACTGTGGCATCTTTGGCTTTGTATCCGATTGACAATATGAGCAGAACTTATTGATATTTGATATTTGATTATTTGACTTGTTCGGGGATTTTTCGTTTTTTCTGTTCACTTTCATCAGCTTCTGTCTTTCTTATTTCTTGGTCACCGGCCGTCATGTTTGGCAATATGGTGGATTGTCCTACGGGCTTCTGGCTCGGTCCAACCTCCCGGCGGGTTTGGACTGACAGCACTATGCATTTGATGCAAGTATATAGTGTTACTCTCTAGGTATGAATGAGAGCTGTACAAACCACTTTCAGCTTTATCCATAATTTTTACCTGGTCATACACAATGGTCAGGCAGCTGAGACGCCTCCAGTGATAAGGGTTTCACATTGACCAGTCCTCGTAACAAGGAGTCTTATTTTCAGCTCCATCGTAGGTATTGTCCGGTCTATAGAAGACTGAGTCACTGACTGTCTACGTAAAGAGCTCCCCCAGAATTAAGTCAATCCATAGAGAAAGGGACAAAAAGCCCGGTACCTAGGTGGAATCACGTTACAGCGTCTTTATGATTACCTTAAGAAACTTCATGGCGACCGGTATAGACAATGATCAATGGACATCATATTAGAATCGACGAACGCAAGCAGTACAGAGAAAAAGGTCATTCATTCCCAGTCTAATGATCCATGCGCAATCTCTTCTCCATCTCGTCGTG
The DNA here is from genome assembly GCA_002215965.1 of Aspergillus persii. NCBI lineage: Eukaryota > Fungi > Ascomycota > Eurotiomycetes > Eurotiales > Aspergillaceae > Aspergillus > Aspergillus persii. The sequence continues at coordinate 2,683,610 of NGZO01000006.1, read as the reverse complement.
GAACGTAGGCGGTTCTCTGAATTCGTCTCCTGCGAATCTGTTAGCATCAACCTGAACCTGATCCACCATGCCAAACGAATCCACAACAACGACAAAAAAAAAAAAGTCCAGTAACACAAATAGAAGAGAATATGAAAAAGGAAAAAGATAAGGGGAGGGGACTCACCCTGAAAAACATCCTCCCACCCAATCTCCGCATCCCTACCACCCAAGACCAGAATATCCTCATGAACATTCCCGCCCTTCACGCCGCCCAACACAGCCGGTCTGAACGTGCCATCGCGCACCAGTTTCAGCTCCATGCCGCGCCGCACGGGCTCCGCGATGCCGTACGCCCGACGCAGCGTCTCCATCTTCATGCTGTCCTGGGTCTGGCGCCAGGCGTGCAGGCGGGCTTCCAGGGGGTGCGAGGAGGCCGCGACGCCCGTCTGCGACGAGGGAGGGCCCGAGGGGGCGGGCAGGGTGATTTTCTCGCGGAGGGTGTCGGGGAGACCTGGGGCGGAGGGGGCGCCGTGCCGATGCTCGAGCAGGCAGATGGGGATTTGTTGCCGGGTGGTGTTGCTTGTCGAGGTGGGGTGATTTGCTGGGGCGATGCGGAGGACTATTTATTATTATTATTATTATTTTTTGTTAGAGGGTATGGCAATATTGGGGATTGATTGATTGAATGGGAGGTCCAAGGTCGGTAGTAGCTAGGTGGTAGGCAGGTAGTATGATGGAGGATCACATACCATGATGGCGGTCTATTGAATAGAATGAATTCAACAGATGTGTTCAACGAAGCAGTGCTCAATTATCTAGAAAGTAGAAACAGAGAACGCAGGTCAAAAAGGTGTAGGTGTAGCAAGATGAAGCAGACGATGGAAGTGAACAGAGCTGACGCCGATAACTGCGTAGTCATCATCAGGCAAGCCCGGCCGCGTCCTCCAGCTAGCTAAGTCACCTGACCTCCTCTATCGCAAATTCCCGATCAACTTCCGCCTCATCCCATATACCAACCCTCCTTTACCCCAGCCAAAAGGCAAAGAAAACCAAAATGCCTCCCCTCATCTCCTCCCTCACCCTCCGCACACTCCGGACCCTCGTCCACCGCCCCTCGCCAACTATCCTCCCTTCGCCCAAAAACCCACCACCTCGATACTCCCCCGATTCCAGCCCGTCCTCCGCACCACCACTCCGTCCGCCATCACCGCCGCCGCAACCCCGGGCCTCAATGCCTTCCGCCAATTCTCGCCCGCTCCGCCAGACAACCTACAACCAAGTGCGACGCGGGTGCCGGACCGCGCAGCGGCGCGCCGCTCGCGGTCCCCGGCGCTGAAGGACCGGCCGGAGATGAAGGGCGTGTGTCTGAAGACGGGCATTACGAAGCCGAAGAAGCCGAACTCGGGCGAGAGGAAGACGGCTCGTGTGAGGCTGAGTAGTGGGAAGGTTATTACGGCGTATATTCCGGGGCAGGGTGAGTTTTTTCCTTTATTATTATTTACCATAGCATTATAGCTGGGAGTGATTTTTTTTCTATGAGTTTGGGGTTTGGGCTGTGTGGACTCTTTTTGCAATATCCTATCCTCTCTGAGAGACAGAGAGAGAGAGAGAGAGAGAGAGAGGAGAGAGAGAGAGAGAGAGGGAGGGATATTATACACTTTGAAGAAGTGAAAGCTAACGAATCTCCCCTTTCCCACAGGCCACAATGTCCAGCAGCACAGTGTCGTTCTCGTTCGCGGCGGCCGTGCCCAGGATTGTCCTGGTGTGAAATACCACTGTGTCCGGGGTGCTATGGATCTGGTACGTCTTCCTGATTCCCCGTTCCTTGCATTTGTTTGTCTCATACGGACTGGATCTGACTTGTCTGACAGGGTGGTGTTTCCAATCGGTTGACGAGTCGGTCGAAATACGGAACCAAGAAGCCTAAGAGCGATTAGATCGGATGAGTGGTTTGGGGTGGTTACACGGGGTATCTAGGTGTAATCTAGGTGTATGGTATATGTTGGTGTTAGGCCTAGGCCTGTAGGTAAGGATGATGGTTGCTAGGTTGAGATTTCCCTTGTACTATTTATCTATGTGTTGTCCAAACGGATTTGTTTAGTTCTCAAAACGCCTATGTACATTTTAGAAGCATTTCTTGCGAATGGTTCCTTTGCTCCCGGTTCTCCCCAATAATCGCATCACAAAGCGCAGTACGAAATGGTTGCTTTGTTGTAACCAGGCCACCCGGAAATATTATGCATGAAAGAGCTAAATATGGCACTCAAAGGAGAGAAAAAAGAAAATAGGGGGGACACTCCGATAAAAAGGCATCACACTTTCACACTTGAACGCCCAGATCTTATGAGATGGATATAACAGAAACCCGACTAGCGAGACCTATCACTTATCGTTTCAAAAACGTTTTTGACCTCGAGATTGCTTGCGTGGAGAGGTGTTTTCCTCCGTGCAGAACTCGAGTGCGAATATTACGGCTGAGGGCGAGGATGACGCCACCGACGATGAGGATCGCCAGGATCACCTTTCCAACGACGGCTAGTCAACTCTCATCTTCGTATCCTGCAGGTTTGCTCATGCCGTTGACTTCGAAGTAACGCGACGTGCCTGTGTAACGGTCAGCGGCGAGAGCAGTCGAGTATCGGATTTACCGTAACTTACAGGAGTAGCCCTTCCAATCAAAGTTGTCCTTGGGGTTGCAGTGGCACTTCAGATCCAGTCTCAGCTGCTCGCCGGTCGGGCAGTGGGTGAAGGGGATGTGGTAGTAGGCGATCTCATTGAAGAAGTGGATCTCTTCCTTCTTGAGGAGCAGTCCGGCGGCAATGGAGTGGACTGGCGCATCGCCCCATCGTTCGTAGAAGAAGCCGCCATCCCGGTCCAGAGACTCGAAATAGTCGAGGTATTCCTTGGATCGCAGCCAATGCAAGCTTCCGATTTCGAAGTTCGACCACTGTCTCGGTGGTTAGTAAAAAGGATTCCGGCACTCTCAGTTAGGAAAAGGGGAAGTTCTTACAAAGTGGCACTTGTTGTAGGTCTTTCCACCGTCGTCACTCAAGAAGTCCATCGAGTTGCCCTCAACGACATGCTCGGGGTGGTTGCCCATGAACTTCTTCACGCTGTCCCACAGGGAAGGAATGGTATCGTAGTATTCGTAGAGACTGAGCACGAAGCTGTACTTCTTGTTGTTCTCCTTCATGAAGCGGAAGGGATCGAACGCAATATCGCAGTAGAGTTCGATGCTGGGCTCCACGCGCCAATAGTACTCGTAGTTCATCATCAACGGATGACGGAAGAAGAAGCCCGACTCGTACCGACACATGTGCCGATAACTCTCCGAGTCACCGTAGATGATCTTCTTCTCGCCCATTTGCTTCCGGACCTCCTTCGCCTTGTCCTGGTCGATCCATTCGGGGTAGGACCAGTGCTCGTTCGGGATGACTCCGTAATGCGTGTTTCCAGACACCAGCGCCGAGGTGATTTTCTTGAAGTTGTCGTCAAACTCCTTATCATTCAAGAACACCCAGTCATAATGGTAGTTGCGGTTGAACCGATCCTCGACCTGTCGAATGGATTTGGCAATGTCCCACACATCAGAGTTGCGCGCCAAGGTGACGAAGGTCGCATTCACCCGGTTGGCCGTGGGAGCGCCAGCGCTTCCGGAGGCCTGGTCGGAGGGTTGCTTGATGGGATCATTGCTGGGAGGTGACACGTTGGATCCTAGGGAGCCTTCTTTATTGTGAGGGGTCAATTTGGCGCCGATGTTTTCGGGAATGGGGATGGCGCTTCTGGAGATGAAGAAGAAAAATGCCACGCCCTAAATCAGAGAATCACATAGCGTTAACGATGCCCGGGTCCCCATCCTCAATGGTTGATTTGCACTTACCACGGCTGCCAGTAAAATGTATCGCATATACCTTGGTCCCGACGACATTGTTGCAGCGATGTCCGACGGAAGGCCGGAATTCGGATGCCTAGGAATAGGGACCGGTTGGGTTGAATAGTCGAACCAGTAGGAAACGAGCGACGGAGATGGAGGCAAGAAGCAAGGAGGCGTCGAAACTGGTAGGATGTGTATAAGAATGCGGAGAGAGAGTCCTCTTCTCTACCGACCCGGATAGTCCAAGTATGGAGCGGAAACGCTCAGGCGAGAGATAAGCAGTCAGGACACGAGGTTAAGGGGAAAAGGAATCCGGTCATGAAACGTCCGCAAGGGTCCTCAAATGACATCTGACGAGAAAGAAGGATGTCGGGGAGTGGGTAAAAAATCAAAAAAAGAAAAAATTAAAAAAGAGAGACACAAGCAGACGGGGAAGAAGAAGAAGAAGAAGAAAGAAGAGCGGCGATGGCAAAAACGAGGCAGGATAAGAATAGAAGAACGACCAAGAAAGACAACCTTGGAATAAGACGAAAATGGGCGGGCGGGCATAAGAGGGGAGCATCATTGGCCGGGCCACGTACGACGGGCGCGGGTTTCAGCCACCCATCGTGGGTATTGTGGGTAATTAAATTAATCTTGGATAATAATGAAGGGTGGTGGACTAGGAGCCAGGAGGTAAGGCTGTCCGTCAACGTGCTGGCTAAGGCTAATAATGGCTTGAGCGACGATCAGTATGCCGGGTTGGGGGCTGTTATTATTTGTTGGCAGTACCTGATGGAGTAACTATGGACAGATATACAGGATAGGTATAACTTTGGAGCCAGATGAGCAAAGGTTTACGCACGGATGTCGGCGGGATGGATCCGACTACCCGGAGGAGACGAAACCGAGAGATTGGCTTTAATATGACAGGGTCGGGAAGACATGAAGATTGCCATGATACTCCGTCGTAACTGTAAGCGACTCTACAGAGTACGAAGTAACTATATCTATAGTATAGACTGCCGTCTGTATACTCCGTAGAAGACGGACTTGCCCGGATAGGCAACGCCCCGTCACGTGCCAGGTGTCGGGCGCTGCTGCCTCAGGCCGCCACAGGCGCGGCCCGCGCTAAACCCGATCGGCCGGGCGGCAGGCGCTAAGCGGGTGATATCAGAGTCCGACCCAACCAAGGCCAACTTCATCCCGCACTACCAATTATGCGCTGCTAATTTCGCCCTCCCCTCCTCCCCTTCCCACCCGCCTCCTATCCACCTCGCCCCTCCGAAGATGTCCTTCTTCGGCTTCGATACCACTCTCCCGAGGGATCGTCCTCCCCCGGGCGATCAGAGGGGGATTTTCGATACCCCTGACCCGTTTGCCGAAGTCGCTCGCGCGAGAGCGGAAGGGCTGCAGGACGACGATGACGACGCGTAAGTGGACTGGGCTATCTCCTGGGATTGCGATCACGATTGCACTGTCCGGGAATCGACCGGGAATACAAGAGCCAATTGACTAACTGCCGATTCTTGATCCTGCAGCATTGATTTCGAGGACACGTACGACGGTTTAGGGGATCGCCTCGACGACGATCAGGATGCCTTCAACGACGATACCTTCGGCGGCGGCCCCGAACCCGGTCCCGTCGGCAAGGACTTTGATTTCTTTGGGAAGACTGCTTTGGTCGCGGATGCCATCGGCGAGGAACAGGTCCGGTACAACTTGCAACAGCCCCCGTCCGTCCCTGTATCAGGCCTAGCCAGCGAAGTCCCTCCGGCAAACGATGCAGTCCAGCAGCCGAAGCGCTCGGGATATGAGAAATACAACGACCCGGGCTACATCCCTGACCTGCAGGCCAAATCCAGTGTCTGGGGCGTGCAGAAGAAGCCAGAACCTACGGGCCCGGCTATTCAGCAAGCCAAAAAGATGCTGAGCTTGGAGGAAGTGGAAGCGCAGCTGCGTAATTCTTCGGTTCCGTCTCAGATGCCGGTTTCGCTGCCGCAGTCAATGCCTGAACCAGCTCACCCTCTGCAGCAACCTCAGCATATCCCCGGTCTCCCCGAGGGATTTCCCCACTTGCCACCGGAGTTCATTCAGGCGCAATTTGCCAAGGGCATACCGCCCGCTCAACTCATGCATCATCCCGCGATGATCCCGGAACCGTTCCCTCTCCCAGGACATGCGCCGAACATCCCCTTACATCTTCTCCAAAATGCGAATCTCCCGCCTCAGCATATGGGCCCCCGCCTCCTCCTTCCCAGCGCCAAGCGATTCCTCCACGGGGTCAGCGACCTCAGCAGCAGCAAGCCCCGCCTCAAAGTGCTCGGGGAGCTGCTAACAACTCGTTGCCGTTGATTACGAACCCCCAGCAGTTGATGCATTTGACGGAAGAACAACGGATAGCCTACTTGATGGAGGATGCCAAACGTGCCAAGCGCAACCACAAGATCTTCCTGCTGTCTAGAGGCAACGGTTTGATGACCCCTCAGGACAAGAACTTCATCACCCGGATTCAGCTGCAGCAGTTAGTGGCCGCGGCTGGAACGTTGTCGACTCGGATTCGGAAGCAATCCTGGCCGAGGACTTCTATTACCAGGTCTACAGCCAAATCCGCGGTGCTCCCCGACAGCATCCTCACCAACCTCTCGGTCATTTCGCGCAAACCTATCTTCTCCAAACAGGAAACCGCCTGGGCGGCCATGGATCCAGAAGGCAAGCTCAGAGTGCGGACAACCACATGCAAAGGATGCAGCAGCAGGTGCAGCGTGCAGTCGAGGCTGCGAAGGCGAAGCCGAAGAACAAGCAGCTGATTATCGAAGGAAGTTTGGGCAAGATTTCTTTCAGTAACGCCAAGACCCCGAAGCCGATGCTTAACCTCAAGCGTCCAGACAGCTCCGACGGACCCAAGGTGACCAAGAAGCCCCACGCCGACTTGAGTGTCAGTGACCGGAAGTCCATTCTCACCAACATCGAGGGCGTGTACAGCACACTGATGGAACTGGAGGACATGGAACGTACAATGCCACCCCCGCCTGATGAGAGTGACCCAGAAGCCATTCAAGAGCACATGGAATGGCGGCAAAAGGTTCACTCGCTGAACCAAAAGCTGTGGCAACAACTCAAGGTCATGGAACCTATTGTCTCTAACACCAATACTCCTCACCCGTTTATCGCTTTCCTTTCTTATCCCAAGGGCAAGAAGGCCATTCCACGCATCTTCCGACACATTGACCAAGAGCAGAGAGTTACTATCCTCACCATGATTGTCGTGCATCTAGATACCTTGGATGTTGTACAGCGCGCACAGCCCGTGCCCGGTGAGACACAGCCTTCTCTGGCCGTTCGAGAGGCAATTGATCTCTTCTCCCAGGCCGTTATGCCTAGCCTCCTCGGCTATGTCAACGAAGCTCCCTTCAACATCATCATTGGGCTTTTGGGTCTTGTCATCGCGCAGACACATGTACAACTGGTGGCGCGAACTCGTATTGGCCTGGGAATTCTCACGATGTTGCTCAGCCGAGCGGAGATTGTCAAGGAAGCCGGACAGGCGTCGGAACGGGACTGGCAGCAGTGGGTGGAGAAATTCAATGTGTTGTTCGACACTTTGGAGCCGACTTTCGGTGATATTTTCCCCGGATCGATCAACACCGGTGACGACATGTATGTTTGGCAGTTCTTGGCTGCTGTTGGTATTGGAGCTAGTCCAGACCAGCAGCAGCGCCTTGTTATTGCCGTGAAGTGAGTAGTGGACCTGATCCTTGTTGAGAAGCAGCACTAACCGCCATGTAGGGACCGTGTGATGGAGACCGTGACGTATAGCAAGACACTCCCCGTGGATATGGGTGCCCAGCGACTTGGAAATGTCAACCTGTTCATGCGTGCTATCGGCCTTGACGTGGAACTGCTTGGTTAGGCGAACAGTGTCATATTGTCCTACCGGTCAGATGCTGTTATTTCCAGGACCCGACACCACTCAGGCCTATGATAACTCTGCCTCGAATATGTCGGTCGGAACCCACGCATGCAATCGGACGACGTTATATAACTTTTTAGGGAAAGATGAGTTTTGACTGTCTGGTAAACCCTACATTTACCGGCACTACTCGCGTGCAAATTTGGGAGGGCGGCGCGAGGATCGGCAAGTTTGGAAGAAAAGTGGGAATTGGGCACACAGTGTAGGCCATCATTATGATTTGGGATTCGATGGGCCTGGAAGAGATGATGACCATATGCCGAAAGTTAACGAGTTTGAAGGAACCGCTACGTTACTATCACGTGACCACAATGTGGACTTACCGGATATCTTCAAAAGGAAGCACATCGCGTGCCCGGATATCAGCCTGCATGTTATTTACTTTACTCTACTTTTTACTCTCTAGCTTCCATTCATTATTTTAACAACGTTCTTGTACATTGTCTTTGATGCTTCCTTAGGTGAGGACCCACCACAGCTTTGGTGCAAAGTACCACCAACGTCAGAGCATCACGTCTTCTTCGATCGGGAAATAGAGCAAATTAGCCGTCAGTGAATAAAGAAGATGAACAAAGCATCCACCTGACCAGCGGAGAAATGTGTCCACCCGACCACGAGCTACCGGAAGTTGCCCCAGAATGCTATATAAGACAATAACCAGTCAACAAAGACGGGATCCCATGAAAAGGCCAGGTTCTAGTATTTCGATTCGCAGGGATCAGGGTATAAATATGTCCTTCTAGAAGCATAGAAGAGCTCCCTCTCCCCACCATCCATTAAACACTCTAAGAAACTTCCTACACCCGGAAAACAAAATAGCTAACTACCAAACTGAACGTATAATCTAATCGTACAGACCTGGTAGGTAAGTAGCTCCTTAATCCACCCCAACTCTTCACGGGCTTTGCTATCAAAGCCTGTGAGCAACGCGAAAAAGCAACCCTCACTCTCAGAGGAAAAAATGCTGAGCATTGACTCTGATTCCAACAAAATGTCTTCATCTGAATCTGGTTCTGGCCGGACGCCTCGTACTGACTCGGAGTCTGACCGGAGGTCTACTCCTGGCTCCAAGTATCACACTGTAGTTGTTACTGACTCGGATTCTGACAATTCTAGTGTGGTGGTTGTTGAGAAGGTGCAGGTCGAAAAGAAAACCTTCAAGAAAACCAGCGAGCTTACCCGCCGACTCAAGAAGGCCGAGGAACAAAGAGCCCTCAAGAGAGCTTACCGGGAGAGCCTTCGCGAAAAGCGTCGTGAGGAGCGCCGTAAGGCCGAGGAGGCTGAGGCTAAAGTGATGAAGCCCCGGAACAAGCCCCAGATCATACCTAGCTATTCGGACGAGGCCATCCTAAACGAGACACACGTCGAGGCCGACCCTGCTACCTTGGAGCGTCTTATCATGAAGCCCGCCTGCTCCAAGACGACGGAGGACAACCTGTGCACCGAGGAGGAGCTCCAGAAATGGCTCGCGGCTCGGCGCGCGGAGCTGGAGGGCGCCGGACTGCGACTGGACCCGACCGACCAGTTCAAGGTCGAGATCTACGTTGACTTTGACAAGGAGAAGTGCCGAAACTTGAATGACCCGCAGGAGATGCTGTGCTCTGCGTCCTCGGAGCTGGCCCTGCGCCATGTCCGCCAGCTATATGCGAATCCCAAGGGACAGCCGCCGCCGGGCAAGTCGCGGGTGGGCTTTTCCGTGGACACGCTGACCGATAATCCTGGCGAGGTGTTCAAAGATGCCATAAGAGCAACTGATTACTTGACCCATACCCATGAGTTCGATGACATGACGTTTCCCATCGGGTATGCGAACGTCATGGTGAACTTGCTTCATCATGGATTCCCGAAGTACGGCGGAGTGCCGTCCTCTGTACCGTTTGGGATCCGCCTCTACGAATATGAGTATGAGTTCGTTCCTCGTAAGTGATGCTCATTTCGCTAAACCAGTTGGGACTTTTCTCTACGAACATGAGTACGCTAGTCGTAGGTAATGCTCGTTTTACCTATTTATAATCACGGTGCTATGATAACTGTACTTATAACCGTACTTAATATCTGCATACTGGTTATGACACCCACGAGCTCTGTTCTGTTCTGTTTTAATTTTGCCATTATTCATTTTAATCATTTATGCTTCCGTTATCTATTCCGATTATACTCCCTTTGCGTTGTTGGTATTATGTATGAAGTTGTTTTTTGCTTCTCAATTGTATTTTTAACATAGTATATATTCATAGTAGATCTAGAATCACTCGCACAGCATGGGCGTGCCTGCCGGCTAGCATTATTGACATTGATTATTGATACTTGACATAGGATATGCTATCTCGGCTACAGTTTGAATACTCCCAATATTAATTGTAAGTTTGTAGCAGATTCGACAGTTTGGGCTCCATTATAATCCCGGTGTTGAGGCGCAAAAAAGTATTGGACACCATTATTTTGCAAGCCAGCAAACACAACAACACTGAGTCGGAATTCAGTGTCGGATACTAGGCGAAGACAAACTAGTATTCGGTCCACGATATGAGGCTTACAATGAACATATAATTAATATAAGAAAAACTCATTGGCCATTTTCGTAAGCTCCCCGAATCTCTCGAAGCACTTTCGTGATTTTGTTCATAGCTTTAAGAAGCTTAACGATTATGCCGAGGGTATTTTTGGATTGTTTTTCAGCAAAGGAATAAATGCCGAAACTAGCTGTTCGAGTTTTGAAATAATGACAGTGAGCTTTGTCAAAAACGCGATCATGCTCATGCTCATGAATGTGGGCATCGTGCTCGGCGGTTTATTAAGCATTTGCTCACGTTGGGGTGTCATGGTCGAAGAGAGTACCATCTACCTATTAAGGCATCTTGAGTCTTCGTGATGGTACACTGATACTTCTTGAGAAGTAGAGGAGTATATATAAATATAAAGGAATAAACAGGATACGACAAAGTATGTAGCTGCCTATATCTTAAAAACAGGCAGTGAACACAGTATGTCGCCTTATCTGCAAGTAATTGAGAGAGAGGGATCGCATTGGCCTAGAGTAAAAGCCCTAGCCAGGCTCATAAACTCATGCTCTATAAAAGATTGATAATATATATAGGTTTTTTCAATTTCTCTAGCTTCTAAGATACGGGGGAGAGCTCTTATTATAGATAGTTTCCAGAGAGAGTAGTTTTCCGCTATATTTATTTCCGGATACTACCTGTTACTGTTTTACTGCTTGATACTTCCTAGCATTGCCGGATATTAGTTTATATTATCTGCCATTGCCAGCTACCCACTAGGGAATGTGACAAATAACACGAAGGATTCCGTTACGTCCAGTATGTTTGCCGTAACAAGCCATTTTCCCACAAGCTCTACCCCCCTTCTTTCAAGTCAATAAGATCTTTTGTGTATTCATAGGTCCATTCGGAGTGGGCGGGACCCTGACACATTTAGTCACATATTCTCTTTATCTGGAAGGACGAGTAACTTACTGGGAAAGCTTCTTCAAAACAAAGTACAGACAAGTACTCATGACCATGAGCTTCGTAAACCCTCCAATCCCTCGAGGTCCCAGGCCTCTGGAGGGAAGACGTTGTTGGAGACGAGGGTGACTGAGAGAAGCTGTAGGATAGCGCATACTGAATGTAGAAAAGCAAACAATAGTTAATATACGACTAGCTGATTCATGTTTCTGGTGGCTTTTTTTGTACTTGCAGCACCTGGCTTATCCCCGAGCCCGCAGCCCTTAACACCGACTTTGGTCCGAAGTTCGGCTTAAGAACCCCGACATTTCGGCTTTATCTGCCTCTCAACACCGAACTTTTTGTCTTCCTCCCTGCTTCTCGCGCTCATCTATTTACTCAACACCCGTCTTGCATTTTCCAAAACTAATACCATCGAGCTCGGTTACAAGTCTAGTTTTAGCATACCCCTTAGCACCGCACACCATCAATGATGGCCGACAACGACCGGCGTAAACGCCGTCGCCTAGCCAAATCCTGCGAGCAATGCCGAAATCGCAAAGTACGCTGCGATCGCAATGAGCCCTGTGGCCCTTGTACGCGGGCACGAGGCTCAGTCAGCTGCTCGTATCGCAGTGCAACCCAACCTACTTCCTCTTCCGTTGACGTCATTCAACAAATATCACAGCCTAATCTGCATCACAAGGGCCCTGGGAATCACCCTACCCCGACTTCCAACGCGGATACTGAGCCTGGGTCATTGCGAGAAACCACTCAAACAGCTAAATCCCAGACTGCTCATTGTGCATCCCTCGACGATATTCAGCTTCGTCTACAGCACGTGGAAGGGTTAGCATCCCGTCGAAATAACCCAGCGTGGAACCGGGATGTCTCGCTGGATGAAGCCCTGCGGGACCTTAGCAATCGTGTGCATGGAATCGAGCAGCGATTGGCCGAAGGTTCCTTTGAAGTGACTAAAGAAACAGATAAAGATGGGCTATGTATCAGTGCAGCGCGTCCGCGTCTTCATGCCTCGTCTAGTAAAATGAAGTTGCTGGGCCCGAACCACTACTCAAACACCGTCGACAAGGTAATCACCTAGGTTGGCATTTAAGGATCGGTAGACTAACTAATGCAAAGCTCCAAATCACTCATATTCTACATTCTAAGGAGCCGGACTCTTCATTTCAACATCTCAACGCCGACCTTCTGGCCCGAATCAAAGAATGTCGCGGTGTTCGACACTCCGTTAAAGCACGACAGTCCTTCCAACCCAATGAGCCGGTACCAGACCTGCAAGGAAGTGTTCCAGCAAGAGAGATCTGCGATGAGCTGGTTGATGGCTATCTGCGCACCTTCGAACCCATCTACCGCATTCTGCACCTCCCATCTTTCTGGCGCGAATATCACCACTTCTGGTCCCAGCGCCATTCCTCACAGCCCATTTCTCCTGCCTTTCTCATGAAGCTCGTCCTCATTCTCGCTATCGGCACAGTCTTTCATCCACAGCGCGGAAAGTCTGGTTCGGACCATGATATCCATCTGACGCAGACCTGGATCCATTCTGCGCAGTGGTGGCTTATCGGCCCATCCGAGAAAGCCACACTCGGCTTGGACGGAGTCCAGGTGTTCTGTCTGCTGCTGATTGCGCGACAGATCAACGCCATGGGCTCTTCTCCGTGGTTATCAGTGGGCTCGCTCATGCAGAGAGCCATGGCGATGGGGCTGCATCTCGATTCGACGCATTTCCCGGGCTTGCCTGTCTTCCAATCGGAGATGCGGGCCCGTCTATGGACGACAATTCTTGAACTTGCAGTTCAGGCTTCAATGGACTCTGCTTCCCAGGCGTTTCTGATTCCAGAATTTGACACTCGGCCTCCATCTAATTTAAATGATGCCGATTTTGATACAGATATTCATCTCCAGCCTTCTCCCACGAGAGCAAGACCAACCACCGAGGCCACCGATGTCTCGGTTCAGCGCCTCATACACAAGACCTTTGCTCTTCGTGCGAAGATCATCAAGGCTCTCAACAGAATACCAACCTTCTCCTACACGCAGGTCATTCAACTCGGAACAGAAGTGCAAGCCGCATGTCGCAATGTCGCAGCTTTCTTCTCCTCTCTTCCCAAAGACCCGTCAGACAACATCGCCCCAATCTCTGGCAGAATACACCCCAACTCCTTCCATAAAGCTTACCTTGTTATGTCCCTCCGCCGCTGGCTCCTTGCCCTCCACACGCCTTTCATGCTCCAGTCTCCTAACAACCCGCAATTCTACTTTTCGCGCAAAGTCTGCCTCGAAGCGGCCATGGCAATAGCCGGCTACGCCGAACCCCTCAATCTACCCTCTCCCCCACAGGATGATATATCCCGACTGATTATTAGTGGTCGAAGCTCCCTAAAGGGGCCACTTAGTCTCGATATCATTTCCATCTTGGGGCTAGAAGTCACAAGACAGATTGAGGAATCCTCCGCTGGGGATGTTGTGGCAGTCGGCATGGACGAGCTCGCATCTTCATCGCGCACACCGATTCTCAACGTCATGAAGCATATCCTGTCTCAGCTTCTTCAGGTCATCGGTCTCGGCACACCCAGCCTGAAGCGGTATAATTCCCTCGCAGCGATCATGGGACAGATTCGAGCCATGGAGACAGGGGAGTGTGTGAAGAGAGCTGTTTATGAGACTGTGCTAGAGAGATTGGGCGAGTCAGCGAGCTTACTACAGTCGGTTTCGTCGAGAGGATTAGCCCAGAGTCAGGAAAGCGTGGGGCAAGAGAGTCTGTCGGATCAGGGTCCAGCGATGGGTGATGTTGATTTCGACCTGGTATGCTTTACTTTTCTCTCCTCGATCTCCAAACCATAAGATTAACGCATTCTCGCAGCAAAATGCCGACTTATATTCCGGCTCCGACTTCAATCTCGACATCCACAGCCTCCTCGGCGTCGTGGACTGGGTGGATCTCGAGATGAGTCTTCCCCAATCGCAATTCTGACCTCGAATGCTACCTCTCTAGCAAACATGAATTTGATGCCCTACCTGCCGTCCAATTAAGCTTGTCGCCAAGGTCACCGATTTAAGAGTAACTCTGGCCTAGCCCTGTGTTACATTCTACACTGTTCCTTCCAACATGATGGATCTCCCATGTGCAACTGGGACTTTCCAAGTTGCGTGATCCGATCGGATCTTACAGTACATTCCTTGTTGCCTCGTGGCGATGCCTCCTGCTGAAACAGGACTTGAAGAGAAGCAGAAGCGTCCCCAGGCCGACATTTACTGTACACTTGGCTTCATTCATCGTTCTATCAACACTGTCTTATCCAACTTTCACCATCAGCATCAAATCCTTCTCTATCAATACCTCCTATCATCACAGCCTCAATCCAAATGGAATCCTTTTCCATAACCCCATTCTACGGCCTCATCGACAACACAGAAGACCCAGAAGAATACCTCGAAGAGATCGAGTACGCAGCTTTAAGAGAGAACGCAACGACAGACCTAGTCCAACGTATCTTCTTCCGACGAAACCTCCGAGGCAACGCGAAGCTCTGGTACAGATATCTAGACCCCCAGACAAAGGCCGACTGGGGGACCCTGAAAGCACAGTTCAGAGCCCGCTACGAAGTCCAACCCAATACCAAACGAATCCAAATGCTCCTGATTGAAGATAAGATATGTGCACTACTGCAGGAACCGAACGAGTCCGTGGTCGAATACATGAACAGATGCGCGACGCTTGAGGCCCAGAGTGTAGGACTGAAGCATGTCAAGGGCTTCGGCCAATTCATGATCAACGGCCTCAGTGACAATGGGAGAAGGGAGCATATCCAGGGGGAGCTCCGTAAAACTGGTCAGACTAACTGCAATTTCAGGATGGCTAAAGATAGTATCCTTTCCATCTACCGCTCCGCGGATAATCCTGAGCTTCTGGCAGATTGGCCGGGTCGGGCGTGTGACTTGACCTAGACATGATCGACGATGCGGCTGAAAAGAGCGTTGAATGATATTAACAGACTCAAACTGGATTAGCATGCCCAATATGTACTGTACATAGATACCCTGACCTTATCGGTCTGAGCAAACAAGATCGTTCTCTGCTCTACTTATGTCAAGACCAGTAATCAAGTTCGAAGTCAATTGGATCTGATGATTATGCTATTCTAACATGCAATATGCTCGTCGTTATGTCATCCTATCGTTAAAGAGAAAGAAAAAGTGCGCCCGAATGCAGAAAAAAGACTCAGTGTAAATAAGAGGCGCTGAGCGCCTGCCACGGGTAGTTGAGACGGTTCTAACTATCAGGAATCCGAACCGTTCCGTTATTGCATGAGTGTATGTCCCGGGCCTTATCGTAAAGTCCCTCAGGTGCAAGCTGAGCTTGGGCACCTACGCCCAGCCAGCATATTGGTCCAGCGGTTCGTTCTTCACTCCGGCGGACCCGTGGCGCACACCCAGAAGGCGCACTTTGCCGATCTTACCACCGAAGTCGTCCTCTACTTTGCTCTCCCAGGTCTCGAAGAGATCGTTCAGCTTTTGAATCACCTCGGCGTTATCCTGAATCAACACGGCAAGGGCATCATATCCACCGGCGCCGGGGACCACGCCGCCCACGACGCCTTCGATCTCGGAGATGGCGTCCAGCAGCTCGGTTTGCACCTTGGGCTCGATGGGTACACCGGTCGGGTCATGCTGCGGATGTGGTTGCGCGAGCGCTGGATCAGGCTGCGGACATCACCAAAGTCATTGGCCACTTCCGGTTTAGGGTGCTGTGCCAGCTGCTTCAACTCAAGGCAGAGTCTCTCGTTGTTGGATTGCAGGGCAGCCCAGAGCAACTCAGCCTCTTGGGGGTTCTGCTTGCGCCATTCCAAAACCTTCTTCACCATGGATGGGGTCTGAGAGCCGCATTCCACATCACACAGGACCATCTGCATGCCTCGGGGCAGCTGCATGCCGAAATCCAGACATTCCGTGTCCCAGGGGTGTTGGGGGTTGACGTCTTCGACAATCGCAAACAAGCGCTCCTCGAACCCAGGAGTTCCCACTTCGCCCACGGACTCCAGAATGCTGGGAGAGAACCGCCGGTAGAGACAAGAGCCGTAGATCGCCGCCGCGACGTCGAATCCGGATCCCACTTTTCCTTGGGCCGCGCAGTGCGCCGCTTGCGCTAGGTTATGCAGCTTGTCGCGGGCTGCGCCGAGATCATCCGGCTGCATTGTCCGATGGATGACCAGAGCAGATACCAGGGATGTGACCAAAGCCGCAGAAGATCCCAGACCCGTCTTATGCGCCTCGTGGAGGGGAACGCCGAAGTTGACAAATCGTCCCGCATATTGTATTTGGGACGCCTTGGAGAAGGCGGTCTCAGAGTAGTAGTCGTTGTCCGCGAGAATGGTGATCGAGAGCGACCCGAAATCCTTGGAGTCGGCGACGTAGCTGATGTAGGTCAAGGCGTAGTTGAGGGAGGTCTCGACGAAAGGATTGTGCCGTCTAAGAATAGGTTAGTCTGCACTTAGGGCATAGGAGCAACATGAAGTAAGCACACTCACCCCTCGTTCTTTTGGACCATTTTTATACCACCACCATTCTCGCAACGCTGGATGCTATACTCCCACAGCGCATCTATAAATTGCGGCGAGCGAACCACGATGATATCCTCGTTGTCCTTATCCTCGATAGCACTGCCGTCCTCAACTGTTCCGGTCGGTGCACCATTTCCAGGTCTTCCTGACTCGGACGGTCCTCTGCGGTGGCCACGTCTGAGTTGTTGCACCACGATATGGATCCTTGCATCGAGCGCGAAGACCGTGCCCGTGTAGTTGCGGTCGAGAACAAGATAGCCACCGGTGAGCAGAACCTTGCCCGGGGCGGACAAGGCGGTGACCGGAGAAGGAAGAGCAGACATTAGACTGAGTATCCGGTAGAGAAGGGATAGATGGGACAGGGAGTTGGTGTTGCAAGTTTAGTAGACAGTTGGGAACTTCGGAGTAAACAATCGTTAGCAAGCACAGCTCGAAGAAGAATCGAGTTAGGCACCTGGAATATCCTAGAGAAATACACACCATAAGAGAGACACAAAGCGGAGGAAAGCAAAGCTAAACACCTATCGACATAGACGAGTGGATTGTTGTTCTTCAGGTCGGACTGGAAATTTCGGGGATCTCCAGGAACCCCGCCTAGATAAGGAGTGGATGCAACGTTGAGCAAAAGAAGTAAGTCACGACGCGCGTTCAGCAAGGAAGAACGGTGTCACGCAAAGTCTGATGCGCATCGAGCTCGTAACGGAGCCAGGATCTATCGAGGACTGTTGGTTGTTGAAGAATGAAGACAAGAAAAAGAAAGTCAACGGAGGATGTGGACGATGTTTGTCTGTTTGTGTCCCTCGGTGGCTGGAGCTGTTGTGGCGGTGCACGTGGCGGTGGTATTTATGGCTTTGTCAGCGGTGCATTATGCCTGGTTAGTTATGCTTATGCACATATCTATACTCTCGGCTGAAGTACACCTTCTCTGGTTTTATTTGAATCCCCTATTGAGCAGACAGGAATGGAGACGAATGGTATTTGAGTAGCTACAAGCCTGACATATTATATCCAGCCAAGTCACTTAATCTGCATCGTGGCATAGCCGATTTGAAGACAGCACAGGGAGAACGTGAGCAACTATTCAGCACTTGTGTCTGATCTCTCCCGTGATATCCTCAACTGTCACTGAGTTTCAGCAGTTTCAGACTCTCCGACCACAATCTAGCCTCTCCCTGTGGATTATAAGCCCAAGGAGCGTATCCTGGTCCTTGCGAACCAGACCTTTGAGCATCATGGGGCCCGGCAATCTGGCAATCGTCAAGGAATAGCCCTCCTTTGCCCTCTAATTCCTTGGCCACTGCCCCCCATACAGTCGTAGCCGCACCTTGCTCTGGACTTTTCAAATACCTTTTCACATATTCATCCTCCCCCCACTTCTCCTTCTGCTCGTCTGAAATGTGACGGGCCAGGTTGGTGGCAATGGCCCCAGGATGAAGACTGAAGGCGTGTAAACCCTTTGATCCAAATCTTCTCTCGATCTCGTTGGTTGTCCATATATTGGCCGTCTTGCTCTGGCCGTATGCCTTCCATGGCTCGTATTCATTGTCGAGGTTGATATTGTCGAAGTGCACGTCCGTGATATAGTGCGCACTAGAAGCAACGATGACCACACGGGAGTTAAATTCCGGAGTGGAAGAAGCCAGCAAGGTCGGTCGAAGGAGATGAAAAAGCAAGAAGTGGGCCAAGTGGTTTGTCCCGAACTGCGTCTCGAACCCATCCACTGTTCGGCCTTCGGGGCAAGCCATCACGCCCGCATTCTCGACCAGAATGTTCAGAGTTGAACTCTTGGATTTGACAGGCACGGACTGATGCAAGGGATCCAAGATCCAGGTGAAGCAAGTGTACGCGAGTGCTACCGACGATACGCTCAGCGCGGTCTTCACTTTGTCCGTGTCGCGCGCAGTGAGGTATAGAGTGGCACCTGTTTGGTAGAGGGCCCGAGCAGTCTCGACACCGAGGCCAGAGGAACAGCCAGTAATTAGGATAACTTTATCACTCAATTGACCACCCAGGTTCTGGTCTTTCACGATTTGGAGGGCCGTTGGGCGAGCATCTCCGGGCCCGCCGAGGGACTGAACCTGGTGAACAGAGCTGTATCGCGATGTCATTGTTTGTTAAAGTGATTGATGGGATTTCTGTCTTGATTAATCTAAATAATGCTCCTCCTGGTAGAGCCTGCGATTTAATAGTCGGGGCATTGGTAATAACAGCTTGATAGTCAGCCCGGAGATAGAGTCATGATGTCATGGCGTCGAGGGAAATAGTATCCCTTTATCCCTTTGTACTCTTGCGGATATAGGGACAGGGCGAACTGTTATCCACTGCTCTGTATTGAGTGGAACTGACCGGACATAAATCACCCTGTAATCCACCTGCAATTAGGGTTCTTACGGTTCTGCTGATCTGCCGTCGGACTTAAGCTGTCAGCTGTCAGCCAACCCGCCAGATAAAGGCGACTGTCGCTCTCATGTTTGATTTTTGTTTTCAATTTCACTCACCAGCATTGTCTCTCCAATTCACACTGTCATTATCACCATTATAATGTCTCAGACTATCAAGACTGTCGCCATCCCCGGCGTGGCCTGGGAGATCTCAGCCAACATCCACTTCCCTCCCAACTTCGACGACAAGAAGCAGTACGCTGCCATGGTGTCCGCCCACCCCATCGGCTCGTGCAAAGAGCAGACGTCAGGAAACATATACGGCAAGGCCATGGCCGAGGCTGGATTTGTGGTTGTCGCCTTCGACGCTTCCTTCCAGGGCGCCTCAGGCGGTGCGCCTCGCTTTGTCGAGAACCCCGAGTTCCGCGTGTCCGATTTCCGATACGTCGTCGACTACATGCAGACCCTCCCCTACGTGGATGCAGATCGCATCGGCGTGCTCGGTATCTGCGGTGGCGGCGGCTACGCCTTCAGCGCCGCCATGACCGACTATCGCTTCAAGTGCTGCGTGGGCGTCACGCCCGCCAACTTCGGCCGTCTCACTCGCGAAGCCTTCGGCGAGTTTAACCCGGCCGGATCCCTCGAGAGGATGGCCGCGCAGCGAACCCTCGAGGCCCGAGGGTCCGATCGCTTCGTGATGAACTACCTCCCGTTCGCGAACGTGGAGGAGGCCAAAAAAGCCACCTCCGATCTCGATCTGATCGAAGCCACGGACTATTACAAGACCAGCCGTGGACAAGCCGCCAACGGCTGCGCGAGCGGCCTATTCTCATTCAACAGCGCCGCTGTCGCGTGGAGTGCCTTTGCGTTTGCTGAACAGCTCATGACGCGCCCTTTCTTGGCCGTCGTTGGTGACCAAGTCGGGGCTTTTGGCGCCTATCGCGATGCCAGCGAGATTTACGGGCGCGCTGCCTCGAAGGATAAGAAGTTGGTGGTGCTTCCGGGGATTTCGCACTATATGCTGTATGATAAGCCTGAGGCTGTCAAGCCTGCGCTGGACGAGATCCTGCCGTTCCTGGAGCAGCACTTGTCGGCTTAGGCGTGTCTGGAGAGGAAGGATTAGGGGGATGTCTAGTTATATACCGTTCTGAAGCGTTTGAATGATGAAGAAAAAGTCCTGAGTACTTTCCATAGAGCTATACGATATGAAATGTGTATAGGTCGGCAATAGCCATAATAGTATCAGCTCGTCCCAGAAGCTTATGCTCCGATAGTCTGTTAATATAACTCTATAAGAGAAAGATTCTGAATTATGTTCTCAGACTAAATCTTTCTTTGTTAACTTATTTACCTAATTAGCAAGTCGTCTGTTTATCTATTTATCTATTTATTTACTTTCTACTTTATCGCGTACTATCTAACCCTAGTACGAATAAGCTATTTTAGTGCTTATAGGAAGATAGATCGGTATATAAGTTAGACACTGAACACTCGTTTATATCTCGTTTAACTAAGCCAACTAACCCTATTTGATTAGTTCAATGGACCATTTCGCAGTCCTGCAGTTATTATTAGAACATTTACTAGCAGAACTACAAGATAAGAAATAGTTATATAAATCCACCCACCGATTCTCCCAACATCCTCCAATCCAACCTCCCTCAAACATTCCATCCCAAACTGACCATGTCCAGTTCTCTTCTCGTTCTCCCCCGTCCAGGGACCACAGTCCCACACGAGTCCCAATCCATCCCCGCCCCCTCTGAAGCCTCATTCATAGCCACTTTCGGCGCTCTCCTCCCCCCAGCATCCTACCTGCAAACTCCCAACGGAAAAGCCGCATACTACGAGCTCCCACCCTCCTCTTCTGCCTCTTTCTCCTCGTCGTCATCCATCTCTCGCGTCCTCCTCATCCACGGCGTCCAAACCCCCGCCATCGGCCTGCAGCCTCTCGCCCACGACCTCTCCACACGCTTCCCCCACGCCCACTACGTCCTGATCGATCTCTGGGGCCACAGGCTATCCGAAACGCCTCTGTCGCCGCACGAGCCCGCGCTCTTTCACCACTTGCTCTCCGCCCTCCTGGACAAGCTGCGCTGGCCTAGCGCTCATCTCGTCGGGTACTCGTTTGGCGGGTCCACGGCCGCCAGCTTTGCCGTGGCTTTCCCGGAGAAGGTCGCTTCGGTGGTTTTGATCGCGCCTGCGGGACTGCTGAGCTCGGCGAGGTTTAGTGTTGAAGAGAGGGGGTTTCTAGGGGGTGGGGATGAGGGGGTAGAGAAGCGAGCGCAGGACTGGATCTTGGAGTTCCTGGAGGGTGGGGAGTTGGTTGTTCCAGAGGGATGGGAAGAGAGGGTGGCTCAGGGAGAGGTGGTTGCGGAGGCAGTGCGCGCATGGCAGATGAGGGAGCATAAAGGCATTTGGCGAGTGTGGTGGGTGTGTTTAGGGATGGGGGGTTGTTGGATAGGCATGGGGTGTTTGAGGAGGTGGGGAGGAGGGATTTACCTTGTTTTTGCTGCTGGGGGAGAAAGATGAGGTTTGTGGTGTGGAGGACTTGGAGGCGGTTGGGATACGCAATGTTGCTGTTGTAGAGGGCGTTGGGCATGGAGTTGTGAGGGAGAGAGTGGAGGAGGTGGGTGGTTTGATTGGGGGGTTTTGGGAGTCGGTTTAGTACATAGAGTGGATGCTTTTGCTATGTGACATTGGATGTATAGAGTAGAGGCTATAGATCTGGTTACTTGGAATGCCGTATAGCAGGTATACGAGCCGGACTGCTCTGCCAATCGCCAGTCCTTCGATACGAACTCGCTGCTCAGGTGGTCTCTTGGATGCCAATGGCCACAAACCCTATTCTGCTGCAACAAAGAGTCCAGTCAGATTCAGCTGAGTAGCCGGATCAAATGTTACGCTGGCTTCTGCTCCATACATAATGGGTTCCGCCGACGATCTCGACAACGCAGCCAGCTGCCTATCTATACACTTCCTGCCATACACTTCGTCACTTACAGCCATCATGTCAAGTCCACCAGACCCTCTCCCGGAATCCATGAAAGCATGGACATTCAGCCACTCAGGGTCGCCCCAATCCATCCTGCAACTATCCCCAGACATTCATCTTCCAAGCCTCCGCACCGAAACCTCGCTCCTAATCCGCGTATCCCACGTCTCCATCCACCCCGGCACGGTCATCATGATGCACTTTGTCCCCTTTCTCTTCCGGCCCTCCTGTACAATCGCCGAGACAGACTTCTCCGGAACCGTAGTCTCAACCGGCAAGGAAGTCCCCGTCTCCCCGTCCTCGGCAGACCCCAACCGCTACTTCCCCCCAGGAACCGCCGTCTTTGGCACCGTCCCCATCCCCAAGCATCTGAAAGGATGCGGCACCCTAGCAGAGTATGTCGTCGTCGACATGGCCTCCGTGGCGCGGAAACCCGCGAATATCTCCTTCGCCGAAGCTGCCGGCCTCCCCGTGTCGGGCTCCACAGCCCTAACTCTCCTCGACGCTGCGCAGCTCAAGCCAGACGATAAGCTGCTCCTAAATGCTCCGTGCGGGGGAATCGGGCATTTTGTAACGCAGATGCTAAGGGCGCAGAGGGGTCGCTATATTGTGGGGGTGTGCTCGGAGGCATCTGCGCAGCTGGCGCTACGGCTTGGATGCGACGAGGTGATGGACTATCACACGACCAACGAGGGAGTGCGTCTAGAAGAGACTCTTTCTTCGAACTTCTCTGGAGAAAATTCATTCGACGCGGTCATCGACGCTTATGGATCTCAGCCCTTGTGGCGCTCGGCCCTGGGGTTCCTGAAACCAGGAGCGAACCATGCGTATACGACTGTAGGGCCGGCGTTGAGGCCTTATACCTTCCGAGCCATGTGCAGCGCGCTGAAGGACATGTTCTTCAATCGGTATCTGCCGAAATGGATGGGTGGTGTGGGCAGAGAGTACAGGCAGGTTACGTCGATTGTGGACGCCGGGAAATTGGAGAGGTTGAGGGAATTGGCGGAAGATGGGAGTTTGAAGACGTATATTGGAGGGGAATGGGCGTTTGAGGATGCTGTTGCGGTCTGTTATTCGCCTTCACCTTCACATTTTGAGATAACCTGGACTGACATATACAGGCGTACGAAATGCTCATGAGCAAGCATGCCAAAGGAAAGTTGGTTATTCGTGTTTCAGGGTTGTCCTCGGACTCGAGTTGAGATCATCTCATCTGCTGTTTGGTATCCGAATGTTTATAGCCCTAGCTTCCTAATAAAGCTCATAATAGAGGCCTGGTTACTATTTGTAACCTGCGAGTATGCATGTTTTGACCAGGAACTCAAATTAAAACTTCGCAATTGAAGTAAGACATACTCAATATTCTGGAAAAACACAGTAAAGCCATTGATTCATGCTCCAAATAAAAGACAATCCTATTAGAGAAGTTCACGCTGGTTTCATTCCCATTGCTCCGATTACTTCGCTTGCAAAGTCGCGAAGCTTAACAAGATCCATGTCAAGAATAGCGCCCGGTGCTTGGCCCGCTGGCAAAGCTGAGCCAAACAAATCCGCTTTGGTAAACTGTATTAATTCTGTAGGGGGTAAACGAGCTGGAGCTGGGAAGATAGCCTAATTAATGTCAGCTCCAGGCCGAGAATTGCGAGTCATAGATGCAAGTAGATAGTTACCATAATATCGGGTGTGAAGTTTCCAGCCGTACCTCGTCTCCAAATTTCTGCAGTGCCTTTGATCCTGTTGTTCGATAATGCGGACCATTTCAGCAAAATTGCTAGGACAATCGAGGTATTCCCATTCAGCCAGAGGTCTTTGTCGTTTCTCAAATGCGGGATCGACTCGCTCCACCCGACCTCCACGACAACCCGAGGATTAGGGTCTGTGTCCACACGAAGATAATGGTCAGGTTGCTTCACCGACCCTTGGTAAGCCCCAGAAAAATGATCGAATGCTAGGTTATTGCATATTGTTAGTGCAATATCATAACTAAAGTAGCGGGCACATACTCGTTCCGACTCCACCCCATAGAAAATCTGCCTCTCCCGAGCTTATCTTGTCATCCTTATACCACTGCATTATGGCTCGATTTATCCAGCGCGTATGCACATCATGGAGGTCGATGGGCATTATTTTCAATCGCAGTACACCCGTGTATGCGTTGAAGTTTATCCTATTGCGCATTATGATTAGAAATTTATACTTAATGTGAAGCTGCGAGCCATACCTTACGCAATTCCTCTCGATTTCACTGTGTGCATCCAGCAACCAACAAACCAAATTTCTGTCCTCTGGACTGAGTGAAAAAAAAAAGTGATCTCTGTGTAGTCTTTGATATCGGGGAGATGTCGGATAACCTCATTAAGGATTTGCTGAGCGGAGGTTTTTCAGCAGGCAGGCCCTCTATACTCTTCTGAGTGAGAAGGTTCCTGTGCCATGTGAGTGTAGTCCTGTGGATAGTGGCCATAATCAAAATAATTTAAAAAAAAAAATGCGAATGGGGATAAGAAAGCCGGTGTCAGTTTTTGCTAGACATGCAAGACGATGAGGAGTAGAACTCTTGTTCATCTAGCATCCACAGATCCTTGTCTTCATCAATCATGTCAGCTACGTCAGATATTGCTATCTGCGCAGCCTGCAGTGCCCCACTTGTCAACTTCCTAGTTGACGGTTGACTAGTTGTGGCTCTGGGCGGCGATGTCAATGAGGACAGGCGTCCCTAGGAAAGCGATTCAGGAATCCTTTGACGATATATTATGCGCGAACTTGTTTATCGGCATCCATGGAAATTCACCTTAAGAACCCTCTTGTTCTCGCTTATAGACAAGGGCTTTAAGGCAAATCGAGCTGTTTCCCATAGCTTATGGGCGAGGTTGAGATACACATCAAGTTTGAACTGTCTCTGTTCTATCTGGGCCTAAGACCCGTTCCTTCCACTTGTTGATCTTTCTTTACTCCAATAAATCTGTAAAGTTTTTCCAGATATCGAGTTTTGTTGTGTTCCTCTGAACGAGGCTGTAGGGGAAGCTGTGCCCTACTTGTAGCGGTTCACGATGCCCGGTGCAGGCCCTCCACACTATCCTGACTGAGAAGGTTTTTGTGCCATGCAAGCGTAGTCTTATGAATGGTGGTTATGATGAAATAAGGAAAAGCAGAGGAGTTTACTGAACGAAGTCTTGGGAAGGTGCTCCATCAACGTTGGAAGGGGTGGGATAACTTTAGCTATGGTAGGTTACTACCACGTCAGATGACCAAGTACTTGCGTAATTGGTTATGCCACTATCCCGTCATCTTCACTCGACCTTACCTTCTTCACCTTCACCTTCATGTCCCCCTCTATTCACTGCCTATCCGCATCATCCAAAGTTGGTGCCAGATTTGTTGTTCCCCTTCGCGCTTCTTCTACTCCTCACCTTACGAAGTTACGGGGTTTAGTAATAGCTGATCCCGATTTTCTTCGTCTTCACGTTTCTTGCCCGCCACTGAAGCAGCAAGGGTCAAAAAGGGCCAATGTCACTGCAAGAAAAGACCAGCAAATGTCTTATCAAGGTGGAAGGTAAATATTAACACGGAGAAAGCACTGCACTCTGGGGGCGTTCTTGCATTAAGATCGACGATCTAGTCACTCATCCCAGAATTTTGGAGACGAGGTATGGCTGGAACATCTACGACGCGCATTTCTTGACCTGCAGCTGCCATTCATTAGGTTATCTCCTTTACTCCCTGACGAATTAATCTAATCTACTAGGGCAGATTTGTTTGGTCCAGCCTTGCCAGCGGGTCCAGCATCCGATGAGCGCGGCTTGGTATGGCATCTCTATCGGTATGAAAATGTTTGATATATTCAGGGTGGTGGAGGTGGAAGCTCGACTAAATACACTGTGGGATTGCATATCTTGAGAGTAATAGGTTCGAACAGTGCAAAGACCAGGGCGTGACTACTCCGTACATCTAAACTCTACAGATCATATCGGAAACCAGTCTTCAAAAGGAATGCATCTCGTGCGAACGCACCCGGCTGCTCCGTAGCTACAAACCTACAAGCTTTCCCCATACGACCCGAGGAGGCAGCCGTCCAGGAGACAACCGATATGAAACAAGGCCCCGTAAGCAGAGTCAGAGACTCTGAGCTAGCTGACTAGCGCACGGAAGTTGAGCCCTGACCTCCGCGGGGTTCGGTCTTGACGATTCGAATCTCCGACACCGAGGTGACGTCGGTGTCTCGGTGAGACTAAAGGATTTGCAGGTCCCAGAAATCTGGGGCTGATGTGCATGGCCTGCGGTGCATACTCGGTAGTGCATACTGCATTGGTAGTTGGTAGACTTTGATACGAGCAGGTTTGATATGTAGAATCAAGATAGTGAGGTTGATGTCATGGTCCGGTCAGTCAGACCTGGATTTTGGCATCTGTCAAGCAGTCTCTGATCTGTGTGATTATTGTGAACCTCAGGGTGGATGCTCCACCAGGGGGGCTACGGAGTATGGATACTGGATAGAATTAGCAACCATGTTCTGGAATGCTCGAGCCTGCCGTGAATCATTCATCGAATGAATAATCCCTCAAAAAAAAAATCCCCATCGGCCGGAGCATCCGGACAGCAGCGCGAAGTCCGACGGGGAAGGAAGAAGGAAGACGCAGGAAGAAAAAGAGTCGGAAGCGTCGGTGACTCAGGCCCAGGAACCCGCCCAATACGGACTAGCGCCCTGTTCTTTCCCGCGGATCGGGCGTTTCTCGGGCGGTGATTGGCCGGCTCGGATGCCGCAGCCTGACCACCTGATCTGCCGGCCTGAGGCAGCGAGTGAAAACTTTTCCCGCAGGTGACTTGCTTCCGTATTATTCTCTGCTGAGGACGGAGCACAGAGTCGAGTACTGAGTCCAATTCAATACTACTTAGAGTACTACAGAGCATGTAGATCAACGCAACACAGCCTACTCATCCTAGTCCAGATACTCATACTTCACTCGGAGACAGGCGTAAAGTCCGCATCTCCACCGAACCTCCCTTGGTCCGCCCGTCCCAAACAGGCTAGCCTGGCGTGCGATCGGCGCTAGTCCCGTTCGGGCGTACAGATCAATTCTCGCTCCGTCTGAAATATCCTGCCTTCTGCCTTTCCTCCGCTGACACCTTTTACTCTCTTTCCTCCCCCCAGTTTTATCCTCGCAGCTCTTTTCTGTACATTCCCTCATCATACTCTCGCCCCTCCTTCCCCGGCGCGTTCCTTTGGCGATTGGTCATCGTCAAATGAACCTGCATCATTTTCACTATTTTGATTACAAGGTGCGTCGCACGTCAAAAGGTCAACGCACGTGGCATCTTTTCCAGGACAAATTTTTGAATACAAAAACTAACTCGGACCAGCATTGCCTCTTCTCGCTGAAGAGGTCGCCCGCCAGATAAATGGTTTTCAAACCGTTTACCCATCTCGCGCGCCAGAGTTTCACCAAAGCCTTCACTCATGGCTATGCTCAATCGGTAGTCGCGGCGTCTCAGTCCTCCTACACATCCTCCGCCACCTTCAACCAAATAGCAAACCAAAACGCCGCCGCCAAATTCTCCCGAACCACTCAATTACAGAATGTCTTCCAACCGTCCAGCTCATCGTCCGGCGCCGGCGCTAAGGCCAGCCAGGGCGGTTCCGGCTCCGGCGACTTGGGCCTAGCCGCCTATTATCAGGCCTGGCAGCATGCCCAGCAAACCGGCGATGATAGCGATTGGAAGCAGCTGCAGATGAAACGCCGCATCGGGTGGAAGCCGTCGGAAGAAAATGCCAAGTCGAAAGAGGACGACAGCCTGGCCTCGTCCAAGTCACACGAGAATTTGCACCGGTCGCCGCACCTCACCAAGGCATCGGCCAATGCCGATGTCAGCGCTCAGGTAGAGGAAGCGGTGGCACGAGAGATCCAGATCCAGGAAGAGCAGGCTCAGGCGGAAGAAGCGGTTGAGGCAGAAAACGCCACGGAGGCGTTCCCCGATCTACCAGAGGAGGTCGCAGCCATCTCGGATGAGCAGTCTAACGCTGCGTCCGACCAGATCGTCCGGCTGGCGTCCACGAAAAAGTACGCTGAGATCCCCGGTGCGTTTGCCGCTCTGCTGCGAGATGGCCTTACCCCCACGGTCGGGGCCTACAACGCGCTGCTGGAATCGGCCATTCAACTGCACGGCGATAGCGCCCAGGCTATCCAAAAGGCCCTGGATGTCTACTCGGACATGCTCCGCCGCAAGGTGATTCCCGACGAGCAGACGTACCGCACGTTGGTCGAGCTGTTCGTCGTCCGTGCCCACGATGCGATCAAGTCCAAGGGTCTCTTGGAACAGGACCGTCTTCGATTCGGCGGCATGGAAGAGGATGGCAAGTTCATGCTGCTCTCCAGCGAACTGGAACGCGCCATTCTCGACGAGGATCACTCTCTCGACATCGCCCTGAAGCTCTTCAACACTGCCATCGCCCGACACCCCGACCTGGTCTTCTCCCTCGACACCTACCGCTATCTGATCACCGCATGTGCGACCGAGGGCCGCGTCGAGAACATGGTCCGCGTCTACGCGCACATGGAATCCCACAAGGTGACTCCGCACGCCTCGATCTTCCCCTCGATGATCGACGCGTTTGCCTCCACCGGAGACATGAGGAGCGCCGTCGAGTGCTACAACGAATACAAGGCGCTGGCAGTCTCCGACGATAACGGCACCTTCAGCATCGTACAGCGATTGGACGCGCAGGTCTACGCAGCCCTGGTCAAGGCGTACCTTTCGTGCGGCAAAGAAGAGGAGGCGCTCCGATTCGTGGAACGCATCCGGGCCTCGTTTGACGAGGTCACCGAGAATCGTGAAACTCGTCAGAGCGCTATCGAATCGGTGATTGTGCAGGACGCGCTGGTGCGCCACTCGCTGAAATCGGGTGAGCACGATAGGGCGCTAGACCAGGCCAAGACCCGCTTGCAGGATGGCGCGCTGGATCATGCCATGGCCCAGATCTGCATCACCGCGGCGGATGCCGGTAATCTGAAGGCTGCCTCCGAGGCGTATGATGGTCTGCCCACCGAATGGGCCCTCCGACAGGGGCCCGCCGTTTCCTTGCTGGCGTTGCACGTCCGACAAGGCAATGCGCCTGCGGCCCGATCCCTGTGGCTCGCGCTGAGCACCACCGGTCAGGCTACGTCGGACATGATCCAGCCGACCGTCATGTATGCCGTCGCCCTGCTGAAGAGTGGTCAGATCGAGGAGGCCCTGCTGGAGGCCCGCAATATGTTTACCCGCATTCGCAACGCCTCGTCCTCTCCTGCCACCAACAACCTTCCGCTGAATCCAGTTCGTGAACAGATCAACGAAAGCATTCACCTCCTCGGTCGCGTCCTGAGCCAGTCTGCCACTGTCCTCTCCCCTCCCGCTGCCATGACTCTCCTCTGGTCGATGGTTGAGAACGGAGGCATGGTCTCCCCGGTTGCCGAGCATGTCGTCGCCAGCTTCGGGCCCTTGAGCATCTCGCAGCTCAACGCCCACGACCTGACCCTCGCCCTTCAGGTCCAGGCCGGCATGCTCGTCAACGGTAACGCCGCCGCTTTTGACGTCGCACACCCCATCCGCTTCGCTCACATGCTCGACATCGCCTTGGCCACCGGCCTCCAAATGGACCCCTTCACCACCCGCGTGGTGGACCAAGCCGTGGGCAAGCTGTTCAACAGCCGGCCCGACATGGTCCGCAGATGGCACGACCATCTCGGCCTCACCTCCAGCCCGTCGTCCTTCATCTCCGATCGCCATGCCAGTCCCGTCTCCGAACTTTCGACGAACCTGAGCTCCGCGCCCGCCGAGGATTCCTTCGACCCTTACGCGTATGCCACCGACTTCCGCGGATCGGCGATGATCGCCGAGGAGCTGGAAAGCACGACTGGCCGTGCCGAGTCGCATCTGAACGACTCGTTGAACCGGGTGCGCAACATGCGTCGCTCCGGCCGTCACCCTCGCTACATCACCTACGCCAAAATGATCACCGCTGCCGCCAAGATCAACCGCGTGGACCTGGTCCACGAGATCCTGAGCATGGCTCGACGAGATGTTCCTCTCCTTCCCCAGTACCACGCGGTGAAGTACGGCTGGGTGTCGATCCTCGACGCCATGGTCGCCTCCTGCCTGACTTTGGGTGATCGCAGCCTGGCCGCCAAGTACCACAGCGAGCTTCTGGAGCTCGGCTCCGCGCCCTCGGCCAACACGTTTGGACTCTACATCACCACCCTCAAGGAGTCCACGAAGACATTCGACGAGGCGACGGAAGCACTGAAGATCTTCCACCGCGCCGTTGCCGAAGGCGTGGAGCCCACCTCGTTCCTGTACAACGCCCTCATCGGCAAGCTCGGCAAGGCCCGACGCATCGACGACTGCCTGCTGTACTTTGCCGAGATGCGAGCCAACGGCGTTCGCCCCACGAGCGTCACGTACGGAACGATCGTCAATGCCCTGTGCCGTGTCAGCGACGAGCGCTTCGCCGAGGAGATGTTCGAGGAAATGGAGTCGATGCCCAACTACAAGCCCCGCCCGGCCCCGTACAACTCGATGATTCAGTACTTCCTCAACACGAAGCGCGACCGCAGCAAGGTCTTGGCCTACTACGAGCGCATGCTGACCCGTAACATCAAGCCCACGATGCACACCTACAAGCTGCTCGTCGACGCCTACGCTTCGTTGGAGCCTGTGGACATGCCTGCCGCCGAGAAGGTGCTTGAAACCATCAAGGCCTCCGGCCAGCAACCCGAGGCGGTGCACTACGCATCGCTCATCCACGCCAAGGGATGCGTCATGCACGACATGGAAGCCGCCCACCAGGTGTTCCGCTCCATCGTGGCGGAGGGCAAGGTTCGCGTGCAGCCCTGTCTGTACCAAGCCCTTCTCGAGGCTATGGTGTCCAACCAGGAGGTGGGCCAGACCGAGAAGATTGTGCAGGACATGGCCCGCCGCGGCGTGGAGATGACGGCGTACATTGCCAACACGCTCATCCAGGGATGGGCGGCCCAGGGCAACGTCGCCAGGGCCAAGGCTGTGTACGACAACATCGGAGTCAACCGCCGCGAGCCCAGCACGTACGAGGCCATGACCCGTGCGTTCCTGCTGTCCGACGACCGCGAGGGCGCCTCCCGCACGGTGCAGGAAATGCTGTCCCGTGGCTACCCCAGCGCCGTTGCCAGCAAGATCGCGGATCTTGTCGGCGGAGCAGCAGTCACCGCCTCTCTGTAAAGAGAAAGAGAGAGATAGAAGGGAGGAGAGAAAAAAAGAAAGAAAGAAAGAGATAATTTGCATTCGTCATCTGGACGACGTTGCCTTCCCATTCGTGGTTCTTCGGGACCAAGATGCTTCTTTTTTTGACTGGAACAAAAGCAAAATACTTCGTTTTAATCTGTCCCTCAGGGCTGGATCCCTGTCTTTTTGGCTGATTCCAGCCCGACAGTCTCTTGTCTGCATCAGGCATTTATGGGAGGCAACCACGATTCCCCCGTTGGTTTTGATCTTGATGTGTTTATTTCCGTTCGTATATATTCGGTTTTGCATTCAGCGAGTGACGGCGTTTCTGTGAAAAACGGGGGTTTGACCAGATGATGTATACCATGGGTTTTGGGATTATTTTCTATGTTCATATTTTGTCATTTAGACCACTCTCAACTCATTGCCGTCCATGGATGGCGATTCGAGTCTGTTAATCAGACTTGAATAATTGACAATATCGAATACTCTCCTTTACTGTAGTTGTAGTTGTACTTGGTGTGTCATAGGCGGTATGACTATGAGATCACGGGAGCCTTTCAACCCCACATGACATGATCTTCTCTCTTCTTATCGTCTCTTCTCCATCTTCCTCAACTCCCTCTACCTCGTCTATGCGTCCTCTCCATCTGTCTCGCTTGCCTCCTTTCCTTCGTCCCTGTCAATCCCTATCCCGATCCCATCTTCATCTCCGCAATTCCAGGCTTTCTTCCACCATGGACCACCCGCGGCCCAAGAAGCTCATCTGTACGCCTCTTCCCCCCTCCTCCGCAACCCAAATCTAACCTACAACAGTCGCCCCCGGAGACATCACGCCCGCCACCTCAACTCCTGACGGTAAACCCTCCTCGCCGCCGTCCGCGTCCGACGTGCCCGCCTCCGCCGCCCACCGTCTCGCCGACTCCCTCCGCTCGGATACCTCGACGCCCGACTCCGTCCAGGAGATTCAGATCGTCTCGCACCCGGCCCGCGCGCACCAGTTCATCAGCAACCCCCCGCTCACCGTCTCGCAGATCCATCCCACCAACCCCCTGCACCAGTTCAACTCCTGGTTCCACGACTCCCGTCTGCCGCCCTCCTCCGCCCCCGAGACCTGCACCCTGGCCACGGCGTCCCTGCCCGAGGGCCGAGTCAGCGCCCGCGTCGTGTACCTGAAGGAACTGGACGAGCGAGGTTGGGTGGTGTACAGTAACTGGGGGAGTCGGGAGGGGAAAGGCGGGCAGGTATTCGGGGACGCTACAGCCGGGGACAGCGACGCGGACGTGCTAGACGCGATGCCCACGCCCGACGGTGGTAGTCTACAGGAAGACGCGGAACTACGGAGCGGCAACAAATGGGCGGCGCTAACATTCAGCTGGGCGAGCGTTGAGCGCCAAGTCCGGATCGAGGGCCTGGTAGAGCCGCTCAGTCGGTCGGAAAGCGAACTATACTGGCGCACGCGCGAACGAGGCAGCCAGATCGGGGCGTGGGCGAGCTGGCAGAGTCGGGTGCTGTGGACGACGGAGCCTCATGTGTTGATGGATCTGCGGCGCAAGAGCCTAGCGGCCGACGAGGAGACCGGCAAGCCGCCTGCGATCCCGGGCGACGTGAATGAGACGGATATTGACGACGGGCGGGCGCTGCTGGAGCAACGCGTGAAGGAGATGGAGGCGCGGTTTGCGGACACAGAGGAGATCCCGCTGCCGCCGTTCTGGGGCGGAGTGCGGATTGTGCCGGAGTCGGTGGAGTTCTGGCAGGGGAGACGCAGTCGGTTGCATGATCGGTTTCGCTATGTGCGGGTGCATGCGAATGGAGTGGATGGGGAGGTGTATAAGTGGAGGATTCAGCGGTTGTCGCCGTAGAGTACATGGACAGAGTAGAGGATGTATCTGTATAAAAGTAGAGCTAGATGCCAAGACATAACTTAGCTGGCTTCACCTCCCTACAACCCAGCATCTTTACTCCAACACTCACATACATTTACATTTATACATATGTACTTGATTTTCTCGCCAGGTCGACAGCCTTCTCTTTTCATCTTAGTACTTATCTCGCGCTATTTTTTACTTACTAAGTAGACTTGAGCACGTTCTAAGTAGTTCAAGATTATACGCGGAATATAGTAGGATGCTGGTATTGCATATAATAGGCAAATGACTTGCTTTATTAGTTGTAAACGATTTCCCCGAGCTAAATACTGCGTCGATCTCTAGCTTAAATATTGTGCCATGGATTGACTTATTTCATGTAAATGAACCGATCATATCTATAGTTGAACTTGGATGTCTAACAGACCGCTACATTATAACCACCAATGCTGCGCAGACAATTATGTTGAATCAAAATGCGCTCTCTATAGAAGCACCTACTAAAACGTCGCCTAGGTCGTCCATGCTCCGAGCAGCCATTTCTTTCCAGCATATCTATAAAGGGATTGTGAAAAGCTTTCATGCTAGGGGATTATATGATGCCCTTTAATTATATCCTCGTCATCCTCATGCTCTGCATCTAAGAACTGTCGCTAGAATCAATTGATGGCCTGCCAGTTGAATCATTATCAGACGTATCCAAACTTTCATCGTCCGAGGAATATAATTCGGGAAAATCGGATATCGCAAGGCCGAGATGTTGGGTTAAAAACCGGGCCACCTCTCTCGTTGCCTCTTTCTGCTCCCGAATGATAGCAGTTTCGCTAAATTCATATTCGTAGTCTCGATTGTTAAATTGGTCAGTTAAGTGCTCCTCATCTCGGTCCCGATATTCCTCAATCGCTGCTTGAAGTGGTGAGCGCCCGTCTGCATCCGTGACTTGGGTAGACGCTCCAAGCTCAACAAGGGCGCGTACGACTTCAACATTCGGATATTCAGCAGTCACTGCACATTGAAGAGGCGTGCATCCTCCGGCATCTCTTAGGTCTGTGTTTGCCCCCAGATTGACTAATTGGTAGACAGTGGCTGATTGACCGTCCGCCGGATCGTCCGCGATAAGGTGTAGAGGAGTTTTGTCATCATCAGTTTGTGCATCAACAGAGGCACCATGTGCGACCAGACAGTCAATGACCTCCTTCCTGCGATTGGAAATGGCTTCATGAATCGGCATAATCCCAATAGGATTCCGTGCGTGAACATTTGCTCCGAATTGCAGCAGCTTCCGTACTAGCTTTTCATCTCCACTGCGGCAAGCTCGGTGAAAATAGCTCGTACACTCATCTATCCAGGTATTTGCGCCTTAAACAAATTAGTATTGAAGGGCCTAGAATCATTCTATAAGGTAGGGACCTACCGCCTCGATAAATTTCTGGCTGAATAAAATGGTTTATAAAACGGTTAACTCTCGCTAAATTCAACGTATCTTGAAGATCAAGATACTTCGAAACTTGCAATAAAATGTCCGGTGGGAAGCTGAGAAGCATTTCCAAACAAACTCTTCTGCGATTTTGGGTGATTGATATTGATATGAGTTATGGCCTGCAGCAAGCGCCGTTTATTTTATAGTAGCAAAAAACTTTTTGTAAACCATTCGGGCTACATAAGAATTATGGCTAAACGAGGTATAGCACAAGGCGCCGAACTTGTTAATCGGTGGTGCCTGCTTGAGACACAACAATGGAATGGCCAGCCATAGAAAATAGCTATTTTATAGACCCGAATAACGCAACCACCATATAATCCTAGAATCTATATAAATAATATAGTATATAGGTAGGTATCCTTGGTATAAAAATAGTTTTTAAGAATTTTAAATAATTTTTTAAAACCTATATAGTTACCTTTGTTATAAAATATAAAAATACGACTGTAATTTATATTACCTAAATTATTAAGCTTTATAAAGGCTTAATAGTAAATTTTATACATTGTATAAAGCATTATAATATATAATACTTATTATTAATCCTTAAATAATATATTGTGGTTGCGTTATTCAGGTCTATAAAATAGCTATGTTCTATGGCAATACAGAGGTGGCCGCTCGGTAGTGGAATACGTTAGTTAATATGATAGTTAACTAACTAGTTAGTTATGATATGAATTACTTACTAAGCAAGCCCCTGGCCGCCCTCAGTAAAGCGGCGATATCTATAACGGGAAATTTATGAGAATGTAGAAAAACAGGCACGTATAGTGACATACATACATACAAAATTGATATACACATTTATATCTATATATACCTCTTGATATATACAATG
Organism: Aspergillus persii; assembly: GCA_002215965.1. Lineage (NCBI taxonomy): Eukaryota > Fungi > Ascomycota > Eurotiomycetes > Eurotiales > Aspergillaceae > Aspergillus > Aspergillus persii. The sequence continues at coordinate 2,647,978 of NGZO01000006.1, read as the reverse complement.
CCATCCCAACCCCAACAAAAACACCAACACTCCCGCTGGCTCCTCCTGGCCCTGACCAGCGGCGCATTTGCCGCTCTGAACGGGCTCTTCGCAAAGCTGTACGACCATCCAGTCCCCTGTCTATATACAGTCTATACCTATAGCATATGCTAATACCAACTAGAACAACAGACACACACACCTCCTCCCTCGCCTCGTCCCTCCTCTCCCTCTTCAACGCGCGTCTCGACCAGCACCCCTTCGCTGAAGTCGTCATTAGAGCCGTACTCCTCCCCTGCCTTCACCCTCTCCCTACCCATACCCCAAACAATAACAAAAACAATAACTAACCAAGATCGCCCCTCCCGGCTCGATCCGATGAATGATAGATCTTCTTCGGCCTCAACCTCCTCAGCAACGTCACGATGTGGGCGCTGTTCACACGCGCGCTGACAGCCTCCCCTTCCACGACCAAAGTCTCTATTACCAACACGTCGGCGAATTTCCTGGTCACGGCGGTGCTGGGCATGCTTGTTTTTCGTGAACAGGTGGCCGGCTTGTGGTGGGTGGGTGCGGCGTTGATGGGAGGTGGGTGTGTGCTTGTGGGGATGAGGGAGAAATAATCTATACGTAATCGTATATATATATATATACACACACGAATTAAGGGGTGTAGATGGTGGGAGGGGGGTTATTATATATGTGTTTATACTGGGGAATGGAGCTATGGAGACAGAGGGGAGGATATCGGTAGGAGAGGAGTTTGGTTCTTTCTGGTGTTGGTGTTTGGAGTTGGATATCATATATCATATGGCTATGTATACTGTCTGTATGGGTGGTTATCTTTTAGCTTGTGTAGCATATACTACTCTACTGCTACTCTTCTCAAATGCTCTTGAATATGATACTAGTAAAGAAATCTATATTCGTGCTGGATTCCAGATCCAGATCTATCAAGTGTACAGACATTACCATAACACATCAACCAGACATACACAAACCTGACAGCTAATTACTGCCTCTCTCTTCCAGCTCCACCCCGTTAGTACGCTCTTGCCCAGGCTCGCGAGGAGCCGCCGTCCGAGTCGCACTCCCAGGAATCTTCGACGCCAACGACTGCAAGAAACTCCACAACCGCTCTTCCAGCGTATCGCCCTGCCCATGCAGATGCTCGCCCAGGCGGAGTTCCTGCGGATTGTTCGTAGCCGCGAGGGCCTGCTCCTCGGCTTCGACTTTGAACTGGTACTTGAGGCAGTCCTTGACGGTGACGAGGCCTGCGAGGCGGCCGCGGTGCTCGACGAGGACGACGCGCGGGCCCATCTTCTTGAAGATCTCCATGACGGTTTCGAGCGGCAGCCGCGGATGCACCGTGATAGGTGTGTGGTCGGCGTAGCGGCTGAAGTCCACGTATCCCGTGCCGGAGCTGCGGTGGATGGCGTCAAACGTGTCCGGGACGAGGTTGTGGCGCGACAAGGACGCCCGTCGCGCGACTGACGCCTCGGCGGCTTCTTTGGTGAAGATGCACCGTGCGCTAGGCGACACCATGCCCTCGGCGCGCGCGCGGTCGATGGCGTACCGCAGCTCTGTGCGGCCGATGTAGCCGACCAGCATCTTGGAGGAGCGGTCCTCGACGATGGGGAACCCTTGGAATTTGTTGTCGCTGAGGAGGTGCTCTGCCTCGCGCACGGGGAAGTCGGAGGCAGGCAACGATAGCGGGTCGCCCGTCATGGCGTAGGAGACGGGCACGTTGAAGACATGGTCTTCTTTGTTGTCGAGGAAGGGGAATCCGTTGGACCAAATCATTCGGTCGGCGATGCCGCCGTTGCCGAACCGGTCGCCGACCGCTTTGGTGATGCCGACGACGATCTGGACATGTATGGTCAGTATAACTGGTAGACTCAACGGGTGGATGGACGAACCATAGTGGGAAGAATATAGGTTAATGCGCCGGTCAGTTCGAACATGATCACCGTCACCGAGATGGTCAGATGCATGATGCCACTCAGTGCTGCACCAGCGCCGAGGAACGCGTACGTGCCCGGGGTGATACACGGCATATCAGGATCGCACGAGGCAAAGAACCTGGAGTCTGGGAAAGACTCATGCAGCGCTTGCACCAGGATGCCGACCAGACGCCCGAATGACGCCCCCACGGCCATCGAGGGCACGAAGATACCGGCCGGCACTTTACACCCGTAGGAGATGATGACCAGGAAGATACGGAGCATGGTCGCCATGGCCAGTGATCCGACCATATACCAGCGGCGTTTGGGTCTGCACAATCAGTAAAAATGCCTCATTACATTCGATGGTTGATGGATAGACTCACTCGCAAAGTCCATGGTAGTCATGGCCACCCTCGCACTCCCGGAACAGGATCTCCATCATCTCCGTCATGTTGATCTTCAGAAACATGTTCGGAAAGCACAGGATTGCCGTAATACCGGCCAGGATAACCGACTCTAGAACCGCATGCTGGGAGAGGTACTTCTTGCGGAATGCCTGGACCCGGAGATTCCACTTGATCACCAGCGCTCCGTACAGACCCCCAAAGACGCCGAGAAACACAAAGAAGATCAGCTCGAAGAAATGCCACGTGCGATCGTACTGCACTTGAAACATGACCAATTGTCCGGTTCGAAAGGGATTCATTGCCTGGTCCATTGTTAGCCTTGTTTTGGAGCTGGCAAGCAGAGGCAGCTGCATACCGCCAAAACACCAGTCGCAACCAATGCGCAAAAGTAGCTTCGCCAGAGCGTTTTGAGTGGGAAATACGATGCCATTTCCTAGACCCAGTTAGCACCGGAAAACCAGATGAACCCCAAAACATACCTCCAGAGAGAAGATAACGCCTCCAATTGGACTGCCAAACGCGACGGCCACACCGGCCGCCGCCGTCGCTGTCAAGACCTCCCTGGTCTTGGACGCATTCCGTCTATACTTGCCGAAGAACCGAGATATCACATTCCCTGCGCAGACGGCGAAATGCACGCTGGGCCCCTCCTTGCCGACGGACAGGCCAGACGCAATGGCCAGCGGGAGCGCAATGGACTTGATCAGGAGTGTCCAAGCGCCCAAGAAGCCTTTCATCACGAACCCCGCAATAATGCATTTGATCTCGGATATGCCGGAGCCTGCGGCATACGGAGCGAACGATTTGACGAGACTCGCGGCGACAAAGGCAAACAGGACCTATATGATCTCAGTCACGGGGCGGTCCGGGGCCACGTCAGACGGAAGACATACCGCGAAAAAGATGTATACGACATAATTCACGAGCCAGAGCGAGGTCCAATCCTTCCATTCGGAGCAGCCTGCGACCCAAACCAATTAGCCACCGTATGCCCAACCCCAACCGGGGTCGGTTGATCGCTCACCTCCCTCCGCGCCCCAGCAGCAGAAGTTCTCGTTGAGATAAAACGCCGAGGTGCAGTGCCCCAGCTTGATGTCGGACAGCCACTCGGTAATGATGTTCAAGAAGGCAGAGATCAATCCGATCACCGCGCCGACGATTGTGATGACCAGCCACGCCTGGCCGGCATCGTAGGACTCGCGCACCTTGCGTCTCCAGCCAAAGGTGCCTTCCTGGTCCCAGAAGCCCGAGCCATCGCGGCGCTTCGCTCGACGTCGCGCCTGTTCCTGCACCGCATCCTGCACCCAGTCGATGGTGGTGAAGTCCTCGTATCGCTTGATCTCGCTGATCTCCTCGGTGATGGCGGTCGGGTGGTTATTATCGGGGGAGGATTGGTCGACGGGCGAGGAGAGGCCCGATAGCCTCCTCAGGATGCGTCGCTCGGACAAGATGGAGGGGGAGCGCGGGGACGGAGACGGGGGGTGCATGGAATTCATATCATATCGCATCGTATCATATCAAATCAAATCATTCTTCGAGGGGCGACAAGAGCATGGCTGGGTGGACGAGACGGAGACGGAGACGAGACGAGACGAGACGAGACAATGAGAAGCTCCAATCCGTCCTGAGGCCTTCTCCGCCCACGTGAGATGCGGTCCGAGGAATGAAGGGGAATTCGAGCGGAGAGTAAATAGTAATCCAATTGTGATTCAGTCCAGAGTTCAATTCTCACGATTGTGTTTCCCTCTGGCTTAGCGTTCGCGACAACCGGGTTAGCGGCGGAAGGAAGGTTGGTTCTCGCCATCCTCCGATCTCTTGATCTCTGGTTCTCGACTCTGGCCAACGCGTGCATTCCGCGCCTCGATTCCCGACGCTTCACGTTCGCCCTCCGAGGATTCTGCTCAACCTATTTCGCAAATATTTCCCCCAAAATTATCGTGCTCATTTCCTTCAATTTCGTTATACCGTTCTATCCATCTACAACGAACAAACCATGCCTCCCAAAGACCAGGTCGCGCCCGATGAGATCACCGGCCAAAGCGCTCTCCCCAGTACGTCCATTTATTCATCGGGTCCAGTTCTCGCTGCTAACCGGCCCAGTCTCCCGGATAAAAAAGATCATCCAGCTCGACGAAGATATCGTGCAATGCTCCAGCAACGCCACCTTCGTGATCGCCATGGCTACAGTGCGTCCCGCGTCACCGTAACTTGAAGATATACTCGAAGACAAATCGCTGACCGTCCAGGAAATGTTCATCCAATACCTCACGGAACAGGGCCACAACGTCGTCAAGTCCGAGCGAAAACCGCGCAAGAACATTCAATACAAGGATCTTGGTTTGTTTGCCTCGTCCGCCCTGACCAGACTCTGGTACTGGTTCTGACGCTGATACTGGATACTGCACAGCTACGGCCGTATCGCGCATCGATAACCTCGAGTTCTTGGCCGACGTGATCCCCAAAACGACCACCTACAAACAGTTCAAGGAAAAGCGCGCAAAGGACAGCTCTAAGGAAGCCGAGTACGAGAAGGGACAGCGCACGATACAGGGGACTCTACCGGCGCCGGAGCAGGCGAACGGGCAGACGGAAGAGCCGGAAAGCGGTCCTGCGGAGGAGACGCCCTTGAAGAGTCCTCGAGCGCCGGTGGTGATGCATGCGTCGGGGGCCGTCAGCACGTTGATGGTCGATCGCACGGTGGAAGCCAACGGGACGGAGGGGGCGCAAGAGAGGACTCAGGATGGGGATGTGGAGATGGCAGATGGATGAATTGGGGATTAAGGACCATGTGCATGTTTGGGGAGTTCTCGGAGTATTGGATGGAATCGTTATTGTTCTTATTGATCGTGTTCTCATCGTATCGTATCGTATAGTATAGTATAGTATAGTATAGTATAGGAACGGGAAAGGACGGAAGCAACGTCCGGTCGGGATGAATCGGATTAACCAGACAGAATTGATTACAGAAACAAATAGTTAGAGACGTTTCAATAAGAGTATTATTAAATGAGAACAATCAAATACTGGATAATAAATAATGTCAATAGTTGTAGTAATATATATAAGAAATATTTACTACCTAACTATGTACCCAGATGACTAATACCAGCCAATAGGACGCCTCGTGATTCCGATCGCTTGTCGTAGCGAAAACGAAAGCTCTGGACAATCCCGGCCGACTTCATCCTGCCTCTGTCGATTTTCCCTCTTCCTCTCCCAACTCCACCCTCCACCCTCCCCCCCCCTCCCCCCACCACCGTTGTCGGTCGTCTCTGTTGCGATTGCTTGCAATTGCTTCCCCTTCGCCATGTCTCTCGCCTCCGCTTCCGGTTCTCTGCTGCGCTCTTGCGCCCGCCAGCAGCTGACCTCCTCGCGCGCTGCCCTCGCCTCCTGCCAGCAGCGCCGGGGGGTCGCGGACGCCTCCAAGGCCTCCTTCGAAAGCCCCTTCAACACCACCAAGATCCCCGACTTCAGCAAATACTCCTCCAAGAAGTCCCCGCGCTCGAACCAGGTCTTCTCCTACTTCATGGCCGGCTCCCTCGGTCTGGCCTCTGCCGTCGGTGCCAAGGCCACCGTCCAGGGTATGTGTTTGGAATCTCTTGGGCAACAATCCCAGCGGAAGTGATGGATTCGATCGTGCTGCATGGATTGTGATGGCGGCATATCATCAATGACCGCATTCCGGGTGGTCGGGTCCGGTCGGGTCGGGACACAACAGAATGGCTGATGCTGATCTTCAATTTTCCTATCAAACAGACTTCCTGGTCAACATGTCCGCCTCCGCCGACGTCCTCGCCCAGGCCAAGGTTGAAATCGGGCTCGGTGCCATCCCCGAGGGCAAAAACGTACGTCCACGCCCACGCCCACGCCCATCACCCCATTGGGTCTGTTATTCGTGTTGCTAGGCCCTTCCAACTGACCGCAATGTCATAATCCAGGTCATCATCAAATGGCGTGGCAAGCCCGTCTTCATCCGTCACCGCACCCAGGCCGAGATCGACGAGGCCAACCAGATCGACCCCAGCACTCTCCGTGATCCTCAGACCGACGAGGAGCGTGTCCAGGACCCCAAGTGGCTTGTCATGCTTGGTACGTTCCCATATATATATATAGGACCCAACCCTCCAACTCAACTCGCCTGTCTGTTCTAAACCCTGGATTCTAACTCCGCTGCAGGTGTCTGCACCCACCTGGGTTGTGTCCCCATCGGTGAGGCCGGTGACTATGGCGGCTGGTTCTGCCCCTGCCACGGTTCTCACTACGACATCTCCGGCCGTATAAGGAAGGGTCCTGCCCCTCTGAACCTCGAGGTTCCTCAGTACAACTTCCCCACCGAGGAGACCCTTGTCATCGGTTAGATTAAAAACTTACCCATGAAGTTGTGTATATTGACAATCCATCAATCATTTTCGTTTTGAAAAAAAAAAAATCAACCAGACGGGGTTCTGTACGTGTACGAGATCACTGGATGGAAGCCATGTGTTAGGTTTTTTTTTTCTGGTTTTGTTTAGACGATGGATAAGGAGGTTGGGGTGAACGCCGAGGGATGGAAGCGGAGATATGTTTGTGCTTGTGTGTGTTATTTTAGATGAAATCTTTCTCTCTTGTTGTCTTTTTTATTTCCTGTCAAGATTAAAGAGACCTTGTTTTAATATGCATCTCGATCGATAAGATAAAAGACCAAAAAAAGCGAGCCTCGTGATATATTATTTATTTCTTGTTATTTTCTTTTCTTGTGTTGTGTCTTGGTTATGTATGCTTCTAGGTATAGTCTATAGAGAGATGTTCTCTGGCCATAATTACATTGTTTATGTTCAATTGCAGGCCTATTGATATGGATGCACCCGGATGCAGGTGCTGGTGGTAGAAAAACAGACAGGAGAATTCAATTCATACAAGATCTATTTATATCTAGTGCACGGTCGCTGAATATTTGTACAATAAATGGTTCCTTCTCTCTACACGGAACAAATATGACATCACGCTGATAAACACTTCACCTCTCCCCTTCCCCTTCTATACAGACCCCTTCAGCTTCGGCTTCATCGCGGTCGTATCAATGCAATGACAAGGCCCATGATGGCCGCCCCGGCGGCGGCACTTTGCAGGGCCACGGTCGAAAGATCCCGCTGCGTTATAGTGATGCTGCGGTCGCTGAAGAGGTCGTGGAAGTACTGGCGCCACGAGTCGACGGACTGGGGAGAGGAGAGGCGCGACATTTGGGTTCTGATAGTGTCGTTCCACGCGGTGGTGGTTTCGGTGGTGGTTTCGGAGGATGTAGGTGTAGGTTCGCTTGGTGTGGGGGTGGATGGGGAGGAGGGAGTAGTAGTCGATTCGGCGGGCTCTACAGGGCCAACGTTGGATGTGGGCTGTTCGAGAGCATCAGATGTCGTGGAAGAGGATGATTCTGCGATCTTGGGAGTAGTGATGGGGGCAGCCGAGGACTCCTGCTGCTGCTGCTGGGCCACCACGGCCGGACTCAGGATCTGGGTCTGGGTCATGGCCTTCTCCTTCTCAATAGCTTCGATGACCTTCTCCTCGAAGCCCTTGACCAGCCTCTTGCGGCGCCAGGGCTCCACGGCAATCTGGAAGACGAGGAAGAGGAGCACGTTGACGCCCATAAGTCCCCAAGTGCCCCATGTACTCATGCGACGGATCTTGTCCGACCACACCTGCTCCTCGTGGTATCGGGACAGGATACACCGGCTCAGCTGCGCAGCGGCCTCTTCCGACTCACGCTCGGCCGCCGACAAGGCCTCCTGGGCCTCGTTCTCGGCGACTTCGTTGGTGTGGTCGTTCCGGTAGAGATGGGTGAAGCGTTCCAGGTCGGCGGGCGACCAGGCGTGTTTGCGCTGAAGCAACTCGTTGACTTCCCGCTGCGAGGTCGATCGTCGGTTGATAGCGGCAGAGTAGGCATCTTTGGTTTCGCGGACTCGAAGGCGGGCGTTGCGTAGGCGTTCCTCTGGAATAAAGTGTTAAAAAATGCTGGTTTCTTTTGTACAAAGGGTGCGTTGCAGAAGGGTATGCGTACCTTGGACGTGAATCTGCTGTTTCAGCGCCTCAATGGATGAATAGCCAGTCAGATCGTTCAATCGCTGGCCTGCCACAAACACATTCGACTGCAGATTATCCATCATGGTCCCGAACTGTTTCGCAAACTGCGATCTGCGATTCTCCAGATAAGACGGCAGACTACCGTCGCCTGAGCCCTCCCCTTTGCTCTCATTGTTTCCTCCCTGCTCATACTGCTCGGGTCTGTATGTATTTGTATTCTCCGGTGCGGCAGGAGATTCCTGGCTGCTGCTGCTGCTGCTGCTCCCCGCATCCGTCTCAACCTTCAAGATCCCCTCACGAACCGCCTGCGCCAGCTCTGCATTCGCCGACTGATCGCAGGCGTTTCATGTTTCGATTTATCCGACTCGCTCGACGACGAATATAGAGCCGACTGGGTTCGCAACCGACACTGTCGAGAGACCGAGAAGCCTCGGCGGAGGTTCTTGCCGACGAGAAGAGCTTTCGGGCCAACGGGCGCCAGAAGCAGCGGCGGTGACCGCACAGAAGAAGGCTTTGTGAGCGTGACTTGTCTGAGAGACTGTCGGAACAGCGCTGGCATGGACTGCATGGCCGGGGGTGAGGGCCACGAAAGGAAGCCGGCCAGAGTGGTTGGGTTGGGAGGAAGTCAACTGGGCGGGCGGCACTCAACGTCAACGGTCGGGAAAAGGCGGCAAGGCAAGTCCGGCGGATTCTCCATCTCCGCGCTTCTTCATGGTTCCGCTGGCATCTGGAGTGATTTAATCGCACGATGGCCCCGGCGTAGGTCGTGATGGGATACAATGCAAGGTCGCAGGTATACAGACACTCATGTGAGATTATTTGGGAGAAGTCGATCTTCATTACCTCGAAATGTAGGTAGGCAACAGGCAAGCCGCAAGGGCTCGAGCACGGGTGGAAATTCAAAGGTATCTTTATTATTGACTCGCTGACATGATAAACATAAGCATTAAAGTGATCCTAAGTACAATAAACAGCATATTCCATTGTCCGGGTAATTCGTAGAGGGTCCAGAGTATCCGAGTATCAAAGTGGCGGAGTAGAAGAAGCGCCAGGCAGCCCAGAGAGCGCGCAGAAGCAACTATCAAGCAAGAACAGATGGCAGCCGCCATCGATCATCATTCGGTGTTCATTTCGTAGCTGGCTTTTCACCTAGAGCAACTCAATCGTCGCTCTGCACTTTATTGTCACCCTTCACGGCTTCCGCATATGTCGGCGGAGGCCGAGACTCGTCATGCGACTGACTGCTACTGCCCCCCTCGGCAGGCTGGCCATGCTGTGGCTTCGGAGAAGCCTGGCGACCGTCAGACTGGGCTGCTTGGGCGGGATTTTGCGATCCCAGCGTGCCGTAGGCTCTGGGTGGCGGTTGCTGGGCCGGTTGGTGCGACACGTAGTAGTACGTCACGCGGCCGCCTTCCACATCCCGGCCGCGAGCTGGAACCTCCGGGGATGGGCTCGTAGCTTGGGTCGTCGTAGTCGGGCTCGGGGTATTTGAGGATGATGTACCAGGCATGTAGCAGGCCCGGCACGTAGCCGAGACAGCACAGAGCGAGGTTAATGATCGAGTCAGCGGTGCAAATGCCTACTTTTATCCATACTGCACATGGCGCAGAGGTGTTAGCGAGTGGTCTGCATGGTCGGGGTTGGTGCTGGCCAAAGACCCTGGGGCAGGGAGGGGTCACGCACCTGAAACCGGGGGAAAGAAGATGGCGAGAATGCCGAGGAACATATCTGAACCGCACATAGTGGCGGGGTCTGGTAAGTCACAGTCTATATGGGGGTCCTATATGTATGAGTTTGGGATGTGTGGAGCAAGACAGCGGTTTATAACAGTATAACGAAGCTTGGGGGATGCGAGAAAGTTGCCTGCCTGGAGATGTTGGCCCGGCCGGATGAGGTCAGATGACGTCGTGGATCACCTGACAGGCGGTGTCTGTCCACTGTCCAGGCAATCATCCAGCATTCTCGCAGTCAAGTTTGGACTGTGTGGGGGTCTAGGGGAGTATTTTAAGAGGTAGAGTATAGAAGGACGGTCAGTATCTAAAGGAACGTACAGAGTAGAGCAGTTCGGAATCGGCAACGTGATGGGGCACGCCACTGCAGTTACAGTATATATACTGTACAACCGCCCTCTGTGTTGAATACCGACAATAATTCCAACCACCTAGCAGTTAGCTTAGCGATTGATTGCAACTCTCCTGCCAACTATGAATAACATTCAGTTACCATCCATGCCATCTTAATGTATTTGTGTTTGATACACCTCGTCTGTCCCCGTAGCAAGGCTAGTAAAGGCATCCGCGTGAACAACACGTCAACGAAGTATATCCACCACGGCGGCCTACCAGTCTAACGCTGTACGACACCTACTTGTAGAAATAATATCAATTCTAATGTATACGTCTAAGAAGAACCATGGTTCTTCGATATGTAGGTAATACACAAAACCTAGCACATTAACATGAAGTAGATACTGTAGTTCTCGATACCAGGGATAGCACCGTAAGCGACTGGCTCGCTCGATTGATATGATCCTGTGGATCAGTCTGTGTCCGGATCATTTAGCAGATCTGCCTTGCAGATGCGATAATATCAGAATACCTCCGCGCGCCCTTGGTCTGCATCTAAAATTGGATGTCTCCGGCGATTACGGAGGGCGGCCTTGGCTGACTGACATCCGACGTCGCTCCTCGCTTCGATACTATCGCCCTTGCATGAAGTCGTGGTGTTCGAAGTATGAAGGAATTAGCACAGGACTGTTGACTGCTGAAACAAAGCCTGGGCAAAGCTGTCTTGTTCCAATAATAATGGCCTGGCATGGAGGTGTCTCTATAACTGCCGCGAAGTAAGACCCCTTGCCAAGTCATCCGCCAGGCTAAAATAGGGATCGACCAGCTCAGCCGCTATGCATTTGTGACTGGTGGATGTCTCGGATTGCGAAACGACGACAAAGGTGGGAGAAGGGATGTCAATTGCCAATTGCCGAGTCGCCTCGTGACAGGATGGACAGCGTACTCGTTGTTCATCCGTGATGGAGGAGCCTGTCTAAATATTCGATTAATCGTAATAAGTTAATAATAATAGCCCCCAAGAGGGAACACAGACCTTGCCTTGTTCCACGGAACCCTCATCTTTGGTCCCGAAGTTCCACCGTCCGTGTGGGTTGGTGCGGTGTAGGGATCCAAACATGGGGAGTATGGGTGTACAGACTACTCTGTGCAGAGTCAACACTAAACAGAAGCTCCAAAAAAAAAAACAAAAAAAAACAAAAAAAAAAAAAAAAAAGGTCGAGTGCCTGAAATGACGATGCGAGCCTCTTGTTAAGCCCGACAAGCCTCACCGCGTGCCACGTCAATGCTGGATTCACCGTACAAATAGATCGATAACCTTCCTGTGCCTGCATCGGGCCTTTTCTCTGATTTCTCCGATCACAAAGAGGGAAAGTTGCGAAGGGCAACTCCTTTATCGATTGATTTCCCAACCGACTGATCGCATCTTGATCCTTGCCCGTCGCGAAATCGAATCATCGATCGACTGCCTCGGCCCTCCATTCGGATTTTCATTTCGACCTTCGCTATCCAGCGTGGGAGTGGATCAAAGGCAGGGTTAGCTTTGCATCTGCACCGCAGCAGCAGGGGAACCTTGCGGAGACCTATTTTTCTATTTTTTTTCTATTTTTCTTAGCTCGTCCAAGAGTCGATGGACGGCCAGAGTCAGAGTGAGACTAAAGCCGTGCTACCCCAAGCAAGTTAGTTTGTCTCCTGTGGAGTCTGGTTTAATTGCAAAGACGCCGGTTCCTCTGGCGAACCACCCATCGCCCATCACCCATCCCGTCCTGACTCTGGTCTTTGAGTCTGCCTGCCTTGAGTTTGAGCATTCATTTGACACCCCCCCTTTTCGACGATAGAGAGCATCGGATTGAGTTTGGACTTGGTTGCCCTTGCGAACTCGGCGTCGTTGGAATCTGGCGGGAGAATCCTTTTCTGTTCCGTGGTCGATCCCGTCCGTTCGGCCTCAGGCAAGGACGCAAGCCGATTCCTGCAATTGGAAGGCGCCGCCCAGTCTGAATTTCGGATTCTTTCTTTCTTTCTTTATTGCCTTCGATCCCTTCTTCTCTCGTCTCCTTTCGTCTCTCCTCCACCTCGTCGCTCGTCGCTCTTCGGCCGCTTCTCTTCCTCCCGTTCGCTCGCTTCCCCCCCCCCCCCGATCCAGGGTCCTTTCTTTCATTTTCCTGGCTTCCCCCCCCCCTCCAAGCCAATCCATTCGTTTGATGCTTGGCCTTCTGTCCTCTCTTTCTTGTCAGGAAATTGAGTGCTATTTCGCTCGTTTGATATTCGACGCGTTCCCAATCGCCGTGGCCTGGACTGGCGCTTTTTCTTTCCCGCCCAATTGTCGCGCAGGTGCAACGACATGAGAGACACCCCGACTGGATTCCACTGCTGAACTCGATACGATTCTCAATTTCGCAACTGATTTGAACACGCGCTCTCTATTGTCTCGACGCCATTGATTACGACCTAACTCTTGCGACGCCGGAACCTCCGAAGGAAGCCCTGGCTGGGTAGAGGCTCGCTATGGCTACCTGTATCTCCCTGACTGGATCAAAGCAATGTCCGGCTTTCAATGGATCCTCGATATCGACCAACTCCAGTCTTCATACTAATTTGTAGGTCTTTTCAATGCTCTTCTTTATGGTGAGATGACATCAGCTAATCTTGGGATAGTCCGTTTATGAGGTCCGTCTCGAACGTTACCCAATTCGACGAAGCCTTGAACAATTACGTCCAGGATGATTACGTCAAGCGAAAGTAAGCTCGCCGATGCATGTAGCCTCCTATTAAGGCACTAACGCATGCCGTCTGGCGGTTAGATATGTTGACTACCTGGGCTGTGAGGGCGCTAATCTTACGGACACCGATGACTTCTACGCCCGCTATACCACCAGCTCGATATGCAACGGGATCGTGCAGAGCTCAAAAAACGATTGCAACCTGTCCAGCCAAGAATCAAGGCCGCTCTGCGCCGATGATTGTGTTTGTGATGCCCACCCATTCAATGGCCATAGCGATTTACTAACGGTGTATGTCTAGGCTCTGATGGCTAGAAGCGAACAGGAAATCCTGGTGAACACTGACCGTTGTCCGCGGAGGGATGGGGACTATATGGATCAAATTCGCTCTGATTTCACCGTCTGTGCCCTGCCCGCTAATTCGCTTACGGTAACCTGTATATCGGCGGCAGATAACGAACCAGACGAGTGTGGGTTCCGATCCAATCTGATGGGTCTGTGCGGCTATTGTGCAGGAAGCTCCGCCAACTCCACCGATTCTTGCTGCGTGAACGCGAACGCCGGATAGTCGTTGCAAGGATGTGACGCTGCCATCGCCGACGACTTTGCCTCCCATAATTACGTCCACATCCAATTCAACCGCCGACTCGGGCGACGGTCTATCGGGCGGACAGATTGCCGGCGTTGTGATTGGCTCCGTTGCTGGATTTGCCCTCTTGGCTGCGTTGGCGGCATTTGGTCTCATCTACTGCCGGAGAAAGCGGCGAACGAAGAACGACGTGACTCTGAACCAGCCAAACCCCCAAAGGAAAGGCTCACCATCAATGCAGAGCGCAGGACAACAAGGATTCGCTGCTATTCCCGGAGGGAGGGTTGCCAGAATGTCTGCGCTGCGAGAGATGCCTAGTTCCTCGCCGGCACGGTCTCGTAACTCCACGGCATTCTTCGGCGGTGCTAAGTACAGTGACTCATCCGACTCGGAAGGCTACGGAGCCAGCCCTGGCGCGATGTCCAAGAAGATCCCTCCTACGGCAGGCAAGCGACACGGCTCGCTCTCGAGCAACTCGGCCTTTGCCGGCGCAGGCAGCGATAGTTCGCCTCGTTCGGCCACCAACGGCCAATACTCGTCCCCGAGGGAGTCGCCAGTGGGCAATCCGAGCAGCTTTCTTCGTTCCAGGATTATTACTCGCAAGATGACATTAGACCCGGTGATCGTGTTGCCGCCCTGTGGGCATACCAGCCTCGCGCAAACGACGAGTTTTCTTTGGATCGTGGCGATATGCTGAAGATCATCGGTATTTGGGACGACGGCTGGGCTACAGGAATCCGAATCCCCGAGAATGCCGAAGATTACGACGCACGACACCGAGAACAGCGCGACAGTGGAGTGTCTAATGGCTCGCATCGGCCGGTCGCATCGCCGGTGCCCGTGGGAGATATCAAGGCGTTCCCGTTGGTCTGCGTCTGTCTTCCGCAACATTGGCGAAAGATCATCGACGGAGGACAAGCCGACGATGATTGACGATGACCAGCAGCCTACCATGTTGAGATCCACTTTGCATGGAAAATGTACATGCCGGTTTACGCCTTTGATGATAGCGCCGTTATCTATTCTCTTGTGATTTTTATTCGCACAAACAGCCTTTCGCGACGTGTGCCAATGCTCTGTGCGAGTTTTTCGAATCTTCCCCCGTCGACCCTGGAATGTTTGCCGTTAGTCTATATCGGCATGAGCGTGCCCTATGGCCGGGATCATCTGCCTATAGGTCCAGATGATCTGCGTCGGCGTTCGTCCCGCATGACCGCTCTTCCTCTACCAGGTACCTTCGGGATAGTTCGGAGACGATTCGACATGGCTTTTCTTTCTCGTATATTATACCCCTCTTTTCTATTTATCTATTGATCTTTCTACGGAGGCAAGTAATCATCAGCCTTGTTCTTAGAGCATGGCCTGTCCGCTCTTCTGCCTTCTTTTGTACCTTTGTTTTTTTTATCCTTGCTCAGCTTCAAAGTCAGTGACAGCGACTTGCCGTATCCCCACGCCTCCTGCGGGCTCGGCTATTGCCGTCGCAAAACGGTCCCCGACTGCGATGACTTGAACTCTAGGGAGTGTTACTATTATAAGCCATTTGAGTACATCTTGATACTGTGTACATAGATAGATAGATAATGACCGGCGGCCGTCAGAATTGAACGGTACAGTGGAATATTAGGTCTGCTATTTGTCACTGGAACCCATTAACTATCTAGGTAGCAATCCGGGAGCCTTGCCATCAGGCATTCTCATTGACTATTATCAATTGTCCAGGACAGGCACAAGCGACCTTGACGTGAGGATACTCGGTTAGCTGGGGCTAGTTCCATGGTTGGAAAGAACGGTAAGTTTAGTTCCGCAGAGAAAACAGGATGCCTGGTTCAGAGGGAGGGAGGTCTACTTCGTTATGCCTACTGCCTACGACGGGGTCATACTCCTGCTCTCCACAGCCCTGAACACAACAGGCAGACCTGGGATGACGGAGATGACGAAGGATGATTCAGGGGCGGCGAAAAAGCGGGTGGTGCGACGGGCGTCACGTGAGGCGCGGCCACCCCACCGGCGCAAGCACAACAACCAAACCAAACCAAACCAAACCAACTAACGAATGCCCCTCTATCTCCATCCCCCATCTTGTCCTGACGCTCTCTCACCTCCCCTTTGACCTCCGTTGGCTCTCTGCAGGCAGTCTGTGAGTCCTCCCCCCCCTTTATATCCCTCTCCCGCGCCCCCTTTTTTCTGCTTGATTATTACCTGTTCTTCAAATTGAACTCTTGCGACACACTTTTTACCTGCTTGTTCTTTTTTTGAGGGGGTCTTATAAGAAAGGAAGAGAGAGAGAGATTGAAGTCCAAGATAACTAACATCGCGTGCTTCCCCCCAACGCAGGTTTCCTATCTCCTTTCCATTTCCCTCCCATCCACATAATTAACAATGTCGGTACGTATTTCTGTCCCCCTCGACAACTTTCCCCCCCGGTTGAGGTGTGCGAATGCTAATTTTCTCCGTTGCCTTGCTAGCTCGCCTCTGGGTATGTCATCGGCCGGACCGCCGCCACTTCCACATGTCCTCTTCGACCCGCTTCGGAGCCTTCCGACGACGCAGGCCTCTTCGGATCCATGTGCTGACCCGTTGTGTTTGTGTTCCACAGTGTTTCCATCACCGATGAGTGCATCAATGCATTCAACGAATTCCGCATGAGCGGAGGCAGCAAGGGTGCCAAGACCAAGTTCATCATCTTCAAGATCGCCGACAACAAGAAGGAGGTCGTCATCGACGAGGTCTCGCAGGACCCCGACTACGAGGTCTTCCGTTCTCACCTCGAAGCTGCTCGTGACGGCAAGGGCAACCCCGCTCCTCGTTATGCTGTCTACGACGTCGAGTATGACCTCGGTGGCGGCGAGGGTCAGAGGTATGACGGCTCCCGGCGGAATAGATGCGGATAAGATCGAAGGGAGAATGGCTGGGCTGACTCGATTCGCACTCTCTGTAGAAGCAAGATCATCTTCATCTCTTGGGTTCCCAGCGATACCCCTACTCTGGTATGATACTTCCCCCCCCTTCGGCTGTCTTGTCGGTCGACGGAAGAAGCGGTAACTGACGGGCGCAACGTTAGTGGTCCATGATCTACGCCAGCACTCGGGAGAACTTGAAGAACGCGCTCAACATCCACACTTCCATCCACGCCGACGACAAGGGCGACATCGAATGGAAGACCGTCCTGGCCGAGGCCAGCGGTGGCAAGGCCGGTAAATAGATGACCTGCGCCGGCTGGGCCCGGATCGAGGTGAGCTTTATGTGTGTGTGTGTGTGCTCTGTGTGATGGCGATTGCACTGCACCCACTCCGTCTTCGAGACGGCGGAGTGCAAACCCGGAATAAAACCAAACACCCATGACCTTTCCTTTCTCCCTGCACACATTTAGTTCCAATATGAGATCGTTACGACTTGCCTGCCCGCCTTCATAATGACCGTATCGTCGGTGGTCCGTGGCGATCCCTGCCGGACACTTCTTTCTCCGCGAAGCAGCGTTTGGGATGGGACTGTTCTTTCTTTTTTGTGTCAGCGTTTGCCTGTACAGAATAGTGCTGCCTTGTATGGGGTGTGATTTGCAGCGTTTCGGTGTAGAGTAGAATGCACGGCATCACCTCCCATTCATCTCATTGTGCGTAGAGGAGCAGGAATTCAGGATGGAGGATCGACTACTCCGGACTAGAGCCGCGGGAGCTTTCGGGAGATGGAAGGATGGGCAGATGTCAGCGGAAGGGGTTGGCCGGATTGGAGGCCATTGTGAGGGTTTTTAATTTCACTGTAAAAATATTCCACTGACAGAGAGGTATGTAAACCAGATAGTTAACATTAATCGACTTAAGCCATGCGAGTAGCAGCCAAGTCCGTAAATTGTCCCGGTCTTCACTCTGAAGTATGGACGAAGACGGTCGGAAGGGCGGCGGACGTGGACCAATGAGGGCGGCGGTAAAGGCGACTAAGCGCCGGATGCTCGTCTTTCCACCTCAAACCACAAGTCGAACCTCGTTCTTCGTCTCCCGCTGCGAGTCTCGATCTTCCCCTCCTCCACTCCTCCCCTCAACCTTGACTTTCCCTTGTTCTCCCCGAGGTAATTATCTTCTGGTCCCCCTCGGACGTGTATTTTGACATCAATTGACTTGCTTTCTCCTCTCTAGTCGCGCGCTCGCCTCTCCCACACAATGTTCCTTCGCTCCGTGTCTCGCGCTGCTCCTCGCAGCTCGGTTGTGCCTACGACTGCCACTCGTTCCTACCATGCCATGTCCTGCCTGAACGCCCGTCCTCAGGCTGAGAAGAAGGCCGTCGCTCCCCAGCAGACCCGCGCCGCCTCCGAGCATGCCATCGCGAATCCCACCCTCGCCGGTATCGAGAAGCGTTGGGAGGCCATGCCCCCCCAGGAGCAGGCCGATCTGTGGATGCAGCTCCGGGACCGCATGAAGGTTGACTGGCACCAGATGACGCTGCAGGAGAAGAAGGCTGGTAAGGAGATTTCTTCCTACAATCCCGTAGCGTCCGGGTCGTCAGAATTTTGCTAATTTTTCTCTCTCCTCGCTTTCACTATCTAGCCTACTGGATTTCCTTCGGCCCTCACGGCCCTCGTTCGCAGCCTCCCAAGGGAGAGGGTCTCCGTATCCTCATCAAGGTGGCCCAGCTCACCACCGTCTCCGTGGCCATCTTCTACGCCATCCATATGTTCGCTAAGCCCCAGCCTAAGACCATGTCCAAGGAATGGCAGGAGGCCACCAACGAGTACGCTCTGGTACGTTATACCCACTATATCATATCGGACAGCCCATTGCTTGCGTATCCAGTCTGGCAGGAACAATTGCTAACAATCCCTTTTTTTCCCCTCCCAACAGCGTGAGAAGATCAACCCCATCTACGGCATCAGCGCCGAGGGTTACCAGGGCCCTGGTTTCGTGCAGAGCCCTCCCGCCGAGAAGTCATAAACTGGAGGACCACGATCCGGGAGGACTCGGTCGTAGCAAAATGGGGAGCCGCCCGCAACAACCACAGCAGCACCCTTTCCAACCTCCTGACGGGGACGCATGATTGGAACCAGCCGTGTCTTTCCTTCGTCGGGCAGTCCAGTCCCCTTTTTCGTCTTGTGTCTTATCTACCTGTTTTTCTTTTTGCCAATCTCAGCATCCACCCCCCTACAAAAGACCCCATGTATCTCGTACTGTGCAATAATCAATCGATCTCCTTTGTAGCCATAGAAGTGGTCTTTTTTTTTTGTAGGGCGAGACTCGACGGGTTTGCTCTTGGATATATATGTTGCGTTGTGTGTGTGTGTGTTTGTGCTATGTGTTATTTATGCGGTTCTTCTTGAAAATAGCTGTCTTTGACAATGTTACTTATTTTTGTCTGATTTACTCTGGGTATCGGCAGGAGATGACGTTAACACTTGGACTGGGGGATATGACGGGAGGGATTACGGAAGACCGGAGGGATTGACGGAGTGTCCATTTGATTTTGAAAAGTAGTTTTGGAGGTGGGATTTACTGTGGTTTATTTTTCCCGACCGTCTCTTACCTACAGAGTCAGAGTACACCTACGAAGGTAGATGCCGTATCAACCTTGCGTGGACCGGCGATGTTTACTGAATCACGGGAACACGTCAGATTTTTCTTGCAGCGTTCGTCCGAAACCAGCTTGATACCGGTAATTACGGACTACATTTGTTTTGAGGGATTGTTTTGTTTAATATTATTTATTTTCTACGGCTTGAATATATTCCTGTTTATTATACTGCATATCTTTGATCACGGCTATAAAATGATAAGAAGTGATAATAATTATAAGAATTCGTTATAATAATTATAATAATGCGTATAAATCAAGTGCATTCCCGGCGCTCCCCCCTTCTCCTCCTCTTCCGACGCCAAGAAAAAGCTCCTCTTTTGTGTGCGCCGAATTCCTGGCTCCGTTCAGGGCAACGGACAGAACTTAACCTTCCACCTGCCTGGGTATGGCCGTCCACCGAGTCACCGACAGATAGCCAGACTGCTCCGTAGCCAAACTAGATAAATCCTGCAGCTATGTACAGAGTACAGAGGACGGAGGACACGGTGGACGTAGATAACCCCGGCAACCTGACGAGGCCTGCGCGTTGCTCGGTACATCACGGGATCGTCGGCAAAACCGCCCCGGAAAGGCTAAGGCGGCCAGCGTCGCCCGTGTCCACCTCAACCTCAACCTCTTCCCTTCCCTTCCCTCTCTCTTCCCTCTCCCCATCTTCCGTCCCTTTGACCTCATCTATCCCCCCATCTTCGCTCTTAACACCGTCAGAATGTTCAAGAGGTACCTCCCCCCGCTCCCTGTCGCCCTCTCGCCTTCTACCCTTTTTTTCGCCCGGCTAACAGCTCTTTTTCCTTCTAAACAGCGGTCTCGCCCGGACCTTCGGGAGGGCTGCTTTTGCCCGACCTACCTCCGTCGCTCGTCGCGCCCTCCAGCCCTCTAAGATCAATGGATTCCCTTCCCTGGCCCGCTTCGCCAGCACCGAGGCCGCTCAGGGCGGCAAGATTCACCAGGTCATTGGTGCCGTCGTTGACGGTACGTGCTATCCGGTCGTCCCTCCCTACCGAGGAAAAAAAAATCTCCCTTCCTTACCCGGGGCTACGCGATGAAAATCTTTTCCGACCCTCGATTCCATCTCAACAACCATCGATTTCCATCCAATTGATAGCTCGATCTACGATTTCTGACTCTCCGCTACAGTGAAGTTCGATGGTGACAAGCTCCCTGCCATTCTCAACGCCATTGAGACCGAGAACAATGGCCAGAAGCTGGTGCTTGAGGTCTCTGTATGTTTTGCCCTGGGATGACATCAATCCTTTCCCTCCCTCCCCTTTTCTTTGTCTTTAGGTCAAATGGCTAACGTCGATTATAGCAACACTTGGGAGAGAACGTCGTCCGTACTATTGCTATGGATGGTATGCTTCCTGTTCTTTTTCTCTCCCCTCGGCGACCGGTCAGCCATGGGGCTTGGCACTAGGGATCTTGATATTGATATTGATATCCCCTATCCCTCGCCCCTGGGCTTGACCGCCAATTGCCATCATTCGTTGAACAATGTAGCTGACGTTTCTCAAGGTACTGAGGGTCTGACCCGTGGTGCCGCTGCCCGCGACACTGGTTCCCCCATCAAGATCCCCGTCGGTCCTGCCACCCTTGGCCGTATCGTCAACGTCACTGGTGACCCCATTGACGAGCGTGGCCCCGTCAAGGCCGTCAAGTACGCCCCCATCCACGCTGAGCCCCCCGAGTTCATCGAGCAGTCCACCGAGGCCGAGATTCTCGTGACCGGTATCAAGGTCGTCGACCTGCTCGCCCCCTACGCTCGTGGTGGTAAGATTGGTCTCTTCGGTGGTGCCGGTGTCGGTAAGACCGTGTTCATCCAGGAGTTGATTGTAAGTTCAATTGCCAACCTTTTTTTTGTCCTTTTCTAACCCCGGAATAGAACAACATCGCCAAGGCTCACGGTGGTTACTCCGTGTTCACCGGTGTCGGTGAGCGTACCCGTGAGGGTAACGATCTGTACCACGAAATGCAGGAGACTGGTGTCATCAAGCTCGATGGTGAATCCAAGGTGTCCCTTGTGTTCGGTCAGATGAACGAGCCCCCCGGTGCCCGTGCCCGTGTTGCCCTGACCGGTCTCACCATCGCCGAGTACTTCCGTGACGAGGAGGGTCAGGATGTGCTGCTCTTCATTGACAACATTTTCCGTTTCACCCAGGCCGGTTCTGAGGTGTCTGCCCTGCTGGGTCGTATCCCCTCTGCCGTCGGTTACCAGCCCACCCTGGCCATCGACATGGGTGGTATGCAGGAGCGTATCACCACCACCACCAAGGGTTCCATCACTTCCGTCCAGGCCGTCTACGTGCCCGCTGACGATCTGACTGATCCTGCCCCCGCCACCACCTTCGCTCACTTGGACGCCACCACCGTGTTGTCCCGTGGTATCTCCGAGTTGGGTATCTACCCTGCCGTCGACCCTCTTGACTCCAAGTCCCGTATGCTCGACACCCGTTTCGTCGGTGAGGATCACTACAACACCGCCACCCGTGTCCAGCAGATGCTCCAGGAGTACAAGTCCCTCCAGGATATCATTGCCATTCTGGGTATGGACGAACTTTCCGAGGCCGACAAGCTCACCGTCGAGCGTGCCCGTAAGCTGCAGCGTTTCCTGTCCCAGCCTTTCACCGTCGCCCAGGTCTTCACTGGTATCGAGGGTCAGCTGGTCGACCTGAAGGACACCATCAGCAGCTTCAAGGCCATCATCAACGGTGAGGGTGACGACCTTCCCGAGTGTAAGTTTCCCTGATCTTGATTTTTTTTGGGTCACAACTCTTGCTAACTTCTTTTGTAGCTGCTTTCTACATGGTTGGCAACTTCGCCTCTGCCCGCGCCAAGGGTGAGAAGCTTCTGGCTGAGCTTGAGGGCGGCCAGTAAATGTAATATTGTTTTTGAGCGCCCTTTCTTTTTTTTGTTCCCTTTTTTTTTCTGTTAGAATATGGACTACCTCTTTTTTTTTCTTTGAAATGTTCCGTTTTCGAATCGATACGTGTACAGTACTCGAATAAAGAAAAAGGGAAGTCGAAAAAAAAAGGAAAGGTTCTCCCTTCTATACTGAAGAAACAGGTGAAACGGACAAAAAAAAAGAAAAGAGCCCTGATTGATTTACTCTCTCACCAACCAACCTCTTTTTAAGTCTGGATTGCATCAGGGGTGGAAATACCTCGACTTTCCTGGACTTGTGTTACACTATGTGCTCATGTAAGTAAGTTTAAAATGACCACAGTCAGCCTGATACCCTGGGGCTGGGACAATTGTATTCATTTCTTTTGTTGCTTTATGGATTCTTGTAGTCTTGCATTTTTGTAGTCTTGCATTTGTGCCTGTAGTGTTGTAGGTCTTGTAGTGTCAGATATATCGGGTAGGTCTAGATGTAGAGTAATGCATGAATGGTAGCAGCTTTCATGAATACTGTGGCATGGTTAGGTAGCTATGTTGTATTGTACTGCGTGTATACCTCGGGCTCCTGATGTTTCATGTCCTGTCTACCTAGGTTATATTGTCTGTGGCCCTGTTAGGTAGGTTTCATAACTACCTAGTGAAGGTATGTTCCGTTCGTCCGAGGAGATACTGTAAGGATGGACGGATGTAGGATAATAAGTCAGATAAAGCAAGGCAACAAACACTATGTAAGAACGAAAATGTATATCATAGATGATAGGCGTGAAATCTTTGATTTTGTCTCTAGGTAAATTGGGTATATTGTATATTGCATTCTGTAGTATGTATGTATGTATGTTGAGTATACTTGATTGATGTGTTACTTGCTTTTGGTTGTTCGAGTCTGGCTTTTGAAAGAGGGAGATTAGTTCTCTCTCTCTCTCTCTCTCTGTGTGTGTGTGTATTTTTAGTTCAAGTTTCTTAATTGTTCAAGGTCAATTTGGCTACCGGCACTGATCCTTTTAACACATTACTCTTCCTGGTTCTTGGATTCTAATTGTTGGATGTGGTGTTGTTGAGGTTAAGGGCTGAGTTTGTTGATTGCTTACGGCCATTGACTCTTTGTGTGTGGATGGACTTCTATTCTTTTCTTTATTTGTTGAGAGCGATTGTATCTGTACTAATTTGCTTTTGGGCTGGTTTGATGTATATATAGTATAAATGTAGGGAAATGGATGTGGAAGTGGATAGGCTCCGGGGTAGACATATATTTATAAATAAGGTAGGTTGCTACGTCTACGGTTGAAATTAGATGTACGATAGAAATACCAGGTGGGATAGACAAGGTAAATAGATATATAGGTTGTTAATAAAGACGGAATAGATTACTGAACATGAATGATTGGATTGAACATGCTGAGTGCTGGATTACCCACATCTGGGCTGAAGAGCGGACTACTACAGCTAAAGTGTCTCTTCGAGGGCGAGGGCCTAGTTGAAAGTTAGTTAGCAATCACTCCTGCCCTTCATAGTAGATTCAATTCAAAACCTACCAACGCCGATCTCGTCGGGATATAAACCTGCAGGTAATTACTCCGACCATTCCACGCAAAGTCCGTAGTAAAGAACCGCGTCTCCTTCAAGTTCCGCCCGAACCCCCCAAACGCCTGATCATCGGTGTCCAGAACGATCCGATACGTACCGGCCTGCTCGACGCCGACCCGGTAGTCCGTGAAGCTCTGGGAGGGATGGAAGTTGAAGATCCAGAGCAGCCCTGCACGCTCGAAGACAAGCACCTTGTCGCCTTCGTGCTTCAGACTGATATATGCCTGCGGGGCGTGCAGCCAGCCGTACTTGTCTTCTGTGAGCTGCATGGCGCGGTCGAACTCGTTGAGGAACTTGTACCGCAGCAGAGGATCCTCGGTCAGGTTCAGCTGGCGTCGCGCGTACCAGAAGGAATTGTTGTTGCCGGCACGTGGGAAGTCCAGCCACTCGGGGTGCCCGAATTCGTTGCCTTCGAAATTCAGGTACCCCTCGCCGCCGAGCGCGTGGGTGACGAGTCGGATCATTTTGTGGAGGGCCATGCCGCGCTCGATGATGGGGGTGAATTCTGTGAGTACGGACATGTGTGTGTACATTTCCTTGTCGCAGAGCCACATCATGAGGCTTTTGTCGCCGACAAGGCTGGGGGTTGTTAGTTATACGGTCTTTGGCTCATTGGATAGGAGGAATAGAGGGGAGGGAAGCATGGCCTACGCTTGATCGTGGCTTTCGGCGTAGGCGATGGTTTTCTCGCCGTGTCGTCTGTTCGTCAACGTGAATGAGAGGTTCCCGATGTCCCATTCGTCGTCGGCCTTCTCTTTCAGGAGCTTGATGTACATGTCTGGGATGGCCATGCCGAGACGGTAGTCGAAGCCAACACCACCGAGGGCGTGCGGGAGACAGAGTGCTGGCATCCCCGAGACGTCTTCCGCCACGGTTATAACTTCGGGATACAGCTGGTGCAGCATCTCGTTGGCGAGTGTCAGATACATGACGCCTTCATCGTCGACCGATGGCCCGAAGTATTCGTGGTAGCCGCCGGAGAATCCCCTGGAAGATAGTTAGAGCGAGTGTACGGAGAAAGTTGGCGAGGAAGTGCGTACGTTCCAATTCCGTGATGGACATAAAGCATACTGGTGACCCCGTCGAAGCGGAAGCCATCGAATTTGTATTCCTCCATCCAGAACCGCAGGTTGCTGAGGAGGAACCGCAAGACCTCGTGACTGCCGTAGTTGAACAATCGGCTGTCCCAAAGCTCATGTTCGCCCTTCCCGCCACCATGGAAGTATTGATGGTCTGTCCCATCGAAGTGGTTTAACCCATCGAGGACATTCTTAGAAGCATGACTGTGCACTACATCAAGCAACACAACCAGTCCCATGCTGTGGGCCTTGTCGACCAGCTCCTTCAAGTCCTCAGGCGAGCCGTAGCGACTGCTGGCAGCAAAGAAATTGTTGACTTGATACCCGAAACTAGCATAGTAAGCGTGCTCCATAATGGCCATCAATTGAATCGCATTGTAGCCCAGATACTGGATGCGAGGAAGCATGCTGGCAGTGAACTCTTTGTACGTCGCCACCTTGGTATCCGGCGAGGAGATTCCCACATGAGCCTCGTAGATGCGAAGGCTTTCAGGTCGCTTGGGACGTGAATGTTTGAACTGGTATCGTTCCGATGCTGGGGGATTCCAGAAAACTGCATCATACACAGGAGAGACGCTGAGGTCTTGCACCACGCGCTTGATCCACGCTGGGATTCGATAGATTCGCTCTCCAGTGCGCGTAACCATTGTGATCTGCAGCCAAAGTGAGTCGCAATGAAATAGCGCAATGCGTGCTTCTGCCAGGACAAACCTTGACCTTGCTGTCGTGAGGAATGGCCGGGACTCCTTCCTTTGCAGGTACAGTGACCTCCCAAACACCGAAGGTATTCTTGGTCATTGGATGAGCGCTAACGTCCCAATTGTCTGGCGGTCTCAGCAGAAGTTATGAGAATGATCTATCCAGTGAAACTTACTAAATTCGCCAACCAGCTGCGCCTCTACAGCGCTAGGGGCCCATTCTCGGTAGGTGATGTCGCCATTGGGGTGGACGTTGAGGCCGAATTGCTCGTAGCCCTATATGATCAAATTTAGCTTAGGTGTGCTCCCTCCCACGATCCTTCCCATGAGCTGGTGATTAATGATCCGATATGCTATTCGGAACAGAAAATGGCACTGACCCTGCTGAACCTCTCCAGTCCTCCCTCGGTGTCATTGATGGTCTTCACCCAGCCTTGAACGAACCCGAACCGTCGTTGTAGAGCCTCCCGGAAAGGTTCCAGCCAAGGATCCAGCTGTATCACGCCTGGAAAACATCAGCCTATAAATACAAAGGGCCAAAAATACAGAAGAATTGAGTCTGGAGGCGTACCTGTACCATCCGTTGGCACTGGCTGGGAGCTGTCTGTGGCTTGGGTGGCGGCCATTTCGGAGCAACAACACTGGAGATAAACTCTAGATGGCCAATTGCAAGAGAAATACTCCAAAGCAAAGCCACCGGAATCAATTATCGGCGAAAGAGTGTCATTTGAGAGAAAAGAAAGAGGAACGGTCGAGCGAAAAGTGTTGAGGAGGCAAGTTGAACGCCATGCGGGGGACGGTCGAGGCCAAAGCCCCATGTGACATCACCCCCTCCGTCGTCAAACAAACATCGCTTCCTTGTACAACCCCCGTCCTTCCCTCCTTTCCATCCACCGAGGTCGGGTCTTATCGACGCGATCGACAATTTATCAAGTTTTGGCCATATTACTGGTGTTGGTTAAGTGGTTTTTTATGCTTGATGATCTGGGGAGTCAATGATGGTTAATTCCATGTGTCCTGCTCATCGAGTACGATACCTACGTATCCAACAACCACTAACCACCCCCTGGCCCGGGAATAAATTGAACAGCGCCAGATTTCCAATTGATCAGACTGAATTTCTCTAGGGCGCGATCCAACAGTTTGCAATTCTAAATCGGCCCAACCATACCAAGTAACATTCTGGCCTACTGGGCCGCCGACATCGCCATTCCTCGAAATAGAAGCACCATCCCTTGTCAACAACTATCTAGAAATGCCCGTGATGGCGCTGGTGACGCCAGAAATGGGCGGCCGGGAATTCACCCTCCGAGCTGCCAGACGTGGCCTTAGCAGTAGGCTCCGAGGTGCGGTCAACCTTCTGGGTGGTCGCAGCGGTGCTCTTGGTCGAGCTCGCGGCAACGACAGCTTCTCGCGCATCCACGGAACCTGAAGTGCTGCCCGCCATGAGTGCGCTGACCGGAGTGACACCCGGATAGAACGAGGTCGGGACGGTTGGGATGGGGATGGAGACGGTGCTGCCGAAGTCCGCGGTGAGGCCCGACGCCATGGTGGCTGCAGAATAGCCCGAAGGGGCCTGGGTGGCCGTGCTGGTGATCGCTGCGTAGCCGGAATCACCGGAGCCTTCCTGAAGGCAGAAGCCAGAGCCGTAAGCGTTCTGGCAGACGTAGGTCTGTTTATCACCCTCCTCGGTCCACATGGCGAAGTCCTCGATGTTGATATCGTAGCAGGGAACGCCGTCAGGGCAGATGATCTTGATGGGTCCACGCTCAGCGCCGTTGGCTTCGGTGCCCTTCCAGTTCTTGATAGTGACGTTGCTCAGCTCAACTCCCTTGCCGCCCAGGCTGCTCATGCTGCTCCAGTAGCTGTCGATGTTGAAGGAATATGCGTTGCCGTGACCTAGCCAGTCATGACGATTAGTTCTTGTCCCGTGGATGATACTTGCAATGCTCTGTTGCTCACCGATGAAGTTCTCGAAGGTAACGTCGGAAACGGTGCCGCTGCCTCCATTGCTCTTGACGAACATCATCTGGTTCGAGTTCCAGGTGTACACGTTTCGGAAGGTGATCGCGCTGATTTCAGTATCGGCGCCGAGGGAGCCCATGCCGCATCCACCGCTCCAGTTGCAGTAGATATTCTCGACCAGAATGTTCTGAGAGGGACTCTGCAAATGCAGTTAGAATCAAGTCTAGAATGGATGGGCCGCAAGAGGGAACCCTGCCTTGACCGTGACACATTCATCCTTGTTGGTGACCTCGACCTAAGCGAAAATTAGTACCTGATCAATCGGACAGAGAATGCATTGGCCATCACGTCGTGAATCCAGATGTTGTTGCTCCAGACATCAAGACCGTCCAGACCACCATGGTTACCGCCACGGATAGCCATGTTATAAATCTCGCCGTTGGTGCAGGTATCGATGGAAAGATGGAAAGCCGGAGAATCAACCAAGATGATATCGTGAGCCGAGAAATTTGTGACATCCCAGATTCGCAACAGACGGGGACCGCTCCATTTGTTGTCTGCGTGGAATTCATATCCAGAACCCTGCATCGCGCCGGAGGAGGTGCTACTGAAGAGTTCGAAGTCGTCGGCATGCTCGATCATGATCATGTTACCACCTTCGGTACCAGTGCGGTAAATGGTTCCATCAAGCTGCAGGGCCCAGGCCTTACCGTTGGCCAATTTCACCCAGGTTTTCATTGCATAGTCTCCCTTTGGAATGTACACGAGACCACCAGACTTGCAGTCGTCGAATGCAGATGCCAGCGGAGGGCCCAAATCCGTGGACTTATCAGCTGCCGCACCATAATCAAGGACGTTGCATGTCTTGGTGGCAGCTTTGTCGGAGGCCGAAGTCAACGGGCCAACAGAGCCAGACAGCCGTGCAGCGGCAAAGGTAGGCACCAGGCCCACAAGGGAGAGTAAAGAAACAGTATTAAAAAGCATGGTTCCTTTGAAATTACAACGATTGGAAACATAAATGAACTAAAGAACGGCAAAACGTGAACGAAAGGGGAAGGGGGAAAAAGAAAGAAAAAGAGAATGACAGACGAAGAAAAGAAACGAAAGATCCCTGGCAGCAGGAGAGAATAAGTATGGATGAGATCGACCAAAGCCAGAATTAGAAACGGCCCTTGAGAAGCTCCATATAACGGTTTCAATAATACCCAACAGTATTTAGCTCAGATGCTATAAAACAAGCTACGATAGGACCGACCATTCAACATCTCCATCCACAGAGCCACATTCAGCCCTGATGGACTCCTTATGGCATCGCCCAGCATTAAATTGGACTACACACCAGACATGGACAAAAGCGGCACAACCTGAAACATTGAACACCCCAAATTTTGTGTGGTGTTAATACCAATGTCCTATGCTCCCGGATCCCATGATTCATGTCAACGGAGCTATTAGCATTTTAAGCCCGGTGGCCGATTCAAATAAATTGCGCTAGATAATGGGCCCGGAAACAGTTAGAGAACTGCTGAGTACAAGTACGCAACCGATATCGGAATTCCTTTGCCATGACCTTGTACAGTACTTGAAGCACTTGGGATTGCTCTATGAGGGAGAAGGGTTTCGCGCATGGTGTGGTGGCATATCTGCCACAAGACTTAGAACTTGACGACCGAAACCAAAAAGCTTAAGCTTATTTTCAACGACATCTTGATTGAATATAGCCGGAGACGAAGGTTTTGCGCTCATCCCCCTTAATACTCTGGGAAGTCTGAAACACCCTAAAGCATTGCTTATGGGAACTATCGACCACCATTTGCCTATCAGCAGGGGAAAGTGGGCACCGCAACCGTGCCCGAGCGAATTTAGCCATTATTTACCCGACTCAAATAAAGGACGCGTCTCCAGTTCAACGAATCTCTAGACGCAAAATGGGCTACTCAATACAAGAGGCCATATCTCCAGGAAATGTTGCAAAAGATGAGAAAAGCTTCAATGCTAGGGGTATTAAAATTATATTGCTGTCGCCAGTAATTGCAACAAAATAGATCTCTCTATCTGGACTCCCAAAGGCGCAACACAAGCTAATTAATATACATCGGTTTCGTGCTAATTCATTGCTCGCATGTCGAGTTCGAAGGCTTCCGGCGATGAAAAGAAAACTTGGTTGAGGTCTATGCTTTAGACCGCAGCTAAGGGTTCAAGGCTGGGCATACTGTTTACTGAATTAGCACGTTGTTCTAAATGGGCCATGGCGAAGTGAACTCACAATTTTTACAGGTTCTTGCCGAGGGTGGCGACCACGGAACCGACCGCAGTGCCCAGAGCAGGTAGACCGAGACCAGAGAGAAGACCAGCGACGTTGGGAGCGAGCTTGATGAGCAGGTGAGAGCCGTCGTTTCCGACAACGGTCAAGAGATGCTCAACAGGCTCGCCGAGGTCCTTCAGGAGATCACCGACGCTGCCAGCGGTCTTGACAACCTCACCGACGGGGGTACCGACACCGGGGAGACCAAGGTTGGAAAGAAGCTTGGCGACGGCAGGGCTGAGCTGGATGAGCAGGCGCTTGGCGTCGGGGCCAGTGACCTCCAGAACATCCTTAACCTTAGGGGCGGCGTCCTCGATGAGGCCATCAGCGGAGCGCTTGACGTTCTCGCCGAGAGTGGCAACGACGGAACCAACGGGGACGCCGAGACCGGGGAGGCCAAGGTCGGAGAGGAGGCCAGCGACCTCAGGAGCGAGCTTGATGAGGAGAGCACCGGCGTCCTTGGAGACAACGGTCAGGAGGCCCTCGACCTGGGGGCCGAGGTCCTTCAGAAGGTCGCCGACGCTGCCGGCAGTCTTAACGATTTCACCGACGGAGGCACCAACGCCGGGGAGACCAAGGCCGGACAGGAGACCGGCAACCTCGGGGCTGAGCTCGACGAGGAGCTTCTTAGCACCAGGTCCGGTGACGGTCAAGACCTGGTTGACACCCTTGCCGACGTCCTTGATAAGGTGGCCGTCAGCGCCAGTAGAGGCCGCCGGGGTGGAAGAGGAGGAAGAAGAGCTCGAGGCACCCTGGGTGACGGTCTTGGTGATGTCAGTGACACCAGAGAGACCAGCAGGGGCAGCGACGGCCGAGGCGGCCAGAGCAGCGAAGAGGGTGACGAAAGATGCCTTCATTATGATGGTGTTGGTTTTGGAAAAGAAATAGGGCCAAAAAAGGAACGGTGGCTAAAGAGTGATATCAGGTGAGATTAATGAAAGACCTGGGTTGGAATGAAGGAACGAAGGAACGAGAGAACGATGCGCCGCTGGATGGAGGAAAGAAAGCAACAGCAGAGCGCAGCTTGATACCTTTATATACAGCAGTTGATCAGGGATAATCCGTCCTCGCCAGCCCTTTGACGAACTTGGTAGCTGGATATTATGCTGGCTAGCTGAGCGGGTCGACTCCGTCCGGACGAACAAGAGTATTTCTCATAGGGGCATGGTGACTATACCAGCTCGATGGAACCCTTGGATGACTAGGTGGTGGATACAGGTTATAACAGAGAATACGAATAATGGAGCCGTCTCTTTCACGGTTCCGCGATGATCAGTATGGCGCAATGCTTGCACTCTACGACTACAACTACTATCACTGGCTCGAAAACAACACACTAGAAGGTGATACTATTGCAAGTCCAGCAAAGAAGTTGAACGGGACAGAACAGGCTTTTAGCAACATAGTAAGTTCTTTGAAGCTATTCTCAGAAGACATTCGACGACGGCCAGAATCCCTGGAATATGGGAAGTGGATAGTGGCAGTCGGGAGTCGCAGTCACTTGCTTTTTCTGGGTACTGGCAAGACCCGCTGATTTACATGTGCATAGAAAATCCGTCTTCCATGCCGTCACTGCCAATTAGGATCTGCATCTCAATTTTACTACTTTGGACGACATACTTTTGACGAACAATTCGAAATTTTGTCCTACTAACACCATCGGGACCTTCGGGACCTTTGGGACTATCGGGACAAGAACGAGCTCGGCGCCACCATCGCTCAGCCGGAAAATTCCTGACCTCGTGGTGTTTAAGAATCTGGTATCCAATCAAGGGGTCGGGAAAATGCCGTCATTTCGCTATCCCTTATAGTACCTGGAATATAGACTTTGCAAACGACTAGGCCGGCTCTACTCAGGGTGTCGGGAATATCCGGCAGGGAAGTCCCTCATAAGTGGCTCAGTGCGCATGAAACTGATATGTTATAATCTTGACATGAGATATGCATGTACTTTCCCTCAACCACTCTGGACGACGCGGTCCCTGGAACGATCGATCAAACCAGCACGATAGACGAGATCTGGGATTGAGATTTCTGGCGTGGAAGCCGCCGTACATTTGTTCTCTGCCAATGAAGAAGAGCCGGTCCCTGAGGTCCGATTCCGACCTGATTAAACCGGGGCCATGGAAGCTTAAGCTTACAATTCCATACGAATAGATCCAATGGGAGGCAAACACAAAGCGGCGCCATGACTCGCCATCCGGAATTTCGCGGGTCCACCACGGCAAATGCGCGCTTGTTTCTTAACTACAGAGTACATTGTGCGGTTCTACCCAGGGACTCGGTCGAAGGGTGCCCTCGATTAGGTTAGTTAGTGACCTGTACCTTTTTGATTTTTTCATGCCATAATCTCACCCTGCTAGAACGCGATTCTATTGGCATTTGAGTCCTGATTTCGCTGGAATTGGGTCCTATTCGTGGGTCTTGCCGATGAGCACACATAGAGAGAGAGTGGGCCCCGAACTGGACGACGGACGGACGTCTTCTACACAGCACTCCGTACAGAGCCTATCAAGTCCACTTCACATGTTTTCTGAATTTGTCTTCTGTGACGCTGGGCTGCTAATCAGCACTGCCAATTAACTTGATCGGTTAAGTTTCGGAGAGCCAGGCCGTTAAGACACGTTGATATAACGGCACATGCACATCCGGATGACCACCGTTCAATAAAAGCAGGGAAGAGAAAAGGGGAAATCGTGAGTAACAGAACAGAGTGGAGTGTACTGAGAAATGATCGTCGCCAGGAACAACTCAATAGGGGAGCGTAGACCAAACCTTGCGAGCGATCTGCAGGCCAGAGTGACTGCTGTGGTTTGTGGGGCGTCGATCTCCTCGCAACTCACTAATTAAATCTCCCCGCGACGACGTCGATGGAGTTCGATGGAGAATCTTTCTCCCAGTCTTCCGTTCATCCCGACCACTCCTTGCCTTTGCTTCTATCCCTGAGTATCCAGTGATCCACGGAATGGCAATAGCATCTCGGTCTGCTACCACTCGGCTGCTTGTTGTGATTTCTCATCACGCAAAAGTCGTCCACTTGATGAATAATCGTTAACTGGCAGGCCACTGTTCTAGGCAGAAGTAACTGATTTCTTTGAAAGGATCAATTAGGACCAATAACCAATAACCTCGGGTACCTGACTCTGCCTGCCTTACAGGGATACTGACCACAATGAGTGAGTGGACCACCCCGAGAATCCCCGTAAGTCAGTTCATGGCGACGTCTCAATGGACTTGGATGGGCTATTCATGGTGTACAGACTTCCGAGGTTCGCCTTCCGACTAAAGAAAGGCCTATCATGTTTGATAAGTATGTGGGTTACCTTTCCAAAATAATTACTATGTATAATAAGAAGAATGTCGTGACTAGCTATGTACAATGCACCCACTTTCGGAGACCAAGTCCCAGTTCCCCTGCCCTGACAGATCGTCTGTGCAATCTTAAGAGGCCGGACTGGGTGGCAATTCCCCTGTGAACCAGTCGCTGGCACTGCCGCCCAGTTCGAATTCGAGGCTCCCTCCGTCGGCAAAGATGTCGTCCCAGGTGAGCCAGTTCTTTTTCCAGTCTTTCCCGTTCACCCGGAGCCGTTGCACATAGATGTTGGTGTCACCGTTTCCATCGCCACCCTTGGCCGTGACATTTAGCTTCTTGCCGTCTCCGAGATCGATCGTCAGCGACTCGAACCAAGGCGAGTGGATTAAGAATGTTGTCTGTCCGGTGATGGGATACAAGCCAATCATGTTCCACAGAAGCCATGTTTGCATCGCCCCAGCATCGCTGTTCCCTGGAAGTCCATTTCGACCCGTGTGGTAGTAAGTCTTAGCGACATGGCGGGACCGGACAACTGACAAGTCCTGTCGATCGACATAATTGTACAGATACGGGATGTTGAACATGCTAGACGAAGAAAACTTAGCCCATCTCCATCGAGATCGGAATCGTTCCAATCGGTGAAAGCGTTTTAGAACCAATGATTGAGCAGGGGAAGAAGAACTCACGGTTCATTCGTCGAGTCGAAGATGATTCCACTGGAGCCACTGGCACCTTCGGTGAACATGGTGTCCAATCGTTTTACAACAGTCTCGGACCCTCCCATCATCTGGACCATCTGCTTCATATCGTGAACGCTAGCCCAGGAGTACGCCCACGAGTTAGCCTCGTAGTAAGGGTCGCCCCAGTAGCCGCTATCCCGCAAAGGATCGGTCTTGATGAACCCATTTTTATCGCGCGGGACAACGAAACCCGAGAATCCCAGGGAGGTCGCGTCGGGGTTCCAATGGTTCTGCCAATTTCGGGAGCGGTTGAGATATTTCTTAGCATCCTCGTCCTTTCCGAGCCCGGAAGCGACTTGATACAGGCCGAAATCGTTGCAGGAGTACTCGACGGCCCTTGTGACCGCGCGAGTATACTTTGGCGTGATGAAGCCAAGAGCCTTCCAGTCTGCTAGTGCTCCCCGGCCTTCTTTTGTTGAGGAATCCGGAGCCATCGAGTCGACATCATCGTTGGGCGGGACCACTTCGGCATCCTTGACCATGGCCCGGTACCCATCATCCCAGTTCACGGCACCGCGGACGCCCTTTACATAGGCATCAGCCAGGATGTTGTCTGCATTGGAGCCGCCCTGGGTTCGGCCGTTGTAGTTGGACGAACGGGCGTCCGGAAGGAAGCCGTCGTGGCGCCAGATATCGATTAGAGATCGAATCTGTTCTTCATATGCTTCAGGCTGCAAGACTTGCATCAGCGCTGTGGAGCAGCGGAAAAGGTCCTAGCAACGATGGTTAGCCTCATAACTGTCGTGGGCATCGGGGATATTTTCCAGATGACCTACCCAGTAAGTGAAGATGTCCTGATAGTATGGTTCGGACGAAGTCCACCCTGGATTCTCCCCGGTTTGGTTGGTCGGAATCAAGTGCATGAAGTACAATGAGGTGTAGAGCAAGGTGAGGCTTGTCTGGTTATTGTTTGATGTGGTGACCTTGGATAGCACCTCGGAATCCCATTCAGCTTTGGTGTCATTGACGACAGTATCTAGGTCAGTTCCATCCGGAATCTCATCTTGGACGTGTTTGCACGCCTTTTCAGTGGAGATCCATGAAATTCCAACACGAGAAATCACCTTCGAGTCTTGGAAGGAGAACAGGCCTCCGACGCGTGTCGAACCGGACGAGGACGTTGCGAACCCGTCTGTTTGCTCGACACTACCCCCTGCATCGGACCCGACATAAGTCTTATTCCTGACAGGGGCATTGTCGAAATAACCGCCTAATGTCTCAGCAGTCAGCTCAGATTGCAAACCGGACCAGCAGACGCAGGAACGTAATGGCACAAAAGAACTCACAGAAATAAATGGACCAATCCGGTGAACGGTTCCATCCATTGTCATACACACCATGTCCTTCATAGTGGCCATCATGGAATGCAGTGATGTTTCCTCCTTTATACCTCTGACCTAGGCCCTGACCTCGGAAGGAGGGCAGAACATGAGAGACGTCGACCAGAACATTCCCTTGGGAACCCTTGGGAAATGTGTACTGGTAGATTCCCGCATGGGCCGAAGCACTCAACTCCACTACGGTACCGTCAGAGGTTTGGGCCTTGTAATAGCCCACCGACGCCTCGTCGGTGCCGGACCGGGCAACTGTCTTATTCGACAGCGGGTTGGTGACATTGCCGGTCAATGGCAACTGCGACACCGTACCATACTTCGGGGCGCCTCCCGTGCCTTGCTCGTGCATCATACTAAACCCAGAGAACTCGCCATCGGGGAGGTACCCGGAGTAAGCATCTGCCCCCGATTTGAAGAGGTCCGGGCCTAATTTGACCATCCCAAATGGACGAGCAACCCCGGGGAAATTATTGCCCCCACCCTCAGAGCCCAAGCTTTAATCGATTGATATTAGTACAACAGAATTGGTGACACAAACCACTCCCGCCAGGGAGGCTAGGACGGCAGGAAACTCACAAAAGATCAACATGGGAGGACAAATCGGCCGCCCAGACCATCGGTCTCACCAACGTGAGCACCAAGATGGCGCAACCCAACGCCATGACCAAAAAGATCAAACCTGGAATAATACTCGTTAGGATCGCCAGAATGCAGAATATCACACGTTTATTCGGGGATCTGAGGGGGAAAGGAAGAGGAAGGTCTTGTCCTACAACAAAAGAGCGGAAGCGAAGAGAAGCAACGTGCAACAAGGCAGCTTTTCTAGTTGCTATTTCCTCGCAAGAGACACCGGAAAACACCGATTTTTGAACGCAAACGAGTGTATATGCCCGCTATCTTATGCGCGGGGTAGGTTGGACCATGAGACCGAACGGTGAATAACGAATGGACAAGAGCATGGAGGGTCACTCCATCCTCTACCGTAGGGAGCGTATAGGCTTAGGCCACTAGGTGCAAGGGAAGGTCGCACATGGTGAGATCACAGGCAGCCAGGGCAGGAGATGGGCTTAATGTTGTAATCTACCTACGGCAGCCGGGTCGATCAGACAGACACACTAAAAGGGGCGGGTGAGGGAACTAACAAACCCAAGCACGAGGGAGGGAGACTGACTGACTACAAGCAGACCGATCGATTTAGGGCTCGGGAATGGCAGGGAATACAGAGAACCAAGTGGGTAATGGGTAGAGTGGGTTATGTCTATGG
Source organism: Aspergillus persii (assembly GCA_002215965.1). NCBI lineage: Eukaryota > Fungi > Ascomycota > Eurotiomycetes > Eurotiales > Aspergillaceae > Aspergillus > Aspergillus persii. The sequence goes on along the minus strand of NGZO01000006.1, from coordinate 2,611,484 downwards.
AATCCCATGCAATGCAACCCAACCATGGGTCGGTTATTTCCAGCAAAAGGGGGAAATGCACAAGATTACGCAGGGCTGAAGGGATTGGATTGGTCGAGGCTATTTTATTATTTATTATTCTTTTGATTGCCTGCTGATACCCAATTTGCACAGACTCCCAGACTCCCAGACTCGAACTAGTCTCTCTAGGCGCAGACCGCAGACAGACTTTTGACCCCGTCCAATCTTTTCGACAAAGCCCCAACCCTGTCTGCGTTACCGTTGCAGTCACACAAGCGTGTTCAAAGAAGCATTCCGGCCGTTTCTTGTCGCTGGCATTATCGAGTCGGATTATTGATAGGCCGCATACCAAGCCCGGAGAGACAAAGAAAAGGAACGGCAACAAATAGCTAGTTGGGGGAAAACATTCTTGAGAGTGGGGATCAAATCCCAAATCCTACTTCAAGAACAGGGAAGTATGCACTATGCAGATACCTATTTTGTTATTGTTATTCTCCCTGCATCACACAGCGAGTCGCCGGCCCATGTGCCCCAGTTAGTTCTCTAGCGCCCTGCACATGAAATCAAGTAATCCATACTCATTTTATCTAGGAATATAAACAACAACAAATCATATTGGTCCAACAAATCATCCCTCGCAACAAGCCTCCAGAGCCAGTCAAGCGCCCACATGTGGCCGGAAGGAAGAATTAGAGTGTCCGTTGCAGAGTCGATCCTGCATTCCTCGGGAGTGCGTGCAGCCTGGATTCCCCTGATAATCACCAATGATGCACCCACATGCCCCCGTCGATCATCGGCCATGCCAGGGGCGCCCGCTGATTGGCGGAGAGTGCAGGTCATGTGATGAGCGGATCAGGTGAGCAGGGTCATGTTTTTGGGGTTGTTGATTTATTTAATTTATGATATAAAGAGTTATACTCATATCGATACTACTCTACTAGTTAGAAGAGACTTCATAGTAATTGGGTTGTGGTGAACCGCTGGTGACAGTCGACAGAGGTATATACCTACTATAGCATGGAACATATATATCTTGGCTGTAGATTCCCAGAAAACATGACCTGGCCAGACTCCGGAGTACTAGTGCTTGCACAGGATACGTGCCTGTGAACTGTCCAGATGGATCAATTGATTAACCCAGGCTGCGATGGTAGGGCTGGCTGTTTGGCTGCTGGCATGGTTCATGTATCCCTGGCTTCAGACTTCGGTTCAGGTTCCATGTTGTCGGCTGATGTTGCTGACATCATGACACATTTGTGGCGTAACTATCATGCTTTGACACTTGACAATAATAACGTTGATTGATGTCTACCCTGAGAGTCTGAGTATAGAACGTCAGCGAGCATGGAGCCTGACTGCCTGAGGCATTATTGATGCCTTGGACCACCACCACGTGATGACAGATGAGTCAGCACTCCTGGCGATGGCAACTGAACTGTTTACAAGTGATTCTTTTTCACCAACAACTGCCCTATCCCTGAACGGAGCCATCCCAGAAGACCTGATTGCTGCTACGACACCACGCACGTGTATCCCACCAGATCTTGATTCATCGGACATCCTGGCAGTCCCTAGCAGACCACCACGCGCCCTGGAAGCCACCTCGTTCGGCCAATCCAGATGGACCCTGCACACAGCACCGAAGATATGCGCTTAATACAAGACCCCGGATGCAAGGAGAGCGAGCTTAAAATCCCCTCTCCTTGCTGAACGCCCACGTCATAACCCCGCACCGCGATGGCCACCTGTGTTACCGATGAACTGTTCCTCGGTAACACTCCGGATACTATGTCTGGCGGGCGATTTATAGGGCGATCGAGGCGTTGGAGCTACACCAGATTAGCACACACCGACATATAAACTCCAGTGTGCAAAACAAGCAAAACCATGACCGGATTCACCCTTCAAGACCCCGGCACCCGGGACCTAACCGGCGGCGACCTCCTTGCTCAATCGCTCAAGAATATCGGTGTGGAAGTCGCCTTTGGCCTGCATGGTGGCCATCTAGACGCGTTTCTCATGGGCTGCGAGGCCATGGGGATCCGGCTGGTCGACACGCGCCATGAAACGGTCGCCGTCCAAGCAGCGGAGGCCTATGCGAAACTTACCTCCAAGATCGGAGTGTGTTTCGTGACGGCTAATAGCGGGTGAGATGGCCTGTACCCTGTAGATAGATGATAAACCCTTATTTTGTGGTCTTTTGTAAGACGTTCGCCTAAGATTAGGGACTGACGAGGAGAAAGGTTCTCGAATGGCATCCCCGGTCTTGCGACGGCGCTGGCCGATCGCGATCCCATTCTCTGCATCACCTCGTCTGCGCCGCTGCGGGATGCCAAGAACAACGCGCTTCAGGGAATCATCGATCAGGTGGTGGCTTCGCGGCCGTTGACGAAGTTTACGCACCGCATGACGAACCCGGAGGATACGCCGAGGATTATCTCGTTGGCTGTGAGGACGGCGTTGTCGGGGGCTCCGGGTATGTCAACCTTTTTAGCCTCTGAATAAGGATCTGGGTCTGATACGGTTGATGATGGACAGGACCGGTGTTGGTGGACTTTCCGATTGATGTACTTTTCTCGCCTGTCCATCGGCCTTTGATTTCTTGGGGCTCGATCTCCTCGCCGTTGGCTTACGCGCCTGGTGCGCATGCTGGAGCTGTTCAGGCTGCGACAGAGTTGCTGAGGTCGGCGAAACGGCCGGTGATGATTGTTGGGACGGGAATTAGGTCGCAGGAAGTATGACTTGTTGCATGTTTGACTTTTTCTGTCACAGCTAACAGACCATTACAGGCTGGAGATAAGATCATGGCGTTCTCACGAAACAGCGGCATTCCCATCTTCCATTCACCGAAAGCGAAAATGCAGGCTGTTTCGGCTTCAAATGAGAACTACGGTGGTTCGGCCGGTAAACTTGCTCTACTCGGCCACGCGAGACCGGATCTTGTGCTGCTACTGGGTGCCAGAACTGGGATGTTTCTTGGACTACGCAGCGGAGCTATCATTCCCCAGAGTAATTGCAAACTAGTGCAAGTCGACGTTGACGGCAGCGAAATAGGGCGGACGCTCCCTGTTGACCTGGGTGTTGTATCTGACGTAGGCCAATTCCTGGCTGCACTCAACGCCAAAATTGATCCAGCATTGCCTCTCAAGTTCGACTCAGATTGGATCCAGAAGGTCCTATCCCTAAGGAAGCTTCCATCACCGTTCGAGACAGAGCCTGAGATCCAACCGTCCGGGCGCCTCCATCCGTACCACGCACTCAAGCGTGTGTTCTCGTCTATCGAACCGGGTAGTATTGTCATCCTGGACGGCGGCGAGGCTGCTGGATGGACAAGCGAAGTCGTCAATCTCTGCGCTCCTAGCGCCATCTTGATTTCGACCGGGAACCTCGGATTCCTGGGGAACGGGTTCGGATACAGTCTAGGAGCTGCCATGGCAGTCCCGAATCGCAGAATAGTCATGGTTCACGGCGACGGCTCAGCGGGGTTCCATTTCATGGAACTTGGCACGTTCAAGCGTATGAACCTGAACATATTAACGGTGGTGGTCAATAACTACTGCTGGGGCATGAGCTCGAACGGTCAGCAGCTGATGTACGGGGACAAGACTCCAGCCCGCCCTGTTAGTTCGCTGAGTCCTGTCACGGAGTATGACGTTGTTGCGAAGGGGTTGGGAAATGCCAGCGCCAAGGTGGATAAGATCGATGATATTGTGTCGACGGTGAAGAGGCTGCAGAGACAGGAAGGGCCTAGCTGTGTGAATTTGATTGTCGATGATAAACCTATTCATCCGATGACGACGGCGATGGTTGGCAAGACGGATGATCCGGAGATGGTGGTGGTGCCTTATTATGATAATATTCCCAGGACGTATTATAAGCTCTGAGATCTGATAGTTGGTGGATGTACTTCCGAGTGTCATGGGATGGCAACCTCAGCCTGCTATGTATAGCTAATTCATGCCCAGGATATATCGAGTAAATTCCCGAGTAAATTCCCCTCTGAAGACACGTCACCCAGTGACACAAGCTATGATGTATCAGGCATAATCTCCACCGAGAACGAGAGACAAAGTAATTCCCCGCATTTAGAAATGGGAGGGGTTTTTACCCTCTCGTCAATGCTTTCCTCAGGACCCTCAGTATATTCATCCATCCAGACCAAGCAACCAGAATGAAAGCCGCCCGCTTCTACGCTGCCCACGACATTCGCATCGAGGAGATTCCCCTCCCCTCACCATCCCCTGAACAAGTTCTCGTCGCTGTAGAATGGTGCGGAATCTGCGGCACCGACCTGGGCGCGTACCTCGTCGGCTCGTAACCCATTCTATTCCACTCCATCACCCACAAGAACTAGCTGACAAGCAGGTAGGTCCCAAAGCTATCCCTGGTCCCCAAAGAGGTCCACACCCACTCACGCAAGAAACCCTACCCATAACAATGGGCCACGAGATAAGCGGCCGAATCATCCAAGCGCCGACATCCTCGTCTCTCACTCCGGGACAGAAAGTAGTCATTGACCCGCGCCTCTACTGCTCTATCTGCATGCCATGCACCAAGTCTGCAACCAACTGCTGCCAATCCATCGGCTTCATAGGCCTCTCGGGCGGCGGAGGTGGATTAGCAAGCTCGCTCGCCGTGTCGCCAACCAGCGTCCATGTCTTGCCCGACGAAGTCGATCTCGCTGCCGCGGCGCTGATCGAGCCACTAGCTGTAGCGTGGCATGCCGTGCGACTATCTGGACTTCGTCATTCTTCTGGTTCTGCTCAAGGACCGGAAGATCTGCATGTCAGGTCGACTCCCATATTGATTGTGGGCGGCGGCCCCATTGGCATGGCGGTTGCGTTTGTGCTCCGGGCGAGGGGCGCAGAGAGGACGGTCGTATCGGAGCCAGCGAGAGGAAGGAGGGAAGCTTTCGACGGTATAGTGAGTAGTGTTGTGGATCCGACGAGCGAGGATCTGGTGGATCGGTGTCGGGAGTTGACTCTCGACGGCGAAGGTGTTGCCATCGTGTTTGATTGCGCGGGCGCGCAGTCGGGAATGAATACCGCGTGTCAGGCGCTTAGGTTTGGAGGGAAGTATGTGAATCTGGCGATACCGAAGAAGCCGGTAAGTAAGCGTTTGCTCGTTGTGGTGGATTCAGTTTACTATGAATTAATCCTCCTATCGCTGGGCTGGGAGTCCGTTCGGGGATAGGCATCGGGTCAAGCGGCCTACTGCGACATACCTCCGGGAAAGAGAAAGGTAGAAAGAAGAAAAACTGGCTGACGGCTTGATTGGCTTTAGATTACGATCCCTACTGGTCAGTTCTTGCTAAAAGAGCTTATATATAAGGCGTCCTTGGCGTATACCGAGGGGGATTTCCAAGACGTGGTAGCTGCTTTTGTCGCCGGTGAGTGTGTCTACCGTTCTGGTTTTCTCTGGACAAGGGTATGCTTATGCAGAGGATTAGGGCAATTGGCCGGCGTTGAACGCATGATAACGAGAAAAGTGAGGCTGGAGGAAATTGTCGAGAAGGGGTTCGAGGAGCTGTCGAAGCCGAATGATCATATCAAGGTGATGGCGACACCTAAGGAAGACCAGAGTGGATAGCAGGGATGGGGGAATCCATGCAGAATGCAGCAGAAGGTGTAAGTAAGGCGAGATTAGTTAATAACTATCTAATTGATTGATTCATTCATCATCAGATCAGACCAGCAACAGGAAACCAGAGGACGATGAGGGCTGCGCAAGTCACATGCCTTGACCGCCCAAGCAAGAAAGGATCTCCTCGTCGACATCCACTTCGACGCAACCAACAGCCCATACGGAGTATTCTGGCCAGCCCGGACAGATGGGAAAGACAAGAGAGACGGAAGAAAATACCCTGGCAGGATCGCCCTGCGACGGCTGTCAACCGCGCGCTGCCCGAGTGCCTCTAGATGTCTCTAGCTCCCTAGCGGTACGTTAGTGACGGGCGCTCAGTGGACGGAAAAATCCATCTCCTCACGAGTACGAGAATTTTCTCCGTGCGTATCCACTCGTCGGAGTTGAAAGAAGCATTGCCGAGTCGAGGTCTCGTACACGGAGTTACTCCATACAGTGCAGTGGGCGGGGAAGAAGAAACATAACCGGGGTCGCCTTGTGCTGTCGCCGTTAGTGTCTCCATTATTCTTTGCAGTCGCCATTCCCCCAGTGGCCGGCCTAGGGAGCGTCTCCGGAAGGATGGATAAATGGATTGGGGTAGGGTTTATGTGGAAAAGAAGAAGATAAATTGAGCCCGTTTTCTGGGGATGATGACTCGGATCCTTTGGCTTTTTTTCTTTCCCCAGAAAGCCCTCCCTTTCTGTATAGATTCTAGGTTTGGGGATTCTCGTCAATATGGGCTTCAAGAATTACCGTGTCTATATCCTAACAACGGTGGCCTATTCCGGGTCTCTGCTTTTCGGTTCGTCGTTCCCAGTCCCGGGGTGATTGTGATACAGTTGATTGACAGCGAGTGTTCTTCTAGGATATGACACCGGTGTTATGGGAAGTGTCCTTGCCCTAGACAGCTTCAAACGGGATTTGGGCTCCCTCTCGACTCCGGCGGGTTTGAATCATCAGCCAACGCCCACGTCTCCTCCAATGTCGTGTCGCTGTTGACGGCAGGCTGCTTCTTCGGCGCCATCTTTGCCGCTTTCCTCAATGATTTTCTGGGACGTCGGTACTCGCTGATGATCTTCACTCTGGTCTTCCTGGTCGGAGCTGCGCTGCAAGTCGGCGCGAAAAGTGAAATCGGATTGATCTATGCCGGTCGTGTGGTGGCAGGCCTGGGCATCGGGGGAATGTCTAGCATCACCCCTGTCTACGTCGGCGAGAATGCTCCTTCCGAGACCCGAGGTCGTATTGCTGGCTTGTTTCAGGAATTTTTGGTCATCGGTAGCACCTTCGCTTACTGGCTGGACTACGGCGTGTCTCTGCGCGTCTATTACCGTGGATCAGAACTGCCAATTTTGTATTACTTACTTACTTAAGGGAACTTAGAGCTGCGAAGGAGTGACACGAATCTCCCCTGACTTCTTAATGGAGGTTCCCAATTGTGAAATTATAATGATAACTTCCGGTTCGAACCTAATCTTTTCTCTAGTTAAATATTCCCAGAAAGTCAGACCTTGACCTGTTATCTCTAGATATCCTGTCTCTATCTACCACGACTCAGATCCATTCCTATCAACATTATCACTCGATCCGATAACACGTTAAATGACGATTATTCTTAACCTACTTCTATTCTTGGCCTTCGCCGGCCTAGAATATGTATATGCAGGCCATCTTCTCTGGGAGTCCTCACTAAAAGTCAAGCATGCTGTTCCGCTTTATATTGAGGACACATTCGCGACTACCTGGCCTGCAGGTAGAGTTCGATATACCTATGCAGATGACGAAACAAAAGCCCAACTTAGGACCTATTTCAGAAATGGGGCTAATCTGTGGTATATGGCCGGACTACCTGACACATTTCAGTTTATTCTTATTGACCAAGAGGAATGTTTCCGAAATCGCCGCGACTGCGTGGTTTTTGAGAAAGCTGAGACAGACGTGGAGCTAGCTACAATTATCGGTAAATATATTGGACCGGCTTCAGAATTTCTTCAAGGATCTTTTGCTACGTTTAATACACGCATTAATAATATTCAATCACGGGAAACTCCCTCGAAGAAAGCTGCCCATCAGATTGGACATATTCTGGGTCTATACCACGAGCATCAGAACCCTTATATCTGGGGTCTAGATCAAGGTGGTCTTGGATTTACAACCCTTTTAAAACTAAATTGCGACAAACTTATTGGATATGAGGAAGCAGCCGAGGGTCTTTCAGAGGAGGACATTAACGGGCAATTTGGAATCTGCAAGTACCGACTAGCAGCGAATGACCGTTTCTTTCAAGCGGCTGTCCAGATTCTTCCAATACTCGAATTAACCTATCTACCTCATACAGATCTACCTACTTGGACCGACGTGAACTGGAACTCTATTATGATGTACAGTACTTTTATGGGCGCTAAGATAGGACGGGGCTCACATAGATATTGGGGTCTAGTCAGGTGGACAGCCGAGGGCAGCCCGCCACCAGAGTATCCCATTTACATTGCAAATAATCATATTCCGAGCCAGGGGGATATTCAAGCAATAATCCAGCTCTATCAAGCTGTGGATACTCGTTTTGAGCATCGTTATTTTCACGATCCTCACAGTCCATTCTTCTCTCGCTTTAATGAAATGCGGAATTTTGCGGCGTGCGATAGGGATATTCAAGGACCTAGATAATACTAGGAGGGTATGAGATTTCTACACCGGCCCCCTAACCTCTTTATTTCTAGGATTTAGAAAATAAAAAGATGTTTACTAGAATGTTTACTTTCTATGATAGATGCCCCCAGTACCAAGCAATGGCGTATCCCGGTCGCAGTCCAGCTCATCCCCGGCGGTCTCATGCTCATCGGCCTGTTCTTCCTGAAGGAATCCCCCCGTTGGCTGACGGGTAAAGGCCGCCATGAAGAGGCCCTCCAGTCGCTCGCATACATCCATAATGAATCGCCTCACGAGAATGGTGTACAGAAAGAGATGGCCGAGATCCGCGCCTCCATCGCAGAAGAGAACGCCGCTACCGAGGGCCTGACCTATAAGGAGTTTCTGCAGAAGAGCAACCGGAGTCGTTTCCTGTTTGCCTTCGTTCTCATGCTCTGCCAGCAGTTCTCGGGCACCAACAGTATCGGATACTACGCACCCCAGATTTTCCAGACCATCGGCCTCAGCGCCACCAACTCCTCTCTGTTTGCTACTGGTGTCTACGTAACGGTGAAGGTCGTCGCCACGGCCTTATTCCTGTTCATCGGGATCGATCGATGGGGTCGTAAGAAGAGTCTGTTGGGTGGCTCTGCCTGGATGGCTAGCATGATGTTCATTATCGGCGCTGTCTTAGCTACCAACCCCCCTGACCCAGATGCCGCAGGCTCGGATGTCTCGCAGGCCTCTATTGCCATGGTCGTAATGATCTATTTTTACGTGATCGGGTACAGCTTCTCCTGGGGTCCCACTCCGTGGGTTTACATGAGCGAGGTACGAGAATCCCAACTCTAACCCCATGACCGATCCAAAATTAGCCCCTGTCAACTCCGGACCCTTGAACCCCCCCAATTTCAATAATCTCCTCCACTGACTCAGATGTAACCAGATTTTCCCAACTCGCTTACGAGCATACGGTGTTGGTCTCGGAGCCACCACCCAATGGCTCTTCAATTTCGTCATCACCGAAGTGACTCCTCATGCGATCCACAACACGGGCTGGCGCACCTTCCTGATGTTCGGGATTCTCTGTTTGGCCATGGGCATCTTTGTGTTTTTTTTCGCCAAGGAAACTAAGGGGCGAACCCTGGAGGACATGGATGTGTTGTTTGGCGCCGTGGACGAAGCTGACCGGCGTGCGGCGGTGGAACATACCTTGAACAAGGAGGCGACCAAGCACGTTGAGCAAGCTGACGAAGAGGACGCCATCCCTGCTACTTCCGTAGCTGTTTCTCCTGGCGAGCAGGACAAGCGCTAGAGGCGAAATCGTCTTTTCTGTCTGCGGTGATGTTAAAATGATTGTACCATGACATTTTCCTTTGGAGGATTTGGGATAGATGTGAGTTAGATGGCTTAGAGGCTAGATACGATATGATATAGCGTGATATGATATGCCCATATGAACATAATGGCTTTTCTGAGCTGAGGTCTCGCAACGCGGAAAATGAGGCCCTTGAGTGGAGATGAGCATTGTGGCACTGCATTTCCTGTGCGAGGTCAAACGTCCCTGGCAGCTAATCAACTTCATTCCCAGATCTTAATAACCTCACCTATACCTTTCATCTTGACAACCATCTACACCTAGTGACCTTTTCTGACCAACAGGGACGCTCAACTCCCGCTGCTCACGGCAAGCGACATTAAATTAAGGCAGCAACGTCCCTTTCTCAAGGATCAAACAATATTAAGATCTCCGTAACTGCCCGGAGTTCAATTTAAGACACCAAACAGAGACGGCAAATAATCGGAGGCTGCAGGGGTAGTAGGGAAAATTACGATCTAGACTGTGTCGCGGAGTGACTGACTGATCTCGTGAACCCTGCCTTGCATTGCAGCCCTTGCCTCCTACCCACTTATTTAACAACTCAGACAACCCCGCGTTGGTGGCCAGAGTGCATTGCTCGGTGCTAGTTTCTGGCTCTTGCTTGCTATCCTTCACCTGGTGCCGCTTCCTATCACTATGTCACATACCATGGCTCACCACCTCTGGGGTTTTCTCCTTGCATTGTACTTTAGTACTTTTGCCCTTGGGGATCCGTCAATTCCCCCCGAGGATGAGTGGAATTGTACTTTTCCTAATCTGATTGATGCGACGGTTGATCAGCTCCAAAAAGGGCTAGAATCTTGGTGCTTCACGAGCGTGGATCTGGTTGATGTAAGTCTTTGGTTGTTTCCCTGTCCATGTTTCATGGCGCAAGTATCTGATCATAGTGGCTGATGGGAGGTAGGCTTATATAAAACGCATCAATGAAGTGAATTCCACCCTCCATGCAGTCCTGGTACTAAACCCCGATGCTCAGGAAATTGCCGACCAGCTGGATTCGGAGAGAGAGAGGGGTAGTGTTCGCGGGTATATCTTCCCTATTCCTCTCTATGAATGCAGCTCACCATGTTGGCTGTGTAGTCCTCTTCATGGCCTGCCGGTTCTTATTAAAGATAACATCGGCACGGGGGACAAGATGCAGACGGCTGGTATGTATTTACCCTGGCGCATTGGTGCCTATCTACCTGCAGGAGGCTAATGTGATGCTCGTCAAGCCGGCTCGTACGCCCTTGTAGGGGCCAAACTGGCTGGTGATTCCACCGTCGTGGCTCGGCTCCGCGAACAGGGACTGATTATTCTTGGGAAGACCAGTCTTTCGGAGTGGGCCAATGTCCGTTCGTTGAATTCTTCAAATGGATGGAATGCGCGTGGTGGCCAGACGTATGCTGCGTATTATCCTAAGCAGGATCCCGATGGGAGCTCGTCTGGGAGTGCTGTGGCTACGGATCTGGGATTGGCATTTGCGACGCTGGGGACAGAGGTACGTTGCCTATTTGGCCCTATTTTGGTATATGTTCGAGAGAAAGACAGAGGCTAATAGATCATTGGGTTCGCAGACTAGTGGGAGCATTCTGTTTCCGAGCGAAGTGAGCAATATTGTAGGTATCAAGCCAACGGTTGGACTGACCTCTCGACACCTGGTCATCCCCGTCAGCCCCCGTCAAGATACTGTTGGGCCCATGGCGAGGACTGTGAAAGACGCCGCCTTCCTGCTGCAGGCCATGGCCGGACCAGATCAACGTGACAACTATACTCTGGCCTCGCCGTTTGGTTCCTCTCCGCCCGATTACGTCTCGGCATGCCAGATGTCCGGTCTACAGGGGAAACGAATTGGTATCCCTCAGAATGTCCTGAACACTGTAAATGGAAGCTTCACACCCATGGCCACAGCCTTTAAGGCCTCCGTGTCGGTGATGATCCAAGCCGGGGCCATCATAGTCCAAGAGGCCAACTTCACAGCCTATGAGCAATACACTGCGGACAAGACCACCACACAAGCCGTTATGCTCATTGACTTTGCTTCTACTATCCCTACCTACCTCAAGACAGACCTCATATCCAACCCCCACAGCCTCCACAACCTCTCCGACATCCGTGCCTTCACACAGCACGACCCTCGCGAGGAGTATCCATCCCGCGGCACTCAAGTTTGGGACATCGCTCTATCCCTCGGCCTTTCGAACGCCTCCCCCGAATTCTGGGCCATGTACCAGAAAAGCCTGTACTACGGTGGCGAAGGCGGCCTGCTGGGCGCCTTGTCTCGCAACAATCTCGACGCCGTCATCTTGCCCACGGGCGTCGCAGCCGACATCCCAGCCCTGATCGGCGCTCCGGCCATCACAGTCCCAATGGGTGTTTTTCCAAATTCATCGACAATCGAATATAATAATCGTGGAGATATGGTATATATTGCGCCGGGCATCCCCTTCGGGATCAGCCTTCTGGGCAAGCACTGGAGCGAGCGGGAGTTGATTGGGATGGCGTTTGCTTTTGAACAGAAAACCTTGGTTCGGAGGAGCCTGAAGAGGATGATTGAGCCGAAGAGCGATCTGAGTGATCTTTTTGATGGGGACGAGGATGATGAAGACCATAGGTATTGTGGTTGTGGGTTTTAACCGATTGGAAAGGACTGATGTTTCAATTGAGCGACGGAATTGGTCTTATTTATTATGAATTTTTGATATTGATGGAAAGCATACCGTTAATAGTTAATAGCTGAATGCGAGGATATGAGGATTGAAATAATATATCTAATTATTAGGGCATGGCATTCCCATCGAAGGACTGCTATAGACTATAGTTATTGCATTGCCTATTTCTCGAGAAATAAACGAATAGCAAGTGAAAGGGAAAAGTTCTGGAAGAATCGAAATAACATTTCTTTCCAATTCAGCATTCACCCAAGTCTTTTGCGTACCCTGTCTATCCATTTACTTACCTGAGTCAACCGGACTTCATAGTATGCTGCATAAGGCACGTCTCTGACAGACGTTAGTGTGTCCAGTAACCACAAGGACCCGCTGGAAGGCAGGTAGCTGAACGTACCATCTTTCATTGCAGACGCTTCCAGCAACTTTGTAAGATAAAAAGCCCTCTTCAGGATATAGCCAGCACGTCTACAATTACCAGGAAGGCCAACGGTCACAGACTGGGTTAGAGAAGGACGGCCCTATTGGGCGGTCGGAGAGGCGGTGACTTGCAGATCATGTGCCTGCAGGCAGCCTGAGGTTAACCCCAGGAACCCGCCGGCCTCAGGCCAATCAGGCGCCGAGGCCGCCCAAACCCGCGAGTTACACCTAAATTGTTTAGCGACAGCAACCCCTATTTCCTTCCACCGTTCTCTCTGTTACGACCGATTCAATCACCCACCATGGGCCCGGCCACTCTCATCTCGATTCCTGTCTTTACCTCATATGACCACCCTCATGGACGTCCCTAAACGCAAGCCTCTGCCCGTATCCACGGACCCTGAGAAGGATGCGAAAGGGACCTCTCCGCATCCGCCTGCGCCTCCACCAGGCCCGTCGCCAGGCCCGCAATGGTGGCAGAACTGGACCCAGCGGTGGTCCGCGCTGTCGCAGCGCAAGCGCACTATCATACTCATTGCCATCTTCGGTTCTTTGGCTCTGATCGCTCTGATTATTGGACTCGCGGTGGGGTTGACCACGAGGGGGAAAGGGTAAGTTCCATCGTCTTGTCCATAGGAGGCCAAACCGAACTGCTGGCCATGCTCTGGTCCAACCGAACTGAACAAATTTGACTTGAACGCAATGTTATTTCCAATGCTAACACGACGGGTATAATACCAGACATCAAAACCTCCCTCTTCCCACCTCCCATGGCGGCCCCTACAAAGGCGATCTGACATACTACGACCCGGCGCTTGGATCCTGCGGCATCACCAGTTCCAGCTCGGATTTGATATGCGCGGTTTCGCATAAGTTGTTCGATGCGGCGTCGACGGGGTCGAATCCGAATGCCAACCCGCTGTGCGGGTTGAAGCTGAGAGTGAAAAGAGGGGACAGCAGCGTTGACGTTAAGGTTGTGGATCGGTGTATGTTTTCTCTTTCTGCGTCTCACTTCCGTCCTGCTTAGGAAGAAAGATAAGCAAGGAGATACGGATTGGCAGGCTAACTCTTTGCGACAATTTAGGCGTTGGATGCGATACAACCGACCTGGATGTTTCCTCGGCGGTGTTCAAGCGGCTCGCGGATATGGATTTAGGTCGCGTTTTAATCGAATGGGCTTGGCTGGACGAGACACCGGTCGATAAGTTGTAGAATTTCCACGTACAGCTGGACTATGAGTCATGATATCCTTTTGTGCCTGAGCGGTGTTTTGTCCATGAGCAGCTGTGATATGGCTTCGTTGCTCTAACTAATGCTATTAGCTCTCTTTGTGGCCTATGTACAGTATCCAGCATGAATATACGCATGATGCATTATGCCGTGTCTCTTGTTTTATCGGTCTTTGGGTTTCCTTCAATACTCGGGCCATTCTGGATCAACCTGTTCGCGCCAGGCACGGAAGCCTCCACGGATATCGGCAATCATCCTCTCGCCCTTACGATCTACTCCTAGCTCCTTGAGCTTCTTGACTGCAATCTGGGAATCATTTCCTAGACGGCAGACGACGTAAATAGGGTCGGTTGAGTCCGAGACAGCGTCCGGAAGCCATGATGGGCGAGTAGGCTGTTCGCTGCCATCGGGACTGACCGAGGTTGTTCCAGATAGGATGCTTGAGATAGGAACGTTGATGCTGTTATCCAAACTGCAGATATCATACTGGACCTTTTCGCGCACATCGATGATAGTGGGCTCTTTCGTCTGGGATGATGCCGGAGATGGTGGATACAAACTCTGGTATTCCAATGGCGAGATGCGTTCCTCCGGAGACAACAGCGATTCGGGGCTCACGGTTCCGCAGAAGAAGACATAGTCGGTAGACCCTGACTTGACAGAATCAAGTGTGACCGTTGCCTCGGCAGAACATACGGCACAGTTCGGTCGACGGGATCGCAGCTTGATGGAGCGGAATTGAGGGGATGAATACGCCGAGAAAATAAGCAGCGACGGCGGCTTCACCTCAGCAACAGGAGAAGTGATTACTTTGATTGCTTCCAATGCTTGAAGAACTCCCATTGTGCCAACCACGGGACCGAGGATTCCCCCATCCGCGCAACTGAGAATACTGGTTGCCGGTGGCGGCCTGGGAAAGACACACCGGTAGCAGGGGCCTCCAGTTTTGTCGCCTACTGGTCGAGGAGGGTTATTCAAGACCATAAGTTGGCCTTCGGTGCGCAGTGCGGAAGCTGATACCAACGGTTTCCCCAGCAGCACTGCTGTGTCGGAAATCAAATACCGCGTTGCCGGGTTATCGGTACAGTCAAGGATCAGATCATAGTTCTCGAAGATAGCCGGTGCTTCTTGAGGGGAGAGGTGCGCCCGATGAGGAGTGTATGTAGTATGGGGATTTAATCTAAGCAAAGGCCAGTCAGTTCAGCTCAAAAAGTTAGACATCGAAACGAGAAGACAACTCACTCGCGCAGATATTCAATCGCACTATCCACCTTCAACTTGTCCACATTCCTGCTGCGGTGCAAGACCTGACGATGCAGGTTCGACGTGTCGACCGTATCTCCATCGACCAGACCTATCGTGCCAACACCCGCACCAGCGAGATACAAAGCTGCTGGACATCCCAGTCCCCCAGCACCCACGATCAGGATTTTAGCAGCGCGCAGTTTCAATTGCCCTGTATCATAACCGAAACCCCGTTAACGCAAGGGCAAAGTTCGGCCATGGGGTTGGCCCTAACGAACCTTGCAATCCCAGTTGTGGAACGATCATCTGTCGTCCGTAGCGCCGGTACTCCTCATCCAAAAGGGGCCATTTCCTTGTCTCGGCTGCTGTGTCCTGTTGCGCCCTGGTTTGCGAGGCCGCTTGCTGCGCATTCTCAAGGTCGCGTTTCAACCCCGCCAGCTGGGTCTCCGTGGCTGCAATCTGAGCGCGCAAGGAGGCGCATCTGTCTTCGAGATCACCCATGGGGGGTATGAGAGAGAGAGAGACAGCAAAGCGCAAGTCCGGAGGGTTGATCGGAAGAGGGGAGAAAAAGACCCCGCGCGAGGAGATCTTATCGCGATGGCGCTAAGCTGCTTTTGTAACAGCTGCACGTGACAGTCACCTGACCCTGTATCCCGTGGAAATACGCCGGCGGGCCGTGGAGGGTTGAAAGTTTCACCACTTTTCAACGTTAAAACACGCCATGCCGTGATCCAACTTCCAGTCTGTACAGTCTGACTTCTATGAAGATATCTATCATCCACGCCATGCAGGGGGTCAATCTAGCCCCGTTGCTGTGGATCTGCGGTTATGCCGGAAGAATTCCAACCACTCAAAGCTCAGGAACGAAGCAACACAGGATGAATCGTCCGCAGATGTCAGCCAAACCAGGGCACCTAGTACTAAATGGTAGTGGTTGATACAGATGAGGATAAGCAATTGCCAGAGAGGGAAAATGGCTCTCATGGGTTTACAACGCTTGGATCAAACTGATTAGGTCTTGCAAGCGTTGGGCGAATAACGCCAGCGGCTCAGTCATATACCATAACTTGGCCAGATTTCGCCTAATTGTGTCGAGGTTACTTGTCCTGGGGTTTGAACACTTTTCGCATCACGATTCCAATATCTACGTCATCTCATTTATCTCTTCAACTTCACTCCGCAGCCAAAAATGGGCCCTCAACTGGTGATGTCCAAAGCCGACATTGACAGCGGAACTATAACAGAAATCGCCAAAGCGTGCAATGTGCCCGAAGACCAGATCGAAGATGTATATAGCTGTACTCCTCTACAGTCTCGGCTGATTGAAAGAGCCGAAGTTTTTCATCTAGCACTTTCTTTCGGCCCGGGGGCTGATATGGCTCGGTTCTGCAAAGCTCTGACTCAAGTGGTGGCCGCGAATCCTATTTTACGCACTCGGTTCGTCGACTCTCGTTTAGGGGTCTTGCAAGTAATCACAAATGACGAGCATGTGACCGGAACTTGGTCTGGGGACCTCGATGAGTATCTGAATGACGCCGACGCACACAGGCTAGGTCTGGGCGTACCTCTCTTCCGATCGACCGTCATCGGCAGGAAGTTTGTTGCTACGATCCATCACGCGGTGATGGATTACTGGTCCGTGACCACCTTTTTTAAAGAAGATGTAGTGGGCGCGTATCACGGTCAATTGCCGAAGCAGCGGCCTCCTTTCAAGGATTTTGTTGCGCATGTCATGAACATCGATGAGTCTGCGGCACAGGCCTTCTGGAGCTCTCGCTTCAAAGGTGTCCCCTCGCTTTTTCCAACGGTGAGCCCGGGATTTTCTCCTCACGCCAAGCAGATTGGGACGCGGAAGATTACATTGAAAGGAATCGGCGAGGGAGTGTCCCCTTCTCATCTGTCCTCATTTGTTGCCACAGCGTGGACCTTGACGACCGGGGTTTACACGGGCAGCGAGAATGTTGCATTCGGCCTCGTGTTGTCCGGTCGATCATCTGCTCTAAATGGGCTGGAGAATGTCCTGGGGCCCACATTGGCTGAGGTGCCTGTACAGGTTAATTTGTCGCGCAATTTGACGGTGGAAAAGCTGATTAAAGAACGGGCTACAGTGCTGCGGCAACTGCAAACACATTCGACTTTGCAATATGGTATCAAGAGCATCGGTGCTCTTAGTGATGCTGCACACATCGCTTCTGGATTTCAAGCTCTATTAAACATTCGTCCACCGCTACCTATTGCTGCGGAAGCAACAGATATCCAGTTTGAGCGTTTGCTGTGGCCACAAGGGTCATTCAGCCTTGAGTTGGTTTGCAGTCTTTACGACGATGGGATCTTAGTCGAGCCGAGGAATGATCCGGATGTTCTTGACGAGCGCCAGTTGGAACGGGTTTTGAACCAGTTCGAACACACATTGCAGCTTCTTACGGAGGTTCCTTTGCAAACCAAACTCGGCCAACTGCAATTATTCAATTCATCTGACCGTGCAGAGATCCTACAATGGAATATGAGTATTCCTGGTCCAGCCGAAAGGTGCGTCCATGATGTCTTTCGCGCTCAGGCTCGAATGTACCCAAAAAATATCGCCGTGGCGGCGAGCGATGGAGCCTTGAGATATGATCAACTGGATAAAATGTCTGATCGTCTCGCGTGCGAGTTGCGCAGGAGAGGTGTTACTGTCGGCAAGCCGGTAGCACTGATTTTTGACAAGTCCCTCTGGGCCATCGTCGCTGTGCTTGGTACATTGAAGGCCGGTGGGGTGTGTGTTCCCATTGATAAATATGCTCTGTATGACAACAGAGTCGCAGTGGTCTCTCTGGCAAACGCAAAGACCGTCTTGACCTCGTCTGCAGAATACGCGAATTCAGCTAATTTGGCACCTGATGTTCTTGCTGTCAGTCAAGAACTCATTGCGGCACTTCCAGAGCATAGTGATCCTATTACTGATACCACGAACTCTCCAGATGATCTGGCCTATATCATTCCTACCAGTGGAAGTAGTACAGCAGCCACGAAGGCGGTTATGCTTGAGCACCGGAACCTGCTGTCGTCCCTGAACTCCCTCGCCAAACGATTCGAGTTGCATTCCGAGTGTCGTGTACTTCAATTCGCTGCCCTTGTGTCAAACACTAACATTGGTGAAATGCTCGCGGCTCTCCTGTTCGGTGGGTGTCTATGCATACCTTCCGAAGACTCTGGTGCATCGAATCTATCTGGCTTTATCCAGTCCAGCAAAGTCAGCTTGGCGTTTTTACCCCCGGGTGTAATCAAAACCATGTCACCCAATGGCCTTTCCAGTTTGAAAATATTGGTCTCCCTCGGTGAACCAATAGATGTCGAAACCGCGAAGGCTTGGGCCGGTGCAGTCCGTTTCTTCAACGGCTGGGGTCTATGTGAAGCATCATTCCTCAGCACCATCGAAGAATTTACTGCTAATTCTAAGTACCCCGAGAGTATCGGCCTTCCAGTCGGCTGTGCCACCTGGATCGTGAAACCGGGAAATCCCAACGAACTCGCACCGATCGGCGATATTGGAGAACTGTGGATCGAGTCACCGTCGGTCGCGCGCGGCTATCTGAACGATGAATCGAAAACATCTTTATCTTTCATCTCGCCACCGCTCTGGGCTTCATCCCTCCAGCGAAATGCAGGCCTTCTCTGTCACACTGGTGATCTAGCCAAATACAATCCCGACGGAAGCATCTCTTTCGTTGGCCGTCAAGATAACCAGGTCAAGCTCGGCGGACAGAAAGTCCAACTCGAAGAACTAGAGAGTATTCTGGGAGGAAGTAGTTACGTCCAAGAGGTTGTCACATCCGCAAAGATCTCTGCGGGCCGCACGCAACTCGTGGCAGTCGTCTGTCTAGCTGATCCGCGTTTTCCACGAAGTGCAGTGCTCCAGGATTTACCGGATACCGAGAAAGACCGCGCGAATGAACTGCTTGATCATGTTCGGGATTACGCAAGGGCAAAATTGCCGTCTGAAAGAGTTCCTACTATCTGGTTGACGGTGCAGCAGCTACCTCGGACTGTATCAGGGAAGCTGGATCGGGGAGCTATAAGGGAGTGGTTGAAGCTGAAAGTGCAATCTGTCGTAACGCCTCGAATGCCTATGTTCT
Source organism: Aspergillus persii (assembly GCA_002215965.1). Lineage (NCBI taxonomy): Eukaryota > Fungi > Ascomycota > Eurotiomycetes > Eurotiales > Aspergillaceae > Aspergillus > Aspergillus persii. Next base: position 2,592,198 of record NGZO01000006.1, on the reverse strand, counting down.
AGATAGATAGCTTAGATAGATCTTCATACAACTCAGTACGTTATTGACGATATTTCTAGTATGGCTCGGTTGATCTAACCCCGTCATTCTACCTCTTCTATGGTCTCTATCATAGCCCAACCCACCAATTTGCAGCAAATCCTATATTCTCATGAAGGAGGCCCTGATAACAGACTAATAGAAGAGCCGCCTCTCTCCAAGTCTTTGCCAATCCCATTCTCCAATCTGACCAATTCTTTCGTAATCATACCCGACCTTGGCTGCATAGCAGTGAAGCCATCGTCGGACATTGGCACTTGCCATCTAGCAACACGGGGTAACGTTACTCACAATGACAAGTGGATTTGCAGGAATCAGGATCTGTTGGATTTCAATGACTATCTCTTTCCAGTATAGCGGTCCTCTTAGCAGCCCTTTTAGCTTTGTTAGGAAATTCCTGACAACCCAGGTAAAACATTTCTGGAAGTGGTATTACGCAGTACTTGACATTTTATCTACAGGGATACTTACCTAAAGACCTTGCAATCTATGCGCCGCCGTAATCCGGTGATTGAGGCTTATTGATGCGGACATCGCCCAACACCAACATCCCAAGTAAGGGCTAATCTTAGCGAGAACTAGTATTACTGGCTGTTTCTGTTCCCAAAGTTTAAATCTAGCGTGCTGTGCTCGGTCAAAGTCCGGTCTTCAGGCATACACACACACATACTACTACCGACTAGCAAAGACGCCAAGTCTTGGTGCTCTGTTAAATCGCATATCCCCGGGATTACAGTGGAGTCTGGAATACGGAGTTACATTTGGGCTCTAATGTGCGGAGTATCTTGAGTCAATTAATTGCCAAATTGCAAGCTTTGTTAGGTGCGCTCGTTCCTGTGTGGTAGCAGGCTGTATCTACTAACGTTGACTGGAATGTTGGCTAAGTATGGCAAGAATAGGTGATAACATTCTAAATCAATACACAGTGCTCTACTCCAAGCTTAACAGTTGACGAAGAGTAAAACCTGATAGATTCCTACCATCGCAACAATAACTAATCAAGTGCAAGATCAGCCTACCCCCACTAATCATAAAAAATAAGACAAAGACTTGAGGACATGGGTTGGCCTGACATCCAACCCTCTCAAGCTGTCAGCACACAGAGACCAAGACAAGACCAAAGCTACCTTCCCAATGGGTAGGTGATCTGCATTCTGCACAGAACTGAGTCATTTCAAGCCTGGCATGCCTTGGTCAGACTACGGCGCCGCAGCGGCCACGGAAATCCCGCCCCGATTAGAGTGGATTAAACTATCGGATGGCGATCGGTCCTACTCCGTGTCATGACAAGCTAATCTGTCGGATTTGTGGATTCAACTTACTCTGCACCTACGATTCCCGGAAAATTTCCGATTTCTCCGACGGAGCAGGAACTGGCAAGATACATACGGCCGGAGCTAGTAGTTAATATGCACTTTAATTGCGGATAGATTAACTGCGGACGGGGGAGAATAAGCCCGGACCATGATCTCCCAACAGTTCTATTTCAAGATGCCAAGCATAGGCAAACGTTCGATCTCAACAATTCTGCTTGGCTAGACTCCGGCGCTGATATCGGCCCCGACTTAACCCCCGACGCCTGATTCCGGTGGTAAGCGCATCAAACGCTTTCCAAACCAGATGAAGTATGTAAGCCAAGATGGAGGATTGCCTATCAGGTAGCTTCCGGCCAAGTGTCCAAGCTGCAGACCAAGATGCCGAAGTCCCGGGCGACAACAAAAGGCCAGAGCTCCGTGGGGCCGATATCTTTGTGGGGGCTGGTTTCAGGATCAATTGATCAGAGAAGGATCGAGAGTTCTATGATATTAAGTGGCGTAGGCCTAAACATGCAGGATGCTTTGGCGTGGTCTCGGTTACGGGGAGTGACGTCGGGTTGTCTTAGAGTGTTTTGTGGATGTTTTTTAGTATGACAGCTACCCGGCGGCCCGGTCCTTTTGCTGGTGAAGCAGTCGAGTTCCGGAGGATCCGTGGGTCTCCGTGTAATGGGAGAGTGAGGGTGAAATGGTTCTTGGGCGTCGAAGACATACAATAATCCCGGGGATGGCAGGATTGATAACGTTCCTGACGGTTATGATCGTGCATCTGCAAGGATCCCATGCTAGCGATTATTTTTGAGAATGCTTGCTGGGGGTTTTGGTTCATCTCAGACAGTATCATTTGTGACACCAAGGAGTATACTGCATTAGCCCGTTATGATATTGGCGCTTATAGATCAGGAGGCATGGTAAAACCGGCTGACCGCAGGGACGAAAGGCAAGGCTCAGATAGAGGTCAGGTTAGGCAGCCATTTAGCCTTTTTGTCTCACACATCTCATGGGCCCATCAGTGAAGGATGATGTCGATCAACACTTGGTAGGTAGGTACCTAGTTCTATTGTTGGGTAATCGTATGGCCAAATACGAGAAAATACGTGGATGTGTAGCTGAAAGTTACCAGTATTTTTCACTTCTCCGTATCCTAGGCAAGCTAACCTAGAATTCTACAGAAATCTATCAGCCTCAAACATCCTAGGATTATCGGGAGCCATACACCAGTCCAATTCAAAATCCGTACTGTTACCCAGTTTCCTCTTCCGGCAATTCCAGATGTAAGCCCGGCTTATCTGTCAGAATGCTTCTCCATGGCTTGTAACTTAGATAGGAACCAAGCCCTCCAGACTTTAGGCTGACGGTGTCTCACTCGATACTAAGACAGAAATACAGCCACGAAGGTGGTGAGATGTACAGAAGGGTGGAATGGGGCTTGCTGTATGGAGTACCGCGGAAAACCACGTCTTGTCCCGGTAAGTGGTGCTTGAAACATGGAGATGAAGGGATGGACGAAGGAAGCGTAGTATGAAGTCTTTAGTGAGGGGAATATGGGCCTCGAACGGAACGAAGGAAGATAGTAGTCTCTAAATATGGAATAATAGTCGACAGTGGGTGTATATGACTCGTCAAAACGGCATATATTCTTATTGTGGCTTGGTCTTGGTACGCGGGGCATATCAACCCGACTAAAGGATAGGAGCTCTTTGCATTGCTCCGGTAAAACGAACGTAGAGGTTGCATGCTACATTGGACTAACCTACGATGCAAATGGAAAATCCCAACACAGCCCACGTGGTGGTATGTCTCCACAGTAGAGGAAGTAGCGATGTCGCGAAGCCGCTGGAAGCCTGGAACGTTGGAGGTTGGAGGTTGGGCCCGGCTGATATACGCTTTCGTTGGATGGTTCATGCAGAAGTGGAGAGAATCCCTGAGAGATTAATACGCCGCTTCTCGTGTAATCGCTCTAGCTCAATACCGTTATCGCTATGGTGAATATATAGAAGCAGTAACAGGGAATGTGACACTATGAAGTATACTATTGTACCTGCTCTGGAGTCCTTACAACAGGAAGTTCATTAGATAATTCGAGCTTTACATAACAGAAAAAGAAAACCCCGCAGGGATGTCGTTTCAAAAGTGAACAGTTGAAGTAGGATCTACTGGGGCTGCATCTAGCCTTGACAATCCCCCACCACGTGGAAGGATTAGGGTAAGAGAAACAGCTACTTTGTTAACTCCGTCTTCCGTTTAACCTCTTATCACCACCCAACAGCCCCAAGATTTAAGGGCAGAAACTGAGTTTCGCCCCTAGTTTTATTCGTCAGCAACAGGAATGGTGGCGGCTCGGCTTTCCTGAAGGAATCCATGAAGCCACTTTTCTGGTCGATGTCGTCTGGGGATTCAACTCTGGCTTACGGTTGCAAGGAATAGTCTCCCAATTGACTAATTCCCCATGATCAAAGCGTCAAATCGGACAAGGATGACACGGATATAGACGGGGTGGGGCGATAGACCCGGTGTATACTATTGGAACGTCAAGGGGTTGGATAGTATACAACGTGGCACTGATTATTTACTAGCCTCAGAATTGGTAGACCTCGCTATTTTCTGACACGGTGCATGTTCTTTGAGCAATCTACTCATAGTCATCTCTCATCTCATTGCTGATTGCCTGTAGGCCTACGAGCTCTGGTAATTTATCAAGAGGCCGAACTATATAAACCCCTTCGTTGCGCGCCGTTTGGCTTTGTTCTACAACCATTGTCAAGATCTTTAACATCCTATTCCAATTCAACATGACCAACGATATCCCCATTGCTATTGTAGGCCTTTCTTACCGTGCTCCTGGCGTTGGGAGGAAAGGACTATGGGACTACCTAGCAGAAGCTAAGTCCGCATGGACTGAAATGCCCGCTGAGAGATTCGACCACAAAGCATACCACAACCCCGGTGCTGAGAGAAGCGGCAGCTTTCGATCTCAGGGTGCGCATTTCCTTCCTGATGACATCTACGGGTTTGATGCCAGTTTCTTCAATATGAGGGCAGAGGAAGCTCGAAACTCTGACCCTCAGCATCGAATGATGCTTGAATGTGCTCTTGAAGCGGCTGAGAATGCCGGACACAGTCTTATCGATCTCGCGGGCAAGAAGATCGGTGTTTTTGTCGGTTGTGGATCCCAAGAGTATGCGCATCGTACCTCTGAGGACTTATACTCAACATCAACATTCTCGGCCACTGGTGTTGCCTCGTGCATGTTTGCCAATCGTCTCTCGTACTTCTTCGACGTCAATGGCCCTAGCGTTGCCATTGACACGGCATGTGCCAGCAGTGCGTACGCAGCGCACCAGGCCTGCCAGGCTCTTAGGAATGGGGATTGCACAGCCGCGTTTGTGGGGTCAGCGGCACTATGCCTCAGTCCCAGTCTATGGATTACGCTTGAGAAGATGGGGTAGGTCATTTCTTTCATGCTCGACAGCGGGATTTGCAACTAATGACAGAAAACAGAGCTTTATCCCCGGATGGCCGCAGTTACTCCTATGACCACAAAGCCGCTGGATTCGGTCGTGGCGAGGGTGCTGCATGCTTGCTGGTCAAGCGCTTGGATGATGCCATCAGCAACGGTGATCCCATCCACGCCATCATCCGCAGTTCTGCTTGCAACCATTCAGGCCGCTCTGAAGGCATTACCATGCCGAGCCGGTCAGCTCAAGAGAGGCTTCTGCGAGAGGTTCATGCAGCTGTTGGATTAGACCCTTCCCAGACGCCTGTTGTTGAGGTTTGTAATGGTCATTGTTTATTCTTAACTTTTCACATTGCTAAGAATCCCTAGGGTCACGGAACGGGTACACAAGCTGGGTGAGTATTAGTAGAAAATGTGAAACTGTCCAGAAGTACATGCTAATTTAGCAGTGATCCTATCGAGGCTGGTTCCTTCTCGTCTGTGTTAGCGAAGGACCGGACGGCTTCCAACCCTCTGTATATCGGATCCATCAAGTCTAACTTTGGGTACGTTTTGAACATGATACTGGACCACCCGTTTATCACTAAGTAATCCATCCAGGCACTTGGAAGGCGCAAGTGGAATTCTGGCTATTGTCAAGGCTATCCTTATGATCAAGAAAGGAATCATCTTACCCACTGCTGGCTTCGAGAAGATGAACGTCAAGATCGAAGGGCGAGACCGATTGAAGGTTGCCGAAACCCCAACTCCCTGGCCGGAGAATGAGCCAAGGCGAGTAATTGTGACGAACTTTGGTAAGTCAAGTGTTCCATTGCATGCATTGTATCTCGGCTGACATGAGGAATACAGGTTTCGGTGGAAGTAATTCCGCAGTCATTCTCGAGGCAGCTCCCTCGATACCTAAGCTTGAAAACGGCACCAATGGCGTTGGTAATGGAATCAATGGTACTAATGGCATTGTATCCAATGGTGCCAGTGGACATGGCAGCCTGGCTGGCGCGGCAAATGGCACAAATGGCATTTCTTCTCCCGACACTCTTTCTCAGCGATTATTTGTCCTCTCCGCCAAGACAGAAAAAAGTCTCTCGTCATACTTGGAATATTTCCAAGACTATTTGGATAGTGCCACAGAATCCGGTGATTTCCTGAAAGATCTGAGTTACACCTTGGGGCAGCGCCGGACACATCACGCCTACCGTGTTGCCGCGACAGCCAACTCGGTGGCCAGTCTCAAGCAGAAGCTGTTAATATCCAAACCAAGCAAGATCAGAGACCGAGTCATTGCCTTTGCCTTTACTGGCCAGGGCGCTCAGTAAGTTGGAGCCTACCCATCTCTTTACGATCTTGGGCTGACTCAGACAGACACGCTCAAATGGCCTCCGGGCTGCGTCACTACAAAGCCTTCGCGAACGCCATTGACCGCGCTGAGACACATCTCCAGTCGATGGGAGCGACATGGTCCCTTACTGAGGAGTTGGCAAAGCCGGCCGATCAATCGCGCGTCAATGAAGCCGAAATCAGCCAGCCGGCGTGCACGGCGGTTCAGCTGGCTTTAGTGACTCTCCTTAAGACCTGGGGAATCACTGCCACCACAGTTACGGGGCACTCCAGTGGAGAGATCGGTGCTGCCTTTGCTGCCGGCCTGGTTTCGTTCCGCGCGGCCATTGCTATTGCCTTCTTCCGTGGCCAGGCTGCAGCCCAACTGGCTCGCGAGCAAACCAACAAGGGAGGCATGCTAGCTTTGGGAATCGGATTCGAAGAGGCCTCGAAGCTCATTGAGCAGCATGCCGATGGATACGCCACTGTTGCGGCTATCAACAGTCCACAGAGCGTGACTATCTCGGGAGACCAGTCGTCGATTGAAAACATCCACAAGGTCGCAGATGCACAGGGCTTGTTTGCTCGTCGCCTCAAGATTGAGGTGGCGTACCATTCTAAACACATGGAGCAGGTAGCTGCTTCTTACCTTGCGACCATCAAGCCCTACTGCAACGTAGAGGATTCCCCCATTTCCGAGGAGGATGAGCGTGCAGTACTCGTGTCTTCGGTCACTGGAGGCGTTGTTGATCCAGCCTCGGTGGATGCTTCCTACTGGGTCAAAAACCTGGTTCAACCCGTTCGGTTTGCCGACGCAATCGAGGCTATTTTCACGCCCAAGAAAGACGATAGCAACAAGGTGCCTAACGTCATCGTGGAAATTGGTCCGCATGCGGCCCTCAAGAGCCCGATCAAGCAAACAGTTGATCTCATCCGTCAGCGCAACGGGCAACGACAGACCCCATTTGCCTATGTGGCTTCCTTGATTCGCGGAACTCCAGGTAACGAAGCACTGCTTGACCTTGCAGGCAGTGTCTTTACAATGGGGCCCTCCATTCAACTGGGGCTGGTCAACCAGTCTGGAATTCACAATGCTCAAGTCCTTACGGACCTGCCTGCATATGCCTGGGACAAATCTATGAAATACGAGCACAAGCCTCGAGCAACGCAAGAGAAGATGTTCCCCGGGGAGCCTTATCACCCACTTCTGGGGAGAAAGGCTGCCTCCAATGGTGGTAGCGAACGCTCATATCGGCAGGTCTTCAACCTTGATGAGCTCTCATGGATCCGCGACCACAACGTGGCCGGAGTGGTGGTCTTTCCCATGACTGGCTATCTCTCATGCGCCATCGAGGCAGTCCGGAGAACCGTCTCAACTGAAGCGGCCGCAATTGTCGTGCGCGATTTCCACGCCATTCGCAGTCTGGAAATTGACGAGGAAGAGACAGTCGACATGACCACGACTCTGCGTCCGGCACCAACAGGCACAGGAACGTTCTCTTCCACGGTCTGGACGTTTGAAATCTCAACCTGGAAGGAATCCGAAGGGTGGACTAGACACTGTTACGGGCGAATTGAACCGGAGTCCAGCGAGATGACCACTGAAACTTCGACATTCAAATCGTCTCTTCCCTTGGTTGATGTCACAGGTCTCAAAGAACATGACGCACAGAATGAGTACGTGACAGCTGGAGAGCGAGGCACACGATATGGGCCGGCCTTCCAAAGCACAGTCAAGTTCCACGAAGGCAAGGGCTACACCGTTATTGAAGCGCAATTACGAGAGCTTGAGCCTTACTGTCGACTCAGTATGGCTCTCCTGTTTCCGTCGATCCGCCGACCCTGGATGGCTTCCTTCAAGGGGGTGGTCCTCTTCAAGAGATTGATGGAAAACGACCCGCGCAGATGCCCAACTATATCAGTCGTCTGAGAGTCTCTAACCGCATCCCGAGCGACCCGAAGCAGAAGTTTACGGTAGTTACTCGTTTGCTGGACTATGATGTCAAGGGTGGCCGTATGTACATTGGCGTCGCAGCCTTTGCCCAAGGTCAGGATGGACTCTTGCCTGTGGCTGAGTGGGAATCGGTGACTTTCCGCTCCATCTTGTCAGCCGAAAGCGACGACCCAGCTACCCACCTTCCATCGACTTGGTGTTGGGATTTGGTTCCTAGCTTTGATTTCATCACTCCTGCCGAGCTGTATGGAAAGTTCTCGGTTGGAGATTTGACCAAGGCGGAGAATGGACGCCGCAGCTTATTAAGTCACGCTGCTGCCTACTATATGAACAAAGCATTGGAAGAAACTGCACAGGATGATCGTTCCAAACTTCCCCATCATCTCTCTCGCTTTGTGGGCTGGGCAGCAAGGGCGGTTTCTCGGGTTGTCGCTCGAGAGGGCCTCGATCTGAGTGGCGATCACACTGATCTGCTCGAAGATGTGCGCACTCACGATGCTCAAGGGGAGCTGCTCTGCGCCATCGGTGAACAGCTGGTTCCCATTTTGCGCGAGGAGGTGCAACCTCTGGAGATCATGCTCAAAGACGGTCTTTTGACTCGCCATTACGAAGCCGACGTGGGCAATGCGCATTTCAGTAAGGTCCTTGGTGAATGGGTGCTTCACCTCTCTGATCTTGAGCCGGATCTCCGTATACTGGAAATTGGTGGAGGTACTGCTGGTACCACGCTGCACGTATTGGAAGCCCTATCTCGTGACAGAGAAGTCCCGGCGTTCCTTGACTACACCTTCACTGATATCTCAACTGGCTTCTTTGAAAATGCGCGCAACAAGCTGGCTAATTGGTCGAACCGCATCGTTTATAAGAAGTTTGACGTCAGCCAGGATCCTCTCAGTCAAGGATTTGCCGCGCAGGATTATGATCTGGTGATTGCGTCCAATGTTTTGCACGCAACACCCAACATGGTTGACACTATGACAAACGTGCGAACTCTCCTAAAGCCGAAAGGGAAGCTTTTACTGCTAGAGGCTGGCCAGCACCCACCCCCTACGCTACCTTTTGCTCTGCTACCGGGTTGGTGGTACGCGGAGGACGACTACCGCGACCATGAAGAAGGTCCCTTGCTTTCAGTGGATGGCTGGAAGCGTCTTCTCCTGGACTCTGGCTTCTCTGGAGTGGACGCCGCTGTTCAGGACTACCCTGGAAAGCCTGAACAGATGCTGAGTGTGATTTGTTCGCATCGAGTGGGCAAGCAGGCCGATGATTCCCAGATCACCGTCTGTGGGCCCTTCCTTGATGACGAGGAGGTCGACTTCGCTCAGCTGGTCGCTGACACTATTTCTGACACTATCGGCTGTACCACCGAAGTCAAGCCCCTGGGTGAAGTTGTTCCTGCAGATGACCCCTACTGCGTCTTCATCGACTCTCCTCGTCAGGGCCTTCTGGCCAACGTCGACGCAGACACATTTGAGACCCTGAAGAACTTCTTGGTGCACAACACCGGACTGCTGTGGGTGATCCCCGAGGGTGGTGCCCCAGAGTCCGAGTCCATCAAGGGAATGTTCCGTACGTTCCGTCTGGAGAACGAGCCCAAGAACCTGCTGTGGTTCGACAATGTACCAGCCACCTCGCAAGGTGCAACGGCCATTACCAAGCTTGCTGAGAAACTGCGCGATCCAGAGGTTGTTGCTAGTGAGGATCAAGATTATGTCTGGCACGACGGCTCCATCCATCTGCCTCGTATGCGACAAATGCCAGGAGGTAAACAGCAATTTGCCGGCGAGCAGGGTGTTCCTATTCGCACGGTGCAGAACATCTGGCAGGGAGAAGGGGCCCTTGAAATGACCATCGACGCGGCGGGTAGCCCTGATTCTCTTTATTTCCGCCGAACAGATGACCCAGCGAAGAATCTGGGTGCTGACGAGGTCGTGGTCGAGATTGAGGCTGCAGGTGTTAGCTCTCGTGATCTCGATCTTGTGTTGGGCTCAATCCCCTGGTCGCCTCTGGGCTTCGATGGCGTCGGAAAGGTCATAAAGACCGGTTCTCGCGTCGCTCATCTTCTGGAAGGAGACAGGGTGTTCTTCCTCGCACTTTGAAGGCAGTGCCTTCGCCACCTACAAAAGGATGCCTGCTTGGAATGCCGCCAGGATCCCAGCCAACATCAGCAGCGTCGACGCGGCGAGCTTGCCACTAGCCTACTCGATTGCTGTCCTTACTCTCATGCGTATTGCTCGACTGCGCAAGAATGAGTCTGTTCTCATCCACTCCGCGGCCGGCGCTGTGGGCCAAGCCTGTGTTGTCATTGCTAAACATGTGGGGGCTCGCATCTTTGCCACTGCTGGCACCCTGGTCAAGAGAGCCTTCCTGCATGACACATATGGTATCCCTAAGGAGCAGATATTTTCCAGTCGCACGTCCGAATTCCGCGACGGCATCCTTGTCGCTACGGGAGGAAAGGGTGTCGATGTGATTGTCAACTCGCTTAGCGGAGAGCTTTTGCAAGAGACTTGGGCATTGACTGCAAACTTTGGTCGGTTCGTGGAGATCGGAAAGAAAGATGCACTGCAGAACACAAGTCTGTCCATGAAGCCGTTTGACCGCAACGTCTCATTTAGCGGCGTTGACATCAGAGAGCTCTTTGAGCACCGCCCTGAAGAGCTGAAAGAAACCTTATCGGAGGTGGTGAACTTGCTTCAACGCAATGTCATTGTGCCACTGAACCCTGTTACCGCGCTTCCTATCTCAAAATTTGCGACTGCACTGCGCACTCTCCGATCTGGTGACAATATTGGCAAGGTGGTCATGACGTTTGGAAAGAATGAACAAGTCCTCGGAGAGAGTTCCCTTCAACCCACACATCTGGAACTCAATCCCAATGCGACGTACCTCATCACCGGTGGAACTCGCGGTATCGGTCTCTCGTTGGCATACTGGATGATTGAAAATGGTGGTCGCAATGTGGTCGTTCTCGGCCGCAGCGGTGCCTCTGGGTCTGAGGTGCAAGAGCTCTTGAAGAAATACAAGGAACCGACGTCCGTGTCAGAGCTCTTGCTTGCGATGTAGGCTCGAAGAAGAGTCTCGTTAGTGTGCTGGAGTCAATAAAGGATCTACCCCCCGTCCGTGGCGTTGTGCACAGTGCGCTTTTACTAAGTGTAAGTTATTTGACTGTTCTATCCAATCCAAACCCCGATGCTAACTTGCTGTCAGGACAAACTGCTTGAGAACGCTTCCTATGAAGACTGGCGCACCATCACGCAGCCCCGTGTCCAGGGTGCATGGAACTTGGATGCGCTGCTGCCTGATCTTGACTTCTTCATTGCCCTGTCTTCGTTCCTCGGAGACACTGGTAACGTCGGACAGAGTATCTATGGTGGTACTTCGGTAAGTAGCACCCTCACTCAGCAATTAAACAGATATAACTAACCTTTATCCTCAGACCTTCTATGACGCATTTACCAAGCTCCGCAACTCGCGTGGCCAGAACACAGTCTCGATCGCTTTGCCCGTGGTCGTCGATGTCGGATACGTCGCGGACCGCGAGCTCACTGCAAGCCTGAAGAGCGCGCTGGGCGCCACCCTTACCATGGACGATATCAAAACCCTGGTGAAGGGAGCCGTGATCGGGCAGTCCTCACCATTGAACCACAACGGACGCGCCACGGCCTTCCAGCTCTCCCTGTCCGGTGAATCGGTCGACAACCTTCCCTGGAAGTACTTCCATCCAGTGCACATCCGGGAGCGTCTGAACGAGGACCACCGCAAGCGCGACACTGCCGAAACCAGCGCCAGCGGCCAAGCAGCTTCAGCGTCATGGACTGCAGCTGCCGATCCTCTCGCTGGTTTCGTCGAAGCCCTGATCACCAAGGTCTCTGCCATGACTATGATCGAGCGTGACGAGGTCGAAGCCGACGCCCCTCTTTCATCCTATGGATTGGACTCCTTGGTCTCTGTTGAACTGAGGAACTGGATCCGACGAGAGACTAGCGTGGAGTTAGCCTTGACGACTATCACGCATGCCGCAAACCTGAGGGCTCTTGCGACGCATATCCTGTCGCAGAGAGAGGGGGGGTCGAAGGCTTAGATGGGTCTGAATTTTTGGGTCTATTTGAACAATGGAGTATGGTGTATTTTGGAAGTTCTTTTCTTCCTATTCTTATGGAATATACGGAAATGTTTTATGTTAGGATGAGCTACAATGAATTCATTACGATGCAGTGTTGAGAAATACGTACTCGTATATTCTTGGCTTACTTCGCTTTCCTACCGACTTTTGTACCTGTTTATCTATGAACTCGGGCCCTGACATCCAGTTTAGGCAGGACTGATCTACTCACAAGATACACACGGCATAATAATGGCATAAAGTCAAGGGAGAATAAACTGGTACTCTCTACTCATTTAGACACACCGGTGTAGGAGAAGAAGAATATCAGAACTATTACTCCATTCCAGCCTTGCTACGTTTTAGCAGCAGTAGTACCTAATTATTCCTTAAAAACCAGGAATATCAGAGAACACCCAGCGCAACAATATTGGTAGAAAGCTAGAAACGGCAAGTAATGCCAGTTCTCATGTCTTCTTCGAGGGTGTCCTATTCTCTCTTCCCAAACAGTCATCGTGATCTATGCGTAGTAGAAATTATTAGCGTGCATTTCATTTCTCGACATTACGACTAGACCAAAAACCTCAGCTGGGCAATAGGTAGTTCTTGCAACGTCTTATACGTCCATAGAAATACATAGTGGACATAGTACTGGGCATGAGGGATATTGAAATTGTAATATAGTCTCCACGCTTTGAAGTTTTTCGCTAATACCGGGTATTTTGAAATTGGCATTACGGGTAGTACAAGGATGTAGGGGCCTCTATTTCTATAATTGACTGCATTCTCATTGTCTCGGGCGATGAGAACTGCTGTACTCATCTATTTACCTTGCATTAAGGTCAGGGGATTATGCTGATTCTGGAATCTCCGTGGCTCTGACGCGGCCTTGCCTTTCCACGTTACATGTTGTCTTATTTCTGGCTGGAAGTATGTGCATTGCCTCATCCTGTTTGCTAGTCCGTTCCTTCGCGTTTTCTTACATTCATTATTTCGGTTCGAAATGGCCTGGGTCTGTGCGAACTTCCTGATAGGAAGGAAGCATTTGGTAGAGGTGACATGAGTGCTACTTTACGCTTCTTCGAATCGCTTGCCTAGCGACTTTATCGAATTTACTGTACCAAGTTTTCACCTGGATGGTACAAACTTGCGACACGCTCTCGTCGCTGACGGATCTGTCCTTGCCTTAGTCAATTACATCTCTTCTAACTCTTGTGCACGGATATCAAATATACAGACGGAAGTTGATTCCCTGCTCTCCATACATAATATTTAAACACACTCGTTCAACATTTCTCGTAAAAGTTCCATACGTAAGCAAGAGTAATCCATAACATGTTGAATAGAATCCTTGCTATTGCAAATTCCCCTATAATATCTACCCCTCAGTCGGTTTGGGGTCTCCAGCTCCAAACATACCAGCCCTTGCATCCGTCTTCTCATTTAATCCCCATGCTGTAGACGAGGAATCATGCACCGTGGCCCGTCTCATGTCTCGGACGTATTTACCTGCAAAGGAGCCACCGCAGGCTCTGTGCATGACGCACGTGTTGTCCTGTATTGTGTTAAATCCAATCATTCCATTTTCGTATATAATTGAGAGAAAACCACCAACAAAAGAAGGAAAGGGGGGGGGAATGATAACTCACCCAAATGACCAAATCCCCATTATTCTGCCAATCCACCTGAAACGTATACTTCTCCTGACTGGCATGGTCCAATAACGCTTCAATCACCGGCTGACTCTCCTCCCTTCCCCATCCATCAATATGGTGTGCATGCCACGCAATATACAAGTTCGTGCGCCCACTCGGTTCATGGGTCTGCACCAACTTATGCCTCGCCATAAAATGATCCTCAGGCTTCATCTGCTTCAGGAACTCGCAATCCGGCGCCCCCAGCCTCCGACTCTGCCACAGCGAATGGCAAAGCACGTACTCCTTTATCCGTTCCTTCGTGTCACTATCCAGGTCCTCGTACGCGGTCCTCGTGTCCGCGAACGCCGTGCCCCCGCCTGTACCCTTAGGCGGAAGCTGATGGGCTCGAAGGAGCGAGAGACCCGCTCGTCGTGGATTATACGCGCAGTCGACGTGGAAGAGGCCGTTGCCGAGGCCCATTTGGTGGCGCAGGCTGGAGGTTGGGACGACGTGGCCGTCTGCTTCGATGTTGCCGACGTCGGTGAGCTGGGTGAAGGGGTGCAGGCGGTATTTCTGGCCCGGCTGGATGAAGGGGGTCGAGTCGTCGAGCTCGCCGAGTTGAGAGGCGAAGGCGACGTGGCCGGCGTCGTCGAGTTGGGTGGCGCGAAAGACGAGCACGCCGTATTTGGCCATGCCGGATTTAATGGCGTCGATTGTGGAGGGGGGATGGGTTGGGAGAAATCGACGCCTGAGCATTCGGCGCCGAAGGTGGGATGGAGGGGTTTGAATGTTAGGGGGGTGTCGGTGAGAGAACCCATTTTGGTGAGGTTATTGAGATTTGGTTATGATGGAGTTATTGAATTGGGGAATAGAGTGAAGGGTATACGTAGGATGGCAGCAAAGAGCCAAAAGAGTGGAGTGAGATTTATACGTTATATCTTATACTACAACTTGAGCATGGCCACTCGGAGACACTGAGTCCGAGGAGACAGTAGCAACCCAGCATTGAATCCTGTTGAGTCATGGCCGGACCATATATCAGGTCAGACAATGTCAGACCATTTGAACTAGTATCAGAGGACTCCTTTAGAAAGCTTCAAGTCGTTTAATGGATTAGGAATGGTAGACAAATGAGTTTTACAAGTGAGCACATCCAATAATACTCGTGCATCCCTGTATTTCCACGAATTACTCTGTACTCAACACCAACATCTAACGAGGTCGAAACACATTAACAGACCCCGAACCGAAATTTTCAAAACCGGACCTCAGACCACCTATCCTCCATCCATAAGCAGCCAAGCCGAGTTACCCGACGCAATCTACTCGGTATACATACTGTACCAGCTCTAATCAGCGTACTATACCCCGATCCTCGAGCCGAAAGCACCCCCAAGCCGTATCATAAGCTAGATGACCATGCATCAGCCACTGACAAAAGCTCGCCCCATGCCCGAAGGAACAGCAAGTCCGGACTTCTATATCCGGGGTGTGATCGACGGAGGCGATCCACAGGGTAAGCCGGAAGGACGGAGGAAGCGATGACCGATTGTGAGGAGTGTTTATGAATCCCACCAGGATTTGCTCCGTAGCAGTGGCAGGGGTTCGCTAAACAGCAGTCTCATCTCCAGATCGCTTCACAATATGGGTAACCAATCGGACTGTCTCGTATAGCGCGTACCTGGTACGATCGTAGGTAAGCACTAAGAGAAAGATACACGCCACGTCGAATGGCAAATCGCAAATTCCTCCATCGAGCTACCAGACCGGTGGGATGGGGACTAAATCCTTCAACCCTTCTCAGATCCCCGCCCTCTAGCGTGTGTAATAATGTGTATCAAATCCTCGATCCTCAATCCGTCAGGATCCCCCGAGTGGAGATCATTCAAGGGCCCGGGACTGAGACCGTTGGGGGTGGAGAGAGGAGAAATTAGCGTGGCTTGGACTTACGGGGGACAGATTTCAGCGATTGTTCAGCGGAGACTCCAGGGAAGAGGATTGATTATGGTGGATTACAGGTGATTATAGACTGGTACTGGATTCTTGGCTGGTGCTTTACCGTCTTGGGGTATTCGGTCTAGATTTCTTGGAGTGATGGGGTATGTGGAGTCTTAGGGAGGGTAGAAGTGGCGTCTGTTTTGATTCCTTGTCATCATTTCTGTTCTTTTCGGAACTTACATTCTCTTCTTGGATTTGTAATTTTAATCTGTTTTGTATGAACTTGGTCGTGGCAGTACGATCGTGTAATTAAGCTGGCTGGCCGGCCGTTTCTATAGACAAGCTAGGGATACAAGCCGCCGTGTCATTTCATAGATTGCCATTAAAACAATAAACGTCTAGAAAGCTTTTCTCATTCGCGTTTCGCTCATCTTGTCTATATCTATAATCCATCATGGTCACATACTGCACGGGGCAGTTTTCCGTCGCTCACGTGGGTTCAACCCAAGGAGCCTCGAGGTCGTCAGCGATTCATCCATCAAAAAAATCACCCAAGATTCTTGATAGTCAATACCCGGCCAGTCGACTATGCTCGTGTCCTGGATGATTTATACATGCCTTGATTCCGAAAAGACCGCGGCGCAGCCAGCGCGTCTCATCCACAGGATGTATCCTCTTTTATGCCAGCTAGGGAATCTAACCAACGTCTTCAATCCACATCGATCGCCGCAACCAACGCATCCATTGCAGAGCTGTGCGTCGACGCGTCAACCGTTCCAACAGGTCCGGTCCAGACGGTTCCGAATTGATTCTGCTCGTTGCGGTCATTGTCCCAGATACTATCGGCACATGCACGGATCACCTTCTCGTACTCGTCGTCCGGCGCGACAGAGTGCAGGAGTTTCAGGTTCCGAATGAAAATGCCCTTGAACTGCGTGGCGTTGGCGTCGCACTCCGGTTCGCATATTTCCCGAATCACATAGTTGTCATCGGCAAGCTCATTAATTGCCCCCTTGGCAATCTTCTCGGCCATGTCGAGGTACGACGAATTGGGGGAATCAGAGACGGCGCGATGCAGTTCTGCAAGTCCGCCGATGACGACTCCTTGATTGTAGGACCAGCTGCGTCGGTTAGTATTGTAGCTTGGACCTGATCAGAATGTAAATCTGGGAAGAAGGGCTTACATTGTGTCACCGTTATTGGCGCAGTCATTGGTCAGTCCGTCGTTGATGGTATAGTTCTCATTGATCATGCCACTGGCATTGAACCAGTTCCATTGACGACGGGCCCAGTCCACATAATAATCACTGTCTGAAGCCCGGTTGGCCAGATGTGCCGCGACGGAGAAGAACAACTCATTTGTCACGGCGTTGACATAAACATGCGAATAGTCCGAGTCGATACCTCCGTTCCCACATTTAGACGGCCAAGTGTTGCTCTGCACGGGTGCCTGTCAGCCATCACCGCCACTACAATCCGGGGAAATGCAAGGGGCAAGTCAAAACACGTACCAGTCGGTCAAAGGATGCCAATGGCCAAGTCCAAGTACCCATCATCACCCGTTACATCATACGCCGCGATCCACGCAAGCGCCCACCATTCATCGTCGTCATAAGACCCATCCATCCACTGATAGGCATCCGGCGATCCGGCCTGCGGCGCGTCGGCAGACATGTTGTAGAATTCGTTCCCGCTACGCTCGGGGATAGGGTTCGAGATCGTCGCGACCTTGAAGGTGGTCCCCAGCACACTCATAACCGTCTCGTTCACCGACTCATCCGCGAGCGCCAGATCGGCCAGCGTTGTAAGGCAATTGGCCCCGTTCCACCACCCACAGGTATCCCAGATCCCGCTGGTGCCGTTATACCACGTTTGCAGCACGTCCATCGCGGTCTGAGCTCTTGACGTGGCATCCTGCGCCGAGATGCCCGTGGAGAACAGCAAGGGGGTGCTGGCAGCGGCCAGTATCGTGGTGAGAGGTGACAGAGACATGGCGGGGAGAAACATAGGGGCTTTTCGACTACAACACACCCATCAGGCCGGCGGTCCCTTGGGAGGTTTTTGTACCCCCGAGAGAGCTCCTGGCCTTGGGAGAAGAAAAAAAAAAAAGTCTAGGGATTCGCCATGGTGGCCCCCTTCGAAACCAGGGGTGCATCAGCTGTGTGATTCTAGAATTCCTCCGGATGATCATTTTGGCCTATCACATTCTTCATTGTGCACAAGGGTCCATATTTGAAGGCGGTTATTCATCTCCACCGGACACTTGCCGATTGTCGTTCATCCTGCCCTGTTAGGCGGCCGAGGTGGGCAGCAGTTTAAAACTCCAACTGCCAAGACCAGGGCTGAATGCACACGAAAAATGCTCACCGTGTGCCTTGTTCCTGGCAGGGGCAGACCAACCGTTATCGTACCACGAGAGAGCGAACCGTTGGTGGTCGATCAAGGGAACGGAACTGCGTGGCCTGGACTCGGCGATTCTCTCTCCCTTGCCACATTTCGCCGAGAGTCCGAATATTGGTGTGCGTGTGCGTGTTGCAATGAACGGCGGGAGATCGTCCTTTAGATTTGTCAATTTGGCCATCAGAGGGGCCAGAGGGGCGGGGATTATGTGTCAACTGGGTCAAGTTGATAGATGAAACGAGACATATGCAAACGAGGATATATCGGCCCCAGAGGATGTGCTGTCAGCGCGTAGACTAGCGCTGCACAATTCTCTGAGACAATGCCAAGACTAGGCCAGGGGGCAGAGTCAAAGGCTTTGTCATTGGTTTCGAACCATGGTTCTGGCAAAGTCTATCGACCTTATTCGATTTTTCTCTCCCCGACAGACTTCAGTGCCTGGGTGCCGAGAGCCTTACCGAGATCCATTGCTGCGATGGTGTGATTATGTAGAAAAGATTTTGGAGCGTGTGATATCGTTAGAAGCCTACTCCGTAGTAGTCATTCGGATCCGAATTTTCTCGGGTTTTATTGCAATGCATTCGTAGCATTACTCAGATTCTCTCTTCTGCAGAAACACGCATCGCAATCGACGGAAACTGTTATGAATGGGTTCTGATTATTATTTTCAAGGCTTTCTCATGGTCAGATCTTGATAAAGAAGATGGCGATTTGATGAAAATATTCGGTGATCCAACCGAAGAATGGGATGGTTGAGGGACAAGATGCAGCCTGGTTGCTGTGTAGAGAGGTACATGCTGGCATCAACACCAGGGTTAACTGTGAGGGTATCTGATATGGTTTCAGGCGAAGAAATCGATCTGATAGATTGTCTTGTGTATTTTCAGCGTAGTCTAAGGCCCCATGTGATAATAAATGCTAGTGGCCACAATTCACAGGAAACCCACAACACGAGGAATTAAGGAGAAGTACTAGGTATACACGTTGAGGAGGGATTCAAGGGATGGGGATTTGGAATAGCTTCGCTGATCTATTCGACTATCAATCATAGTGTACTTAATTGACTTTAGATCATCCCCAACTAGACAGCCCCGAAAACCAGCGCCGGTCGATCGTATCCGTGAATAAATAAGCTTCGATAGGAAGAATTCTATTTGGTTAGTCAATTGGGTGAGTGGGAATCGGCGGTGAAAAGTATTTATGCTTCTTGTGCTGAAGCTCTCAGCTAAAATCGCGACTAACACGTTCTCGTGTCTGACTAGTATTGACCATTGGACAGAATTATATATGTGCTGCTATATGTCGGCCGATGGGAGACTTTATGTATTTTGTGACGCCTCGGACATCTACAGCCAGTGGATGGTTATTGACGTATAAGACGTTACAAGAACTACCCATTGCCCAGCTGAGGCTTTTTAGTCTAGTCGTGATGTCGAGAAATGAATATGCACGCTAATAATGGTGCGTCCACTGTTCGTGTCTTATGGCCGTCTATCTCTTTCTACCTCTATTTGGGCTTGAACATTCGATACTGAACTTGAAAAACATTTCTCCCTCTATAAGGTATACGGAAGGGTATACCCGATATACCCGAACAGACCGAGCCGGGGACCGCGGGCGTAAATAAGGCTCGAGAAGGCCGGGGAGTTCGTGTTCGGAAGCATTAAGAGGGGTCGCTATGCGGGGACTGCAGCTAGTAATTAGTAAATAATAGTAGGTATACTGAGGAGTATGACGTCGATATCTTTCCTCATTCTTTATTTCCCACTAATTCCATTCTCCGTTATAACGTTGCCGTCATAAATATTCGTAGTTAATTATATACTCTAAATCATTATACAAATACAATAGACCAATATCCTCCCGTCCATAACTCCATACAATTCCTGCCCAACGCGGCACGTGGAAGGTTCTTGGCGCTTCCTTCTTTGGGTCCCACACAACTTCTTCTTCTCCAAACTTTCTCTGCCGCTGTCGGAGTCGCTCAGTCGCTCGCAGTCTCAAAACTCGGCCGCCTTCCCCCATGGCCTAGTTAAAATTCGCCGTATTTCTTTTCTTCCATCTTGCTGCATCCCCGCATTGTCGTCTGCAATCGTCCTCGGATTTCTCCCCGCCATCGGAGCTGTCATCTGGGAAGCCTCGATGCACGCCACTGGCTGATCACGTGCGGCCCTGAAATCGATCGGTGGAGAAGCTGCGCCTGCAGGTCGGGATCCTGCGACGCAGACGCAGACGCAGAAGCAGAAGCAAGTGCTATCGCCCGCCAAACCCCCCGCGATAGAGCGTCACCATGACCTCGCGTGTCAGCTCGAGTCAATCGACTGATTCGCAGTGGTCGCATCAAGACCCGCCCGAGGCAAAGAAGGATCCCAAGGCCGGCCTGGGAACGAGGATCAAGAATGGCTGGGCCAAGCTGGAGTTGGATATCCCAACCGTGACGCTGATGATGAAGTTAGTCCCCTGGGATGCAGCCATGCTATGAATTCGGGACTAATCATTCTGATAGAGGTGCAATCCCGCCAACCATCGCTTTAGCCGCGTAAGATGAATCCATTTGTCCCAGGATCTGGCTCCTCGCTGTTGGAAACGCGACTAATATTGACCAGCTATCAAGCCGATTCCTTTGCATCGCACTTTAACACGGTCGGCTATCTCGTAGCTATCATTTCGGTGCTGGGGTTCGCCATCATGCCTCGCGCCAAGTTCATCCAGATGATGATCCTCGATGTCTTGGCAGTCTGCACGGCGTCCGCCGTGGCGCTGCTGATGATGTATTCGAGCGTGAAGGCTCGCGAGCATACCGATCCGTCTTCAATCCCGAGCTCCGGCTCCAGCTCGAACATTGCGACGAACGGGAGCGGCGGCATCACGGCGACCCCGTACAATTCGTCGGCCTCCGTGGTCAGCGGCGTCTGGTTATTCTTCGAAATCTACCTCGTCCACTCGTTTCGCGCCAAGTACCAGCAATTTCAATTCCCCGTCATCATCTTCTCCATTGTCGCCAACGTGACCTTCGTGTACGCTCCACGCCTACCAACCATGGCCTCGGCCATTAACATGGTCAAAAAGCTACTTGAGGCCTGTCTCACCGGACTGGCCTTCTCTACAGGCACGTGTCTGTTTGTTTTCCCGCTGACAACGAGAAAGGTGGTCTTCAAGGAAATGGCAGGCTACATCGGAGGTCTACGTGCGGCGCTAAATGCGCACACGGATTATTTTGGCACCCTGGAACGGGACGACATGTTTGGACGCGCGGAGACCTATGACTCCCGGGTAGAAAAGATCACGGAGAAGGGCAAGGTGTACAGCCCCGAAGCTGAAGCGATTCGAACGGCCGTTCAAAAACTCACCGATCTCCATGCCAAGCTTCATGCCGATTTGACGTTCGCAAAGCGTGAGGTGGCGATTGGAAATTTGGGACCCGACGATTTACAGGCCATCTTCAGACATCTGCGGCAAATCATGATCCCAATCGTTGGGCTCAGCTTCGTCGTCGACATCTTCCAGCGCCTGTCGGATTATAACAAATGGAACACACCTATCGATCCTATGGGAGCAGAACCGCCGGACGTTATTCGTCATCGGGTTGTGCAGGAGTGGAACGATATAATGAGAGCGGTTCATGACCCGTTCAACTCACTGATTCACACCATTGACGAAGGCCTTCAGCATGCGTTGTATGCACTCAAGCTGGCCAAACCGCCCAAGAAAGCCACTTCCAACACGGAGAACGGCTCCGCAGACGTGGAACCCGGTGTTGGTCCCGGGGATAAAGACTTTGTCGCACATTTTGAACGCAAACTGCGCGAATTTAGAGTGGCAAAGAAGCTTGCTCTAAGAACTTGGAGCGAAGAAAAGGGAATTAAGCTACCTGCCGACTTCTTTGAGCGTCCCTCATCGGCAAGCTTGAATATAGACGACGTCCCCAAGGACGAGTACGGAATCGGCCGCGACCGGAGTCGACGGCAGCTCTATCTTTTCCTCTATGTGAGTTTCGGTTAGAGGTGAACTAGACCCTTTCATCGCTAACGCCCCCAACAGATGGAACAACTCCTCAATTCAGCTGGTCATGTCGTGTTGGAATTCGTCCGGTTCGCAGATGAGCGAGTCGAAAGTGGAAAACTCTCCAGAAAGCATCTGATTATACCAGGATGGAAGCGCTTGCAGAAATGGGGACTCAGCGTGTTCATGGCGGATGATAGCCACGAAGACGACAATATGGGTGATATGCACACCCAGAACAACATCTTGCAGCTCGGAGAGGCCTACAGGCACCGCAGGGACCCGGAGCATCTTCCGTCGGATACTGCTTGGCAAAAGTTCGGAGACAAGATCAGGGTTATCCCTGCCCTCTTGCGCTCAGCTGAGTCTGCGTATGGTTTTCGAGTAGCCTGTGCTACCATGACTATTGCGGTGGTGGCCTTCATTCACGACACGCAGGATTTCTTCATCAAGCAGCGCTTTGTGTGGGCCATGGTCATGGTGAACCTCAGCATGTCTCCCACGTCTGGCCAAAGTATTTTTGGCTTCGTTCTTCGAATCTTGGGCACTGTTTTGGCGATGGTACTCAGCTTCCTCTGTTGGTTCATACCCGGCAAGAAGACGCCCGGTATTATTGTCTTCTTCTTCCTCTTTGTCTCCATGGTGTTCTACATCCCGATCAAGATGTTCCGATTTCGTATAATCGGCATCATCACCATTATCTCCACGGCCATGATAGTTGGATACGAGCTTCAGGTTCGTAAGGTCGGGCAGGAAGTTGCAACATCCAATGGACAGTCTTTCTATCCCATCGAGCTTCTGGCGCCATATCGACTGGCGACTGTGACCGGCGGTATCGCGGTTTCGTTCTTCTGGACCTTCTTCCCGTATCCGATCTCGGAACACTCCGTTCTGCGTCAGAGTTTAGGAGCTTCGCTTTATCTTCTGGCCAATTATTATTCGATCATCCACGAGACAGTCAATGCTCGTATGCGTGGCGATGAGGGCGATGTTGCATTGAAGACATCGGCGGGACGCCGGCTTTTGAAGGCCCGCAATAAAGTTTTTTCAAAGCAGATGCTTATGTTGACTGGCTTGCGAACCTATTCTGAGTTCTTGAAGTGGGAAGTGCCGATCGGAGGTCGCTTTCCCAAGAAGCAATATGATTCCATCATATCGTGCATTGAGAGGTATGCTTTCCTCCTTTTGTTCGTGTCCTTCGCTGTTGCATGGGCTTGGCTAACTTCCAGCAGCATAATCAGCTACCTGAGTCTTTTGGGATATGCTTCGGACACTCTCTTGCAGCTGGGTGACGACCACGATGACAGCAACTCTGTTTGGATTCACGATTTCCGAAGACTGGTGGCTAGTGCCCGCATCACGACTCATGAGATCACGTCTGTGCTATGCCTTCTATCAGCCAGCATAACCAATCGGCAACCGTTGCCACCGTATCTGAAGACACCCCGGCCTTATAGCTTTTCCAAGAGACTGGAAGCGCTTGACAAAGACATTCTCAGTCTGCGACATATTGCGGAGCCGGGATTCGCGACTTTTGCTGTGCTTCAGATTTCGACACGTTGCATAGTGGGTGATGTAGATAGATTAATGCGGTGAGTAGCCTCTCTGTTTCTAGCTCGGGCAACGCTGACTTCCTGGTGCCAGGGACGTAAAAACGCTGGTTGGAGAACTGGACTTTTCTTTCCATGCCGTGAGCACGGCGCAGAGCGTCAAGTCTTCGGCTGACGTGTCGCGGCTGTCAAGGGCGACCTCCAGGGTGCACGATCGCGATAAACTAGAGTAGACAGTGATGTGGCCCATATGATCTTGCTTAGTGTATATACCGTCAGTATAATTAATATAAGGCAATGACAAGCGTCCATGGTGTAACTACCTGCATACATACTTATATGTCAGCAGCTGACCAGATTGCCGTCAACCCCGCTCGATCGTCATGTTTTCTTCCTTCTCATCTCCTTTCTTTTTTTTCAACTCTTCATCCTATCATTCAACATTCCTCATCCTCCAAAGAGCAAGCCCCAAAATGCAGGATTACCGTCTCGACGCCTCCATTCTCGCACACGCCGCTTCCAAAACCGTCATCATCACAGGCGCAGCCAATGGCATTGGCGCTGCAACAGCCACATTGTTCAACGCGCACGACGCCAACGTAGTGATCTCTGTCTTGGAGTCATGCCACGAGAAGGCCGAATCCCTCATCCAATCCTTTGCCCATCCCGACCGTGCAGTCTTCATCCCAGCCGACATTCTCAACTGGACGGACATGATCACGCTGTTCGATCGGACCGCGCAGAAGTTTGGGCCAATCGACATCGTAATCGCTAATGCGGGGACGATGGAATCCAGTGCCGTTCTAGATCTGAACGATGTCGACGACGAAGGGAACTTGAAAGAATCGACAGAGGGATTCAAAGTAATCGACATCAACCTAAAAGGGACACTGAACAGTACGTCACGTCACATTGGCACCCAAAATAGACTGGCTAATCATCGAGAAAGCCCTTCGCCTCGCAATGTATCATATGAAATCCAAAAATACACCCGGCTCAATCGTACTATTGGCGTCCACGTCTGGCTATTTCGGCGGCACTGGAGTCGCTGCCTACGTAGCCTCCAAGCACGGTGTCATCGGCCTTCTTCGGGCTTCCCAGCAGACGTCGCAAAGGTACGGGATCCGAGTCAATGCCGTCGCGCCTTTCTTTACCCCGACGCAGATCACGGCTGGGTTTGCGCAGAAGTGGGAGGAGGCTGGCTTGGATGCGAACACGCCGCAGGGCGTAGCGGGGACGATTGCGAATGTCGCAGTGGATGAAAACATGAAGGGGGAATGTATTCTTGTAAGTTCACCGCTGCCACAGCCAATTCAAGGAAAGATCACTGACTGCCTAGCTCAGGTCGCGGGAAAGTACCTTCGACAGATGGAGTCGACCAGAGCCCGGTTACTTCCCGGCTGGCTGGGACAAGATGTCGTCGACTTAATGAGCAGAGCGATGCAGTTCTTAGTGGAGATCGGTGGGTATGTTTTACCGCGATGGCGCGGCTGAAAAAAACAGAGCGGACCAGACTCGAGTATTTATTGGTGCTGATCTTCTGTCAATATTAAAATGTGTCATTTCCCTTGAGGCAGATCCAGGGTGATCACCCACATGCACTGAATCAGTGCCCGGCCATCAATTCCAGTATGCAGCGCAAAATCTGATAGAGCATATCAGCAACACCGCCACCCCATGCAAGGGAGGCCATTATGATCCACGTCATTCATTACTCGACTTGTCCGACTATTTCCTCTGGTCTGCATAACTTCGGACCTGCATTCGCATTCCAGGGACCTCTTAGGCCAATTGTTGTTGTGGAAAAGCAAACGATGACGCCGCATGGAATGTACCGAACCCGCCAATACCCAAAACCGACGGTGATGACGACTTCTCCCGGTGATTTCTTCAACTATAAAGTTCATATCCAGACAATTTCGCGACAGTCTCATCTGCATGGGAGTATGTCGCAGTCAACCCAACAGCACGGATAGCACCCCTTTTTGGCATCAATGGCCTTGCCATCATCCCTTGCGCTGCGGAATCCGCTCTTCAGCTCTAGCGGCTTACTCTCCTGTGTAAAGCCAAAGCCCTTTGCTTGACAAAAGTGACAGGTATATTTAGCTCACCGCGGACGGTATGTGCAATCTCTGGCTTTGTAAATTTTTTTTAAATTTACCGATGCTGTACAACCGGGTTGAAGTGCGCCGCCCAGCCCTGCCACGCACTATTCTACGCCATTTATGACGCCGTGGTGTTCAATTGCACTCTCCCCTGTTATGATATTTATATCGAAGTCGAGGTTGAAACTGGCCTGATGAAATGGGCAGAGGAATAGAATTAGTCGAGGTGGCTGCAAAGACTACCGATGGCAACCAAGCCGGTTCCAAAGCAGGTCCTCGCACCAGCATTCAGTGTTTCGGGGAAGAATACAATGATATAAATAGTCCGCACGCCACACCACTTGCCCACGTCAACGGCCCGGATCTAGAGTGTTGTGCTGAGGGAAAGTCAAAGTCAGAATGGAAAGTGGGCTGGGCTCCGGGCGTTCCAGAATGCCTCTTTATGACTTGTATTTGCATCCTAGTGATGATGGATGCATTTAACACCATGGTGGTCATCCCTTTGATCCCTGTATGTTCCCCATCAGACTAAACGAGTTTTGTGCATCCAGCCACTAATGAGAATGCTTTTTTTCTTCTGATTAGGATTTAGCCAATTCTCTAGGCCAGCCCTTCGAAAACGCCCTATGGATCAATACTTCCTACTTCCTGGCCAATGCGTCAAGTCAAACAATCTCGTCCATGTTGGCTGACGTATTCGGCCACGGCCCGATCCTGCTTTCCGCGGTGGTGCTCGCGACAATTGGAACGGGCGTCTGCGGAGGCTCGTTGAACTTGGCTGGTTTAATCGCCGGTCGATCACTTCAGGGAGCAGGCGGCGGGGGCATCTTAGCATCTTCATTCCTGATCGTCTCGAATTTGATACCCAAATATTATCAGCTGAAATTCTCGAACTATGTTTTCCGTGCACAGATAACGGGTTCCATCCTTGGTGCTGTTTTGGGTGGACTCTTCGGCGACTATGCGACGCACATATGGCTTTATTATTCCAGTTTTGTGTTTTGTGCGCTGGGTATGCTTGTCGTTCCTTTTGCCGTGGACCTGCGAGGATGCGGGCAGGGGAAGACGGGCTATATAGGCAAATTGCGCCGGACAGACTGGCTTGGTTCCCTGCTGATCCTTCTAGGAGTTGGGTGTCTATTGATTGGAATCAGTTGGGGTGGCACACGCTTTTCATGGGATACGGCAGCCACATTGGCGCCCATATGCGTGGGCGCAAGCCTGCTGCTCGTCTTGGTCGCGTACGAGCGATTCTGGACGGTGCATCCATTTTTCAGTTCGGCGATGTTCAAGACGCTCTCGACCACCATGATACACATCAGTGGATTTATCCACGGGATTATTGTTCGTTTTCCAGAACCCAAGCCCCCCCCCCTAATACAAGCTACTCCACGAGTATAGCTAACCAATATGGCAGATATCAGCCCACCTACACTTCCTCCCTCTCTACCTTATCTTCGTGAAAAACCTCTCTCACGCCCTAACCGGCCTAGGCCTCGTCGCCCTCGTCGCATTCACCCTACCTTTCCTCATACTCGTTCAAAAGCTTCGCCTCCTCTCCCACCAACCAAACCTAAACCCCTGGATCCTGCGCCTCGGCTGGTCCCTCGCGACCATCTCAACCGGGTGCCTTACAATCCTCGACTTCAACACCCCCACTCCCACCTGGATCATTCTCTTCCTGATCTGCGGCCTCTCCCACGCCCTCCTCACCCCATCTTTCATCCGATGCATGTTCACCCGTCCCTTCGATCCAGACAGCGACTCGGACTCGGACTCCGACTCCGACCCTTTCCCGAAGGGATACGCCGTCAAGCGCAAGATCCCGCCGATACTACTGCACTCGATCCTGCGGACATGGGGCATGTGCATTGCCGTCCCGATCAGCGGGACCATCATGCTCAATCAGCTGTTCTGGGACGTGGAGCGCCGGTTCCCGTTCCCGGGGGAGATTTCGTACATGGTTGAGTTTGGGGCGTTGATGCCCGGCGGAGAAAGAGATGACTATGTTGATGGGTTTAGGATTCTCTGGCCGGTTTGTACGGGCGTTGCTGCGTTGGGGGCTGTTTTGGGTGGTGTTTGGGGGAGGGTGAGGTAGGTAGGACAGCCTGGACAGGGGAGATCGTTTATTTATTTACTTCCTATTATTGGTTTTTTTGATTGATTAATAGCGGAGCTGTTTTTTTTTTTCTCTTTTTTTTCTCTTTTTTTTTTATTATTATGCTAGCGCCTATATCGATCATAAAGGTGCTATGATACCTACCTGCTCACGCTATACATGCAAATTTCTTACGTATTTTTATATTGAAGAATCCATTGGCCAGTACATGTACATATGGACCTAAGGCCGCAAGTCTATAAGGCCCGAAGGCAGCAAGGCAGTAAGGCATTACACTCTTCCTACCAAATCCGGTTAGACGACGCCTTCATGTGTTGCCCTGCCTGTTCAGGCAGGCCACCTTTGAGTCCATTGCAGCCTACTTGGTATATCACGGGTTTGATCTGCTGTTTGAAGCCTAGTCTACCGTTATGAAAGCCTGCAGAGAGAACAAAATGGTACCAATTCAAGTCGTTATTGGATCCCTATTCCCTAAGTCGGGACCATCTTATTCGGCAAAAGGCGATGCGCCAGTCGCTCATTGCTGCCAGCAAGACTGAGAACGACATCTTGATGTACAACTATCCAAACTAAGTGCTGGACGGGACTGCAAGGGCAGGTCGATGAGCAAATGCTTCATAAACATGCGTTTCCATTGTCGCCTTACTATACGGGCCACCTGTCTTGGTCAATGGTGTTGTTATGCCAGAAATGGACAAATGGGGACATCGCAAGGACAAGAATGTGCCTAGTTTGTAATTTAACTCATTGGATATATATTTGTCATAATTTACACGAAATCCCATTTTACTGTTTGTTCTTGAGCCTCTACCCTTTTCCATACTCTATCTGGCTTTCTCCTAATCCTTCCGACATTCATGAAAATGATCAACCGTGTGTGTACTCCGTCGTCCGGTAGAAAGGATTCTGCCGAGAATGTCTGGGAATAATTTGGATTCCAGTACCCTCGTAACCAGTACTTGAATTCATGCCTCCACCAAATCCATATACATTTATCTTTAGTAACGCATGCATCCATCAAATGCTTCATGTGTTCTTCCTTTATTTGCCACGCCCGGGGATGGTATCTGAATGCGAAGTAAAGACATCCCCTATGAAGCCTAACAGCAATGTTAAGAAACATCTCCACGGTTTCAAACGGATTTCCATTTTGATGTACACTTCCGTAGTTCAATGGAACTTTGCGAGGCTCGAGAAGCTGATACTCTTTCCAGAGCACATAATCTTTCGGTGGCCAGTCGTCCCTCCCACCTTTCTCTCCATTGAGGCCTTTGAGATTGCATCCACTAGGCACGTAAGAGGATCGGAGCTGCTGCACGAGACGCCTCGCTTCTCGGTACGATATAGACCATCCGGGACAAGGGTACACAATCCCGGGTGTCTTGCAGTAGGGTTTCAATTTGCCTCCTCCGGCCCTGTCTTGTCGCTTTAGCTTTGCGAATTCCCTGCGCGGGTGTAGCATAAAGCACTTGTCACAATACCTCCATGTATCGTTCTCCAAGTGTCGAAGAAGCACGTACGGCGAGGGTTGATCTTTACGAATGATCTGCGCCGCAGCTTTTATCCCTTTCGGTCGACGGAGCGACGGATCACTCAGTCTAGAACGCAGCCTGATGTACAACAGGCAGCATGTAATAGCCAAGACGGCCTTATCGACGGGATGCAGGAAGTCTGCGATGTAGTCGATTAACTCTTGCGGGAGGGAGAGGAGATTGCTGTTTTGGGAGTTGTGTTGTTTGGAAGCTTGGATGGCGGCGGCGGTGGCAGAGGCACGGCGGGTTTCGACTGCTATTTGCTTCTTTCTCCGTATGGACAGATTGGTCAGAAGTTGTTTGACTGTTTTGTCAATCCTAGTTTTGAGTTTGGAGAGCATTTTGGTGGTTGGATTTGCTTTTGCTCGGCTGTTGGGTTCGTTGTGTTTTGGATGTGTGTTGGTGAAGCTATTTGTTCTTAAATAGACAGATGGTCCTCTTAAGTTAAGCAGGCTGGTCTGGAATTGGTCCATATTGTGGTCATTCTGACGTTGAAGTAAGTTCATGGCGGAGATTTACATCAAACCCTTTTCTCTAACTCGAATCAGATGGAAATAAGACTGCGCATCGTCGTGCTATTTCCATCAAGTATAATCTCGATTTCCCTTCGGAATTTAGACCCGTCGTCTGATTTGCCTGATATCTCGCGCCGAAAGTATATCTGCTGAGCATTATAGAATCGTCACATCCGAGTGCATCATGCCCGGAAAGCACCCCCGTGTCTACTTGGTCTAAATATGCTGTGATTAATATATAAACAGAGCAACTTTATTGTTGGGGTACACCTGTGTGAACTAATTAGTATTTTAATTAGCTTCTACTCCGTGAAGTTCTCCTTCCTGTGGATCCAGGAGTCAGGACTGCAAACTGCCGGCAATGACATGGTTGGGACGTAGACAGAATTCAATTTGCAAGATGAGTGCTGCATATGATAGGTGAAACTAGGATTTCCATCGAGTGGTTATTTTAACAGATCTTAATCGGGTTCTACCTAGAAGGTTGGTGGTATGTGATGGATTGTTCCTCAAGCCTCGAGTCAGGAAGCCTATTTTCTATATTTTTTCTCGAGTTAATTTATGCTTTTACATCGAGGAAGCTACGCGTAATTCTTTCTTGTGTATACAGTCTTCCCATCCATCCAGGGCTATCTCAGTTATGCTCAAATATTCCCTCCGAGCTTCCGAGCAACCCTAACTCGACGGACTCGAATCTTCTGCATCGCCCCGCACAGCGCAAGCCAGCCTCCAGCAAGTAACTCGCTCAATACCTAAGCTTTCTTTCAGGCAAGCTTACGCCTAAATGTGAGCTATCCGAGTGGTAATTAAAATAGATTAACGTTATTTTCTAGCGCCCAGGAGCTACGGAAATTTGGTAAGCTCATGTGTGCTAGTTAAGTGGCTCGGAAGTCAACGGAGTTATTACAACATCCGTTTCACGTTCTGGAAGCAATTGATGGAGTAGAACGGAACTTGAATCATGCAATGATCTGAGACTGCTATAGGTATCCGAACACCGTGGGTAGGCCTGTGGATCGGACTATCACCGTTCCTGGTTCTGTATCCACCGTACCCACGATCATAAATGGGGGTGAAAGCTTTTCGGTATCACGCCGCATTTTTTGCTCTTTAGGTGAATGGTTGAATAGGTACCGTATTAATTAAAAAAAAAAAAAAAAAAAAAGGTACACAGGACATGACACTACAACAAGGGAATAGGTGTCTCTTCATCGCCAAGATAAGACACGAGAATGATATCTCCCTCTGTCCCACCAATCAGGAGAATTCCATCCCATATTAACTCCTCTGCCCCATTTCGGCAGTTGTCCGGCGCCTGGAACAAGCCGCCAAGCCGGAGAAATTGCTTCTATGGCGAAGGCAGTCAGCATTTCCAGGGGGGAGACTATTCTTGGTCTAAGACCAAGGCTAAGAGCGCGTTAGTGGGCATCGTGAAACACCGTAAATCCCCCCAATCATTCCACTGACCACTTCGTCATTAACAGGATGGATCTACAGGTTCGTGGTTAAACACCGGCTGCCCTCTAGTTTCGACGGAACTGGATACGGCGCTGTTTACTCTGGAGCGCTGGCCTGTTCGCCATGGCTTGTTTCATTGCAATATTTGCCGGCCTCAATTTAGTCATGCTGGGATGGATTGAACTGTTGGGATAGCAGGGCGGTTAATTTGGTTCTATGTGTTTTTTTCAGGGGATTTCTGGTCATGGACTGGCGGATTCTATACATATAAAGACCAAGGTCTGCTCCCTGCATATGGACTTTCTTTTCTAACCAAACTATTCATTCGTTATTTTTCTATTTCTTTTTTTAAGTTTTCATCGATACCTTCTTTACTGGATTTCCTTTCTTTCGTCTCAAGCCATTCTTTCCATCATGAAGTACACCGGGCTTCTTAGCGCGGCAGCTGCTGCTTTCGCAAGCACTGCTGCTGCCATCAGCGTCTCTGGCGCCGCTGAGGGTTTCGCCAAGGGTGTGACTGGAGGTGGAAGTGCCACTCCTGTCTACCCTAACACCATCGATGAGCTGGTCTCATACCTCAGCGACAGCTCTCCCCGCGTCGTTGTCCTATCCAAGACGTGCGTCTCTGATTTGGGTGATTATTGTATGGGTCCAACTGACACCTGTATAGTTTTGACTTCCGCAGAAGCGAGGGTACCACCACCGAGACTGGTTGCGCTCCCTGGGGTACTGGCTCTGCCTGCCAGACGGCCATCAACAAGGACAACTGGTGTAACAACTACCAGTCCAGCGCCCCTTCGGTTTCCGTTACCTAGTGAGTTTGATCTGTTTGCGAGGCCGTGTGTCTTTTCGTAGTTGACTTTTCAGTGACAACGCCGGTTCTCTCGGTATCACCGTCGCTTCTGATAAGACCATCATCGGTGAGGGCAACAAGGGTGTGATCATGGGTAAAGGTCTGCGTATGGTCAGCGGTACCTCCAACGTTATAATCCAGTGAGTATATGACCGTTCTGCAACTGGGCCATCCTTAACCTTCCATCGACAGGAACATCGCCGTTACCGACATCAACCCTCAGTACGTCTGGGGTGGAGACGCCATCACCGTCAACGACGCGGACTTGATCTGGATTGACCACGTCACCGTAAGCAGCCATGAACCTGTACGTTAGTGCAGACTAACGAGAACAGACTGCGCGCATCGGTCGCCAGCACATCGTCCTCGGGACCGAGGCCGACAACCGCATCACCATCTCCAACTCCTTCATCAACGGCGAGTCCGACTGGTCCGCCACCTGCGACGGCTACCACTACTGGGCCATCTACCTGGACGGCTCCTCCGACATGGTCACCATGAAGGGCAACTATATCTACCATACGTCCGGCCGTTCGCCCAAGGTCCAAGGCAACACTCTTCTGCATGCCGGCGTACCCTCTCCCTTTCAGCCTTCCTCCACCCACTAACGAATAATCCAGGTCAACAACTACTGGCACGACAACACCGGGCACGCCTTCGAGATCGGCTCGGGCGGTTACGTTCTCGCGGAGGGCAACGTCTTCCAGAACGTCAACGTCGTGGTGGAGTCCCCCATCAGCGGCGCTCTCTTCACTGCCCCCGACGCCAACACCAACGCCGTCTGCTCGTCCTATCTCGGCCGATCCTGCCAGCTCAACGGATTCGGCAGCTCGGGTGCCTTCAACCAAGCGGACGAGAACTTCCTGGCTAACTTCAAGGGCAAGAACGTGGCCTCGGCTTCTGCGTATGGTAACGTTGCATCAAGCGTTTCTTCTAATGCTGGTCAGGGGCATTTGTGAGTTTGATTTTGTGTTTGTAGACCGGGGAAATGTCCCTAGGGGATGTGGTCGATCTATGAATTGGATATATAGATAGATATATATTCTTAGAACTGGTACATATACATATGTTCCTAGCAGATATTAGTCTAATTG
The DNA here is from genome assembly GCA_002215965.1 of Aspergillus persii. Classification (NCBI taxonomy): domain Eukaryota; kingdom Fungi; phylum Ascomycota; class Eurotiomycetes; order Eurotiales; family Aspergillaceae; genus Aspergillus; species Aspergillus persii. Next base: position 2,558,813 of record NGZO01000006.1, on the reverse strand, counting down.
GTTCAATGAAGCCCTGAGTGGTTTTACATTATACCTATAAACCTATATAGTGTCGAGCCCTTCCTTCAATACAGCTTAATCTTCCATATCTATACATACGGGTGGTTGAGAAGGAATCACATGCCCGGATCGGCTTGGCAGGAAGACGCCTTCTTGCCGAGCCTTAATGCCTTTATGCCTCAGGCGGCAGGCACGGCAACTCGCCGGAAAGTCGGCTGCGTTGCCCCATTGGGACGCACCTGAATTCATCATGATGTAATGACATTCTGTGGGAACAGTACCGACTCCGGATCCGAGTATGGAGGAATTCAATTATGCCGAGTACATTACGTGTAAATCGACGGCATATCTGGCTTATGGAACATTCGTGCGGTCTTACCTACCAAAGGTATACTGTAAACGGCAGCTGAATGTTCGCCGTGTATCCCCGACGCTTGCAATTAGGCTGCACCTGATTGGCCCATCCCGCTGAGTCAGCCGCCAGCCGGCCGACCCTCGGTAACGCTGGAACCCTCAGGCAAAAACATCTTCATCTCTTCTCCTTCTCTCTTCTCCTGCCTCAATTGCCGCTGGCTGGCTGCGTTCTCTCCCTTCCCTCGTCTCGCCTCCACTCCACTCTCCCCTCCTGCTCCTCTCGTTCTTGCGGATCTGATCCGCCCCCCCGATTGTACTTTCTTTCCGACACCCTACCCTTGCTTCCCTGCTTCAATCCCGCAAAATGGCCGCTCTTCGCTCGACCTCGCGCCTCGTCGCATCCTCGCGGCCGCTGTTCCGCCCGTCCGTCTTCGCTCGCTCCTACGCCACCGTCGAGACCAAGACCTCAATTCGCAGGACCCCAACATGTCCGAGAACCCTCGCGTCAAGAAGTTCCACGTCTACCGCTGGAACCCCGACCAGCCCTCCGAGAAGCCCTCCATGCAGACCTACCAGCTGGACCTGAACAAGACCGGCCCCATGATGCTCGACGCGCTCATCCGGATAAAGAACGAGATGGACCCGACCCTGACCTTCCGGCGGAGTTGCCGAGAGGGTATCTGCGGTAGCTGTGCGATGAACATTGACGGTGTCAACACCCTGGCCTGCTTGTGTATGTACTTGGTCTGGCGGAATCATTTGACGGTGACGCTAATCTGGAATCCTAGGCCGCATCCCGACCGACACGGGGAAGGAGTCTCGCATCTACCCGTTGCCTCACACCTACGTCGTCAAGGACCTGGTTCCCGACCTGACGTATTTCTACAAGCAGTACAAGTCCATCAAGCCGTACCTGCAGCGTGAAACCAAGACCGAGGATGTAAGTTGCTCAGCTCACCAAATTGAGTGCACTAAGTTGTTGTGTGGCGGGATGCTAACCATGTGTTTAGGGTCTGGAACACCGCCAAAGCCCCGAGGAGCGCAAGAAGCTGGACGGTCTGTACGAATGTATCCTCTGCGCGTGCTGCTCGACCTCGTGCCCCTCGTACTGGTGGAACAGCGAGGAGTACCTGGGCCCCGCCATCCTGCTGCAGTCGTACCGCTGGCTGGCCGATTCGCGTGACGAGAAGACGGCCGAGCGCAAGGCGGCGCTGGACAACAGCATGAGCGTGTACCGATGCCACACCATTCTCAACTGCTCGCGGACCTGCCCCAAGGGCCTGAACCCGGCCCGGGCGATTGCGGAGATCAAGAAGATGATGGCCGCTCACTAAGGGAGGAAAAAAGACGTGTGTTTATATGTGATATTCTTTGCATCTTCCTTTGTTCTACCTAGCTTTTCTTTTTCTTTTTCTTTTTCTTGTTCTGTTTTTATTCCCTCGGATTGTGAGGTTATGTCGGATGTTTCATTAGGTGTAAATTGTGGATAATCATTACCTTTCTGATTGGTTTCTGTGTCTTTTAAGAGTAGGCGAATAAGAATGGCTGGATTATCATTCTACATATTCCATATGTGTAGGCATAACAAACACAGAATGAGGGCAGGCAATATATTCACTGGGCTTTTAGCACAGGGGTAGTGCGCCCGCTTTGCATGCGGGAGGTCAGGGGTTCGATTCCCTTAGAGTCCATTTCTTTTTGTTTTTTATTTCTTTTTTTAAATTTCGTTTTTCTTTCACTCGGTCCAGTTTATGATTATGGCAATCACTTGGTTCTCTTTCTACTGTTGACATATACAACAGCTTGCATCTGTCGTGTTATTCATGTCGGGTGTATGTATAGTTGTAAAGACCCGTCGATCTATAAACTAACCGACCATCGGACCAACTCCGGTACGTCTATGAAGAGGGGAAGTAAAACCATTTATTCCCAGGTATAAATAAACAAACAATCACCTCCTTCCCCCCTCCCAACTTCCAACAAACCTGCAGATAAAAGGCAAGTGGAAAGAAACCAAAATGCCTACCACTAACCGCGCCACCACCCTCCTCACCACGCCGCCGCCCACCACTACGGCGTGCCAGCCATGTGCTGCTACAACCTCGAAGGCATCCTAGCGACCGTGCGCGCCGCGGAATCCAAACGCTCGCCGGCCATGATCCTCCTTTTCCCCTGGGCCGTACACTACGCAGGGGGCATCCTCGTGCACGCCGCCGCCGAAGCCGCGCGGACTGCCTCGGTCCCGATAACCGTACATATGGACCACGCGCAGACGCCGGAGATGATCCGACGGGCAGCCGACATGGGCGGATTCGACAGTATCATGATTGACATGTCGCATTACGAGAAGGCGGAGAATCTGGCCCTGACGAGGGAATTGGCGGCGTATTGCCGTGAGCGCGGGATCGCGACGGAGGCCGAGCCGGGACGGATCGAGGGCGGGGAGGACGGGGTTGCGGACACGGGGGATCTGGAATTAGAGGGACTCCTGACGACGCAGGAGGAGAGTAGGGAGTTTGCGGACACGGGCATTGACTGGTTGGCGCCGGCGTTTGGCAACGTGCATGGCGAGTATGGGCCGCGCGGGATCAGGTTGGAGTATGACCGCTTGCAGAGGGTGAGGGAGGCGGTTGGAGAGAGGGTTAGATTGGTGCTTCATGGGGCGGATCCGTTCACGGAGGAGATTTTTGCGAAGTGCATTGCGTGTGGCGTGGCGAAGGTGAATCTGAACAAGGTGTTGAATAATGAGTATGTGAGGGTGCAGAGGGAGAAGGCGGGTAGGGTCCCGTTGACGGAGCTGTTGGAGGAGGCGACGGATGAGATGCAGAAGGCTGTGGAGAGGTGTATGGATATGTTGGGGTCGGTGGGGAGGTATCCTTGATTGATTGTATTTGCTTTATAATGCTGGTAGGTAGATTGCTGCAGGGCTCTTCCAAAGCAATGATATGAATCTCCAGCTCTGCCAATTTACACTACACAAAACCAAGTCTTCACTGACAACCAAGAAGCCAAAGGACCAGGTAATGTACATACTTGACTACTTGACTTGGCCCCGTCAAGCCGAGCATTTGCAAACCAAAGCTCAAGGAACACATAACCGCCTCTCAAATTCTCCCAATCTAGTGCATCACGATGGGATCCCGCTACAACGAGATACATATCCCCATCAGTGTTTTGTCCTGGACATTCTATGAGAGAAGTCTCACCATTTGCATGGCGGCGCGGAGGTGATATGTTGTGTTCGTGAATGGTTGATTCGAGGATACGAGTCTAGAAGACGGATTCGAAACCACCGAGGACGCGATTGTGGCGTTGGGAGATGATCGTGAGTCGGACATGTCTGTCCCAGAGTGAAGCACTAGACCGAGCAGGAATCCACCCCAAAAGCAAAATACCAGAAACCACAAAAGGTGCATTGGACTGGAAAAGACAAAGACACAGGGACAGGGGATGTGATCTGCGGTGTGTTGGTCATGGGAAAGATGGGTATATCAAACCGGAATTCGTGGACTTGAACAGGGAGAGGATCGACGATGAGAAGGCTACGGAGAATCTGTCAACAGCATGATCTGGGCATGGGGAGTGTTGTGAAGAAAGTCGAGGACGTATGGCCTGCATTTGGGAAAGGGGGTGGCGAATTGAGATACTTTGGCGCGTTTGTCTTGGTGTCTGTCGATTGGTTGTTTAGAGAAGTGAGAAAGGTAAACATTGTATGGTTTGCTAGCAGGTTATACAACCGAGCAAAGGATTACATCACTGTCCAACATAGTAGCCTAACATGCACCATCCTGATATTATCGTCTTCGCTTTGAGTGGAGAAGACTCGGCTCTGATGCTATACACGCCCCTATCAGAATCGAAGGGACTAATTTTACGCATTCTCGGCCAGAGAGAATGTCTCCGATGACTGGAAAAGGTGCAGGGAATAGATGGTTATTCCCGATTTTGACACCTGCAGCATCTCGATCGGATTCATTCATCCTGATTCCGTTGACAAGTTCTCCAGAGGAAGGCTTGACTACCAAGACGAGGAGGCTACGTGGCGCTTGAGTTTGAAATGCAATCCATCACCGATCTCCCATCAGTCATATATGGCTATAAACAGTAAATAAAGACACCAAGCTCAATAATCATACCCATAAGCCTTGATCACACTCGTGCTCTCCTCTCCCCCAAACCCAGCCCTCTTAGCAACAAGCAACATGTTCAACGCGGCGTTGGCCAAATGCAACGGCACGTAGAGATCCCGTCCCCTCTGCACCACATTCTCCAATCTGCTAATTGCCTCGTCCACCGTCTGCAAACTGCCGGGTGCTTGGGCCCCGAGCTTCCCCTCGATCATCTTCAATCCGCGCGTGACGAACACTCTGCTCGCACCCGCAGCGTCGCTGACCAATTGGTAGAACTGACCCATGTCGACGTTCAGGAATCTGGCTAGGGAGACGGCTTCCGCGGCCGCGACGAGGTTGATGCCTAGCATGAGGTCCAGAACAAGCTGAGTGGATGTCTGCGTTTGCTCGGTGGAGAGTTGATTCTGCACGTCGGCGATGGGCGTGGCATGGTATTGGCGCACCATGGCGGAATCATCTTTGGGCCCGTACCCGTGTAACAGGGCCGATAGGTAGATCTGTTCGGCGGTGGAGCACAGAGGGGTTGGGAAGTTGTGCTGGCGGGCCTGCGAGGTGATGATGCCCTGGGTTGATACATCATTATTGGTCAGTACGATGTCGTCATTGCAAACGGAAGACCTCCTGGATGAAGAGAGAGACGGCAACATACGGCATCCTTCAGGATGATGGTCAGCGCGCTGGCACCCGGGTTCCAGTCTTCGTCGACCATTCGGGGAAATCGATTCTCATGCATCCATGTCCAGGCGTCGGACTCCATGATCTTACTGGCTGTATCGCGGGCCTCCAGACCCAGATGGGCCGCCAGCCCTTGGGCTTCGCTGGCCCCGAGGATGTGAATAGCCGCGAGCACCTGATGGACCATCTTCATGTTGCTGCCGGCTCCCACACCCCCCGGGACCAAATACAGTTTGCTCTCGGCGGAGAGCGTCTGCAGGAGGTCATGGCCGGACTGGAGGGCCTCGTGCGACCCGCCGGCCATGATGGAGAGGGTTCCGTCGGCGGCGCGTTTGGCGCCGCCCGAGACAGGACAGTCGACGAAGTGGATATCCGACCGACCGCGAGCCTGCAGTTCTGCGGCCACAGATTGAGCGTAGGATGCAGCAACGGTGGAGCAGAGCAGGAGGGTGGCGTTCGGAGGGAGGTCTGGGTGGTGTCAGTAAGTGCGATCAGAAGGTCCGATTGGCGAGGTCTTACGCTGCACAATTCCATCATCGGCAAACAGGACAGACTGGACTTGAGGAGCGGAGGCAACCATGCAGACGTAGAACGGCTTCCCCTGTGCGGAATCCTGCAGCGACGAGGCCGGGATGCCTCCAGCCGTTTGGAAGCGTTGCACAGAGGCCGGGAAGACGTCGAATCCGTGGACGGCGTAGCCTTGCGAGACGAGGTGGGTGGCCATACCGAAGCCCATGGCTCCCAGGCCGACGAATCCGACGGCGGGCTTGGACATTTTGGACTTTGTTCTCTGGTTGTTTGCTTGTGTGACTGTTGGGCCGAGATGAGGTTGCGATGATGACGCTTAATATAGAAAAAGTGGGAGGCGATCGCAATAGAGCCGACCTCGGAGTTGGGCCGATCGAGTTGGACTCGGTTGAGCATAAATATCGCCTTCTCCTCCAGCTGGACTTGGACGTCTTCTGCTTCCTTTTCTTCTCCTGCCTCCAGACCATTTCCTTTGTTGTCACAAGTCTTGTATATACTCCCTGCCCTCTTCTGTATTGCCCCTTTCCCTGTCTCTCATTTCATATATAGAAACCCCTCTAGTGCCTTCGTAAGCATTATATCTGCGGCGTGTTGTGCTGGTACCCATTGATTTTATGCATTCGTCAAGTTCTGGCAAACATGTTCAATCGCGAACAACTGGGGAGTGTGAGGGAAACGTATCGCCGATGGGCAATGAGATAGGCTTATGGCTACCCCAGGCAGGCAGAGTCGAATTTATCTCGTTGGCGGATTCACTCTCTGTGAACATAAATGAGTTACCGTTGCCACATCCTGCATATCCTTCATATCCTTCATACCCTTCGTACCCTTCACGCCTTTGATCATGGTATGCTGATAGGAGTAAGTTGGTCTTGACACTGTACCTGACTTGGATCGGGCTGACCTGTTCCTGATATACTAGGATCGTACTCGCTCGGTCGTCTTCTGATATTTATTCCGACATATGAAATCCTACAGGAAATCCTCCGCACATACGATCGTGCTGATGTTGGTTCCCTGACACTGAGGTATTGCAGGGTCCCGGACTCTAGAGCTTTGTTGTTCATTGCGTCTCATGCTCCTGGACCTTGTGCTCTGGATGTCAAGAGCATGCTGATTCCGAATAATCTGCGCCTTGTGTCGACGCTACCGGGAATCGACGAAGTCAGAACACAGCTGTGGATCGAAGACTCGCGATCTTGCCGCGTACACGATGGCTCATTCATCCCCATCCACCTTCTCGAAACCATGGTCGACATCATTCCATGTCGTCAGTATGGAGCCATGTTGTCTTCCACCATACCCATGCAGTACCCGAGGATGCAATCCATCATCTTGGGCTACTCCCGTGGTCTGTCTCGTCCCTAAACCACAAGTATCTGCTAAGGTTTTGCAAGTCAATCTGGATGAAGTTCCTAATAACTTCTGAGAGACAAGGATGGCTTCACAATCCCGTATACTAGGGACGCGGGCTGGCTGGAAATAGACGACACTCAACTTATCATCGTGATTGTCCTTTATCTCACATTCTTCTTCGAAGCCGTAGCTGGAGAGAATTTACCAATATATCACTTCTAGCAGTGCGCGCTGTCCTGCCAACACGCCTGCTTCGCAATCACTACGCCATGTTTCCATGCGTGTCCCTCAAGCAAGACGTTTCAAGACATTTCAATCCAGATGGCATTGAAAGGTGTTTAGCAGACAGGCCCGAGCCTCGTCTAGCAGGCTTTTTTGAATTGGCCTTTTGAAAGGGAGGCCACCTGGAAAGACTTGTACAAGGTGAGTGAGACTATTAGTTTGTCTCCTAACAATGACTGACAGCAGGGGGATTGCTTTGACCCAAGATCCAGAACATGTCCTCTTTCATTTGCAGTGCATGGGTAAGAGTGGCGACAGGTTCGCATTCATGCACTCCAGAGACAAATCTCTGATCTGGGCGGCGGTACAATTGACATACTGCTGTCATATGCACCCTTGGGCCAAATATAGGCGACGCATCCTGCATGCTCGTCCTTCAGCTTTCTTTATTGACATCACCGCATGGCTGTGGTGTCGAGTTTGAAGCATCATGTGAAGAATCGCCCTTGGAGAGGTGAGTTCGTATCTCCAGCAATTTTGACCTATATACGATGTGGATCCTTCGGATACAGATGTGCAGGAGAGTGCCAACTCACACCTTCAGCTAAATCGAAGTGCCCTGTCAGTTACCAGGAATAATCAAGTATTACACATGTGAACATGACCGAAGCATTGATGACACATTCCACATTATCGTGCTAATCCTACAATCGTCTTTCGAGAATAGGAGGTTGCATCTTCCGACACTTGACCTCTATGATGTTGATCCTTCGGATACCGATCATGCAATGGGATAGTTCTCCAAAAAGGAGCCTGCGAGCATTATGCATCGGGGCGACCGCCTGAAGCATATCTCCCTGCGAGCGCATCCACGGAAGATGATGACATTACCTCCCCATGCCCTACTCTTCGACACAGCCCCTCCTTCAAACCGCCATTCCGCTTCTTGCATCGTCAACAGATGCGCAGTGGAAGGATGCATGTGGTCGCCAGGCGACGATACATTACAATGATGTCCAAAACCGAATGGAGCTGTTCTCATCAACAAACCATTACCGGGAGGACGAGATGCAGAAACGCAGCCCGATCTGCAACTCGAGCGCGGATGTAACTGACACCGACAATCCGGCATGAACTACCCGATGTCACCCGCGGCAGCTCAACATGATGTCCAGATTCAGCAAATGCGTGAATTCTGGCTGAAAGTGCACGGCCTGATGTCATGCTGGCAGAGCAGCATCGCCATATCCAGAGTCTGGCACCCCTCGTTTTACAATGTTCTGGCGCCCCTGAAGATACTCGAGAGGTCCACGGCCATATCGCGTTCGTGTATCACAAAGTAGCACAGCCGGTACAGTTGCCGCTGGACCGCTACGATTTGTCATCGTGAATCTGGGTCGGGGCTCGCATGCTGTAGAGATCCCACTGTAGCAGCTCCAACTTGGAATGAGGCCCCATGCCGCAAAGGCGGTCGACCCCAAAGGACAGCCCATCTGGTGGTGTTTCGAAGGCAGGGAAGTATGTCGGCTGTTCCGAGGTTCGTGCGAAGAAACGACAACACCAAACGCTCTCCCCAATATCGATTTCTATAAACTGGTAGCTCTTTATCCAACACTATCCCACCAAGTGAGCGAGGCCAAGTTTGATCATTCGAGGTATTCGGGAACCTTGGAGGGATCGGAAATCGCATCCTCATGGAAGTGGGCTGCGTCGACCTCATTCCCTACAGAATTGCGCCTGATCACCCGAACTTTCATCTGCGAAACTTTCCTGGCCACCACTGCCGTTTTGATATCACGGTGCCCTTCAAGCTTTGACGAATGGCCACCTACTGATAGAACCGCCGAGGTAACGGCAGGGGGATCAAGCATGATGTTGATCCAGAAACCTCCCATCATGCTCGCCCATAATCGTTTGTTACACCGCAGTTCAACTCCTCTGCGCCGAATCGAGACGCCCATGCGATTCCGGGGAAATACCTCTTGAAACACATTGGCAAACATATCATGAGAACTGTTAATCACTTGGACCAAATGCTGGCCGTCACAGCATCCACCGACTATCGACTTCATTGTAGATTAAGAGCAGATGGTGCACGCTTGTGCCATGGTCGGGCATTCATGGTAGAAGGTACCCTTTTTACGAAGCGACTGCACTAATCAGCACCAAAGGGCATCGCCTTTCTGAAATTGCACGGATCCAACAAACAATGCAATGGTATTTATATTATACATCGTCAGGCATACCAGCCTGATGGTTGGTACTCAAGCAAGACAAGCGGTGACGATCGCCAGACAACCAGAGACCGACTTTTGACGAATGTGAACACCAAAAGACTCGTGCTCATTAAAGCCTTAAACAACATCAACAAGACTAAGTGATCCAGAAGGAGAACCGTGACCTTTTCCAGAAAAACGATCGCCCTCTAATGCCATGATGGTTTTCAAGAGTCCAACTAACTTTGAGACACAATCTGGCCGAATATCCTCTCTGAAAAGAAATGTATCGCTCACCAACCCCAGTTTGCTGTGCAGCCTTATGCGACGGTGTACCTATCTTTTGGCTTTCCCTCAAAATTAAGGAACCAGGTAGAGCTTCGTGACTATGGCACCAGTTACAGCACATTTGACTGGACCAGAGAGAACCACATTCCTCCTATACCGAGATCTCAGCCGCGTTTGGAGTTCGGAAGGCACTAGCAGGGCTTGGTTTCTCGTACCCAGTCAGCCCTCGTTAGGCACACCTAAGGGACACTCAACAAACCCATGTTCTCGTTCGATCGGGCTTAAACATTCGGCCTTTCTCCGAGTCAGGTTTCAGTTCAGCCCAGACGAGAAGACGTCAAGATGGTGGGTGTTTACCCGGCCTCTTCTATACAAACGGCGCGTATACTCCCGGTACCTTGGAGTGCTTGCGATCATCAGCTTGATCTAGACATTGGTGATTGGGTCTAGCATACACTTGATAATTCCACATACACATACAACCAAGCGAAGTTCAATCGAAGTGAACAGAAGGAACCACCTATTCACGCCCCATAATAAGAGAACAGCCATCATACTTGAGGTCAACCCAACGATGCAGCCCGAAAAACAACGAATCGATGTGATCTTCGGCGATGTGCGAGAGTCCACTTTGACCGGAAGGTATGCTGGTTTTGCTGGAACGGAATACTGCTCCCGCCACCAATTTGACAGCGTTTGCCTTTGGACTCGAATAAGGATGCAGGATAAGGCCGAAATGGTCGCGTGGATCCGTGCAGAACCGTAAGCTTGTGACGACTTTGTGCCACGAAGACGTGTTAGTAAGACTGATATTTACATCCACAGAAGTGATTGGGGATAGCAACATGGCGAGGTTACAGCGCCTTTTAGTGTCCCAAGACAGACATGAAATATTTCTGGCTTTTGCGACGTACGATTCAGGCTATCTCGACAAGCTTCTCCATATGAAACCACCCTCTGGGAATAAATCATTAATGAAAAGTGCGCTTATCCGCTCCTCTTTGCCGTCAGCTACCAACAATCGGACGATATAATATAGTGGATGTCTGGATTGCCCCTTGGTACATGAAATCTTCCTGGTCCATTTGCCACCCACTTCCGTGGTTCTTCTCTTCGGACACCCTTCCTCTTTCTGTTCAGGTTGTGCGCTGTCTTCATTCGCCGTGAAGCCTCAACAGGGCAGTAGAACACAGACTGGTTGTGGTACCAGCTCACATCGCATACGAGACAGAGAACTGGGGACACCATGCCAGTCACCCGCATACTGATGGACCGTTGCATTGCAGAAGAACAGAAGTGACCGCAACAAAATGAGAGAAGAAAGAATTTCACTCAATGGATTCCCGTTTATCTCGTCCCTTTTGAAATTGGAAACCGGGAATCGCATTTTCTGAAGGCGGCGGGTTTGCAGTTATCTGCGATGAATGCCCGATGCTTGCTCACATGTCGATTGCGAAGCGACAAAAGGAAACATATATTGGAAGGCCAGTCAATATCTGTATGTATGCCGGACTTCGGGATCAATATGATACCCATATCGCCATGGATCGAGACTTGTCAAAAGTGCCTTCCTCGACAGTCGAGCGGAGGAGCCGATATCTTTGGTACTGACAAATCGCCGGGAAACCCGAAGCCCGACCAACTGCATACGCCATAATGGTACGGATTCAAACAATCTCCATCCTCGTGTCTTGTATATCTACCGGGCGGGAAATATTTTGCAACCATGAAACAGTTATGCCATCCAAATGGAAAACCAGCGATGTTCGGCCCGATGAGCCAACCAAGCCTCCTTTATTGCTTCCCTACATATACATGCGAAGCAGACCCGCAAAATGAATCCAACAACGATGCAATCCTGGGGTCAGCTGACCCTCATCAGCATGGAGAAGGTGTCCCAAAATTCAGCTCAGTCCAGCATACAAGGTATGTTGAGAGTGTCCTTTGAATTTCCAAATTGCAATCATACCACCAATATCAACAACTTATCACTTCTTGCCGCGAGCTCCCATCCCCATCATATTCATGTTGAACTCAACGAGGAGATCATCTGCCCGCCATCCGACAAAAAAGCTCGATGATGCCGTGGTTCTCACCCAATCTTGTCACGCCTACAACAAGACAAAATAAAAGACGATAGACCGCCTTGAAAACGACATACGATTCTTCTTGACGTGGTATAATTTTTATACTCCCTCTCTCATTATACACTCCTAATTTACAATATGATATACTTTCTCCTATGTCACCTCATCAGCTGGCTGAGACTCAACGCCCATGGCAAAGATAGCTACGACGGACAATGTTACTTTCCAAGCCCTGGAAAAGTGAGGAAAATTGCCCAAATCACTTGCTGAGGAAGAAGCGTCCAAGTACGATCCGCTGCTGCTGCGAGAATGCGCAGCTCAATATATGCAACCCCAGGAATCAAAAGTCCTGTTTCAGACGCAAGTAAACGAAACACCCAGGGATACACCGGTGCTACAACACAGTCAAAACGTCGGATCCTTCTACTCCAACGGATAAAGCACTTCGGAACACCCACGATATTATATTTATACCCACGAGCGACGCACAGATGAGCACCTCCTAATCACCTTTCAGAATGCGCTCACCATGCACTTCTCTATACCTTGCGGCTGTGAGTGGACAATGAATATGAAGCAATTCGTCGCCGAGTTCGAGTCTACTAGCTATGAAGCTCACTTGGATGGATATCTGGACGAGGGACACGAGCGTCCCTATACAACACAACCATCGAGGTTAAGTCAGGTGCGAAAACAAAGAAGCTACGTCTCTTAATTCAGATACAAGAGGGCGCTCAGATGTGGGGTGCCGTTTGAAAGTAACGAAGATATCGACGTCGCAATCAGATGTTATCCTGCAAGCCAATCCCAGATTCGGCCTGTGGTCCCTCAGATATCTCCAGAAATCTCCAGCCATTCCCCAAAATGTTCCCCATCATGAAAGGCCGAACCGAATCGAATCCTATGTCCAGGTTCTTCGCCGGACGTTATGGACGTCCGAGATGTGCGATACCGCATTAACCCTTTGAAATTCCTTCGTATATATAATATATTGTCTCATTACTCCTGATCCCATGGCCGATGATCCTTTACCAACGCCAGATCCGCGAGACAAACACACTGATCGGTTGAGGAAGCGCGCAGCGTTTTTCACATTTGGTTGTGTTAGTCTGTGCTGAATACAAACCATCAAATGGTTCGAAATGGAAGCGGCGGGAGTCCGGTACATCGAATCCCTATTTTCTTTGTGCCATGTGGCACAGG